>OY728163.1:96229640-97429640 GCA_963277665.1 Viscum album
AAAAAGTTCAGTTGATTCAGAAACACATGAGAACAGCTCAGAGCAGGCAGAAGAGTTATGCGGATAACTGGAGGAAGGATCTATCTTTCGAGGTAGGTGATCATGTTTTTTCTCAAGGTTTCTCCTTGGAAAAGTGTGATGAGATTTGGTAAGAAAGGAAAGTTGAGTCCAAGGTTTGTTGGACCATACGAAATTCTGGAGAGAGTTGGATCAGTTGCATACCGAGTGGCTTTACCTCCGAGTTTATCTCAGGTACACAATGTTTTTCACGTTTCGATGTTGATAAAGTATATGCCAGATCCATCTCATGTTTTGAGTCCAGAGGTAGTTCAGCTGGAAGAGAACCTATCTTATGAGGAACAACCGGTCCAGATTCTTGACCACAGGGAGCAAGTGTTACGGAATAAGGTGATTAAGCAGGTAAAGGTTTTGTGGAAAAAACCACATGATTGAAGAGGCAACGTGGGAATCTGAAAATGCTATGAGGGATAAATACCCCCCACTTATTTTGATAAGTGAATAAAATTGCGAGGACGCAATTCCCAAAAGGGGGGAAGGATGTAACATCCCAAGTAATTAAAGAATAAATAATTTTCATATTTATTAATATTAGAGAATTAAATATGAATTTTAATTAAAAGGGGTTGCTATGTTCGATAGCGTACCCGATACGCAACGATGAGTTTCTTTGAAACTTACGTAGCACACTAGTAATAAAATAATATTTTTTTTAAATGTTAGTTAACAAGTAGCCGTTGTACTGGCGGGAATGAATAGAAATAACTAAAATATGAATAGATATATTTTTAGATGTTTTTACATTTACCCAATAAAAGATAAAGGCTTAAAATACGGAAAGAGTTCAATTTTTAGGCTTTTATACTCTAATTTTCACTAAAGGTTCACTTATCACCTTTTAATGGTGAACCGTCATTAAATATAGTTTTGATCACTCTTATACATTCTTTTGGACCAAATATAACTCTTCTTTAGAATCGGGACATCAAAATTTACTTTGTGTAAATTTGTGGTACCTTTCTGATAAAGTTCATTTTTTTATGAATAGTGTAAAATGTTGTATTTTAATTCAAAACTGCTTTCTAACCTAATTTATTTATATGATTAGATTATGTTTTGAATTGGTTTTGAAGTTAAATTAGAATATATTTTTACCATTTTATCTAATGGTGGTCATTGGAATCAATTTCACTTTGAAATTAGACTTAAACTGGTGTCAATCTTTTGATACTTATTGTTTTGTAAAAACACGCTATTTGCTCTGGCAGCGGGAATTAATTATTAAATTAATTAATGTGACTAATATGTTTTGAATTTGTAAAATGGACTTCATTTTTGAATTCGGGAATATCAAATATAGCTTAGGGTGAATTTTTGGTAATTTTCTGAAAAACTTCAATTTTTGATGAATAGTGAAACCACTAAGTGGTAATCAAGCAAACTGATTTTTCGGTTAAATGAAATTTTACCACTAATGTGTGTTGAATTTTGAAAATCCGACATACATGGTTGTCATTAAGAAGTAAAATGTGGTTCAATGAGATTAAAATAATTTTTTGGTGAATAGTAACTTATTAAGTTCATAATCGCGATTAGTGGTAATTAGGGTAGTTTAATGTATAAATAATGCTTTAATAATATAAAATGACCTAGACACATGTCCCAACCTCATTGGTTGTGTCATGGCCGACCAAGACAAGTCATGGCCTAACTTGGGGACCCCATGTATCCACTTTTGTTGGGAAATAACATAAATTACTTTTTATTAAATGTTAAAGTGAAAATGACACAAACATAATATGTTTGCGAAAACAATTTTTAAGTGGGGTTATACAAGTCCAAATTTTGATTATAAATATTCAATGGAAAGCTAAAAAGATTTCCTACATCATAGTAATTTGTTTATAATTTTTAGACATTAAATAAATTTAATTATTTATGACATAATAATGATGCAGCGATGACATCATTATTTGACGATTTAAATAAAATGGAAAGATAAAATAAAATCTATGAACTACACATGTCCAAAACCAATTGGATGAATGGATTTCGATGCCTTATCACCTTATCCACGAATTACATCAATGTGGGACCTTTTAAAACCGAAACACATTTTCAAATAATGTAATGTTTCTTTACTTTCCAAAAGTGCCCCTCCTCTCCCCTTATAAAAGGCCCCCACCTCTACCTCATTTCACACACTCTTCAAGCCATTGGCTCGGCCAACCCCCTGCCCATTTGCTCTCTCCACATCCCTCTCCTCATCCTAGAGGATTTCCTTTGGGCAGAATCCTTTCAAAGGAAACCTTTAGGCTCAAACCAAAAGAAGTTACACTTTTAAGGTATTTCATTCTCTCATGATCATTTGTTTTATTTTGCTTCTCCGACCCCCCTAAACTCTTTTTATTTACTTATTTTGTAACAACACCAGTATCTTCAATATACTAGGATGTTGTTATAAGATATATTTGAGCTACACTCTCACACAACTACATCAAATGGTTAAAGAACATAAGGTTTCCGTGGATGGCGAAATTCTGCCTCCCGAAACGATGATTGTTCAATACTCATTTAACACCTTCAAAGGTGGCCATTATGATGTCACTAATTTTATATATGATATGTAATATTTTTATGTTTTACTTATGCTTCTGTATTTTTCATTTGTGTCTTACCTTTATGGCTTCCATTATGGGTATACGCGATATCTTCATTTAAGGA
This sequence comes from Viscum album, assembly GCA_963277665.1. Taxonomy (NCBI): domain Eukaryota; kingdom Viridiplantae; phylum Streptophyta; class Magnoliopsida; order Santalales; family Viscaceae; genus Viscum; species Viscum album. The sequence goes on from OY728163.1 coordinate 96,232,383, forward strand.
AGTGCGGACTACCGCCCCCTCAAAATGATGTGATTCGTTAATGCCATATGTGGGACGTGTAAAGGATGGATTTAAAGTTATTATATATGATGTTATACTGGAATTATAATATACCTATATATATCATTATCATTTATTTCCATTAAATTATGAGATAGAAATGAAAGTAGCGTTCATGCGTACGTACGGACTACCGTCTCCATGAACGGTGCATTTCATTTCTTATCCCCAAATGTAATTTATTATTAAAAGTACATGTATATAATGGATATATATAATTAATGATATATCTAAATGATTAATATAATTCTGGAATTAAAATATAAATACCTCTCATTTAGTTTTAATTCCATTAATATGACAAAGAAATGAAAGTAGCGTTCATGCGTACGTACGGCTTACCGTCTCCATGAACGGTGCATTTCATTTCTTACCTCTAAATGTGATGTAATATTATAAATGAATGTATGTACTGGATATATATGACATATATGATATCTACATCATGAATACCATTCTGGATATAATGAACCTTTGACCAAATTAACAACATGTAAGTGTAAGAAGTCTATTTTTGACTTAAGAACCAAATACCGACAAAATAAACATTATTAACTTAAATAATTGCATGATGTTCATAACATGGTATAAAAGGAATAATGAACTTGAAAAAGGTTCTTAAGCAAGTAGAGATTAACTAAAGTTTATTATTCAGGAGTTTAAAGAACGGTCGGGTCAAGTCAGATACGAGGTATGGGAACTTCTTAACCCAATTTCCATTCTTTGGGTTAATCTCCTACTTCCAAATTATGTCATTATATTATTATGTCGTATCTTGTATTTGTACTTTATTTATGTGTACTTATAGTGAATACACATAATGTATCTATTTTATTTTAAAAATTATCTTTGTATGGGACTTCGTCTCAATCTCCTTTCATTGAGGCATATTTTATTTTATACACAACTTTCTTTTATACGGTGTATAAACCCCTTTGACTTTTAAATTTATTAAAAAGGAATCTTTTTTATACGAAGCATTTACTAAACGACAAAAGGGAATGTTTTTGTCGTACGTATGCGGAGACAACGACTTCTCCGCCGTCGTAACCGTTATTTGAGTTTCGGCTTCCTCTACAAGCCATACCTTCTTTTTAAAAGAAAATTAAATACCATGTTTTACTTTTCTATTATTTTGATATTGAAAATGGTTTTCATAATGTTTTTATATCAATGTGTTGTATTGATATCTCGTGATTGAAATGTGGAAATTTTATGTTTCCTTTATGCATGTTTTACGTGATATGATTATGTTATGGTTCTTGGGCATTATTATGAAAACGGGTGGTTCCGTGATAAACTAAGGGCGGGTGAGCCCGTTATAGCTCTCCAATGCATTGGGTAACGCGAAGGAGTGAAACGTTAAGGTTTCTCCGAAGAGATTTTAGGGAATATACTGTGATGGTTATTCCAAACGTAACCAAGAGGGTTACTCCCTACGTAAGAATGTTATGAATGCCTCAAGTTACCTTTACGTATTATGATTTATATGATTTATTCATGTTTTTATGAGGTATGTTAAAGTGCCTATGTTTTATGGGTAAAGTATGATTTCATTCTTATGTATATATGAACTCATGTTTCCTTTCCATGTTTTTTTTTATAACCCATACTGAGTTTTTATGCTCATCCCAAGTTTTTGAAATGTTTTTCACAGGTCAAGGGAAAGGTACATGATAAGATGATAGAGTCAAGGATGTGTCAAGAATTAATCCATGTTTTATTTTAAATGTGTGTTCCATTGATGGGAATGAAGAATACTATCTTTATGTAACCACTTTGTTTATATGTGGAATGTAATGAAAGTCTTATGATCTAATTCTCTAAAACTCTAAACCCGAAAAGATCCTCAACGTGTAATCTTGTAATAACTCAAGATTAAGTAAGGTTTAAGGCTGGGGCCTTATAGTTGGTATCAAAGGTCGGTTTAGACAACTTTAGGAGTTAGAAAAGTGTTAAATTATAATATGATTGAAATGATATAGCATTTACGGATTACCATGTTGCTTCGCCTAAGATATTTCCATGTTCAGAATGGTTTTCCGTAGGGGAAACAAAGCAGCTATGTTGGGACGACATCAGGAGGAAGACAACCTTCCAAATCAGCAACCTGAGATGGTTGGAATCGGAACTGAACAGTTTGTTGCAGTGATGGCACAGTTGACTCAGGCTATAAATGGTGGTGGTATCCATGCACGAGATCAGCCAGATCAACCGCATAGGAACATGTCAATGGTGGAACATTTCATGAGGCAACATCCCCCATCATTCAGAGGATCATCTGACCCTGTGCAAGCTGAAGGGTGGATTAAAGCACTGGAGAAGATTTTTGATGTCATGGGGTGTTCAGACAATCAAAAGGTTAGTCTTGCTATTTACCGTTTGGAGGGTGAAGCAGATCAGTGGTGGTCTATGGTTAAAAATATCAGGGATGCCGATGAGATTGATGCTCTTGACTGGGATGAATTCAAAGGTATGTTTCTTGAGAAGTATTTTCCTAAGGCTGTTCGACTTAGGATGGAAAAGCAATTCTTGGAATTGAGGCAAGAGGAGGACTCAGTGGCTGCCTATGAAGAAAGGTTCACTCGATTGGCAAGGTATGCTCCAAATTTTATCCGAGACCTTGATAGTAAAATCAATCGTTTTTACTCAGGATTAAAGCCAAAGTATCGAAGGGCATTAGCTTCTCGTGAGTTTAAAAGTTATGAAAAGCTTGTTCAATGTGCTGAGAAGGTGGAAATGGAGTTTGCCGATGACCAAGTGTCCTATAACAACCAGCAGAAGAAGAGACCGAGGTTGCAGGAGAATGGTAAGAATTCTTCAAAAAGGTCTGATGGTAAGATAACTAAGTTTCCAGTTTGTGATAAATGTGGAAAAAGGCATGCTGGGGAATGTCTTCTGAATTCTGGGAAGTGCTACCGATGTGGTAAGATGGGACATAAGGCTCGTGATTGCACTGAAAAGGATCAAGCTGAAGGTAAGAACAAATTTGATTTACAGTTAGTGAAGTGTTATAAGTGCAATGAGATGGGTCACTATGCAAACGAGTGTCCGACAAGGAGCTTGAGTGATGGGAAGCAGTTAGACTACAAGCAGAAAGGGGTGGTGAAATCCTTTGCAACTACTTCAGCAGATGTTGGGCCATCGAATGAAGTGGTGTCAGCTCCAGGGAGCTCAGTATTTTTCGAAGATTGACTTGAGGTCGGGGTACCATCAGTTGAAAGTAAAAGAAGCAGATGTTCCGAAGACCGCATTCCGTACGAGATATGGCCATTATGAATTTGTAGTTATGCCTTTGGGGTTAACAAATGCACCTACTGTATTCATGGACCTTATGAATAAAATTTTCCATGAGTTCTTGGATAAGTTTGTGTTTGTGTTTTGAGGTTTGTGAAGAGGTTATGTGTGCCTTGTGATTCACAGTTGAAGAGAGAGTTGTTATGTGAAGCTCATAGTTCTCCGTTTTCAGTTCATCCGGGCAGTACTAAGATGTATAGAGATCTGCGGGAGTATTACTGGTGGGATGGAATGAAAAGAGACATTGCTGATTTTACTATGAAGTGTTTGACTTGTCAGCAGGTTAAAGCAGAGCGGCAGTTACCGAAAGGGATGCTTCAGCCTTTACCAGTGCCAGAGTGGAAATGGGAGAATATATCCATGGACTTTGTTATTGGATTACCGAAGACATCTCGAGGTAATAATGCAATCTGGGTTATTGTTGATCGCTTGACCAAGTCTGCTCATTTCCTTGCTATACGAGATACTTTCTCTCTTGATCAACTTTCCCGTTTGTATCTTAAGGAGATAGTCAGGTTACATGGAGTTCCTCTCTCCATTGTATCGGATCGTGATCCCAGGTGTACTTCTAACTTTTGGAAAGGCCTTCAGAAGTCGTTGGGTACTGAATTAAATTTTAGTACAGCTTTTCATCCTCAATCAGATGGGCAGTCAGAACGAACAATTCAGACATTGGAGGATATGCTACGAGCTTGTTCTATGGATTATCAGGGAAGTTGGGACCAGCATCTTTCTTTGGTTGAGTTTTCATATAATAACAGTTTTCATTCCAGAATACAGATGGCACCATTTCAGGCATTATATGGGAAGCGGTGTCGAACTCCAACTTTCTGGGATGAAGTGGGTGAAAGAAATTTGATGGGACCAGAATTGGTAGAAGAGATGGCAGAAAAAGTTCAGTTGATTCAGAAACACATGAGAACAGCTCAGAGCAGGCAGAAGAGTTATGCGGATAACTGGAGGAAGGATCTATCTTTTGAGGTAGGTGATCATGTTTTTCTCAAGGTTTCTCCTTGGAAAAGTGTGATGAGATTTGGTAAGAAAGGAAAGTTGAGTCCAAGGTTTGTTGGACCATACGAAATTCTGGAGAGAGTTGGATCAGTTGCATACCGAGTGGCTTTACCTCCGAGTTTATCTCAGGTACACAATGTTTTTCACGTTTCGATGTTGATAAAGTATATGCCAGATCCATCTCATGTTTTGAGTCCAGAGGTAGTTCAGCTGGAAGAGAACCTATCTTATGAGGAACAACCGGTCCAGATTCTTGACCACAGGGAGCAAGTGTTACGGAATAAGGTGATTAAGCAGGTAAAGGTTTTGTGGAAAAACCACATGATTGAAGAGGCAACGTGGGAATCTGAAAATGCTATGAGGGATAAATACCCCCACTTATTTTGATAAGTGAATAAAATTGCGAGGACGCAATTCCCAAAAGGGGGGAAGGATGTAACATCCCAAGTAATTAAAGAATAAATAATTTTCATATTTATTAATATTAGAGAATTAAATATGAATTTTAATTAAAAGGGGTTGCTATGTTCGATAGCGTACCCGATACGCAACGATGAGTTTCTTTGAAACTTACGTAGCACACTAGTAATAAAATAATATTTTTTTTAAATGTTAGTTAACAAGTAGCCGTTGTACTGGCGGGAATGAATAGAAATAACTAAAATATGAATAGATATATTTTTAGATGTTTTTACATTTACCCAATAAAAGATAAAGGCTTAAAATACGGAAAGAGTTCAATTTTAGGCTTTTATACTCTAATTTTCACTAAAGGTTCACTTATCACCTTTTAATGGTGAACCGTCATTAAATATAGTTTTGATCACTCTTATACATTCTTTTGGACCAAATATAACTCTTCTTTAGAATCGGGACATCAAAATTTACTTTGTGTAAATTTGTGGTACCTTTCTGATAAAGTTCATTTTTTTATGAATAGTGTAAAATGTTGTATTTTAATTCAAAACTGCTTTCTAACCTAATTTATTTATATGATTAGATTATGTTTTGAATTGGTTTTGAAGTTAAATTAGAATATATTTTTACCATTTTATCTAATGGTGGTCATTGGAATCAATTTCACTTTGAAATTAGACTTAAACTGGTGTCAATCTTTTGATACTTATTGTTTTGTAAAAACACGCTATTTGCTCTGGCAGCGGGAATTAATTATTAAATTAATTAATGTGACTAATATGTTTTGAATTTTGTAAAATGGACTTCATTTTTGAATTCGGAATATCAAATATAGCTTAGGGTGAATTTTTGGTAATTTTCTGAAAAACTTCAATTTTTGATGAATAGTGAAACCACTAAGTGGTAATCAAGCAAACTGATTTTTCGGTTAAATGAAATTTTACCACTAATGTGTGTTGAATTTTGAAAATCCGACATACATGGTTGTCATTAAGAAGTAAAATGTGGTTCAATGAGATTAAAATAATTTTTTGGTGAATAGTAACTTATTAAGTTCATAATCGCGATTAGTGGTAATTAGGGTAGTTTAATGTATAAATAATGCTTTAATAATATAAAATGACCTAGACACATGTCCCAACCTCATTGGTTGTGTCATGTCCGACCAAGACAAGTCATGGCCTAACTTGGGGACCCCATGTATCCACTTTTGTTGGGAAATAACATAAATTACTTTTTATTAAATGTTAAAGTGAAAATGACACAAACATAATATGTTTTGCGAAAACAATTTTTAAGTGGGGTTATACAAGTCCAAATTTTGATTATAAATATTCAATGGAAAGCTAAAAAGATTTCCTACATCATAGTAATTTGTTTATAATTTTTAGACATTAAATAAATTTAATTATTTATGACATAATAATGATGCAGCGATGACATCATTATTTGACGATTTAAATAAAATGGAAAGATAAAATAAAATCTATGAACTACACATGTCCAAAACCAATTGGATGAATGGATTTCGATGCCTTATCACCTTATCCACGAATTCCATCAATGTGGGACCTTTTAAAACCGAAACACATTTTCAAATAATGTAATGTTTCTTTACTTTCCAAAAGTGCCCCTCCTCTCCCCTTATAAAAGGCCCCCACCTCTACCTCATTTCACACACTCTTCAAGCCATTGGCTCGGCCAACCCCTGCCCATTTGCTCTCTCCACATCCCTCTCCTCATCCTAGAGGATTTCCTTTGGGCAGAATCCTTTCAAAGGAAACCTTTAGGCTCAAACCAAAAGAAGTTACACTTTTTAAGGTATTTCATTCTCTCATGATCATTTGTTTTATTTTGCTTCTCCGACCCCCCTAAACTCTTTTTATTTACTTATTTTGTAACAACACCAGTATCTTCAATATACTAGGATGTTGTTATAAGATATATTTGAGCTACACTCTCACACAACTACATCAAATGGTTAAAGAACATAAGGTTTCCGTGGATGGCGAAATTCTGCCTCCCGAAACGATGATTGTTCAATACTCATTTAACACCTTCAAAGGTGGCCATTATGATGTCACTAATTTTATATATGATATGTAATATTTTTATGTTTTACTTATGCTTCTGTATTTTTCATTTGTGTCTTACCTTTATGGCTTCCATTATGGGTATACGCGATATCTTCATTTAAGGAAGTGCGGACTACCGCCCCCTCAAAATGATGTGATTCGTTAATGCCATATGTGGGACGTGTAAAGGATGGATTTAAAGTTATTATATATGATGTTATACTGGAATTATAATATACCTATATATATCATTATCATTTATTTCCATTAAATTATGAGATAGAAATGAAAGTAGCGTTCATGCGTACGTACGGACTACCGTCTCCATGAACGGTGCATTTCATTTCTTATCCCCAAATGTAATTTATTATTAAAAGTACATGTATATAATGGATATATATAATTAATGATATATCTAAATGATTAATATAATTCTGGAATTAAAATATAAATACCTCTCATTTAGTTTTAATTCCATTAATATGACAAAGAAATGAAAGTAGCGTTCATGCGTACGTACGGCTTACCGTCTCCATGAACGGTGCATTTCATTTCTTACCTCTAAATGTGATGTAATATTATAAATGAATGTATGTACTGGATATATATGACATATATGATATCTACATCATGAATACCATTCTGGATATAATGAACCTTTGACCAAATTAACAACATGTAAGTGTAAGAAGTCTATTTTTGACTTAAGAACCAAATACCGACAAAATAAACATTATTAACTTAAATAATTGCATGATGTTCATAACATGGTATAAAAGGAATAATGAACTTGAAAAAGGTTCTTAAGCAAGTAGAGATTAACTAAAGTTTATTATTCAGGAGTTTAAAGAACGGTCGGGTCAAGTCAGATACGAGGTATGGGAACTTCTTAACCCAATTTCCATTCTTTGGGTTAATCTCCTACTTCCAAATTATGTCATTATATTATTATGTCGTATCTTGTATTTGTACTTTATTTATGTGTACTTATAGTGAATACACATAATGTATCTATTTTATTTTAAAAATTATCTTTGTATGGGACTTCGTCTCAATCTCCTTTCATTGAGGCATATTTTATTTTATACACAACTTTCTTTTATACGGTGTATAAACCCCTTTGACTTTTAAATTTATTAAAAAGGAATCTTTTTTATACGAAGCATTTACTAAACGACAAAAGGGAATGTTTTTGTCGTACGTATGCGGAGACAACGACTTCTCCGCCGTCGTAACCGTTATTTGAGTTTCGGCTTCCTCTACAAGCCATACCTTCTTTTTAAAAGAAAATTAAATACCATGTTTTACTTTTCTATTATTTTGATATTGAAAATGGTTTTCATAATGTTTTTATATCAATGTGTTGTATTGATATCTCGTGATTGAAATGTGGAAATTTTATGTTTCCTTTATGCATGTTTTACGTGATATGATTATGTTATGGTTCTTGGGCATTATTATGAAAACGGGTGGTTCCGTGATAAACTAAGGGCGGGTGAGCCCGTTATAGCTCTCCAATGCATTGGGTAACGCGAAGGATTGAAACGTTAAGGTTTCTCCGAAGAGATTTTAGGGAATATACTGTGATGGTTATTCCAAACGTAACCAAGAGGGTTACTCCCTACGTAAGAATGTTATGAATGCCTCAAGTTACCTTTACGTATTATGATTTATATGATTTATTCATGTTTTTATGAGGTATGTTAAAGTGCCTATGTTTTATGGGTAAAGTATGATTTCATTCTTATGTATATATGAACTCATGTTTCCTTTCCATGTTTTTTTTTATAACCCATACTGAGTTTTTATGCTCATCCCAAGTTTTTGAAATGTTTTTCACAGGTCAAGGGAAAGGTACATGATAAGATTATAGAGTCAAGGATGTGTCAAGAATTAATCCATGTTTTATTTTAAATGTGTGTTCCATTGATGGGAATGAAGAATACTATCTTTATGTAACCACTTTGTTTATATGTGGAATGTAATGCAAGTCTTATGATCTAATTCTCTAAAACTCTAAACCCGAAAAGATCCTCAACGTGTAATCTTGTAATAACTCAAGATTAAGTAAGGTTTAAGGCTGGGGCCTTATAGTTATCCTCTTCGATTCATTATTTCTTCAAAAATATTTTTCCATTAGTTGGAATTTTAGATCACCCTTATAATGTTTTTCCCTATGAATTCATGATGCATAATATTAATGATATGTATGGATTTACTAGATGGAATAGAGTTATCCTTGAAGTTATTTATTTAGAACGAATGAAAAGATTTATGTTTTATTTATTTTATAAAAATTTTAAAAAATGAATCATTTATGTATCTTGTATATAAAGACTACTAAGCTCATAGTCTTTTTATGCTTGATTCCTTGTAATTGAGAAAATGTAATTAGTTGCAGACACCAACACTAGGCTTTCTGGGGTTAGTTTGCTACAATGATAATGAATATGTAAGATATAAATGAAATATTAATGACATTAATTACATGTTTATAATTATAAAAATGTAATATATCATTATCATACTTACTTATTATCTCACTAAAAAAATTGATAACATTTTTCATGTGCATGTGGACTACCACCTTCAAAAAGCAATGTAACTCTCATTTCATCTCTATGCCACATTGATGATATAGTAAGTACACTAAAATAATTAATATAGTATTTAAAATGTTATGATATTCACGTAAAAATATAATATAGTTTCCACCTATCTCTAATGATCTTATAAAAATGAAAATGGTAGTCATATTTATGTACGGTCTATCATCTTCAGGATTCGAAAGTACTATATTTATCAAAACAATATATCAATATTATTTTTATATTATAATTGATTTATAAATATGATCAATATTTCGTATTTATTATTCCTTATATCTTTAAATAATGTTCATTTTTCCATAGTGAACCTGGATAATCTACGTTCGGCACATATGCTACATATGCTGAATACACTCAAAACATCCAACTTAAGGTTAATTGATTATGTAATTGTATATAACATTGTAAAAGGTTAAATAAAAATAATAATAAACCTGAATTTTTTTTCATGAAAGTAAATAATTAACATAATTTTATTATTTAGTAATATAATGGCACACACGAAAAATTAGACTCATGGTAAGGTTTTATCTCAATTTCCTTTCACTAAAAAATATTTTGAGGTTGTGCACCATTATTATTTTATAAGATATATATATAGTCCCTTTCACATGGCATATAATGAATTTATCTGAACTAATGATGTTTTTTTATTATTATTCATTCATCAGTATTATGATTTAATTGTTTCGCAATTGATAATAAACATTTAATTTAAAAAAAACCCTTATTGAGTTTTCCTTATAACCCTCTTCATATTCCATGTATATGTTTATGTAATTATTTTAAAAAAATTATATAGACATAAAAGAATTATATTGTACATTTAATTTCTCTTTTACTCAGTTTCACTAGTTTTTAAAAAGGAATATGTTTTCATGTTTTATATGGAATTTTTGGAAATAAGAAAAATGAAATGTTCTATATGGTGACAAAATGTTTCCACCAATGTGTCCATTATTTTCTTTGTAACTATCATTGCATGATTTCATGTTTACATTGAAGAAAACAAATCATCCCATTATTGGGTATTTTGGTATGGAAAATGGGTTTTCAAATAAAAGGATATATTTGTTTTGAAAATGGGATTTCAAAATAAAGGGTATAGTGGTATTGAAAATGGATTATTAAAATAAATGGGTATTTTGATATCAAAAAGTCATTTTATTATGATTTAAAAAGATTTTATTTTCTATTGTTTAATGATTATAATTTTCAAACATAATTTTTTATATGGTACTTAAGCATTATACCTGAGATATTTATGTGCTCATATAGCATCAGGTGAGCCTATTTCATCTTAGGTGAGGGTCATCCAAAATAGTTTCAAGTTAGCTTTTTATTGATTATATGATGAGGAAACTCTGATTTCACATGGTGAGACCATTATATTATATATAATTGGAGTGCCTAAATAGTAATTCAATGTATTGGTTGACATTTTTATTCTTAATAATGAAGAAGGTTATAATTACTAAAGGGATTATCCTATGGAATTCATTAGGCTCCAATTACTTATGACATGGGTTTAAATCATATTATTAATTTTATTCTCTATGATTCTGATATGGGTTTTAATTGATTTATATGAGATTTAAAGGATATACTAGAAAAGCGCAGCTATAGGCAAGACCACGGACCATTTAAAGGATTTCCTTTGGGCAAAAGTGTGGGTTTTTTTAGGTGAAAATGTATTATTTCATTCACTAAAAGTATATTGATATGAAGGTACATATTTTAGGGGTTTTCATTGTTATGTAAAAAATTTCTATATGAATTTTTACATTCATTTATGTTTTGGAAATCATAATCATATTTAGTCTAAAGTAATTTCTATTTATAAGGAAATTTTTATGCATTTTCATCAACTTTTTTAGCAAAGTCTTAGATTATTTTATTAATATAGAAATTCTAATTGAATAAAATCGTATCTTTAATAATACTCATAATCCTTTACTTTCCCAATTCTGAATCATCAAGAAAATCTAATCTGATTTATGTTTCTCCAGTATGATTCGACTAATAATTCAAATCTAATTCATCATGTTTCTAAAATATGAATCTCACAAGAAATTGAATCTAATTGATTGCCTTTATTCCTAATCATACAAATCATTGATTCCAATTCAATGTTTCTCGATTAAAATTATCAAAAATCTGTGAATCTGATTCTCGCATTCTTAATTCCAATTTTCACAATTTTATGAATATACTTTACTTTGTTTTTGAATTCTAGTTCTAAAAATTAATCACATGAAATTCCTATATTTTTTTAATGTAATGTTCTCATAGATTTATTAATGTAACTATATTTACTTAATATGATGTTTTTATGACTTTATTAAATTTACTATTTTTTTGTTAACATAATTTTTTATATAAATAAATGAATAAACACTTATTATATCTTATGATATTTTCTTGTAATAAACAATGTCATCAAATGTGTTATTATATGACTAATTTATGTGCTATATGTATAGATCCCTCTAAAATATCATGAATAACATGACCACTGGTGGAACATTTGGCCATTGGAGATCTCGTGTGTAAATAGCTTATCATTTTAATGGGTTTGATGTTTTGAACATTATGGAGAATTGTTACTCACTAAGAGATCTACCAAAATTTCTTTGTGTGAAATCCTTGAAGTGATTACGTTGTTAACAACTTTTTTCACATAATTAAGATCTTCAATAATATTTTTTTTCATTATGTGACACTGATTATAGTCATATATGATCAAAAACTTCCAAGAAGAAAAATGATAATGGTGTCGATTACCTACTTAATCAAGGGATTCTATCTAAAAGAAGACAGAGGTGTCTATCACTTTACAGGTCGAGGTCTTGCAGGGATAACAATACAGATACTGATCTTCATATCAAGGGATTACCCTATTATGTGGAAAATAAAATTTCATCAAAGTATAAATCAAGGTAAATTTATTCAAGATTTTGTGATACCCTACTCATTAGGTTGAAATATTTTTACACTTTTATATGTACATTTATTTTCCACTACAATTTTGAAAAATAAGAAAGTGTTTATTACACTTTATTTTTTTTGAAACTCTGATATACGAATCTATACACTTTAAGGTCTAATAATTTTTAAGTATACTTTTGTACTTATTTTATTACACTTATTTATCATACCTAAGGTGATTTTTATTAACCAACCCAAAGAGGGTTTAGTGAATCCAATTTGGTTACCTTTTTAAAAAAAATATTTCCTTAAGGTTAAAAACGAATGTTTTTAGACATATATTTCACCCTCCCCCCCTCTTGTATCTGTGAATGTACATATATATTTTGATCCTACAATTCGTATTATAGAAACCCTATAATATTTTGATATATAAACATAGTATCAAAGGAGTATTTTCACTATACATTTTACATACTATTTATTTTCATTTTCATGTTGTTGATAATATATTCTATAATATTGTTGTTTATAAATATTTACTACACTAACTTTTGCTGTTGAAAAATAACCTTTTGTTTTATTCATAAATGAAAGGAATAAATATCAGACCCTTAGAAAATATAAACCATACAAGACCACCTATCATTGATGGAAATTATTACAAATATTAGATAAAAGGAATGAATAATTTGTTTTATCAATACATGTGTGGATAAATGTGTTTCTCTTACTAAAGATTAAAAGATACCTCACAAGGAAGATATAACTTTTACTAATCATGAAAAGAATGAATATGAGATAAAATATAAGGTAATCAATACATTTTTTTGTTCTTTGACCAGGAATATATATATCCAAATATCTTATTATGAATGAGATAATAGAAATTTGAAGAAAATTGAAGTTACAAATTTTTTTAGTTCTAAGGATACTTAAACTTGAAGATCCATGCTTAGAGCGGATTATTGTCGTTTTTCCCCTATGGTGAACCTATATTTAAAGTTCAATAGATATTTATGACAATTGAAAACATCCTATAGTCAATGAGATAAATATTCCAAGATGATGAGATTATTATAGATAAGATTATAGATATCATGCCTAATGTATGGGAATTGAATAGAACTATTAATGACGAGTCAAAGAAAGTTACAATTGTGACTCTTGACGAGTTATTTGGAGCTCTCTTACAACATGAAAATAGTTTAATGAGAGATGTTGATAATATAAAGAATAATAATGGGACTGTTTACTTTACAACTACATAAAATAAGATAAAATCTAAAACTCTTGATAAAGTTGTTAAGTTAGTAATGTCTATAGAAGTTTCTATTCAGTCATATTCAAGTGATATTGATCACTCAAAGAATGGTTTAGGTAATCATTATTGAAGGACGAACCATTTTTTTTTTGCAAATAAGTATTTCCAAAATAGATATATGAAAAAGGATAAGAAATATACAAAAGACTCCAATGTTACATGTTTCGAATGGAATAAAGATAATCATATTAGACCTGTATCTCCAAAGTTGAAAAGACAAGATATGACAAATAGACATTATGGGAGGAATCAAAAATATATTTCAAACCTTAGGAAAAAATCATTTCAGGAAAATGATTATTGGAGCGAAAGTGGTGTAGGATCATCTTATAAATCATCAGATAATATATCTTTTAGATATAATAATAGTAGTCTTTTTTCCATAATACCATTTGAAAACCCATGATTCCTGGATAAGGTACACAATGATGAATCCTTAACCATTATATAATTAAGTGATAGTAATCATCATGAAAATAGATATATTTCCTCAGATGAATAATCTTCCATAGAATAATATACCTTACATTATTTTGAAAAATTCACTAGATTCCCAATTTTTCTTGAAAATAAAAATACTTGGATTAATAAGAATCTTGGGGAAGAAAATTATAGAATAATTGGTTTAACAAGATATGTATCAGATCATTATAAATATCTTGATGAAAAATCATTTGAAATTGTATCTATTTTAAAAAAAACCTTGAATAAGTTAATTCTAAAAATGATAGACATTCTATGGATCTTTAAAAAGTTATTTTTTTAAAAAATAATTATAGACTAAAAAAATTCTATTATAAATGAAAATGAGGATAAGAATTTAGTCTTTATACTAAAATATGAAATATTTTCCTTAATGAATATATTGTCAAATTTTATTTTTTTTATATTGAATTTTGATAATATGTATTCACAAATTCATACTAATATTAATAGTTTTGGATTTGGTTATTCTCACTCAAAACATGTTTTACGTTCATAACTATTTAATTCATAAAATTTCCTCATACTGCACTAGTGTCGAAGTGGTGGAAACTGGTAGAAAAATAGTTCTCCAAATGAAATTTAATCCTTATGATTTTAGAAATCCAATTTTTCTAAACATATGTTGATTCATAATATTTTACATTCTAGCTATTTTGGATCTAAGCAGGATTAGATTCCAAAAACCTATCACATTTATTTTTAGGAAAACAAATTTAGTACTAACAATAATACATGGTACATGGATAATGGATATTCCTAGAAAATAACTGGTAATAAAAACATCATTGAAAATATAATTAATATGAATGGTGTAAGAGTCACTTTTAGAGACAATGATCAAGGGTAGATTATTTCTAGAGGTAACATTATTCTTTTGGAAAAATCAATAATTTCAAATGTGTTATTTGATAAAGGTCATAAGAACATACTTATAAGAATAATCCAATTATGTGATGAAGGTTATTTGTAAATTTTACTAATGCTAAATTATTAGTACATAATTACAAGTATGAGTTTATTTTTTCAACCCATCATCATGATAATTTTTAAATACATAGCATAGATGACTTTAGGAGCCAATAATTGCCTCGACTTAGTGCAATGGAAGACCAATCATAGTCACATCATAGAATATAAGACACTGTAACTTATGGAATATATGTAAACTATCAAAGAATGACATGTAAAGGATCTATCTAATAATACATTTGATTCTCCAAAAGTCAATGATCCTAGTAAATATGGATGGAAACATAATTAATTATTTAAATCTGTAACTAAAGAATCATCATATGATGTATTAAATCTTGTGAACATGGACCTTTTTAGTCCCTGACAAACATGAATTACTAGAGGAAAAACAATGTATTTATATAAGTTGGTGATTACACTATATTTACATGTGTCTATTTTATAACAATGTAATATAAATAATTTTATTATTTCAAATCATTTTCGACCATTCTTAAAAATTATAAAAACCATCCATTGATAACTATTCATAGTGACCATGGAAGGGAATTTGAAAATTCATATTTTGAAACATTTTGTAGTATGAAAGGCATTACTCATAACTTATCATCTCCTAGAACTCTGCCGAAAAATGTTGTTATTGAATAAATATATTAAATTCTTTTAGAGATTACTAGAAAAATATTGACTGAATACTAAATTGCTAAAAAAAATTGGGCTGAAGCTGTAAGTACTAATTAATATCCTAAAAATCATGTTTTAATCAGACAATTTCTTAAAAAAACAACATATATGTTATAGATAGTCTAAGAACCAAAATTTTTATAATTCATAGTATTTGGATGAAAAGTATTCATCTTGAATAAAATAGATAATTTAAAAAATTATCACACAAATCCAATAAAGGCATTATTTTAGGCTATTCCTATACCTTTAAGGCTTATAAAGCTTTTAATAAGAAATCTTTTTCTATTGAGGGAACATTACATTTTAAATTTGATGAAATGGATGCATTGGTTTTAAACAACCCAAACCTATATCTTCTGATTTTTTTCCAAAATCTGTTTATAAAAAATTGATAGAAGACTCTTCTAATTAAGAGAATATACAAGAATGTGTTGTTGAAGTATTCACTCCATAATGTTTTCAACCCTACGTTGATGAATTGCTTTTAAAAAACCCAATTCAGTTTCTTATAAGGAATTGTTACATTGATCGTATCTTTGTCATTGTAAATCAACTTGTAAGGACTATAAGATCTTTATGAAATGAAGTCGAAAATCTAGAATTTATTTCCCAATTAGATCCTAAAAGTTCTGTTGAAGCTTTAGGTGATGTTGTTTGTTTAATGGCAATGAAATATGAACTAGATGAATGTGAAAGTAATAATGTTTGGACCTTTATTGAAAGTGACAAAGAATCTTCGGTAATTGGAGAAAAATGGGACTTCTGAAACAAATGTGATGAAAATGGAATCCTAGTATGAAAAAAAGACTAGTTTCTAAGGGATATAATCAACAAAAAAGAATATACTATAAATAAACCTATGGTCCATAAGATAGATTTGAATATATTTGTATTCTTTTATCGTTTTAACCATTCTTTAGCATCGAACTTTTTTAAAATGGATATGAAGTGTGATTTCCTTATTTGGATATGTGGAAGATGATATTTATCTCAATCAACATCCTATTTTTAATGACACAAAACAACCAGATCATGTTTTTAAACATACCAAATCATTATATGGCCTTATTGAATCCCCAAGAGCCTGGTATGATAGAATTACATGACTGTTTTGAAAAAAAATTATGTTAAGGGAGCTAATTTTCCTCCCATTTTAATAAAGAAATAAAAAAAATTTTGGGTTATTCAAATTTATGTTTATTATATTTTATTTGTGTCAACTTAAAATTCTTTAACTAATTCATTTGCAGAAATCATGAAATCTGATTTTGAAATGAGTATGATTGGTGAGATTATATTTTTCTGTGGTTTATTGAAATTTCTCAAAACCCAGAAAGAAACCTATATATCACAACAAAAGTAAATTAATGGACTTCTTAATAATAATGGATATGACAACACTATATGTATATGTACACCAATCTATACCTTGAATACTCTTGATCTTGATAAAGATTGAAAACCAGTATATCAAAAATCATTTAGATGTATGATAGAAATTTAACTATGCGTAAAATCAGGTCATCAAAAATTATTTTTTAAGTGTTATTATGTGAAAGATATCAATATAATCTGAAAGAATCCAATTTCAAATCCATGAAAATAATTTTTCTTTATTTAAAGAAAACTTTGGATATATGACTTTTTTATTCATCTAGAAATTTTTTTTAAATTTTTTTTTCAGACGCTTAATTTCATAGTTGTATAATCGATATAAAGTGTATATCAATAACATTTCATTTATTAGGAGATACATTAGTTTCATTTTTATTTTAGAAACATAATTTTGTAGAACATTCCACTATGAAGCTGAATATCTAGTAGCTAGAAGTTGTTGAGATAAAGTTATGTGGAAGAAACACACACTCACTGATTGTGGCTTGAGTTTTACTAAAAGTCAAATACTAGATTATAACACTAGTTCAATTTCCTTAATAAAAAACCTTGAACATCACTCTCATGAAAAATACATAGATATTATGAATCACTTTTTGAATTCTCTAACACTTAAAGGAGATATTATTTTACAATTCGTTGAAATTCAAGAACAACTTGCTTATATTTTTGCTAAAGCATTACCTTCTAATAAATTTGAAAACATTTAAAAAAATTGGAATGTTTTCAATAAATTACTCATTAATATATACTTTTTCTTAATTATATCTTTAAAAAGTATGATACCTTTTTTATATGGGTATTACACGTTTTTTCAAAATATTTTTTTTCAAAAACTAATAATATTATTTAGAACCTCTAAAATGATTTCAGAACCTAATAAAAAATTTCAGAATCTATGATTTATAATAAAAATTCTATAAAACACTCAAAAACATTATGATAACATCAAAAGTTACATTTTCTTACCTATTATATCTTAGTTTCAATTGTGTATGTTGAAATTTCAAACTTGTTTTATGAAAATTTTTATCAGATTCTTCTCTCCTTATATCTGAGTTATTTCCATAAAACATCAAATGTTCATAACCTATAAACCTTCTTTGGGTTAATCTCAACAATCATATTAGATCTATATGTTGTCACCATTTTATTATTTCCAGGATGTTGAACTATCATCTCAACACATATATAAAGATGGGGACCCCCTGTTTCCCACATCGAATTACAAATATTATCACCCAAGTTGTTACCACCTTTAAAACTCTCTATTCTGTTTTCTATATATCTTAATTATGTTTCATTTTAGTTTATTATGATTCAGATTTCTCTTTCTATATATTCTATCACTTCAATTATTCCCAACATTTTCATGTATTGGTTCATTTATAATGATTTTTTTTAATCAAACTTTCTACTTTAGATATGATTCTTGGATAAGAAATATTAGTAAGATCCAATACTAGGTAAACGTTGGTATTTCCATGAAGAAGGGAAGAAAATATCTAGTATATGTGGACTTGCTGTATGAATTTTATGAGTCTGTTTAATACTTCAATAAAGGTGAAAAAATAAGTTTTACTTTAAATGTTATGGGAAAAATTATTCTATTTTTTATAAGTAAGTTGCAGATATTTTAGGGATACCATATGACCATGAATCTTACTATCCATCTCATAAATTTCCTTATTCATAAGGATAGGTTGACAGAGTTAATGTTATTGATTTCCTAGGTCTTCATGGAGTAAAGAGGCCCATTATTTATATCCTTTTAGTTAACTACAAGATTTTTAATTATGGATGAATGGTCTTTTAATATCGAGGAATATAGACAAGGAGATGCTGAAAATTATAGACTTCTTCATGATAGATTTTCCTATTAATCTAAGAAATATTAAACTAGTTAAGTATATAGTTATATAAATTAAAAAGATAAAATATGGGTCTTTCAAGTATCATATTCTTCTATTTATAGTAACATATTCCAGGATTATAGTAAGTTGTTTTAGCTCTAACTATATCTCTTGAAAGTCAACGACAAAACAGATTAAGATTCTTATTTTAAGTGAAGACTTCATTTAGATAATGATATTTGTTTTAGTGATAAGAAAAATCTGTTTAATGATATATCGAAAAAAATCGTGGGATGTTGGAGAATGATCCACGAAATCGTTAGTTGACAAAAGGACGCCTCATGTCTTGGAAACACACAAAAAAAAGATTCAAAACCACCAAAGGAAATGAAAAAAAATCCTACCCAAATGATGTTTTAGAAAAGTGGAGACAAGAAAAAGAGAAATGGATAAAAGGAGATGTAGTGTTTGTCATAGATCTAGTATAAACTAAATTCTTAAAGATTCATGAACCCCAAGATCTTGAGAAACATGAAATGGAGAAAACAATTAAAAAGAAAAATGAAGAATTGATCATTCCGATTTAGTAAAAAGATACTGAAAAATCATCAGAAAACATTCATGTCATAGAATCCTTTTTGGAGGAAACTAAACATCCTCAACAATCAAAACAAGTAAATGTAGAGTCTAACCAAATAGAAAACGGAAAGAATGTTTTTACAGCTCATTTATCATAGTTTAGTATCTAGAGTAATAATAATAATATGAAGAAAATATCCAAGAGAAAGAAAGACATGATAAATTACAAAAAAAATGAAGAAACCCATATTTAGAGTAAATTAGATTATTTTTCTATAATAACCTCTTAATCCTCCTCATCCAAACATTCTTTTTTAAAGAAGTCAATTCAAAAAACTACTTCGTTCGATAATGGTGATGTTGTTGATATTGAAGTGCATCAAATTTCATCTGATTGTGATGTGAATGTTTGCGATGATGGTTAGGATGAAGATGATAAAGAAGAGAATTTTGATGATGAGGATTATATGATTGTTCAGTTTTCTGATGAAAGGAACGTAAATCAGAGAACATAAATATTAGCCTAAGTGAATGAAATATTGAATAAATCATATGTTGGCACATCTAATCTAGCTGAATGGGAATCCAAAAGATCTCCATCATCTGTAGGAGAAGATTTTTTTTCAATACATAAATAAGCTGGTGAACTCCATTCTTTATTTCCTAGACCATGAGTCAAGATTTCATCTTATTCAATATTCCATAGATTATAAATCAAACTCAATAACCCTTTTCATGGAAAACACATAAAACATTAAGCTGATTTCAAAAATAGTGTCCAGAATTATGATTCTCACAAGAAGCCTTATAGTAATTTGAAAAGGTGGTCAAATCATATTAACATTGATCCTAAGTTCTTTGATGAGATTTTTGAATCAGTAAAATATTGCCTCAAATAATAAGAATTAAAAATCCAAAATTATTCAAACAACATCTCAGAAATGATAAAGGAAGAACAAGCTATTTGGTTATAATGATATATGGATTTGTATTGGAAATAGAATTATCATTCTCAATAAGTGAAAAGAGTGAAATATTATAATGATGAGGTGGGTGACAAGTTTAAAACCTAAGAATAAATTATTATGATCTAGTAATAAATGATTCATAGTCATGAGAAGAATAGTGAGGATCAGAAAGTACTTCTAGAAAAGTTGCAGGATGATCACAAGGAGCTGAAAGTGTTGAAGGCCATTGTCAAAAACATATTACCAACCAATGATGGATCATTCTTATATTTTTTATATTTTGTTTTAAAAATTATATTCAATTATTATCATTTTATATCCTTTGTCTCATATTATCATTTTCCTATCTTTTTTAGGTATATTATACTTTTCCCTATTCCGTTTTGAAAATCCCAAAGGGGAGAAGAATGTTATAAAAATAATATTAGTTCAAGGAGGAAAACCAAAAGGTGATAATGATTAAAAAATATATCCTTAAGTAAAGGGGAGATAGTTCTTTAAGAAAGAAATATAAATATATACAGTTAAACAATGATCTTTAGGGGGATTTTGTAAGCTAAGGTGGAGTTTTTGGTACTCATCTTGAGTCATAAACCAAGGGGGATTTATGTTTCCTTTTAAGATAGAATATGAATAATTTTGATGTTAATATTCCATTAATAATTTTTTTTGTTATTTAAAAATGGGGAGAATGTTAATTCAAAAGTTACCTTATGACTTTTTTCATTTCATTATGTTTTTCAAATCACAAACACATTTCATTAAGAATTCTAGACAGAAATATAATCATTTTTCCATTTAATGAGAAAATATTGAAATATATTTTCCATGATAAAAATTTCACTATAGTTATTTTTCTTGGAATAGTGAAACAGTTCTATGAATTGATGGAAAATTTTAAAGACTTAGTGGCCACATTCAAATAAAACATCAAAAGATTGAATAGGTATGTTCCGAATTATAATCAAGACATTGAATATAAAATTATTCATTTTTATTTGGGACTAAAACCCAATATATGAAGATCATGGTCCTCGTGAGAATTTAAAAGTTAGGAGAATGTTTTTTTTCTTATTAAAAAGTTGATATAGAGTTCTCTGGATCTTATGTTCCAAAACATAACAATAATAAGAAATAGTCAAGGTGGAAGGATACACATAATTGAGAAACTTATAATTCTAGAGGTAAGACCAAATTGTTTTCTAATTTTAGTAAAATGAAACTCAAGGAAGTTATTCCATGATTTATAAAGTGTTACCAATTTCATATGTTTGGTTATAAGGTACATTAATGAATAAAATGTGTCTATGAAAATAAAAGAATGAGGTAACATATATATATATATATATAATGGTGATAGATTGATGTTTGAATGATTTGGGTAATTATACTTATTTGTGTCAAATGTTTCTTATTCTGGGTGGAAATTAATATGATTAAAAATGGAATGGGTTGGAAAATCATTTTCTAACACTTCAGTTTATGTTTGGACATATGATGAAGAGGTTGATCCTCTATTAATATCAGAATATTTTGAAGGATGTTCATGAGTTTAATGATATAGAAACTCCTGTTTCTTATTTAAATCATGAGATCTTAAATTGATTAATAAAATTATGGGCTTCATTTTGTTTGGATTATCTAGTACTTCCATTTAATATTTATTATTCCATAAAATTTTTTGAAAACAAGTTTTAAGGAATTGATAACCTCTGGAATTTATATGATATTTGATGATAAATTTTATATTTAAGGATGATCATCAAATTTTAGTGAACTTTATAAGGATAAAATATTATGAAAAAATATAGCTTGATGGTTATGCAGGAACCCATCACACACGTCAGGACTGTAGGGATTGAACCTAATGTTTATGTACAAAAATGGGGCAATGCCTACCACTGACCAATGTTATGTCTTAGTTAGTATGAAATCATTCATTTAAATTTAATAGTACTAAATATAAAAAAAATATTCCCATAATATATGTATTACAATATAAAAACCCAACGGAGTAACTAGTGATTAGGTGCATGTGTGGCTAATATTTTGCGTAAGAGGATCATGAGTTTTTTTGGGAAAAATCTTTGATTATTCTAACAATTTTGGTTTTTCATAATGTCTTAGGATAGTAAAAATATCTAATTATCCTTTTAGGGAATATTTTATCCATTATAAGTTGATTCTAGTGATTTAGGAATAAAAATTTCATACTGGTTACTCATTATTGGAAGAAATGTGGGATTGTGGTGGAAAGTAATTAATGGGAGAAATTATACTTTCTAAAAAAATTATCTCATTAATTTTTCAGTCTATAAGTTGAAATTATTCTTCAATTCTAATAAAAATATCCTTCAAATAAAATTTTTTACCTATTACCTACATTTTTTATGAATTAAATAGTCTTTTAATTCATTATAGATTATTTTTTAAGGCCCTTAAATTTCTATTGATCAACCACATTCTTGTAATCAATGACCTTAATAAATATATATTATTATTTATGATTTTTCTTGCATGTTAAAATATTCACGTCCCTCCTATGTTCTCTAATTTGGAACCCGGTTATGTGGTATTCTGGACGACCATTTCAGTTATGTTTCTCTCGTATCAGCATAATTTTTTTTACCTTTTTCATGATGTGGTTTTCCAATGAGGGTATTTTTAAATTTACATCCTTTTATTAATAATATAATGTTAAAATTACAGGTATTAAATTTATTATGGGTGGGGGGATGTGAAACCTTGATATTTTAAAATAAGGTAAAAAAATATTGAAATTAAAATAAAACATAAAAGAGAATGTAGAACCCCATAAAATTATGATATATTTCTTTTTAAATAAATTTAATTCCCTCAAATGCTCTCATTACATGCCAACCTAATGTTATTACTATCAATAGTGTGTAAGAAATGCAAAATTAATCTTAAATGATAGGTTAAATAAGTAACACCCCAAACATCCCTGATATGTTTCTCTTTCAATAATGCAATAACTTGTGTTGTACGCAGCATAAAGTTTTAACACCCCACGACCAATCAAGCTAGCCGTTATGAATAGTAATACCCACCTTTTGCAATTTTAAAAATTTTAGTTTCCAAATGGAAATCATTTTGGGATTCATATTATCAAAATTATCATAGGGTGAATTTTTAGTATTTTTCTGAAAACATTCAATTCTAGATGAATAGTCAAAAACACTACCTTATTTTTTTAAACATACTTTTTATTAAAATAATTATTTATTTTATTTAAATTTATTTTATGTCAAAATAGATAAATCATACCTATATAAGTTCAATTTAAGTCATTGGTTTCATTTTATTAAAATATTAGATATATAAAATTTTATTGAACTTTTTACCATCTTTTACCCACCGTCTAGGTGCATTTGCGAATTTACATAAAAAGTATTTTTATCCACTTCTATGAATTCAATTTAAAAAATACGGGAGACATGGTTGAAATCAGTAAGTAAAATGAGGTTCAATAAGATGAAAATAAATTTTGGTGAATATTAACTTCTGATTTTATTTACCATGGTTAAAAGTAAATAGGGTCATTAATATTGAAAATGATATTATAATTACCATAAAACATGTCCTAATACTATTTTATAAGTTTATTTCGACCAAAATCAACCTTATTAATAATATAGGATCATTTTTTCTACTTGTATTAGATTAAGAAATTTATTATTATTTTATTTAAAGAAGAGTTAAAAGTGTTAAATTCAATGTTTAACAATAAAACCGTTATTTATATAGATTTATACATTAGATAAATTTGACTATAAATATTCACTAGTAAGATAAAAATATTTACTTAATAATGGTATTTTATTCATAATTCTTAGACATTAAATATTTAAATTTATTTATGATACAATGATGATGTAGTAATTACCTTATTAATGAAAGATTAAAATAATTGATATTATAAACATCCATTTAAATGTATTTTGAGAATTAAGATAAATTCCATTTATTTTCTTGGTTAATAAGAAATGTTAGTGATGATTATATAATGTTTTTCCAAAGTTATAAATTTTTTATGACTTTCACAAAAACCAAATACCAAATAGTGTCAAAATTGACATAAATGAGTTTTTAAAAGAAATACTATATTATTAATTTATATAATATTCCTAAAAATTTACGGTTATTAAAAAGGACATATATAATAATATATATGTTAATAAGGAATTGATTGGGGGTATCTTGTCTTTTTATTGTATGTTTCTTAACTATTTATTATAATAATTGAAGATTACATGGTAAAAGGTTAACTATTTAACTAAGAGTTAAATCTAAAAGATAAGTTTAATATGGTAACCTAAACCAGTCTAAAACCTCTTGGTTGAGTGGTTTTCGACCCATACCCCCTTATCCTCGAAATAAATCATTTTCAAGACATTATAAACTGAATATTATTATATAATAAAATAATATTTCAAGATTTTCCTAAAGTGACCCTCACCTCTCTTTTAAAAGGGTACTTCCCCTTCTCTCAAAGTCACACCTCCAACCCCTTTTGGCTCAGACAACCCCTACTCAAATATACTCCCAACTACCCTCCCTTCGACCTAGATTCCTTACTTTGATCATAAATCAAACTTAAGGATCCGTTTTGATCAACTCAAAAGGAAACAGCTGAAGAAGAGGTAATAATTTCACCACCATATTTCAAAGTACTTTTATTCTTCAACTTCCTCATTTTTTTTGTTTCCATACCAAAATAATAAATTCAGTACTGTATACATACTATGATTTTATTATAAATATGGTACAACCATATTCATTATTCTATCCATCCTATGAATGACATGTCACCATATGTGCGTACGTACGACTTACCGTCTCCATGTCGTGGTGTAGTTTGTTATTAAAACACTTCATAATTTTTATGGGTTTAATAATGACTATAAATGATGTTAATAATAAATATAACATGTTAATTATTATTAATATTTGATATTCCATCCAATTTAATATGATTTCACCATCAATATAATGATATTTTCTCTCGTGCATACATACGGATTACCGTCTCCACGGACACGATTTGATTCATTCCCCATTGTAATAATTCAAGAATAATTTTCACATGATGATAAAAAATAATGTTTAAGAACTTAATATAATGCCAGATATGTATCAAATACATCCTATCCATAACAAGCTTGACTTATGTAATGAGGCATTTAATGAAAACCAAATCAGTTAACACTCGAATCAATGATACTACTAAAATATTTTTAACAAATCCATATTATAAGATCATATATGATATGATATTATTGTATGTGGTTCTTGTATAATATAATAACAATTATTTAACTATTATACATGAGTTTTTCATACCCTCAACCCCGGAAAAGTACAAGGTAAGGGTTAATTCTAGAATCACTTTACTATCTGAGGTTGTTTATACATGAGTATCTACTAGGACCTCTTCATCATCCACATCTGTGTTTCATAAAAATGTATTTCAAAACCTTTTTACAATTTACACGACTATGGGATAAAGGAATTTATACCCCTTTTTGACTTTTTATAAGATTTTTATAAAGGAATATTTTCCATCATTATAACACCTTCTAATCTTTCCATACATGGTTATAAAAATATTTTCAAAAAAAGTTTTATTTTATAATTATGTTACTATTAAATAATTTCAAAATAGAAAGAGTTATTTATTTCAAATTGTTTTAATTTCATATATGTCAACATCCTTTTATTGATTTTAAACTTGTCTGAAGTTGATTTATTATGATACAAATATTCCATATTGTATTAAAGGTTTTGTGATATGTTTTAATGTGGATGTATTATTTTTATACCATTCATGGTTTATAGATAATGTATTGATATTTTTTATTGTGGTTTTATTAAGAATGTTTATGTTCAGTTTAAACCTTTTCATATGAGGAATGCATTGGACTTATTATATGACTGGTGGAACCTACTATAGCTCCTCGATGCATCGGTAGATTTAATGAGACAAACTAGTGTTTTGGTATACTACCATAACAAATTCTTATTTTTGGATGTGGAAAGAGGCCTTGAAAATGTGGTTATGAAGTCTATTTTTATGCATTCCCTCATTATGAAATTGGCTATTTGATATTACTTGTGATTATTCAAATAGTATAAGATCCATGTGAATTACTAAATGGAAATATTTGATTTATCTTTTTCATATTATAATGAGGATTAAGTTTAAAAAGATTTTATTTTAGTCTTATATATTTACTTAAATTTTAATTCTTATTTAAGAACATTTTCGATATATTTTTATCCTTACTGAGCATCTGAGCTCACCCCTTTCTATGATTTATTTTTCCCATGATGTAAAGATGTATTTTTTATTGACCTACAGGGATAGGATAAGGAATATAATTTGGTTCAAAGGGGACAAAATGTTGTTGTTGTTTTTATTTTATGATGTATTGTAAAACTTGGGAATGTATTTAGTACTTCCAAGTCTCTTAAACTGATTAGTCTTTATGTATTTGATCACTTGTGATCATGACAATGTTAGGTAATAATGCACTGAATCTGGGTAATTGGGGTTGGGGCGTTACTGTTGGTATTAGAGTAAGTTTAGTAAAAACCTTCAAAGGTAGATTTAGAAAAACTATGATTAGAGAACATTACCCTAAGATAGACTTTGATGATTAGTATGGAAGAACATCCTCTAATTTTGGTAAGGTATAGATTTTGTTTTTTTTCAAGAAATACATCCATGTCTGGATACGAGAAGCTCGAGGCGGCTCTGGCACATATGTACCTAGGAGTGAAAACTCCGACACGTATTTTAAGGTATGACTTGGGGTATCTTGTACACATGACAACAAGCCTTAAAGCACTCTTGATTACAACAATCCTAAGGGATATTAAAAGGATAATTTACTTTTTCATTACAAACCATTATCATGTATTTATTATTATATAACTCTTCATAGAAATCATTTTTATGAGTATGGATTATATCCATAAAATTTTCAATTTATGTTATGCTTTTTTACAAGTTTGGAATTATGTATTGTGATTCATAAACAAATAGAGTGGGTTCCATTGTGTAGAAATGGCACCTAGTAGAAGGAATTGAGACTGTATCAATGCATGTAATTCATATAGGGATTTTCCTCCTACTCAAGAAAATTATAATGGAGCTGGTAATGCAACAGGTGCTGATAAGATTATCACCATACTGGGACAACTTACTGAGGTTATGAATAATATCTTTACCCGTATGGAGCACACTGACCCACAACATGGTGGATCAATGTTAGATCACTTCATGATGCAACAACCACCAACATTCAATTGGAGTACAAATCCATTGGTAGCTGAGTAATTTATAAGTTCCTTAGAGAAAATATTTCATGCTTTGGGGAGTAGCAAAAGGAAAAAGTTATCATGGAAATTTATCTCCTCAAGGGAGATGTAGATCTATAGTGGTCATTAATTCAAAACACAATGGAATATTAAAAGGTATAAAATATGGAATGGATGGACTTTAAAGATATTTTCTTAGAAAAATAATTTCTTCGTGACCATCGAGCGGATATGGAAAGACAATTTCTAAGTCTGAGGAAAAAGGAGGATGAGAATGACACAAAGTATGAGGTTCACATTACAAGGTTAGAATTGAATATATTATATTATATATGTAACCTAATTAGTAAGAATTATTGATGCTTTGATGGGTTAAAACCATTTCTCAGTCGAGCATTAGTCTCACAATCCTTATCATCGTACGATGATATTGCCTCATGTGCTATCAAGATGAAAAATGAATTCTCTAAGTATTAGGACGTTAAAGAAAATAAAGAGAATAAGAGTTATTTTTAACACTCTAAAAATGTAATTAATGGGATGAAGGGAAAATTTGTATTTCCATCCTATGGTAAATTAGGGAAGAAACACCTTGATACTTGCATGAATGGAATTGGGGTTTTTTAAAATTGTGGTGAAATCGGCCACCAAGAACAGGATTTCAAGGGAAAGAAAGA
This sequence comes from Viscum album, assembly GCA_963277665.1. NCBI lineage: Eukaryota > Viridiplantae > Streptophyta > Magnoliopsida > Santalales > Viscaceae > Viscum > Viscum album. Next base: position 96,261,065 of record OY728163.1, read on the forward strand.
GGTTTTTAATATTTAATTCTACAATTTTAGATAAATGGGGCATTATGAAAATTAATTTCTTAAGATCAAAGGAACATTACATCAAAAAAAGGCCAAGGGAGAAAGGCCAAGAATATACGATCACTTTTGCTGAGTTCGAAGCTTCGAAAGATGTGCTAGTAGGTATATTAATGGTCTCTTCGTGTTTTTCCAATGCATAATTTGATTTTGGATCATCGCATTATTTCATATCTTCTCAGTTTTCTTTGATAAAATAGATATTTCCAATTTTATTTAACACAGGAGTTTTTATTCAAAAATCCATAGGGAAGTATCATTGCAATAATGATTTGTGAAACAGTCCCCATTAGGGCATATAAATTTTATTTATCTGTTGATCTCATCATCATACCCATGATTGAATTTGATATAATCATCGATATTTATTTCCTTTCGAACCATGATGCGAAAATTTATTGTAAGAATAAGGAGGTTACATTTTTTGTGATGATATAGAGTACCTTAACTTTAGAGTAGAAATGTCACCACCTGATTCTTATCTAGATCCAAACCCAATATCTCTACTAAATTAAATTATTGGGGAGGAAGAGAATGAAAAAACTAGGGGTGATGAGAACAATGTTAAAATAGAGGACATACATATTCTACAAGAATATGTTGTTGTGCTTCCAAAGGATTTACATAAACATCCTCCAGAATGAGGAATTGAGTTTTCTATTAATTTAATTCCTGATTCAAGTCCCATATTGAATACCCCTTATAGAATGGATACTGTGGAATTACTGGAACTAAAGAAACAACTATAGTAATTGAGTAATAAGGGATTTATTATCACTAGTGTTTATCCAGGGAGAGCCCCAATTCTTTTTGTTAAGAAAAAATATGGATATATGAGGTTGTTCATTGACTACAGGAAGATCAATTCTATAAAAATAATGAACAAGTATCCCCTACCTCACATTGATGATTTATTCTACCAACTACGTTGAGCTAAATATTTTTAACGATTGACCTACAACCTAGATATCATAAGTTGTGTGTGAAGAAAGAACACATTCTGAAAACAGCATTTCGAACCATGTAAAGGCATTACGTGTTTACAGTAATGCCTTTTAGACTGACTAATGCACCCTCTAATTTCATGGATCTAATGAATGTATTTTTCACGTAATATCTTAATGTCTTTTTAGTGGTATTTTTGAATGATATCTTGGTATAATCCAAAATCTATGAAGATCATGAAAATTGCATTCGCACTATTTTGAAAACCCTCTGAAGAAATGAATTATATGGGAAGATTAGTAACTATGAAATATGGCTTTAGGATATTTCTTTTCATGGCCATATTGTCTCTGAGGATTAAATCTCTATCTATCCTTCAAAGACCTAGGCAATCCAAGAATGGCCCACTCTGATGAGTATAACTGAGGTACGTAGTTTTATGGGTTAACAGGTTATTATCGACTTTTCATCTATAATTTTGCCTGATTGGATAACCCATTAACCAAGATTACACATAATGGGTTTAAATTTCTTTGGACAAAAGAGTGTGAAGAATGTTTTGAAGAACTGAATAGAATATTATTCATTGCTCCTATCTTCACTCTACCCACATGGAATGATGGGTTTTTTATTTATGGTAATGCTTCAATGAAATGACTAGGTTGTGTCCTTATACTGAATGATTGGGTTATTGCCTATACATCACGACAGCTAAAAATTCATGAACGGTACTATCCCATTCATGATCTTTATTTAGCAGTTGTAATCATTGCTTTGATGACTTGGATACACTATATATATGGTTAAAAATGTGAGATTGATACTGATTACAAGAGTTTGAGGTATATTTTCTCTAAAAATAACTCATCATGAGGCAAAGATGATGGATTTAACTACTCAAGGATTATGATTTCACTGTACAGTACCCCCTAGGGAAGGAAAATAAGGTGGCAGTTTCTTTATGAAAAAAGGATCATGGTTTTTTGAACATGATGTGAGTTGAAAGGGATCCTATTTTCATGGATATAGTATAGAAGGATATTGGAATAAACATAGAAGGTGAAGAATAAGTACTTTTTCAAATGGGTACCAAACCATCTTTACGAGAAAGGATAAATATTTCTCAGACTAATGATGAGGATTTTCAAAACAAGATCAAATATTTGAATGCAGGTAGATTGAGTGAGTTCATATATGAATATGGAATTTCGAAATTTGGAAAGAGACATTGTGTTCCCGATATACATGATCTAAATAGGGATTTGTTGGATGATACTCACATATCCAATTTATCTATAAAACCTATTAGCACTAAGATGTATAGAGATTTGAAGGAACATTTTTGGAGGGACAACATGAAGAGAGTTATTGCGGATTATGTGTCAATATGTATGTTTTTTCACCAAGTGAAATCTGGAAGACAACATCCTAGAGGAGTCATGCAACCTCTTCCTATACCTGAGTGGAAATGGGATGATATTATGATGGACGTTTTCATGGGACTTCCAAAGACTCCTAGAATATATTATGCAATATGGGTCATTGTTGATCATCTTACCAAGTGAGCACATTTTCATGGTATAAGAGAAGATTTACCACTTGAACATCTAGCAAGACTAAATATTAATGATGTTTTAAGACTTCATGGAATACCTCTATCGAATGTTTCTGGTCGGGATCCCTGTTTTACATCTAGATTCTGGAAAATTCATCAGAAAGCCTTAGATACTGAACTTCTTTTGAGCACTTCCTACCACCCTCAAATTGATGGACAATTAGAATAGACTTTTCAAAACATAGAAGACATGTTGATATCTTGCTCATGTGACTTTCAAGGTATGTGGGATCAATATTTACCCATGGTATAATATTCTTATAACAATATCTTCCATTAAAATATTTATATTGCATAATATGAAGCATTATATGGAAAGAGATGTCGCACACCAATATGTTGGGATGTTGTTGGTGAAAGAAAACTTGTAGTCCCAGAACATGTTGAGGAAAAAATGGAAAAGGTGAAGGTTATCCAAACCCACATCAAAGCAATTCAATGTAGTCAAATAAAGTTATGCCGATAACCAAAGGAATGATTTGGAATTTGAAGTAGGAGATCATGTTTTTTGGAAGGTATCTCCATTGAAGGGTGTTAGACGATTCGGTAAGAAGGGAAATTAAGTCTCAGGTATGTTTGACCTTTAAAAATTCTAGAATGAATTGGAGTTGTAGCTTATCTTTTTGAAATGTCGCCAAGTATCTCCAAAGTTCATGATGTGTTCCACATATCACTTTTAAGAAAATACATTACTGACCCAATGAACGTACTCACCAATGAAGAAATAGAACTAGAACCGACATGACTTATTGCGAAGAGCCTATCATAATTTTTGATACTAGAGAACAAGTGCTAAGAAACCGGATGACTTGTCTGGTGAAAGATCTATGGAGAAATCATAATATGGAAGAGACAATCTGGGAATAAAGGAACTTATAATGAAGAGCAAAACAAATATTTTTATGTAGTAATATTCTAGAATCTTTTAGGATGAAATTATTTGAATAAGGGTTGAAAATAACACCCCAATATTCCATGGTATGTTTCCCTTTGAGTAATGCAATAGCTTGCGTTGTACGAAACATGGAGTTTTCACACACCACAACCAATCGAACTAGCCATTATGAATTCTAATACAAACTTATTGAAATTTTATAAATTTTATTTCTCAAAATTGTCTTCTTTTCTGGATTTGGAATATCAAAATCAGTTTAGGGTGAGTTTTTTTTATTTCTCCAAAAACAATCATTTTTTGAAGAATAGTGAAAAACACTACGTTATTTTTAAAAACCATATTTTTAACTAAATAATTATTTATTTTATTTAAATTTATTTTATTTCAAAATAGATTCATAATACCAATATAATTTCAATGTAATTCATTGTATCATTTTATAATAATATTAGATATATAAAATTTTATTGAACTTTTTACCATCTTTTACCCACCTTATAGGCACATTTTCAAATTTTCATAAAATGTAATTTTACCTCTTCTGTGAATTGACTTTAAAAACTCTGAGAGATGCGGTATACATCAGTATGTAAAATTTGGTTCAATAAGATGAAAATATTTTTGGATGAATATTAACTTTTGACTTTTATTTACCATAGTTAGAAGTAAATCAGATAATTATAAGTAAACATGATATTATAATTACCCTAAAACATGTCCTAATTCTATTGGATAAGTTTAATTCGACCAAAATCAATCTTTGGAATCAAATATGATCCTTTTGGTCCACTAGTATTAGATTAAAACATTTATTATTATTTTATTTAAAGAATAGTTAAAAGTGTTTAATTCAAAATTTAATAACTAAACCATTTTTAATATAGGGTTGTACATAAGATAAATTCGACAATAAATATTAATTATACATATAAAAAAACTTCATACCTAATGGTATTTGATTTATTATTTTTATACATTAAATAGTTAAATTTATTTATGATACAATGATGATGCAGTAATTACCTTATTAATGAACTATTAAAATAACTTATATTATAAACATCAGTATAAATGTAAATTAAGACTTCTGATTAATTAAATTAATTTTATAGGTTAATATGAAATTTTAGGGTTTATTAGATAAGTTTTTTTGAAGTGATAAAGTTGTTTTTAATTTCAAAAAAAACCAAATAATGTCAAAAATAAAATAAATGAATTTATAAAATTAATACTGTATTATTAATTGATATAATATTCAAAAAAATCTAAGGTTCGTTTAAAGGACTTATAAAATAATATATATGTGAATAATGAACCAATTTGGGTTCTATTGGATATTAATAGTATGTTTATTAACTATTAATTATAATAATACAAGAATAAATGGTAAATGTTAACTATTTAACTACGAATTAAATCTAAACGATAATGTTAATATGGTGACCTAAAACATTCTAAACCCTATTAGATGAGAGTTTTTAGACCTATCCAAACCTTATCCTATAAATAAATCATTTTGGAAACATTATAATCTGATTATGATGGTATAATAAAATAATGTTTCAAGCTTTTCTGAAGGTGGCCCTCACCTCTCTAATAAAAGGGTACATCCCATTTTCTCAAAATCACACCTCCAAAGCCTTTTTTCTCAAGAAACCCCTGATCAAATATCCTCCCAACTACCATCCCTTTAACCTATAGTCTTTAATTTGATATGAAATCTACCCTAAGTATCCATATGGATCAACTCAAAAGGAAACACACGAAGAAGTGGTAATAATTTCCCCACCCTTTTTCAAAGTTATTTTCATCTTCCACCTCCTCTTTCACTGGTGTTTCCATACCAAAATAATAACTCAATTACCTTATAAATTATGTGATGTTATTATAATTATGGTACATCCATATTTGTTATTCATCCTATGAATGACATGTCACCATACATGCCTACATACGGCTTACCGTCTCTCCGTCTTGGTGTAGTTTGTTATTCAAACACTTCATTATTTTGATGGGTATAATAATGAGTATAACTGATGTGAATAATAAATATAACTTTTTACTGATTATTTATAAATTATATACCATAAAATTACATACACTTTCACCATCAATATAATGATATTGTCACTCGTACGTACGTACGGATTACCGTATCCACAAACACGATGAGATTCATTCTCCATTGTAATCACTCAAGAATAATTTTCATTTTATCATTAAAAATAATGTTTAAGATCTTAATATCATTCTAGATATGAATCAAATACATCCTATCCATAACAAACATGTCTTATTTAACCAAACATATAAAGAAAACTGAATCAGTTAACACCCAAAATGATGATACTACTGAAATATTATTAACAAACAAATATTATAAGATCATATATGATATCATATTTCTATATTTGGTTCCTTTATAATTTAATAACAATTTTGTAACAATTATACAATAGCTTAACATAACCTTGACCAAGGAAACATACAAGGTAAGGGTTAATTCTACAATAATTTTTTTATCTGAGATTTTTTATACGTGAATATCTAATGGGACCATTTCATCATCCACATCCATGTTTTATAAAAAATGTATTTCAAAAAAAATAATATTTCCTAGGTTATGGGTTAAATTAATTTATAACCTTGTATGAATTATTATAAGATGTTTTTAGAGGAATATTTTCTTCATTTTCCAAACAAGGTCCTTTACGAACTTTTTGACAAAATTAAGGAAAGAATGTTTTTTACTTATACGGTGGGTGTAGCCATTTTCCCCCATTATAACACCTTCAAGCTTCCCATACAAGATTATAAGAATATTTTCAAAATAAATGTTTTCATTTATAATATTGTGACTTTTATATAATTTCAAAATAGAAAGATATATTTATTTCAAATAGTTTTCATTTCATCTATGCCAACATCCTTTGAGGTATTTTAAACTTATTTAATGTTTATTTATTATGATACAAATATTCCATATTGTATTGATGGTTTTATGATATGTTTGACTATGGATGCATTAGTTTTATACCATTCATGGTTTATGAATAAATTATTGAAATTTTTTATGCTAGTTTTAATATGAATGTTTATGTTATGGTTAAACCTTTTCATATGATGAATGTATTGGACTTAGTAAGTGACGGGTGGATCCCACTATAGCTCCTCGATAAATCGGTAGGTCTCATAAGACAAACTAGTGTCTTGGAACCAACCATTGTAAAAATATTATTTTTAGTCTTGGAACAAGGCCTTGACTATGTGGTTATGAAGTCTGGAATTATGCATTACATCATTATGAAATTGGCTATTTGATATTACATGTGATTATTCGACTAGTATAATATCCATGTGAATAAGTAAATGGAGTTCTTTAATTTATCATTTCAATATTATGATTAGGTTTATGTTTAAATGGCTTGTGTTTTAATCTTATACATTTACTGAAATTTTTATGTTTATTTAAGAATGTTTCCGCTATATTGTTATTCATACTAAGCATCTGAGCTCACCCCTTTCTATGTTTTATTTTTTGAGGGATGTGACAAGTATTTTATGGTTGACCTGCAGGGATAGGCTAGGGAATATAATTGTGTTCCAAGCGAACAAAATTTTGTTGTTTTTTTATATGATGATGTAATGTAAAACATATGAATGTATTGAGTACTTCCATGGACACTAAAATGATCGGTATTTTGAGATTTTATCCCTTTTTATCATGCCAATGTTAGGTAATAATGCACTGACTCAGGGTAACTAGGGTCGGGGAGTTACAAAATATGTAACTATTATGACCTTCCGTTAAATTTGATGGTATTAATTGTATTAAATAATTAATAATATATATATATCCCTAAACTATATAAATAAATTATTAAATCTGAAACAATTATGACCTTGAGTTTTTTTTATTTTTTTAAATTTTATTTTTTTATTGGTAATGAAAAATGTGAAATTTCAATTGGAATGTGGGTTTTCATACAATTTATTGATAATGTTAAATTACATTTTATATTATATATATAGTAAAATTAGTTCAATTGTATATCTATTAATATACTTTTGGTCATTTTAATTTCTTATATTAAATTTTGATATCAAAAAATTTTAAACTTTTGAACATTTTTCTCATTGGAAACCTGGTTTTTCATCACATCTACGACATTAATTTTAAATAAAATTTTCTACTATTAGTGAAATGAATTCAAAAAAATGGATTATATATTATTAATTAGAATAATTATACTATTTAAAATGTTTAACTTATTTTTTGAAAATAATGATTAGTAGAAATAAGTAAAAAATAATTAACATAATTAAGGAAAAAAACGTTATGGTGGGGTTAAATATAATATGTAAGGGATAAAATGACATAAAAACTTGTAAAAAAATTATTTTATATCCATATATAGACCCTTATTACCTTATTCAATTTTTTTTTTGGGTTTTAGGTACCCATTTCATTTAAAGTGAACTATATAAAAAGTAAAGTATATTAAAAAAACAAAAATGGATCCTTCTATGAATTTAATATCTCTAAAGCTTTAGGAAATAAAAAATAATAATGTGTTAAATTATAAAAAATATATTAAAATATAAATTATATTGTCTTTATCATGATAATTTATTTTAATTTTATAGGGAAAAAATAAATACTTTTAATTTTTTAGAAACATCAACATATGAATTATTTAGTTATTAATTAAATTTAATAAATGATACTAATAATATTAAATCTTATGAAAATTGAATTAATTATTATTTTCCATTAGTTTTTATAATTATATATAATATTGCCAAGGTTCTAACATAATATACTCGAATTCAATCATTTTATTGTTATTTGTTAAAATCAAATTAAATGAATGGTGTAAAATTTGACATTTTTTTATTTTACAATAAATCTTTTTTTATTTTTTTATTTAAATTTTCAAAAAACATAATTTTTTTAAATGAATTTCTATTTTTACAAATATTATCTATTTTCCCTTCATTGATAATTTTTTATTTCATAACTACTATATTCATTGCTAAATAGTAAAAACATTGTTAGTAGAGTTAAAGTTAAAATTATATTTTTTCATGTTACATGCGTTTGTGTAGTAATTAATTTTTATGACCTATCAAATTTTGAATTAATAAATTTTATTTAATATTTAGACACTTTAGGTCTAAAATATCTAATAATTATCAAATATTTTTAGTCTTAAAAATTAAATTATTATTATAAATCAAAATATACATGTTACTGTGGTAACAACACAAAGAGTAAAGATGAGTAAACATAATGATTAAGGAATAACATGATAAATTTCTAATTCTTTGTGTGTTGGGGAGGTCTGGAAAGGCCACATAAACCCTATACTAAACTATTGAACTATATTGGAGGATCATGAGGTCAATAGTGTATACTTTTCAATATTCACAAAAATTCCCCCATCCTAAATTATAAAATGGAACTCCATCTCATCCCTTCTTCACAACATCTAGACAATTTTATTCCTCCTAGACCATCCCAAATACCTTCTCAACATCCTTTACCTCATCCTAGAAACGTTTTTTGGGATAAATAATTCAATACATTTTCTTCAATTAAAAATAAGTTTCTCAAAGATGAGGTAAGGTTCTCCAAGGAGCATTTTTATTTTATTTCTCACACCAACACCATCAATTATTCATAAATAATTATTATATAATAAAATATATATATTCCATTTACTAAGAGATTATTATTTTAATGGAATAAAAAATGTCACCTCTTCCATAAAATGGGTTGTGAAATCATCAAATGTGAGTATGGAAGACTACCGCCTCAGAAACTAATGTCATTCATTTTACGATTACAACCTCTCGTGGTTGAGTAAGATGATAAATATGAAGTATATATATGATATTTGAAAAATAGTTATACCAATGGATTAATTTTAAAAATAAATTTTTTAAATTACATTCAATATGAGATACAGTAATGTCGATCAGGTGTACATTGGACTATGATCTCAGGGAAGTTATGTGATTCATTTTGCACTAAAACGTTACATTGAAGTTAATAAGGGTGAAAATAATGAATATATGTGATATAAATTTCATAATTTTTATATTTCTTGCATATTAATTATTTGTTAAATACTATATATCATTATTTTTCTTACATTTTTACTCACTCAATAATGTGATAACGTCGTTCGTGTATGTATAGACTACCGCTTCCACAAATTATTATGACACTCTATTAACCACCAATTAACATGGATGTTATATATAAATATATTTAAAGAAAATAAATGGTAATTATGATATTATTATCATTATTGGAATAATTTTTATTAATTAACTACTTTCTCTAATAATCTAAGTAAAATGAAATCATTATTCATGTGTACGTACAGCCTACCATGTCCATGATTGTAACATACATGATTTCTCATAACCATATTTCAATATTGGTCATATAATTATATTTTTTGTAAAAACATTATATATATAACATGGTTATTATTTTTTTATGTTTAAATAAAGATCTCTTTGACTATAGTAAACCTACCAATGTTATATTTGAAAAATGATCCAAATATAGTCAAAACATTTGACAAAACATTATTAAAAATGTAATTGAAAATAACATGGTAATAGTTGAATTAAAAGTAATAATTATCATGAAAAATTTTCTTAATAATGAAAAATTATTAATATAAGTTTTTTATTTAGGATTTTAATGACACACATGATAAGTCAAACTCAAGGTAAGGGACTTTGTCTCCATTTCATTTTGTTGAGGTATATTTTTATTTTATGAACCTTCATTCCATTATAAAAAATATATATAGATAACTTTAAATATAATATCATGAATTTATCAATGTTCATTATATTTAATGTTTATTATAATATTATTTTATCATGGAACAAATGAATTAATTTTTTCCGAAATGATAATGGACATTTATTTTAATAAAACTTTCTTTTAAAAAGTTTTCATTGAAACTCTATTTTCTCTTCAATTTACATTTTTTAAAATTAATTTATGAACAAAAATTATAGAAATAAACTATTTTATATATTATATGTTAAGACACTTTTAATTTATTTAAATATTTATTTGAATGGAAACTTTTAACATATTTTATATGGAACATTTTGACAAATGATAAAATCAATGTTATATACAGCAACAATGACTTTTATACCACCACAAAAATTATTTCATTTCAATATTCCACTGAAAGATTTCTTGTTTTATTAAAATAACACCCACATTCCCTTTTTTGAGTATTTCTTTATAGAAAATGTTTCTTCAAATAAAATGGTATATTGGTATGGAATTGTTTTCAAAGAAAATAGTATATTTGTAACAACCATGACCCCAATAGACTAGAGTTGGGTCCTTACATTATTACATTGGTATAACATATAATGAATCACATACCAAATTAGGGAATGGATTTGTAGTCTTAGTAAACTATACTCACACATTTGTTTTACATTAAATTTGAATAAAAAAATAACAACCGATTTTTTTCGATAATAACATTATTGCATCTATAAAAACTCATCATATCAGCCGTAGTAAACATCATGGATTATTTAGAAAGGAAACAAATAATGGTGATTTCAAATACTTAGTAAGGGGTATGTAAGTAGGAATATATCAAGAATAAATAATCATAATCAATATGTAATGGTTAATAACTGAACACACATTCCCTTTAAAAACACGACTATCATGATATGATAAGTAACAATCAATGGAAGAATTAGAAAAAATTGAACATGCTCTAAATTTAAATAAACATTATGAGAATACAATTAATCCACATATTATATAACATTTATAATATCTTGGATAATAAAAACATAATTTTTAATGATGATGAATGCTTAATTATTGTATGCCCTATCTTAGGCACATGAAATCCTCAATTATAAAGATCAATCCTCCAAGAAATTTAAAATTACAATTAGAAACCTATTTAATTTAGAAAACTAATTTATATCATTATACCTATATATTAATTGATGAGATATATAAAATATTATCCCTACCCAAAACTATCATTCCAATTAATTTCCCATATATTAAAAAATTTAATTAAGTTAATGATCAATGTGCCTTATCATCAAATATCTATATTTTATAAATGATATAGATTGGTCAATATTTTCCAACTTAATAAAATTACTTTTCAAGTATGAACCATATGTAAAAATATTATTTTTTTTAAATTTAAAAAATCATAATAAATAATATGGTTATTTAGGGGAAAATTAAAGTATAATGATCACAAAATGAATACTTTATGGGGAGGTTAATAGATAAAAAATAAAAAGAAGAATTTAATTTCAATTTAATCCTTAGTAAAAATAATCATAAACTATAAAGAGGATTAATAATTTAGGTATCCATAAGGATTATACATATTGGTGTATGAATAAGGTTTTTTGTAATTGAAGAAAAAAAAATCATTAAATTCAATTGGGAGGAATATATCATATTTATATTTAAATTCACTTTTTTAAACATGAAACATTTTGAAAATCAATTTCTTTTAAAATCATATTTAAAAACATTATTTAAAAATTTCCATATAATATTTAAAATAAATATTCAATGGGATAATGCTTGGTAATTTCATAGATGTCATATGATGTAAAAAGAACATTGCTATTTAATTATAAAAATGTTAAAAAAAATATTTTTCAAAAATATAAATGAATATTCATTTTGAAAATTTTAATATAAAGTCCAAATGATGAAAATTTTATTTAGATAATAATTTTTAAAAGGTTCAAAATTTACAAATATTTTTAGAAAACATGATTTTGAAAAAAAAAAGGTTTCTTGCCGTAGATGTAAATGATGTAGGATTTTCATTAAATCATTTTATAAAAGATTTAATTTACCAAATAATAGTAAAATGGGACTATTATATAAAAATGTTCATTTTTAACCATACTAGAATAAATTTATAGGGTTTATTAGAAAATTATCAAAAAAACCCTTCAATGGAAACTCAAGTGTAAATAATCTTGAATAAAATTAAATTGTGATATAAACCATTGAAAAGATCATAACATTGAAGTGAGAATAAACCAGTGAATCGATTATGTGTATTAAATATAAATCCACATAAATAATGTCTAAATTTAATAATAAATATTCAACATTTATTACACACATAATATTATAATATTATTGGTAAAAAAGAGGTAATATATCCCAATTAATGGAAATTGATTTGTAAACTTATTTCCCACTTAGTAACTCCTAAATAAATCCCCTAAGAATAAATAATTGAGATTTAACATAAAATTTCTTTAATAACAATATATAAATTAAATTGTATTTAAAAGTTACAATATATGCACCATATTGAAGAAATTGGGTTTATATCATTACAATATTCATCACTAAAATGAAATTTAGAGGAAATCTATTACCTTAGGATTCCGTTTGGTTGAACTCTCTTTAACATCATGTAAAATGTTTTCAATAATATAATTAACTTAAATTGATCAATATTTTTTAAAAAATATCATATATTATCCTTTCAAAACATAATATCTCATTTATTTCAATAATAATTTGTTACATTCATTATTTTCATTGTTAATTGTTTTGGTTTCTAAGTGTGTTTTGACATGTTTTTTTAATATTACATTGATCATGATTTCATAATATCCAGAAAGTAAAAAATGATATAATTATCATATATATTTATTATATAATTTAATTTAGTGTAATACATAGAACTTGGTGATGAGGAACGAAATATTGAGTTCATGGAGAGAGTATGCCGTACATACATGTAAACACTATTTCCATTTTCTTATTATATTGAAAGAAGGAAGAGTAAATTCTATATATATATATATATTATTAAATTATAATTATTCTGTCATATATATCATATATTTTTTAAAAACTAATTCTTAATACATTCCATTTAATGAATGAATGAAACACAACACTTCATGAGGTGGTATTTTTTCGTACACACGGTCGATGTTTTCCTATTCCCAAAAAATGGAAATCATCAAAGAATTTCTTATATAATAATTTCATAAGATATAAATATCATGTAAATCATATCTAAATAGTATTAACATAATTATTCAAATCTATGAAATGTGGTAATGAAAAAATGAACAATGTTGGTTCGACAGGCGGTAGTCCTCTATGTATAGAAAATATAATTTCATAACCCATTGATGGATGTGTGTGATTTTTTAGATAATAAAAATAAAATAATAACATATAGCCATATATAATATATTTATGGTATTATATAATCTTTTTATTATAGTGTTTAAGGAGGGGGAGAGGTAAATAATCTAAATTTTGTTTAAAAGAACATTCCCTCTTCTTCTGGTATCCTCCTTAGAATTACACTAGAAACATAAAAGGTATCATTTATTACAAAAATATATATTCTAGGATTAAAGGAGGGAGATTTTTTAGTGATTATGAAAATTATTATAACAACCAAAGAGGTTTTAATTTCTAAAGAGAGGAGGAGAGTGGTGTCTTTTTATAAGTTGGGTGACTGGCACTCCTGAAATTTTTGAAAAGGAAGAATTCCTCCCACTTTTTCCCTTGTATTGTGGAATAAGTAACGTAAAAATATCAATAAAACAAGTTAAAATATCAAAATATGTCTATAAAATGAGTTTTTTACACATTTCAAGGATATTCTACCTCTTAAGTTTAAATTTTAGTCCCTTGGAAAACTATTTTTTCTCTTCATCGTTGTAATTAATTTTAAATGATTTTGTTAATCCTTTTGGTAAAAAAATTATTTTTACACTTTTAGAAATTTAAAATTATTATAATTAAAAATTAAGAATCCATTATTCCAAATTACAACCACATAAGTGTAAATTTCAATTTAAAATTAATACTGCACAAGGGATGAGAAAGCGGGTATTTAAAGAGAAAATGTCAAATCATTTACTAACTTTTTTAATCTAAATTCAATATAAAAAGATTAAAATGAAAAAAATGATTTTTATAATTATAATTTATATATTTTAACATTAAATCCAATTCAAAATATAATTTTACATTAGAAAATATTTAGAAAAAAATGTAGTTTTCAATTAAAAGCCATTATCGTTAATTATTAACCAAAAAATTAGATTTCTCAAAAAAATACGAACAATTCACCCTATGATATTTTTAAAATCCATCATCATTAATGAATTTAATTATTTCAAATATTAATTATTAATTTGTTTAAATTTAGTTTTAAAACAAGTTTCCCATTTAAAGGTAGAAACACTACCTTAAAACACATCTTTTTATTCAGAAAATTGGATTTTTTTTAATCCCAGGACTAAAAAATATATTGGATGAAATAAAAAATGATTTATTGAAAATTTAATATATTAATATCATTAATATTGTCCAATAATACTAATTAACATAATTTATTGTGATGAAATTCCTTTAACCCAACAAATTCGTTTTTTTATAAAAACATGTTCTTTATATTATTTTGGTTTTTATATTAATTTCTAATTAATTGGTAACCAATTTATTCAACAATATATTTCATAAGATAGTTAAGCCTATTTATTAAAAATAATTTAAATGATAGGGGATATATTTAATTAAAAATAATAATATGAATAGTATTTGATAAAATTGTGTCGTGCGTGTAATGGAAGCTATCAAATAAACTCAATATTCTGTGTAGCACAAGATAACTCAGTATTTCATGTATGGAAAGAAGTTTAATAGATAAAATATATTTAAAATTTTAATTATATTATAAGGTATCAGGATGTTATATTCCCTTATAATTTTTTTTTCTTATATGTTATAGTATATGATATAAATATATTTACAATTTTGGGTTTCACATTCTCTCCACCTTAAATAAATTGAGTCCTTATAGTATGAACTTTATTTTTGAAATAAATTGATTGAAATTCAGACGTTATTTTATTTTTTAAAATCCCACATCATAATATGGTTAATAAAATATCATTTTCATTAGATTGAAATTGAAGTACAATGGTCATATGGAATAACATATAACATGGTTTCTACATAGGATAACATTAGTTAAAAGTGAAGATATGGACATGGATGAAAATTTTAAATAAATATTGAATTTGATTTTGGTCATTTATCAAAATAATTTGAGTGATAAATGTAAATTTTAGAGGCTCAAAACCATAATTATAATGGATGTGAAAATTTTATACATATCATTAGAAATGATGGTAATATGATAAAATATTATTTCAAAGTTGTTTTTTCTAAAGATGTGGAATTATATCACTATCATGATTTGTATCTATTTCATAAGTGGAATTACATCCTATGAATTTTTTTCAACTGGTATCCATTTCATTTCTTATTCAATGAAAAAATATCCAAAAATGCATTTTGTTAGGTTTGAAGCACTAAAATTTACTTTTAATGGATCTTGAGATCCATAGATGATTAAAAATTCATTCGACATACTATTTTCCTAACCAAATATAGATATTTTGAGTATATAAACATCAAAAGTAGTACTACTAGTTCTAAATTAATATTTATTAATCAAATTGATTAACTAAAAACAATAAAAAAATTCCAGGATATAACATAGTCTAGTGGTAAGCCAGAAAACCTTATTATCCTTTAGTGATAGATTGAAACCGAAATACCTTTCAGGATGTGACAGATTATCACCTTTTATATTTGTTATCCTTTATTATAAGTTATATAATTCCATTAATGTTATAAAAAGTATGATGGACATCCTAGAAAAAAATTAATCATTAAATAACCTTTTTTCTTTGGTTCCCAATAAGACTTATTTTTTTTTTAAAAGTCAAATATTCATATTTGACTATTATTACAATGTCATTAATGACCATATCATACTTAATGGTAATAAATAACATTAAAATTTGTCTATAAAATGTAAATGTATTTTTCCTCAAAGAAGTTTTCTACTAAAACATATTATTTCCATAAATATCTCCCAAAATTTGTTTAATCTTCTGACATTCCTACTATATAAACCTAAAAAAGATATTTTTAAGAATTTCCATATATAATCCATCATAAAATCATTATCCTATGATGGTATCCATAAATATTATATTAGTGAATAAAAAATTACTTCTAAAATGTAAGAGAATGCTAATATGTTTTCTGATTCTTATAACCAAAATACCATTGGAAAACACTTCAACAATTTATTTCCTGATTGACTATACATAAGTAATTCCTTAATTTTATTTCCACTTAGGTCCTTAAATGATATATGGTTCACCCATTAGAAGAGGTAATTGACTTAGGTAATTTTCAGGTTCCTCACATTTAAGGAAAAAATTAATAAATGGATCATTAGGAATATATTTATTTCCTTGGATGGTACACTTCATTTTCCCCTAGAAATTATTTCTGTTATTCCCTTATTTTCCACAAATAAATCATTTCCTCATTCCATTGAAAAAATTTCTTAATTTTATTCTTTTAAATTTATTACATGATTTAGATCGATCATTCTTTTATCTACGTTCTCCACCACTTGGTATCTTATCAAAATCCATCCTTCTCTTCATTGGGGAGTTTGGTATTTGGTTAAGGTGTATGTTTTTAATCATATTTAGGTAAAATTGATTAGGCTTAAACAATATGTGTTTCAATAGTATCACCCTCCCATTTGTTTTCTATTTTCGCCATGTTTTCCTTCATAATAAATGTTAATATGATTCATTTGGGTTCCATCCATTAACTAAAACTAGAATGAATAGTGTGGGTAACAATAATCATAGTTGGAAAACCATATAATCATTTTTCTAATGTATAAATGAAGACCCATTATTTTCAACCGATGATACCTTAGGTTTCACCTAGGTTATTCAATTTTATCATCTATTTATATACTTCATAATGGTTTGTAATGAAAATGTGAAATTCAAATCATATCCTCTAGGACTGTCAAAATAGGTACCCTGTAAGGCTTTATTTTGAGTGCTAGGTTATTATCGAGTCAACCCTTGCATTCCCATTTTAGGAGTTAATACCCCTAGGTATATTTCTTCCAAAACCATGACAACATATAGTATCAAGTGAGGGATTTGTTTCTAAAAAACAACATATTATATATCATACCAAAACATTAAGATGTTCTTTTATTCATATCCTCAAATTATATCAAAAGGTTTGTTCCATAATCATTATATTTCTAAATATCATTCCCAAGGATTCAAATGAACTTTCCATAATACCATCTGTAATTACCCTAAACCCATGTCCGAGAACTGATGCCTTATTTTGTTATATTGGCATAACATATAAGTAATCACATCACAAATGACTGACTAATTTAGTAGTTTTGCAAAAATAGATACATACTTAGTTTTACATTACCTTAGAATAAAAAAGTAACAACAATTTTTTTTCATGAATAACTTTATTCCATCAAATATAATCATGCATATTAGTTATAGTAAACCTTAGGAATTCTTGAGATAATAAATAAAAGGGAGATCCTTAAATATTATTATGGGTTAAGTACATAAGAAACCATAAAGAATCCATAAGGACAATAAAAATGGATTGTAAAATTAAAGACCTAACATACCATTTAAATAACCTAACTATCATAAAAGGATAAGGAATATTCAATACGGTATGGTAAATATCTGAAAACCCATTCTATTTAAACCAATAATTTGATCATGAAATGAATCCATATATAATAACATATAGAAAATAACATGGATAATAAGAAGTAAATATTTGATGGAGGAAAATGATTAAATATTGCATGTCCTATCTCTGAAACATGAAAAAAAACTTATTTAAATATCAATACTATATATAGTTTAAAACTATATGTAGAGACATATGTATAACATTACATTATTCCCCAATGAAATGAAATTGAGACGATTTCCCTTACATTACGCTTTCTTCCAGTTAAACACCCTTTAACCTAATTTATAATGGTATTATGGATTTTATTAACTTATACCATAAACATATTAATATCTATAATAACATATATGATCCTTTTATAACATATTAACTAATGTTTATTAATTATCTTTATTTTTTTCATTTTCATCGATGGTTAATTGCCTTATTTTTTTAGTATGTTTTGACATGTAATCATTTTGTTAATCTTACATAGATCATGATTTCATCATCTCCAGAATATATATATCATGACACAAATATAATATACAGTTACTAAATTTATTTATTTAGATTAATACCTAATATTTGGGGATTAGAAATGAAATACACCATTTATGGAGACGGTTGTCCATACGTACGCATGAATATTATTGCCATTTTATTATTGTATTTAATGAAGAAAGCATAATTATATATATATATATATTATAACTATAGTATAATTTTTATGTAATATATATCAAATATTTTCATTAAAACCATCCATAATAAATTCCTTATAGAATGTGAACAAATCGCATCACTTCATGATAAGGTACTATGCCATACCAATGAATGATGTAATTATATACCCAAAAAATAGAAACAATGAATTTATATGTCATATAATTATTAAATAAGACTAAATAAATTATAAATATCCTATAAATCATATTTAAATAGTATTTTTATTATTATTCCCATCCTTGAGTAATGGTATTGTAAAATCGAACAACATCAATTCGTTAGAAGGTATTCTTCCTTACACACGAATGATAATTTCGAAACCCATTTATTGGAAGCATGTGATTTTTTTGATCATATATTTATCATAAGAAAATATAAGTATTTATATGATACATATTTTAATGTACAATAATTTAACAATCTGAGATGAAGGATGTGGATAATGAAATAAAATAAAACCCATTTTCGAAGAAAATGGCCTCTTCGTTGGGTAATCTCATTAGGTGTAGACTAAATCCTTCAATGGTTTTCTTTATTCTAAAAATAAGGCTTATATGATGAGTTAATATAATTTTTGGAATGTGTTTTTATGGTTTTTTCATAACTAATTTTGTTATAATGGGTGATGATAATAGGATAGGGGTGGTCTTTTATAAGTGAGGTGGGTGGCACTCTTGTAACGGTTGAATACAGAGATCTCCATCACTGTTTTTACATGTCATATGTCTATAATAATGGATTGATATATATCCTAAAATGTATATGGTAGTAATATATCCATCCAATGGTTTTTGGATAAGTTTATCGGTCATTTGGCCTTTTAATATAAATTATTAGTCTCTTGATAAAATAGTTTTTCTCATAATCATTGTAAATAATTTTATCTCCCTTTTCTATTCATTTTGGGTAAAAAATCATGGTTCCCTTATTATAAATTAGAAAATTATTTTCATTAAAAATTTGTAATAAATTTTCCCAATTTCAAAGAACATAATTGGTGAAAATTAATTTAAAATTAATCATACATATGGAAGAGAAAAGAGGTTTTCAAAGTGAAAATGTTCAAAAGTTTACTACATTTTTAATTCTAAATTCAATATAAAAATTATAAAAATTGGATAAATTGGATTAATATATGTATAAATTATATTTTCTTTTAAACCCAATTTAAAATATAATTATACCTTAATAGTTATTTATAAAAAATGTTGTATTCAATTAAAAACCAAAATTTTCATTATTCTTAAAAAACATAAACTTCCCAAAAAAATATTAAAAAATAAACCTAAGAAAATTTTGACATTCTGATTTATAAATGAAGTTTATTTCATCAATTAATATTTTAAAATATTAAAAATTTATTTTTAAAACATGTGCATCATTAAAATGTGAAAAAACTACCTTTAGGAAACTACATTGGTTTGTGCATAAAATCAAATTTATTCTTATCTTATTCTATTAAAATATATTGAATGAATATAGAAATTTTAATTTCAAAATTTTTAATATAAAATATTCATAATGATCAACAACTAATTGTAATAAATTTAACTTATTATAATAAAACTCCTTAGGCACATAAAAATAGTTTTTTTATAAAAATATTTCCTTTCTATTATATTTTTTTTATATTGATTTCTAATTAATTTGTATGAAATTAATTCAACCATATATTATTTAATTTAGTTTATACTATTTATAAGTGCTATTTTAACTAGAATGAGATAATATTTATTTTAAATAATAATATTAATACTATTTTTTAAAACTATGCCTTGCATGTAATGCAAGATATCAAGGAAACTCGTTGTTTCATTAAAAGAAAGTGAACTCAGTATTTTGTTAATTAAATTCTAAATAATGATTTTAATTTATTTAAAATATTAATAATATTATAATGTCTCACAGTAATTTTTCCCTTTTTATGCTAATTTTTTTTCATTTCATACACCCTATCAAATATGACATTCCTTCTTAAAAAAATCAATGTGATACAATATTGGAATTAAAAATGGGTTTTTTAAAATAATATTCTATTTATATATCCGATATTGATTTTATTATGAGTTTAAAACAGTTTGGTTTTGAAATTATTTACAATGAAAATTTTCAAGAATAGAAATTTTTATTCATGATATGGTACATGCCAATTTTATATGGGAAATGGGTGTACCCTGATAGTGTCGGGTGGGCCTGTTACATCTTTTCTAATAGTGTAACCCCGATTGTGCTAGGAGATCCCATTAAATCATATAGGACAGGGAGGCCCAAAAATCACTAGGTGAACCTGTTATATAGTAAATTCTTGTTGCAAACATATATCACTTCAATGCATTGTGTAATTTTCATTTTATTAATAGGAAAGATGATAGGTACCAAAGTGTTTATCCTATGGATTTAAGTAGAATATACTTACTTTTAACATAAGATTAATATATGTTTTCAATATTATGCTCTATGTTAATGATTAGGGTTTTTTATTTCGTTATACTATTTATATAGAATTATATTCTCCAAATGTGTTTGTCTTTTTCATGTGACAATTTATTTTTTCATTCACTCAATACTTATTGATATAATGTTAAATATTTCATAGGTTTACATGTTTTCACTATACTAATGTTTTCCTTTCTTTTTTATGTCCCACGTTGATCTTTTTTTCACCCATCCTTCATTTTTTAATGTTTTCTATATGATGATTAAGGTAATGGATGATGTAATTTTAAATTTCATGAATAGTTTCCATGGAAATAAATAATGTTTTATTTTAAAAAAATATATATGGTGGGAAAAAAGCGTATTGATCTGAAGTATTCAAATTGTATTATATGATTTTTTTAATGTATGATTTATGACCTAATTCGAAAAAAAATCTAAACCTAAAAAATCCAAAATTCAAATGATTTTAAATTATTAACTAAAACACAATATTATGTAGTTTTTAAAGTTATGTTTTATACTTATCATATATCCTTGTTTTTTTATTTTAAAACATTCATTTATAATACCATTTAAAATTAAATTTATAATTTTTTTACATTATCAATGAATAATTTATGAAATATTGTTGGTAATATTAATTTATAATAAATAATAAATTAACTATAAATAGTTATAAAAATGTTTTTAAATAGGGGAATAGATTATTGTCTCCTAAAAAACAAGTTTCTAATAATAAATACAAAAGAAATTATATTTATTTTCTATTTAGTTTATAGTTAACATGAATCTTCAATTAGTTCTTGTAATAATATAAGAAATAA
Organism: Viscum album; assembly: GCA_963277665.1. Lineage (NCBI taxonomy): Eukaryota > Viridiplantae > Streptophyta > Magnoliopsida > Santalales > Viscaceae > Viscum > Viscum album. The sequence continues at coordinate 96,283,222 of OY728163.1, forward strand.
ATTAAATAACCAAAAATGAAAAGATGTACTACATGTTATTACATATCATTTCCAAAAATTATCTATAATACCTGAGAATTTAATACTTATGCAGAAGAAAGAGGGGATCATGAACCACCCATAGAAACATGATCTCAGACTCTAAATAATAAATTTCCCTAAACCCTCACTCCATGATGTAGTTCTAAATATAAAATCATTACATATATGATGTGATAAAAATAGATATGACCATCAATGGATAGACATATATGATACCTTGTTTCAATAATATATACTTTTAATCCAAATATGTCAAATAATCCCAGAATCCAAATGTTTAGTGTCATTGGGGATTTGATATTCTTATTTTATGGTAAATAATCAATATTTAATTCAAATTTTATCCTCGTGTGGTACATTTTATATGCATTATACATTGTAATATTATTGATAACATTTTTAATAAAATAAAATGAAATGGGAGAGATCATATTCCCAGTAATGGTTACCATAAGATAGATCATGCGAAGATAATAAGTGAGAATAAGATGTAAATATGGGTATGAGAAGATAATCATGTTGGACAGATATAACATAATAGAATGACACCCAATGAAACAAATATTATCAATCATTAGCTAGATAGATTTTTTTTTGGAAAATTGTATGAAATGAGTTACATGGATATTGATAAAGGATTCAATAATCATGTGAAATTATGCATTACATAGTTAGAATCCATAACATATTAATGTGGTAGAAGCATTACCATATTAATTCATAACATTGTGAGGAAACCTATTGATTAATTTACAGAATTCATTGATCAAAACCATGGATTATAGTGAATTAATTTGAGAGAAAAATAATTATTCTAACACATTATGTTTTGAATAAGCCAAATGATTTGGACGAATTATGTTGTCAAAAAAAAATTAATCACAAACATTTTGGTGTGATAAAAACTAATGATACACATATATTATATTAATTTAAAATAATATGATTACCACCAATTATTATTTAAGGAAAATATTGATCAATATTACTTATTTTATAATAATAACAATAATTCCCACACATTGTTTTTTGATAAATCAGATCTATTCTCACAAATTTTGTTTAGAGAAACCCTAGGGAGGCCCAAACATTAGGTTGTGAGAAATCCGAGTGAGACAAAATAAATTCTCCAAATATATAAATGTTTACCCAATTGTTTATAGGGATATAAATAACCAATAAACACATAATGATAAATATAAAACCATGATAATTTGCAATATATTTCATTTTAAATAAATTTAACCAATTCGATAGCACGAGATACATGAAACCCGGAGTTTCTGACAACAGAAAAATAGTTTACCATTATATAGATCCCTTAAAATAAAAGGAATGAATATTTATAAATAATTTATAAAAATATAATGGTCTAAAAATTTATATAATAAATTAAATGGATATATATTGATTTTAATTTGAATTTGTAGCATTTGAAAGAAAATGAAATATTTTATGAAAACTATATTTCTCTAACAACTGCATTCATTGGACTTTGTAAACCTAAATTTAAATTTAGTCATTCCGATAATAGAAAATATATTTTTAAAAATGAACCTAGTTTTTAAGTATTTATTTACAATTTATATTATAGTTAAATGTTTTTATTTTTTAAAAATATTATTTTTTGGATGAATAATGAAAAATAATAGTTTTTATTCGAAACAACATTTTCTAAATAATTTTATGGTTGTTTATTTTATTTATAAATTACTTTAAAATTATGTTTTTTAAATAATAATATAAATAAAATAAACTTAGTCATTTTAATCAATTTAATATTGAACATGTATGTTAAAAATATCATTACTTATGAGAATATTCTCTATGAAAAACTGATTTTTGATGCACCAGTGGGTTTAATTTTCTTCTTCTGTTTTTCACTTAAATGAGTAGAATTTTATAAAATTGATTTATTTTTTGTAAAAATAATAATTAATATTAGGTAATAATTTGAAATTAATTTTTTTATATAATGTTTAGGAAAAAAAAATTATAAGTTTAATTACACTATTTATTATTTTAATGATGTTTTGCGTGTTACTTGAAATTTTGTTGATATTAATTTTCCATGAATATAGAATTTTTATTTGGATAATATTAGATAATATTTTTAATATTTTTGTCCAAATTATCAGATAATTATCATTTTTTGGATAAATGGATCAATTACCTATGTTAAAAAGACTACTTATAATGTGACGACTAAAATGGAAACATCTAGTAAGTTTATATAATGAATAACAAGATTAAAACATGTTTTTATGTGTTTTGGGATTTAATAAACCATATAAACCCTAAAATACATTATTTATCAATTTCGGAGGCAAATGGGTAGATATTAACATCCAATTATTGAATATATTTTAGTATTTAAAAAAATACCAATCCACCTCAACTGTGAAAGGAAACTCAATCCCCTCATTTATTCACTCATCTTTAACCAATAAACTCCACAAAAAAAATATCATCCAAACAACATTAACCACATTCAATTGGTACCAGTTATACCAATAGTTAATCACATGGGTCCTGAGGAGGATATCAAAATTGGTTTACTCTACGAGAATGTTATGGGGCTTAATAAAGCTCTTTCTTTTTATTTCTTCTTTTAAAACCTTGAATTATTTACTAACACATACAATATAACCACACAATTATATTTAATATTGGGAAATTATATTTTTTAAAATTTAATTACATATATTTATCTAATGTTCCATAAAATGGAAGCAAAATCATCGGTCGTGTGTACAACGGACTACCGCCTCACTAACCATTGTAACTCATTTTCAATAAAAACATATCATGGTATGTTATAGTGATTAATTTAATGTATGTATTTATATATTATTATTGGTATAATTAAAATTACTTTATTATAATATCACATGTACCTTTTAACATTATATTTTACATAAAATATGATAATGGCACTCATGTGTAAGGAAGACTATCGCCTCATGAAGTGATGTGACTCATTTTTCATTACCCATTTAAAAGGAAGGTAAGAAAGGATAAATCATAATAATATATACAATATAGGTGAAATGATATTGATTTAATAAAAATAATTTATCATCCACTTCCTTACCCTTTCACTCATTATGGGAATTAGCTCATTTCTCATGTGTACGTATGTCATACAATATCCACCAACAAGTATAATTCATTTTACATGTCTGTTTTTCAATAATTTCTATAATAATATATCTAATAAATAAATCAGATATTTATTACATTATTATCATTATTTATATTATTTATTTTTATCATATGTAAAATAAAAGGATATTTCATTAAAAACATACATGATAAAATAAGTTAATTAGAACCCGAAATAATTAAAACACTAAAATATTATTAACAACCCAGTGGTAAAATTTTATAATATGATCATATGAAATTATCTATATGAATATAGTTTTGGTATAAATTAATTACATTCAAAACCCCATTATATGGGAGGTAATCATTTTCTACAAAAAGAAATCAAGAGGTATATGAATTCTCTTAAATTTCCATTCCATTGATACATGTTTGTTAATATGCACATATTCACATTTAAATAGTGTATATACTTCCCCATTGTTATATTTGACATGAATAAAACTTTATTTATTATGGTAAATGTTTTAGTCCAATTTTTTTCTTTCAAGAGGAATTTTTTTAATGTTACCAAGAGGTTAGAATCTATTTTATGATCACATTTTAATTCAGGATTGCATTTACAATTGTTGAATGAATCTTATAATTTATCCTCTATAATATATAAAAATTTAAATATCCAAATTTTAGTTTCATGGATATAATTTTTTACTAAAACATATTACAATTTTGAAATACTGTTTCTACTTTGACTATTATTTTATTTAAATAAATATGTATTCTTTAATCAATAAATATAGTTGTTAATAAAGTATACTATTTAGTAAATAAATTTATTATTAAATATATATTAATACTTTGTAAATTAATAGATAGGTTGGATTTTCAATTATTTATCCCTTTGATTCATTTATAGGTGTAATTATAAAAACTAGTTGGCCAAATTAGTTGGGTTTTTACACATATATTTAAGCATTCTTATGAAAGTTCATGATAGTAGTGGTATAATCAAGAAGTTACATCATATATGATTAATTTATTAATGATATGGAAGAGTATTTGCATTTATATTATCCATTTATGCACTAAATTATCATTTTATTTACTAAATAGTATGTGTTTCAATTATTTACATTACCTTTTTTATTATAACTTACCTAATAAATATACTTAAATTATTTAAATGGAATATTGTTTATGTTATTTTCCATTCCATATTGATTATGCTCATTTATTCATGATATAATTCAAAATAAGTAACACTTACTAATAATTCATTATCAGCTTATTTTCTATGTTCAATAGGATATAATAAAGAAATATTAGAAATTATTTTCTCGGATGTAAATAATTTGATATTTTTTATGGTGTTTTATTTAATATTACCAATATAAAATGGATATCATGATTGTATCAGGTTCGCCAAAATTGATAAATTGATCATCCCTTTAAGATTTTACCTACATTATCAATGTCAATGTAATAAAGTAGATATCGGCTCTGAGTTACTAGATTATGTTTCATTATAGTTGTTATCATAGGAAACTCAATAGAAACATTTGGAGATATATTAATAAAAAAATAGATCATGGAATCGAACTATATGATATACATTGATGATATATATAAAAGAACAATATAAAATTTTTGTAAGGACAATATTATATTGGTTTTCTTAGAAAAAAATGTTCATATCTGGATAGTGCAAGTGGATTTGTTTCTATAATAGGTATACTTGGAGTGATAACTCCAAGAAGGCATTCTAAGCATGACATGAGCATTACCTAGTACATGAAAATGAGTCTTATTTTGTTGATTTTTTGAAAATCACTTTGTATATGCTTAGGATAATTCATATTTTTTTATAGAACCATTGTTGACACTACTTAATAATTAAAAAAGACAATGAAGATAGACCATGATATTTCAAAATCCCAAGGTGGTGTTCGGATAATTCAATGGAATTCCAAACCTTCCAAAGTGCTACACGGCAGACCAACGTGGAGGACCTGTGCAACATCATATTTTTTGTAGCCCTATGCGGTAGACCTTTCTAGAGGACCTATGTGAAGTACTTGCACGGATAACTTCCCTTATACTAGGCCATATACATGATTTAAAATAGGACCCTTGGGATTCCCATTTGAATGACTGAAAAAATTGATAGACTCCCAGAATATCTCATTAATAATCTCTTTCATCCAGATCTCACAAATTGTCACAAGTAGCTCTCTAAAACACGAGAGAAGAGATAATTAAACGGGATAATCATGTTTTGAAATTATTTCACAATTTTTTACTAGGGATTGGTCACCCTATGTTAAATATATTCTTTAGTCATAATTCACACTTATGCGAAACACCTGTGTTGCACACCTATGTGGAACACCTGCACGGCACACCTACGTGGTACAACTGTGTGGTACCAAAACGCGGGGTACCTACACGGAACTCTAGTGTGAAGTACATATATGGGAAAGGATGGTATAAGGCATATATACCAACTTATATACCCTCTTTAAATCCATTCATGGAAGGGTATCTTCTTCCTTACTTCCCATATCTGAAAGGTACTAAGTTGATGTCTCCACTAAAACCTCTTGAAATATCAATCCTTTGGGAAAGGCACATCAGTGTGTCTCCTATTTGGGTTTGTATCTCCATAGTCTGAGGTTTCCCGCATTGTTTCTACAATGGAGTTAGGATTCATGGTGTGTCTGGGGGTATATATACCCAAAATTACATGGACCATTCTCCCATGAACAGTTCCGGTAAATTCCCTAGTTTTAGAATAAGGGATTGGGTCTTGACCTCTCCCTTCTCGAAGAAATTTTACCTCAGGTTTCTTGTAGGGAATGTACAGTTAAAAATTTCTTTTCCATTCATTCAAATGAAAATTCCCCCTCCATTACCATGATCAATTTTAAGGAATACATCCTAGTATAAGCCCTGAACCTTCATCCCTTATTTCTTTTACTAGACCCTTATCCAATGTAATATGAATAATGGGAGGGCATGTGGCCTTGCCCTCTTCCCATGATTCCTTGATCTCATCTACCCTGATCATTGTAGGTGCTTCCTCTTCCACTAACGGATGAGGAAAATTGTGGGTGCCTTTGTTAAATATTTGACATCCTTTTGTTTCTCACACCGATCATGACTCACATGGGCTTAGACATTTGTCATGATCACAAAATTTTCACAACAACTTGAACTATGAGAAAAATGATTCCTATTCAATCTTGGATACGTAGAAAGCCTTCATAAGGCTCGATCTCACTGGATATCCTCTTCAGGAATCCAACCCTAATTCCCTTTATCTGGGAATCCTCCTTAGGAATAAGTACCTAATTAAACCCCCAAATCATCAAGGCATCCTTTTCAAGAAGGAAACACAAACCCATTTCTCTCAAGGGACTATACTCTCTTATGATACTCATAGAACTACATTGGATTTGATTACCATCCACATGGGATACGTAGGAATCCTCTTTGAGGTTCAAACCCAAAAATTCAAATAAAACATGTTATCCTTAGTCCATATTCCCAATAGGGTCTAATGCTACTTGGAAATCCATATTATTTATGAGTCTCTATGGGTTCTTAGGTATAAGTCCCACACCAAACATTGACTATGAATATTTTTCTCAGATGTCCTTATCGCATGCCATTAAGGTGTATGACTAGGTCCTTATCACATGACCTTAAAAGGTATGATGGGTCCCATTAAGTGTCACCAAACTACGAGGGTTCTGATTCCATTCACAAGGATATATAGGTATCCTATTTTATGGGTATGATCCCAATATCAAAACAATACTTTGTCTCCCCGGATGAAAAAGAAAATCCATAGTTCCCCACTATTTAGCTTAAAAACTATTATCATTACAAAAATGATTAAAGGAATCTCTAAAATCTATATAAGAGGACACCATTGGTGGAGAATATTGAATACATACAAATATCTCATTTAATGAATAACCATGAATACATAATGATTATTCTATTTTCTACACATTTTAAGAAGTGATTGAAAAATAAAATAGAAATGTATGTTATACATGGTGTATTAATAAGGATTCATGTAAATATATTAAATTTTAAAATAAGGTCCCGGAGTAGACAATAATTCCCCCCAAAAGAGTGTGAGGAGTCTGAACTCCCAACCTCTCAATCAATGCATGTTCCTATGTTTTGTAAACATCAAACATAACAAACACCTAACTTTTCAAAGTAGGCACCTTTTGGAAAAAGAACTATTTGGTGTTTCTAATTCCATGAATAAATATAATGGAAACCTCCTAGAATTAGTGATTCTTAAAACTAGAACACGTGTTTCCGGGATCTACGAAACAAAAATAGTGAACTCGATGTGAATCCTTAAATGAAGTTAAAAATGCTACATACCTATCAGGGCCATATCAATTGATAAAGTAAGGAAAGAAAAATGAATCAATCACACATGTATCCATCAAAATTATGTCTCTTAAAATTGTTTTTTGTTTTTCATGTTTTTTCTTAGAACTCCCTTCAGTCCAAAATAGCTTTCTTCATAAAGAAACTTATGAACTTACTGACCGCTACTCAGGTTGGATAATCATCCATGAGAAGGAAATTATCACCCACCCAATAAATTCAATTATAGTTCTCCAAAATGATGGTAAAAGATTTCAATCAGCATGCTACAATCCCAACATTGGAGGCAGCCCGATAGGCTCTCTAGGTCGATAACAATCCTCAATATTCCGGGCAGCAACAATCGATGATCAAGAAGCACATAGTTCCAACCACCATCTTCAACCGTTTCAGGTCCTTATCCCCAAAACTCACCAATGAGTCCCTACAATAAAACAAAAAAGGTGATAAAAAGGTCACTTGGGCCTCAATACAATGATGTTGGGGTCCTTCCTAAGATCTCCCACCAACAATCACCACCAGAAAAATTGTGTGGTAGTGAACCCCCAACATAATGGGGGTGTTGCCTCTAGAAATTCTTCTAAGGTACCTCAAACCTTGGTGGGAAGAAAAACTACCGAGGGACAATATATGTCTAATAGGGATCTATTTGTATCCTCTTCCCCATCTGGAGAAGTCCATCAACCTAACTTAATGGCGAACAACAAGAAGGTACATACACCCATCTTTCCTAATTCTGCTGCCCAACATACCTGTATGGCTGCAACCCACCAATATCACCTAGTAAATCCAGTGGAGTATCGTGAACAAGCACATAAAGCTATTTACAAATTATCAACCAGCCAGTATGCTCGTCTGACTACATTTAAAGAATCCCACCAATCAAATGTGGTGGAAATTGTTAAACAGGAAAATACACATGCTTACAATCACCAATTCTACCAGTAGTCTCTTCTTCTAGGATTGATGGAATTCTGTCAACCATACATGAAGAAAAAAACCATCATGAATATAGACCTTCTAGTTTCCATCAAGACTACCAATAGTCTCATTTGGCAGCACCTGCAGAAGTAAGTCAGAATGCTTTGAAAAAAAATTTGTGTAGGCCCAACTCTTTACCCCATACATGTGTACTGTCAATACCCATTGACAAGAAAATGAGAACAAGAGCAGGAACACACATCTACTTTAGATACAGAATGGATATATATTCATGTTCTAACTGTTGAAGTCACCAAACATATCTTATCAATGGAGAAAGGGAAGACACAAATCCATGTCCATATTCTTGAAGCAAGCCAGAATATTATGACAACTACTTCAGCAGTACCAGGGGCACAGGTACATAAATTTGTCCCCACACATGGGATGACACATCGGCATGCCATCCCAGGGTAGATACAAACCTATCTTCTAGTTATATAGAGTTATGTGGCATACACCCCCATATTATACGGACAACAAGAATGGGAACATACACCTTTTCCAATTCCATGTAAAAGGTATGTTCTGGTGATCACTCCATGGTAGACACATGCACCTACCCATGATAACCACTTCTCCTAGTAGGTGGCCCAATATATGTGTAAGAGAACATCCAAGAATAAGTATCTCCAAACACAGTTGAGAAATCAAGATTCAAGCATCAATCTGACTCCTCTTAATGATGGAGTTCTTGAATCCCTCAACCATTTATCTATTACAGATCAAGATCATACCCTCTCATTACCAAATTATGGGAGTGGTAGAAATAAATATGAAGTTACACATCAGATACTTTATTATGAAGTCTTACTTCATGGAAAATTACTAAATCAAAAGAGAATATATTTGGATGAGAGCCACAAAAACCCTACGTGTGTCCAGAAGACCAAGGAGTAAGCAGATTTATCCATTGTTATAATCATCCATGGTTGTCCTCCTCATTATGTAATTCGCTACAAAATTCCTCTCTACAATAGTATTTCTCATTGTCAAAAAATTCTATAATTGAAAATGTAGTGCTGAGAAATCCATCCTATGTCAAGGCACTTTCAAACCCAAGACCAGTCATGTCTGATGCCTTTTCATTGACAGGTGAAACACTTTCTCAACCAGAATATGTCTTATGGGAACGGTCATTATCTGAACCTCCCTTGGGTCATTTTTATTCTATAATAGAGTGTCCACTTTGGTCAGAACAAGTGGAGAAACCTCTAGTGAATGAATATGAATATATGTTAAACATTAAAAAAACATTTGCTTAAGGAGAAAAACCAGTCAAGTTCTAGCCTATGGAAAATTATCAATACAACATTCCAGAATTCATGGAAGAAGATTGCATTCATGATGTTTTCCTCAACATATGGAATACTCTTCATCATTTGAAACCAAAAGTATTACCATATGATGATTATAGAAATCATGTAATTTTAATTGAAGTGATGCAATTCAAAATTGACATGGCATCTCTCTCGGATTCCTAACATCCAATGGTAGAAAAACATCAGAGAACCCTTCAGCGTGCATGACTCCATTCTCTAAAGAGGCTATGCCAGTTAATTTCTGACACCTCGTCTGGTGTTCTTATCAAAGGATGGGTTTCTCATGGAGCATTGGATTTCACTACACTCCAAATTCAGCAATTCCTGACCAATGTGGTCTCATTCAATGTTATGTCCCACAGCTAGATACAATCAACAGATTTTGAATGCAGTCAAATGTAAGCTCAAGAATAGAACTCAACTGACTCTCATCAGAGTCCGGACCAAAGAAAATATGTTGTTGAGTTAATTTTGCATCAAGAATCTGAGAATCTTGAGCTGTTCTCCCGCTTATAGGATGTAATCCCTTTGATAACATAGATGTCTGAAATAGAACATTGACCATCAAAAGCTTCTAATTTGATCGACTTTCGGATAAGGTTCCCCTCTAAAGTCCGAAACAAAATTTGCAAAATAAAAAAGAGAAGCTACACAAATCTCAGCCATATCAGTTCAAGATCCACCCTAGCTTGCAGGAATGAGGCTCATTTAATTCATCCATCAAATTCATTAAACAAATTTCAATGGTTTTAAGGAGAAGAAAAGAAATAGCCCCAACCTGTAAGGTAGGGGCATTTTCACATCTACAATCCCCTCCTTAATGGAAGGAAATTATCTCCCAATTAGGGAAGAAGCCACAAAGAGAGAGCACAACTGAACTATCTGAGGATTCAATTCGGCTTACTGTCCATCAAACAAATCCTGAGAATCCATCATATAAGAGAGTAGAGTCTCATGGATGTTACAAAAGGAGACGATATTACAAAGATAATGACATAATTCCATCTGTTTATTATGCATCAGTAAATGTTATTAACACTATTATAGAAGATCCTCTAGAAAATTAGTCTAATTTAGGGGAATCATAAGATAAAGTTATTATCCAAACTATGGTACACACTAAAGCAAATGAAGAAGATATAGGTACCCGAAATCAAAGGCTTACCTAGAATTTAAGTATGCCTACAAATAACCAACTATCACCCCTCGAAAAGGAATCTATAATAAAGGGAATGGTAAAAGTCAGATTACATCTCACTTTTCCTCTGTAGAAGGAAAATCTACTTCTCTTGAAGAGGTATTTACATACTAAGAATATGAGATGAAATATTTGAAAACAATCAATACAGAGTTACTTCGAAGCAGTATTTATGCTAGAAGCACTCCACAGGAAGATCCTCAACATGCCCATCATGTAGGAGCTCCTTATCAAAGATTATTTGTGGTAACTACAGATGAAAATAATTAATTCACTCTATAGGGTACATAGTAAGGGCAGGATCAAACACATATTTATTGGCATATTCCCTTGGGTTATCCAAGGAAAAAACCAGCACCACCACCAGTGGATTTGTCGACTGTTTCACCAGTTCAATCTCTATCAGTTGTACCTATACAGGTCCAAGCTCATCTAGATATTCTGAAAGTACTTATGTACACAATTTAGGCTTTAACAACCAGATAGGAAGCCATGGAAGAATGGTGTGTGCAAGTTTAGCTGGAAAAGGAAGCTTACCCAGAATGGGTGGATCTGATCCCTCCCCCCACCAATCTTTGTGAATTCAACTTTCCCAAACATTAATGGTTTACGATATCTGGAACAACACTTAACAGATTTCTCTTCTCATTTTGATCCCATGTGGGGGACTCCTCAACTATAAGAAGCAGTAAAGCTCATGTGTTTTGTGTAGTAATTATATAAACCACCTTTTTTATAGTACACAAGTTTCCAATCTCAATCATTTGTTAGATCCATCAAAAATTCCTTCTTCAATTCAATGCAATGGTTCCAAGGAAAAAAAATTGATCTACCAAATTGTAAACAAATGGAAAATAAAAGAGTTTCATATTTCATTGCTCGATTGAAAGGATTAAGTTATTCCTTAAATTTGGAAATCCCTTAAGAATAGTTGATGCCAATTGGTGTCTAAAATCTTCTTGATGAGTTACACACACCATTGATCCCTATAAAATACACAAAAGGATTTTGAGACCTTGATTTAATTCCTTAACTAACTGAAGATTCGATTATGGAAACAAAGGCTAAAACTCTTGTGATTCCATCACCTCTAAGAAAGAGAACATGTAAAGTAGAGGCCACTACGGTCAAACTCAAGCAAGCACATGTACCTACTTCCAATTAAAATCCTTCATTATATCGAAGGGATCTGCCTCCCAAGAGTTAGCAGAATTGGCCACCTCATTATGATGATCAAAGAGATCAAAGGTGGAAATAGTTTGAGGAGTTAAAGAACAAAGTTTATTCTTTCTAGAATTAATAGGTTCTCGGTTACTTCATCTCAAATTTGGAAAATAATTTTGATGAATTTCTAAGGCCGAAGAAACCTAACAAATAAGGAGATAAAGATATTCTGAATTATTTTCCCATTCACTAGATGTTGTGGAATCCTAATCAGGATTGTTTTGTTTTTATGGACCTCCTGCAAAAAATGGTAGAATCTAGACAGGTGAAACTGAAAAGTTCGTCAGCTCAAGTAGCTTGTGCTACTCCTACTAATCCAGAGGAAGAAGGTGAATTGTAGGAAGACAAAATTAAAAATATGCAAAAATATGATGATTATATGATCAAGAAAATGATCAACCATACTCATTCTATTCTATGAACACAGTTGAAAAAAAAAATTGTGTCACTCGCCACACCTTCCACAACAAAGCTCCCTTCATAAAAAAATTACACATCTAAATGTCAATCCCCAAAGAAGCTATGTGATCATAATGGAAAATAGAAGTTAGAAAAAGACTAGATCATGTCATGGCTAAAGTTTTCTTTTAATCTCGCTGATTTCATGCCATCTACTTCAAAATCACAGGCACCGCCCTGCCAAATGCCACCAACAGAACTAACCTATTTAGAAAAATCTTCACCAGATGATGAATTTTTCATTAGTTCTGTAAACATTATCCATTTAACAGACCCTTATGCCAATGGTGATTATGATTATAATGAGCCGAAGTTCCTTATACATAATTAGGAAACTAGTGGAAGAAGACAAGGTCTGGGAAATGTGGGAAGACATGGGAACTATAGAGGCCACTATTTTAACTCTACCCTTGTCTGAATTGTATATGCGGAGAAAACTCATGGGCGAGCCCTTCAGCGGGCTCAACAAGAATAAGGAGTTTCTTCCATATCTGATAGGTTTAGTCCTAACATGATTATTTTGGAGGACCTATTAGAAGTCACACCCTCTTCCATTTAGAAAGTAGACAGACATATTCAGTCCAATCTACCAAATCTGGGGGTATTTCATGTTTTTTCTTCGACAGAGGGTACATCTACATCATAAGTGTCAAATTTCAAGGCACCTGCAAAACCGCATCTCCACTCTGGAATGCACAAACCTATAGAACAAAAGTATGATGTTTTGAAATAGTTGGCCCATTTAACATTCATGTTTTAAAATCTAGATGCCTTTAACTTGTTGAAAGATCTTTGAGAATAACTTATTGAGGCTTTTTCAAGTCATTAAGAGTTTCAAACCAAAGTTTTTGTTGTTGAGGTTTACCATATAGAGAATGATCCTGCAGAATTTCATGCAGTCATATTTTTTATGGATGAATGAAAAATATGGTTGTGTACATGGACATATCAGGCCCTTGTATCTATCTGGAAAGGTCAATGACATAGATATCTGACGAGCCTTCATTGATAATGGATCAAGATTCAACCTCATTCTCATCCGTACACTTCATCGATTGGGCCTCACTAAATCCAACTTGTCACCTTATACTTTTATGTTGCAAGGATATCATATGATTGATCAATAACCTCTGGGCGAGATTACACTCAGAACATAATTTGTGGATGTTGTGTCTTATTCAGATTTCAAATTTTTTTGTCAGGACACAGCCTTCAACATTATTCTTGGAAGGCCTTGGCAACGACACCATTCAGCCATACCTTGAGCATACAATCAATTTCTCAAATACTCTTTCAATGGTCAAATTAGGACATTTTATGTTGACAAGGATCCATTCGAAACATGTGAATCTCAATACATTGAGGTATAATTTTAGCACAAAAAATGATCGAAGTCCATGACAAATGAGGTAAATTTAATTGATGCTCTAAATTGACTGGAAAAGATCCCAACAAACTCATTCATATGTTTTAGTAAAAATTATTTGTTACCTATTAGTCAAATTGAAAAGTTAAACCCAAATCCCAGAACTCATTCAGTGACTTCCATAATGTCAATTACGCCAATTGAGCCTGACAGAATGGGAGAAATTGTTGATTTACCAAGAAATTATGAATGCTTAAATGCAGATGTCTTCATTTTATCCATTGAACTATAAAAATCCTCTACATATTCAATCAGATTAGATGAAGTTGTAGAAAATCTAGAGGAAGAAAAGGATGTTGATTCCAAATCCATCATATCCTCTTTATTACTATATGAAGACCCATCATCATCAGTAGGGTCATAAATGGTGGCCTCTTCTTCTGGATGTTCAAATACTAAATACTCCCCTAAATTTAAAAGTTTTTCTTCATTATCTACTATTCAAGTAGAAATATAATAAGTAACTCATAAGGGAGGGGAAGAATAAGAATAAGATCTCAGAGATGCTCCTCCAGCATTTGAGGAAGGTGTCTCTACCACTGTGGATGAGCTCAGAGAAATAAATCTGTGTATAGAAGAAGATTCATGCCCCCACTCTAATTAGTGTGTCCATGACATCTAAAGAGACAGTGGTGTATACTTCATTTCTAAATCAACATTAGTGTAATATTTTCTTGGAATTATACATTAATTCTATGACATAATCCCAATGTATCCACTCATAATTTGGGTTTTCCGGATGAACATTGCGGATTCAAGGGGGCGCAAGAAGAACACACCCAACACATGCCTCTACAATTGAAGCTAATGTTGATAAAGAAATAAATGATACATTTTTTTAGTGAGGTTCAATATCCTAAATATCTTGACAGCATTGTCCCAATGAAAAAGAAAAATTGGAAAATCATAGTTTTCATTGATTTCAGAGATCTTTACTGGCATTATCCTAAAGATGATTTTTCAGTTCCGATCACAGTGATTTTATTTGATGAAAAAGCAGGCTATGAAGCCCTTTCATTCATTGATAGATACTATGGGTATAATAAAATCCATATGGAGCTATAGGATGAAGAATCTACAGCCTTTATATCCCCTTAATGTGTGTTTTTCTATCAGGTAATGCCCATTGGATTAAGGAATACATGTGCAACTTATCAACGTGCCATGCACCATATCTTCAAACCCTTATTAGGGGAATTTGTTGAATGTTATGTGGATGATGTGGTGGTCAAGTCCAGACAATTTTCAAACCAAATTGCTGATATGTAGACTATAATCAATAAACTTCGGCAATGCTGTTTGAAGATGATACCCTTTAAATGTGCTTTTAGGGTATCCTTAGGAAAGTTCCTCAAATTCGTTGTACACCATCTAGGTATCGATGTTGATCCTGAGAAAACAAAATCAATCAATGGAATTTAACCTCCGATAAATATAAAATAATTGAGAAGAATCCAAGGAAACATTACCTATATTTGGCTCTTTATCGCCAATTTTCCACACAATTGTTTTCCATTCACCAGATTATTAAAGAAGGGAGTCACCTATCAATGGACTGAATACTACCAAGAGGCCTTTTATACCCTCCAGAAATATATCTTGAGTCCACCAGTATTGATTCCACCTATTGAAGGAATACCACATATTCTCTATGTGATATATTCAGTGCAACAATTCAGTGCCTTCCTTTCCTATAAGAATGATGTTGGGAACCAAAACAACATTTACTATCTTAGTTGAGCTATGCTTTATGCAGAAACTTTGTATTCATGTATTGAAAAGTGATGCCCAGCATTAATCATTTTTGTTCAAAATTGATTCACTAATGGAAACATTATGAGGTCCAATTGGTATCTTAAAATAACTTTGTAAAATTTATCCTCAGTCATCCTACGCTTACAAGGCATCTGGTAAGGTGGGAAGTTATTTTGCAACACTTTGATATCCAGTTTGTGCCTCAAAAGGAAATAAACGGCCAATCTCTGGATGAATTCCTTTCTGAACATCCATCTTTAGAAGATACATCATTGAATACTGATCTACCTGATGAAGACGTCTTTTCTATTCAATATAATTACCAAACCTGTGAGATTTACTTTGATGGTGACTCCGTAAGTCCAACATGAATGAAAATGAAAAAACATACACTCTCCAAATTTGGGTTAGGAATTGTAATTATTTCCCCAGAAAATGAATTATTGACTTATTCCTTCCTATTGTCAGAAGGAGGTACCCACAATGAAGAATAATATCTAGCTCACATTGCAGGCTTGGAATTGGGACCTCAAGTTGATGTGAAACAATAGAAAGTAAATGGTCATTCAGAATTAGTAATCAAAAAAATCAATGGGGGATATTATATCATAAAAGAAAAGTTAATACCTTTGTGTGATTATGTTATATGGTTAATGGATGAATTT
Source organism: Viscum album (assembly GCA_963277665.1). NCBI lineage: Eukaryota > Viridiplantae > Streptophyta > Magnoliopsida > Santalales > Viscaceae > Viscum > Viscum album. The sequence continues at coordinate 96,299,818 of OY728163.1, forward strand.
CCCTCAGAGGTGACATTTTCTTATGTCTCGCGATCACAAAATGCCCAAGCTAATTCATTGGATAATGCAGCAATAGCCTTCAAATATCCAAATCGGGATGAGACAATCATCAGGATAGCACATCGTTGTGTGGTATCACCTTTGTTTCTAACCAAAATGGTGGAAATTAATCAAATTATCCCTATTTTTGAATCATATGGTCATGACATAGGATGGAGAACACCCATCGTGGAATATCTTGAAGAATGAGTTCTTCCACCAGATAGAGATGAAAATGAAAATTTCTAAGGATGAGTGACCAATTTTACTATTATGATAGTATAGATCACCGTAGGATCCTCTAAAAATGAGGATTTGATGGAATCCTCTTCAGACGTATTGATGGAGAAGAAACTACAGTTGTCATGAAAGATGTACATTCAGGAGCATGGGGTGCTCACCAGTCTGGGCATAAGCTTTCTAATCAAATCTGTATTCTTAGAATCTTCTGGACTTCAATGATGCAGGATTGCACAGATTTCACCAAGAAATATCATACATGCCCAGTTCAATCTAAATTCATTAATCAACCCCCAGATTTACTACATATATCTAAATACACTGGGACATTTTCCACAAGAGCAATGGATATATTTGGACCTTTTCCTCTATCTATGGCTATGAAGTTAAAGTATATCCTTACTATTACGGACTTCTTCTCCAAATGGGAGGAGGAAATACCTCTCAAAGTTATCGGATCCAAAAGAATTATTAGTTTTTTCAAAACTAATATCATCACAAGATTTGGTGTCCCTCATACTATATTGACGAACAAAGGCACAAATTTTTATTTTTATAAGGTGAAGAAGTTATATCAAGAGGACAATATCAAATCCAACCATTAATATCACTATAATGGGTGACTGATGGACTGTTAAAGGATTTCAATAAGACCCTATAAAATATTCCCTAGAAGATGGTGGATAATGATAAGAAATCTTACCCTGATAAACATTTGCATGCTTTATGCGGTTATTGGACTACTACCCATATTTCTACTAAGGAAACCCCTTATTCATTGGTATATAGAAGAGAAGTAGTTTTCCTAATTGAAATACAGTTTCCCTCACTCAGAGTTGGAATATTTGATCAGTTCTCTAAAGATGATAGGTCTCAAAAATGGTTTGATCAACTGGAATGATTAGAAGAAAAAATATTTCATAATTTTCATCATTTAGAAGTCTATCGGAATAGAATAGCATGAGCCTTTAACAAGAAAGTCCTCCTCTATTCATTTATTCAAGGAGAATTGGTATTGGGTTTCAGGACTCCAATGATACTAGGAAATAAACCACTAATGCTAGAGATAAAATTGGGAAGGACCTTATTCCATATATAAGGTATACTCAAATGGAGCTTCTACCTTAATCTTAATTGATGGAGAGCTTATTATAACTCTAACCGATGCAAGATTATTTAAGAGATACATTGTATAATTGCACATACCGTCCTCACTACGAGACTAAAAACTGCACAACCCATATGTCCTCACTTCAAGACTCTAAACAACATAGTATAAGGTCCTAGTTGAAATCCATTAAACTTCATAACAACCATAAGCGTCCTTATTGCATGATGATAAAATTCATAGCATCATTTTCCATGTCTCACAACGTTAAACTGAACGACATCATTTGTTCTCATTACAAGAAATTAAATTACATGGATAACACCTTCTCTACCAGACATTAGGAGTGTCCATATGCAATCATCAATGATATCATTGCTACTCCTTAGTGGCACATGATTTATTTTATTTCCTATGTTTGAATTAGATCTATATAGGGACCTTATTTCACGAACTATGTGTGGCTTGATTCTCATTCTCAATGAGATCCGTAGATATGTGTGGATCTCCAATCTTGGTCTCAGCTATAACCACAATTTTTAATTATTTCCTTTTCTCCTCCTCTATATGAATCAGACCAATATAAATTTTTCCCTTAAGATAAATGGTCTGATCGTTTTACCATTTTGTGTCTTAAGTTTAACTGTTCTTCCAGAACATGTCGAAAAAACCCTCGTACCCCATGTGAACATTTATTGGTTTGGTAAATGAATGTTTCAAGAACTGTGTACAGCTTGATTCGCATCTATACGAGATACATAGCGATGCCTGGATCTCCAATATTAGCCCCATCCATGATATATAAAAAGAAAACACCTCTTTATGTACACTATATAATAATCAAAAACTACATAGATAATGTTTAAAGAACTGTGTTTGACTTGATTTTTCCCCATAAATACACATAGTGACAAAGGTGTGTTATCCCTTAGTCCAATTAGAATATGTATTTCATTTCATATTGGTTCATCTTCGTCCTTAATTCATTTCGTTAAACTTCATGGAAATCTAATACCCATATTCTTCACTTGTGTCACCTCTATGTTAAAGTAGAAACACTTACTGCTCCATGTTTCTCACACTGAGCATAGCTCACATGGGATTAGGAATTAGGTAAAAATATTCTCTGTATAGATAAGGTGTCCCAATTTCTTATGGGGTTAACAATGTCCTCAATGCATGACATAAAACTGTACTGTAAAATTTTCTTCTTGAATGACTCTAAATTGCATAGCATAATATTGATTCAATGAAATCAAAGAAAGTATTCATTTTTACATATGAGTCAGATTCATGTAAAGGTCATCAAAATCATGGCCAGTATTGATTTAAATATTTATCATATGCATTGAGCATAACTCCCTTCCATATTTCACTCTTAATTTTTAATATTTTCATATCTCCGTACTCTTTATTAGGGTTTTTTGTTAGAGAGTTTCTAATATCTGAGATCTCTTTTTTCGGACTCTAATGTGTGTTTCCTTAGGTGGACTTTCATAATTTTCCTACATAATAGGAATGTTAGTAAAAATATGCCACAATTAGTCTATAAAACATATTCCTTAGTTGGCATTGCATAATAAAACCCATGAAACGGGTTTGTCAAATAATGGTAATTTCGTTCTTGGATATAGTGTCTTTTTCCCCTTCAAACTTTCAAGACCGCCAAATTCATTTTTTATTTAATTAAAAAATCCACTTTTAGAAAGTGTGGTAACCATACAAAAACATTGATTCATCATCACACATGACCTTCAAAAAGAAAATTTCACCGTACATATTCCAGAATTCAAAAATTTCAAACAACGCCGCAATCACCGCGCCTCCCACGAACTAGCTAGCAAATAACACGCACGAACTAGAAACCGCTCAAGTTGAAATTTTTTCAAAATTTGAATTTCAAACAACCCTCATATAGAGCCTTCCAAATCACCTAGTTTCCATAATTGCATTGCCGACCTAATCCATCCACATAACCCAGTTTCCATAATCGCATTGCCGACCCAAAGACGTCACCACCAACATCTCTTCACTTCCATCACCACCATCATCGCATATCACGTCGTCATCACCGGTGAGAACTCAAGATCTATCCTTATCAAGAAAACCAGCATAGTTTCTACTGGGATATCTCATTGTTTTTTACGGAGTTGGCATACCATAGAGGTGACAGACAGTAGAATCTAGACAGAGAAAATCCACGGCTAGGAATCGATGAAGTGCCAATCGCCTCACCCCCAAACCAACATAGCACCGATGACGTTAACCTCCAGAACCCACAAAACTAGCATGAAATGAAACCATCATTCCACCCAAATAACCCACTCTGTAGACATACACGTCGCGCCACTAGAACCACAAGGATGAAACCAACAGTAAAACACTAAAGAGAACCACAAATCCATCCGAAGAACAGGAACCTCAGAAAACATAACACGCAACACCTGCACTATCTGAGCCACCTGTGACATCTTCCCCATTGCACCACACATCCCAATGCGCCCTATATCCCAACCCACCCAACTAAACTAGAAGGGAAAGGAGGTCCTAGTGGGCAGAGTGGGTACAAGGGGAGAGACAACCAAAGCAGGCCGAAGCTGAGTAGGCACCCACAACCTTACCGATCCAAACCATCATAGAAACTTTAGAAGATAACAAAGACCATATCGACTAACACTAGAATAGATAAAAAAGGACAAAGGAAACATGAAATAGAAAATCTAGGAGAAAAGAAATGGTATCAGAAAGCCTCGCAGTCACCGAACCTGGAAGCCCAAAACCTTTGAGAATCCATCGCTCCAAGTCCAGCCTGGAGAGAAGCGTTGGAATGTGAGGTCAGCGCAAGGTGAGGAGACCGGGGTAGAACCAAAAACAAATAATAAAAAAACATTGAGAAGGAACCGACGTGGGGATGGAACCCTAGGTAGAACCTTCATGGGGATGTAACCCTATAAGAATATGTATTTTAAAAGAGTCGTTTATTTATATTTGTCCCATTATACTTCTCTTGATTGAAAAATCTTCAAGAACATTGTTTAAACATATCTCTATCCATGTGTTCAATGAAATATGAAATATCCTGGGATCACATGACCACATATCATATATTGTTTCCATTTCTGGTCTAATTTGTTTAACCTAAAACTACAAACACCATACTCCCTACATTTGGGTAAGACATTTGTAGAAATAATATTCCTACAATTATTTGGAAACCATGATTGGAAATAATCACCCCATATTGAAGTATCATTATTTATAAACCAAACACTATTCTTTGGAAAACAAGTATCTCTATAAAATTTCTTCATCTTTTTGAAAAATAATGTCAAACTTCTGAGAGCTCTTTTAACTTGAATATGCAGAACATGCCCTTATATTTCCTAATATAAGTTGCCTAAAAAACCGTCATGTTAGTAAAAAGAGGACTCTATTTGGCTATGTAGCATATTCCCCAGTTTTCCCTGCATAATACAGCCCTCATAGTGGGTTTGTCAAATAATGGTAACTTCGTTCTTGGAAAATACATCCTCTAATGCTTTGATCCCTTTTCCCATATCACTTTTTAGATCCAGAAATTCCAAAATCACAGTTTACAATTTTCCCTTCCATACATAAATATGGAAGTATGTTTATAAAAAATATTATCAAGAAATTGGGAGAGTCTCATACCTTTGTTCAAAGCTACTGACCTTAAATTAAAGCCACACAGTGACTTAAATGGATGCCTTAAAACTGCACAGCACAATTTCCTCTTTGTATGACTTAAAACCTCATAACATGATATCAGAAATTATCATTTCCAACATATTTTAACCATTTCTCATACACAATATTTTTATTGAAATGTTTTTCTTATTCATGACATATGTCGGCATAAAATATCCTTTTATTCTTAAAATTCCATTAATTTAAAAAACCACACATTGTGCCCTTGAGTCACCCAAATATTATTTTTCATTATCTATCAGTAGTAAAATGCTAAATTATAAAGATATCTTTAACATTACTATGCAGTATGTTCCCCTAGGTAGCCTTACATAAGTTTCCTACATAATAGGCCCATCACTCAAAAGATTCCACTATTTGGATATGTAGCATATTCCCAATTTGGCCATGCATAATAAAACTCTCTTAATGGGTTTCTCAAATAATGTTTACTTCATTCTTGGAAGATACTCCACTTATGTTGATACAATTTTTAAATTAGGTGACCATAAAAATAATGGCTCAATATTCCCCATGGAAATATTTAGTAAAATATTGGATCAATTCTCGCCCACTAAGTCTTGTTTGGGATCTAATTTCAAAATTTTTGGTCATAGCTATTCGACCATTAACATTATCCCTTTATAGTTAAAAATGAATGACTCTAAACTTCAAAAAACAAGAAAAATGGTACTCCCCAGATTGAAAACCTGTAATGGGAACTCTGAAAAAAATTAGTGTCCCATCTCAGAAAACATAAATTTTTTATGATTTAGGTAATATTGAGAAATAGAAATTCAAAAGATACAACGTTTGTGGGGTTTCCCAAATAAACTTAGTAAAAATCAATCAATGCTCATTAAGCCCATCAACTTAATAAAATTATTAGCACCCCTATTCTTGTCATTGTAATCATGTTTATCTAACATGAATATTTCATGTTTATAAAGATGATCATCATCATCATTACCTTTAATATTGAGGGCAATAATTAAGGTATATATGATTGAAGACAAAATATATTTCATTTTTTGGAATGAGAGGGACAACCACATAACAAAGCATTTAATTCATGTTTTAAAATAAGCTCTCAACATAACTCCTCATTTCTTTAACAACCTAATGAGCACTATTAACCGCCTACTAATGTTGAGACAGTTGAGAAACTCCAGCCTCTTCGGCTTGAAAAAGTGCTTCCTTAGCATTTGAAATGGTGGTTATCCACTCCAATTGGGTTTCTCCATGTGTCTGGTTCAACTGTTCAAGTATTCTATGAGCATCATCCAATTGATGTTCATGATATAACAACTCCTTCATTTCTTCATTAATTAGTTGGCTAATTTAGATCGAATTCCTGTTGTGTTCTACCTTTTACTCATATATTGCATCTTGGAAGCTCTAAAAAATGATGAGTTGTTTATCATTTTCAAAATATTTCCACAGCTTATACTCTTAATCCTGTCGGAAAATGGTATCTTTCATTGCATAATAGACTAGTCGATAATTAAATCCAACAAATCCCAATACGCATAATAATTCTGGGAGTTTGAAAAAATGGGATAGAAGCTTTTCTAAACAATTCTCATCAATTATGCTTCAGATATGCTGCCATGACTTCTTACATGCCATGCCAAGAGAACATTGCATATCTAAGATTCAATTCGAGTCACTAAAATGGGGTAAAATGTACTCTGGAAATAGATCACTTAAATAGTTTCCTTATTCCGCTTCTCTCAGAACAGTAGATTCTTCACCCCCTATTGATGCCTAAGCTAACCCAAAAGATTCACCTTCTAATCTAACCGTGGGAGATAATAACCCTAAATGATAAATCTTTGTCATTGTCAGTTTCAGAAAAAATGAAATAAATAGAGTTTTATTCAGACATATGATGGAATTTACCCAATAATAAGTCGGCCACTTGATTTGATTCATCCCTAGTATTCTCAGGTTCATTAGTTTGAGTTGATGTTTCTTGAGAAGCAGATACTTATTATTTTTCCCAATTATCATAGTTGAAGGCTCTGGAACATCACTCTACAAGGGGTCCCCAGTAAGTATTTCTCCAGCTTCAAAAGAAGAAGGATAGTGTGGAATACCCTATTCCTAAAGATATTTTGGAACATTTTCTGCAGATAAAGCTGCATGAGTTGAACATTCATGTGAAGTATCAAGTAAAACTAGAACAATTATGTATGAAAGGTGCAAGAATGAGAACATAGGTCCTTAAAATTCATTATGAAAATCCTCAAACTCTATGATGTATCCTGAAATATCAATATTTCGATTAAGGGATTCCATCATTTCAGTGTATGTGGCTTGGAATGTTATAAAATCCTCACCATTACAGGTATCCAACAAACTTTGGTTGATTCCAAAATTGTCTCCATTGAAATTATATTCCATTGGTTCTACAATTGGTGCTGCATCATCCAAACTTTCTAGGTTTGGGTAAACATCAATTTTTACTTCATAATTGCCTTGGTCTTCATTCCCTTCTTCTGGAGTGATAGGAATATCATTATTAGCTATTATAGGATCCATTAGAAAGGAAAATGATATAATATATGTAAAAAATCATATTATAAAAAATTTAAAATTTAAGAGAAATGAATTTGATCATACCATGGACTTTCTCTCTCTCAATAGAGCCAGGATCGGGTAGAGAAGAATATTTTGGTGTTTTATCTGCTAAGGTTGAAGATTCATCAATATGAATTTAGGTTTCTCCTAGAGTTTCCTTCTCTAGTTTTGAAGAATAAACACTTATCCTCTTGAGAGTGGGGATATATCTAGATCCTGCAAGAGGATAAATTCTATTACTAGAATGTATCCAGAAAATAATAATTCCCTAAGGATAATATAAATACTTACTCCTTTGGAAAACACTTCGGACCAATCTCATTGCTCCCTATAATTTATTTTCATAATCATGAAAAGAAATCAAAACACTCCTCTTGGGAAGAGAAAAATTAGGTAATGGATGAGGGTTATCTTTCTGCATTACCCAAGTCACGATTCTCGCTCCTAGATAATGTTTTGGAGACCTGAGATGATCTTTTGATGTGTCAATAGAATAACCTACATTCCCATACCTTGGTGATCCATGAACTGGACTGGAGTTTCCTTCCCTGTATTCAAGTTTCAAAATTACATTTCATTAAGATTAATGATGATCAATGGTAAAATAGAATTGAGACAAAAGAAAAAAGAAAAATACTATCTCGGTATTAACATAAATATCCAACTCCTCCACAAGGTTAACAATTATCCCTTTGTGTATTCTTATGCCCATCATATGAGATACTCATTTGGAGGTTGGGATTTTTTCATCAGTTGAATACATAAAAGCCTCAAACTTTGTAATGTACTCCCTTACTTTAGCCAGTTTATTATTGAAGTTGTAATTAGATGGTGCCTCAATGTCACCCACATCTGGTATTCGAATTCCATGCTGGAGGAATGACCATGCATCTTTAAGATCATGGGTCACACTCTCCCAAGGGTGAATGTATGAAGGTTGCACATAATGCGATCTCCGTATGGTTGGTTGTGGAAGAGATTGAACAACTTTTGACTGCTGAGCCACTTCAGGCCTCCCTTCTTCAACAGAAAGTTCAACAGATGGAATAGGAATCTCTTTATAATAGCAGTTACTGTATCGCCTTAGCATTGGATGTATTTATTTTCTATCACTAGTCATCTTGGTATACCTCCTGCGAAGATGCTTTGAAGACATTGAAACTTCTGAAAATTCTACATCATCTATGGCCATGGACTTCTTACTATGATTTCCACGCACAAAAATCATTGTATCTTCCACTAGATATATTCTATTTGTCAAAGCCCCTTGAGGATATGAAAAAGCCCAAGAATTGGAATATCCAGCTTCCAACCCAATTGATGCATCTGATGGAGGTAATGTAATAAAAAATTTGGATGCCTCTAAAGCTATTAAAATCCATAATTGTCTCACTACCATTGGGTGTTTCTCATGTCTAACACACATGGGTGGGAATATGTTTGATTTTTGAAGACATATAAACTAACAATCAATCATATGAGGGACATGAGACTTATAGATAATTGCACTATCAATCATGGTCAATAATAAAATATCCCTAAATATTATCATATAAGACCTCAGCTCATAATTTTTTCATTACTGTCATCAAATAATGTTCTAGTTTATGGGTTACCCAAAGGAAAGAATTTGAATTATCCTAGGACATTCAATGGCTTAAGCACTACAGCAGGTCTCAAATTTTCAGGCTATTTACTAGAAACATTCTATAAAATTGTTGTGAATCAACAATTGGAGAATCTAACTGAATTAAACACTGATTATGAAGAAAAGTGGGTCGTAATCCAACCCTGAAACACTTCTAATGGACCTAAAATTCTAAATGGATCCTTCCCATTATATAAATGTATAAGGTAATAGTGAATTAATTCCAATACAGAAGTTTCTAACCCAATATAATTCCATTATACCAATTTATATTCAATGAAAAAATCCCCTGGCCTTTCACCGCCTCCGGACTCACGAACTGGAAGCAAGTAAATTCTTGACCACATGGAAAGAAAATAGGCTAAACAGATCATTGCGTCGATATTATATTTGACTTTATTTCCACAGTTCCTATAATCACCTCTCCCCAATGTTGGAAAATATGTTCCTAAACTACCCCTATTATCTGCAGAAGGAAAAATATTAGGACGTCTATAGGTAGGACATTTCTCTTTTATTGGTTATAAAATGGATTCCCCCACACCCTAAAATGCATATCTTTCTTCTCCTTGGGTAATTTCTATGCTATTTTGAATATATTGTGATCCAACAATGGTATTCTAGTAGCATCACCCCATGTTGTATCTGGCAGAATAAACTCATCATACTTCTCTAAGAGAATGGGAATCCCAACTATTTGGTACATATCCTAAAAACTAATTCCAACTTCACTGTGTGTCAAATGGAATGAATTGAATTGTGGAATCCATCGTATCAACAATTTTGGAATGAAATAATTTTTCTAAACATAAGTTTGTCCCATCCAGACAGATTCATAAATATAAACATATGATAGCTCTTTCTTGAATTCTACACATGTTTGGCACACCCTAAATGCCCACATCCATTCAGGTTTCACCCCTCCTCTAGAACCAAGATCCATATCTTCCTTCCAACAATTATACTAATTTGTTTGATAAGGATGAAAGGTTGAATCATAACAATGTGGCCTTGGCTCCAAAAAATGATCCTTCATATCAGGAGTACAACCAATGTGATGCAAGTTGCAAGCAGTGGAGATTGTTTCTTCATAAATGGGCATGCCTGTTGCACTAATGTTCATGAATATACAGTTGTATAATTGAAGAAACCAATTCCTTCAAAAGTACTTCTTTATAAATGTTACATGGAAACCTATTAAAATCCCATGCATGTACAAGGGTATGTAAGGACTTTGTGTATATTCACATTGATATGGAATTAAACCTTTCCATTGTCCAAGAAGAGTACTTTGAACAATGTGATAATATTCTGCCCACCTATCATCATTATCTCATTTTGACGTGCCTTAGCTTCTTCAGTAGAGGTTATCAAATGACCTATTTTTTCTAAAAAAAGAATTACAAAAATCTCCCTATTAAGTTATATTTTTTTACTTGAGAAATTCAAATTTCTACTTAAAGGGAAAGGAAATCAAAACTTTGGAAAAGAAAAATGTTCACATAGGTCCTTCGATGAGGTTCATCATGTAGGTCCTTCGAAAAGGGTCATGGTGAAACTCCTTTAATGAAGTCCTTCCATATAGATCCAAAACTAATATTGTTTCACTTTTATAGTATTTCAAGGAGACTACGTGAGAGGGAAATACATTGAGGCTAGATTAATGATCTATGCAGTGAGAGCTGAAATTTTTTGAAGCACGGATGAAAGAAATCATAAAGGATTGAACCTATTTATATCCAGCCACAGATCACTATGACATTCCTGTGATAAAATGCTACACGGCACACCAATGTGATGTAGTTTCATGGAAAACCTACATGATCCAACAATTTATCCATAGAATTTTCCCCACAATTTTACCTTAGGACTCGACCCTCTTTCTAGTCATATCCAATCCTAAGGGGGGATTTTGTTGAAACAACATAAGAATAAATAATGTCTATAAAGATAGTCTAGGATTTATAAAAATCCCAAGGTGAAGATAAAATAAGTCTAAGGAAATACAAACCCTCAAAAGAGCAATACATTAGACCTACACAGAGGACATGTTCGTCAGCATATTTTCTATACCCTTATGTGGCAGACCTATGTGGAGGACCTGCACAGAGTACATACATGGAAAAATTCCCTTTGACTAGTCCCCATCCATGCCTATATATAGGACCCTTGGGCTTCCCATTTGATGGAATGAAAAAGTAGAAAGACCCCCTAAAGCTCCCATTTCATAGCTATTTCACCCATATCCTTCAAATTGTCTCAGGTAGCTCTCTAAAACATGAGAGAAGAGATAATTAAATGGGATATGAATGTTTTGATTATCATTAAAAAAAATTACATAGGCTTGGTTCCCCTTTGTGAAATATATTCTTTATTCATCATTCACACTAGCGGAACACACTTTCATGGCATGTATGCGAGGCACACCTGCATGGAACACCTGTGCGTCACTCCTTCATTGTACAGATATGTTGTGCAGCAATTCGGGGTACCTACACAGCACACTTGCGTGCAGTACCTATGCAGAAAATCATGGTATAAGGCCTCCATACCAACATAAGTACCCTCTTTAAATACATTCATGGTAGGGTATCTCCTTTTTTGGTTCCCATATCTAAAGGGGACTATGTTGAAGCCTCCACCAAAACCTCCTGACATGTCAAACCTTTGGGAATGGAACATCATCATGTCCCCTATTTGGGTTTGTATCTCTATAGTCAAAGGATTCCCACATTTGTTCCACAATAGTGTTCATATTCATTGAGTGTCTATGGGTTTGTATATCCAAAGTCACATGGACAGTTCTCCCAGAGACATTTCTAGGATGTTCCTCGTTATAAGAATAAGGGTTTGGGTCCTAACCTCTCCCTTCTCAAAGAGGAAGAACCTCAGGTTTTTGGTAGGTAAGGTATATTTCACAATTGCTTTTCCATTCATGTGATTGAAAAGTCTCCCTCCCCTACCAAGATGAATTTTAGTGTATCCATCCTAGAATAATCCCTTAACCTCTATCCCTTCTTCCTTTTATTGGACCCATGTCCAATGTAATGTGGACATAGGGAGGTACCGTTGCCTCACCCTCTTCTGTGGTTTCCTTGACCTCGTCCACCCTGGCCATCGTAGGTGCACCCCCTTCCAGCTGTAGTGGAGGAAAATTGGGGTTTTCTTTTGTTGAGTCTTTGACATCCTCTTATTCCTCACATCGAGAATGACGCACATTGGCTTATAGATTTTTCATGATCACAAAATTTTTACAACCACTTGATCTACAAGAAATTATATTTGTTCAAACCAAGATACATTGGAAGCTTTTGTAGTACCCTCGCTTTGAGGTTTCTTACCCTTGTTTCGGTTCGTTTGTGCTTTTTGAATTGGTTGGTTGATGATTGGACAATTCTGTGAGAAACCTATAAAGTTGTGGAGGTTGTTCAAGGGTGAATAGTTGGCGCACAGTCTGAACAAACCATGCAGAAAGCCAAAAAAACCATGCACCCTTGACGGTGGGCTCTGCACGGGTAGTTCATTGGTTTTCAGAACGTGTGAGAATGTCATGCGAAGTCTTTAGGTGAGGCAGTGGAAACCACACGGCTGGTGCATAGTTTTCCAAACCATGTGGGGTAACCATGCATCCACATAATGTTTGGGTCTTTATGTTTCGATCCACACAGGATTTCCCATTATTCCCTCATTATTCCTCCCAGTCGTGGCTCACGTGGGAGTTCCGGTTTTCAGAGGTTGGGGGAGCTCCTTAAATCATTTTGGAGGAAAATGGAATGGTTTTCTTGGTGGATCGAAGGTGGTTCACCTCAGGTAAGTCCCTATTTTGGTTCATTCATGTTTTGGTAAGGGCTATCCCTCTCCCTCTCTTAGTTTCCTAGATCAACAAGGGTTGAATGTAGATCTAGTGTTTTTATGCCTTTGGGTGTTAAAGGTTGAGCTGGTTGATGTTAGGGAAGGGTTTCTGAGGTGGTTTCTAGTAGGCATTCACCTAGTTTGGAATGCATTGGGGCGAAGGGTAGATTTATCCAAACCCTAAGAGGTAAGTGGCTTCTCTCTCAACTCCACACGGTTGAAATGTGAAGTTCATTTAAAAATAACTTGGTTTCTTTAATTTAATTGAAAGCACATCGTGTGAATTTTGTTGGAAAATCCAATGGGTGATGATTTGGGGGTTTTGGCATGAAATTGGGGTTTCATTGAAATCGTATTAATTGGTTTATATTAAGTTGGTGATTTTAAAATGGTAATGATTGTGGGTATGAGTATTGATTTCAATAAAATGGTGATATTGAAATGTGTTTGGTATGGAAATTGTATTTGTTCATATTGACAATAATGAATTATACTTTTTCTAGCTTGTGTGGAAATAGGTGATATCATTGGGTGGATGATGTTGGGACGTGTTGGAGTGGATGAGAAAATTCCACTATAAAAATGGAATGGATAGTGGATGGAAGGGCCACCATCAATAGAAAGTGGGTAGGAATTACCACTTGAGTGGATGGGTAATGAATGTGTTGGATGGGAAGTGCCACCATGGATTGTTGTGTGCTTTGTAGGTGATGTTTGTATATCGTTCTTGTGTGTGAAATATTAAAATGGTAATCGTCTTGTGGCATGGTTGAATTGGATTCCTTGTGTGGTGTGGTTGATTTGGCTTCCTTGTGTTGCATGTTAGGCTTATGGCATGTTTGTCTTATAAACAAGTGGTTTCTTGGTTTTTCTTTATATAAAATGTTTTATATAAATGTTCTAATGGTTTTATCCTAGTGGCATGTATAGGGAAGTAAGTTTGAGAAATATTACTGAGTAGTTGTACTCACCCCCTGCTTTTCCACTTCGGTGTCTTTGCAAATGTCGTGTACTGTGACATGGGAAAAGATAAGGCATCACCCTCCTTTAGTGGCGCATTTTGATGTTTTGGTGGACCTTGGAGATTGGATCTTGGTGTGGAGGTGTGGTGGTGTCATAGCTCATGGTGTTTTGGTGTTTAGTTTCTATTTTGTACTCTAATTTTTTGTGGACATGTCTATTAGAATGGTATTGTGTTTTGTGATGGAATTGTTAGTATCACATGGTTGGGTTTGAAAGTGAATGCATATTTATTTTTTGGTTTGTTGAGTTGGGTTATCTTCTTAAGGGAAAATCATTCCCCACATTTCCTTGAGGTCCTCGGCATTTATTACTAGCCTTTGGCGCCTTTGGAATGTCACTTAATGCTAAGTAACCCTCACCACCTCCCCAAGCCAATGAGGTAGGGGTGGGGTGTTACAAGTGGTATCAGCTTGTTCGATCCCTTGGAGTTGATTCTTGGATTTTGATATTACATTAGTTGTTTTATATTACTTGAGTCTGAATGGTATCATGGAGTAGGAATGTCAGAACATGGAATTTATAGCATAAAAGGACGTAGCTATCCCTTTTATGCTAAAATTCACGTTACCAGGGAGTTGAGTACATAAGTGTTTGGGAGACATTTATAGGCATTGGAAATATCATTGTCGTGGGTGTAGTGAATGAGATATGCATGGAATATATGGTAGAAATGAAATCCCTCTAGGATGCATATTTCATTAGGCATAATTATTTATGGGATGAATTGATAAATGGTGTTTTAAATGTGTGAAATTGTAATGTGAATAAATTTGGTATTTCGAAAATGGTTTGATTTTCCAAAATGGTGAAACATGGAAAATGTGGAAAGGTGGAAAGACTTGTTGTGATAGTGTTGTGTAATGAGATTTTAGATGGGAATTATTAATGTCTACTAATGTGAAACTCAAGGTTGTTTGTTTTCTGTTTATAGAAATGGAACTAGGTAGGCATCGTAGAGACCAACTGGAAGTGGCCGATGAGAATGTGGTTGCACCTAATCCCCAGGTGAACCAGTAGTGTTTCCAGAGCAGAGTGTAAGCTTTCCAAGATGTCAGAAGTTTGAATAGAGAGGAATATCCAAATCATGTTGATTATGTGGCTCAGTTTCAAAAGCAGGATCCACCTGTCTTTAGGGGTGATTCGGACCTAAAAAGTGCAGAGGCGTGGCTGTCCAGAATGAACAGAATTTTCAAATTCTTGGGTACACCGGTAGAGATGAAAGTCAATCTAGCAACATATAAGCTAGAGGATCATGCTCTTATGTTGTGGGAGTTGGTATTCCAAGAAGGGAAAGGCCAGGGTATGATGTGGGAAGGCTTTGAGGAATTGTTTGATAAACAATTCTACCCACAAACGTTCAGAATTCAGAGCACAACTTATTTCTTCAGTCTGAAGTAAGAGAATATGCCTATGACAGGGTATGCAGCTAAGTATATGAGATTAGTGCAGTTTTCACCTAAGGTGGGGGTAGCACGTTGTTGAAGTCAAGGATCTTCAAAGTGGGGTTAAGGCAAGAGATCTGTTCAAAAATAGTAGTGATGTGTTGCAGTGATTACACAGAGATGGTAAATCGAGCATTGGTTGCTAAGAAGGAGCTGTTGGGAGATCCGGATAGAGGAAGCATGGTGGTACCCATGGGTAATAGTGGGATCTCTAACACTGGGTTCAAGAGGAGGAGGGACACTTATTCCCAGGGCGGGAGTATGGCACATAATCCAACGGCAGGATTGGTAAATATTACTCCAAATCCCCAGAGCAAACCAAGATGGTTTCGGTGTGCCTCTATGCCACACATCAAGTGGGAAAGTACGACACAACCTCGATCATTTCACAATTAAAACAATATGGGGAACCTTTAGCAATATTGTAGGAATGCTCCGAGATCGGGTGCGTGTGACACTCCTCAGGGATCACAGATGTCATATGCTTTGACAGGACGAGGACAACAGCATACACCTCGTCAATAGAGAATTGTCAGTCATGGTGATTCTCGGAACACCACAACTCTTTAGCCTGGAAATAAAGAGAAAGTGTGGAAACCAAGGCATTGTTCGGAGCCTAGAAAGTTGTGGTGGATGATCAGTCAAGACCATCCATGGTGCAAGGTACTATTATTCTAAATTCTACATTCTTGAAAGTGTTGTTTGATACGGGTGCTTCACACTCTTTTATTGCTACACGTGTGGTTGAGTTGTTGGGTGTGTGGGTAGAAATGATGCCTTCAGTTTGGAAACTTCAAATTCCTCTGGGTCGAAGAGAGTGTCAAGGCTTCTTGTGTAGATCATTTCGTATCATTTTGGGCGAGGTCAATCTAATATTGAATTTCTCAGTGCATGAGATGGATGGGTATGACATAATCCTGGGAATAGATTGGCTGGTGGAGTTTAAGGCCCACATCAACATTAATTCACGAACAATGGATTTTATGACACATGATGGAATGAGACATCTCTTTAGAGGATAGAGGCTTGAAAGACAGGGTGCAACAGGTTTGTTGGGACCAGCAGGGGGCACGTTATCATATCAGTTAGCGGTGTTTCTGTTGGAACTGGTAGAGGGTGCTGAGCAGAGTGTTCTTCCGGTAGTGGGGGATCAGTTCACTAATGTTTTTCCAAATAATTATCTAGGTTACCTCTTGTTAGAGAAGTGTGTTAGGTTGGACAGGGTAATGGAAAATGGTCTAGAGGGGGGTGAATAGACCAGATTAAAAATTTTAATCAAATAAATTAATTATCAATGTTAATTATTAAATTTAATTTACAGCAGAAAAATTAAATAATGCAAGGATGTTTTTTATAGTAGTTCAGTCCAAAGTGGGCATACTCTACTCTTATACCTCTCTACTCGACGAGAGATACGTGTGCACTATAAATGATTTTTAAAGGGAAATCATAACCCAATTACAAAATCCTTTTCCAGTGGAGGGATAACCACGACACTGACTTTTGTGTGGGGAGTCACAACCCTTACAACCTAACTTTAGATACTGGGAGTCACAACCCAAACAGTCTTGAATTTAGATTCAGGGAGTCACAACCCAAAGATCCTGACTTTAGAATCCTAGAGTCACAACCCCAGAAAAATAATAACAAATAATTCTTTTGTGTGCAAAAGCATAAACAGAAAAAAAACATTACAGTGCATGTGAGAGATGGGAAGTAGTGTTAAAAACTCAGAAACAGATGAAAGAGAAGATGAAAATTAAATCACAGGTACTGGTTCTTGAGGTTTAGTTTATCATGTCTCATCAATGAAATTGTAGTCGAAGTAGAATTAATTCAGCGCTTGAGAGACCGAGAAGGTGGTGAATCAGAGTGTCACAGGACGTTGCAAATGCACAGCAGATTCAAAGTTCACAGCACTTTTCCTTATATTGTGTTGTCTATTGTTTTCTTCAAGAGAGAACAAAATATATAGGGAATGAAAATATCTAGTAGGTGCATCAACTCCGCTTACTTAGGATAATCAAAATTAATTGAGTCAAAAGATCCCATAAATATCTCCCTGAAAATAGAAGCTCTATTGCTTCTATATTCCCGTAGAATAAATAAAGGAATTCAAAATATTCTGAATAAGTCTTCCAATAAAATATCCAGCATAATAAAAGCATTGAATGATTCAAAACAGAATTTTAAATCCATTTAAAATTATTTAAACGAAGTCAAAACAGTTCTTGAAAACTAGCAGCGGATTCTGAAATTAAAATCAAACATTTAAATTTAAACAATCTTGAAACGTCCAAATTTATTTGTAAAAGACGTTGAAGAACGTTATTAAATTTTATCTCTAAATATAGCACCAATAACATTAAAAACTCTTTCATTACGATCCTTATATTTAATGTGGATTTTGCAAAAAAAAAATTGTTAAAAAATAATCCATATATTTGCAGAAAATCAATTTTTAAAAAATTGCACGGAATGAACAGTAACTTCAGAATGAATAGTAACTTTGAAGTGAACAGTAACTTCAAAGAAAACAGTAAAGTAACATAGGGTATGAACAGTAAAGTAAGGTATGAATAGTAAGTTAGATTATGAACAGTAACGTAGGGTATAAACAGTAATGTAGGGTATGAACAGTAAACCATAATTTGGTAAGATAAACAATGAACCATAATTTTGATAAAAAATGAACCATACTTTTGATAAAAAAATGAACCATACTTTTGATAAAAATGAACTATACTTTTGATAAAAAATGAACCATACTTTTGATAAAAAATGAACCATACTTTTGATAAAAAATGAACGATACTTTTGATAAAAAAATTGAACCATATTAGTGATCAAAAATTAACCATACTCTTGATAGAAAAATGAACCATACTTTTGATAAAAAATGAACCATAATTTTTATAAAAAAATGAACCATAATTTTGATAAAAAAAATGAACCATACTTTTGATAAACAAATCTGGACAGAATGTTTTGACAAACTTCAACGAATTTTTAAGGGCTCTTAATAGCAGATTCAGACTTTGGTCAAAACTAATGATTTGTAGAAAGACTTATTATATTGCTAACAAAAAAATAATCAATTAAAAGAAACATTTACAGATCCCGAAATCATTAAAAAATAGAAGCCAAAAAATTCTGCAAAAAATGCTACTACAAAACATCATATCATAACTTCATGTAATTAAAAGTCCATTCCAGCGATATTTTTAGACTTTGATCTAATCTAATGAAATCAAGATAAAGATTGTTTCTTTCCATAGAATCAAGTTTCATGCAAATTGGACAACTGTAAGTGTTTTAGTAAAATAAATACATAAATGTTTTAAAATACTGAAAAGTAGAGTTTCTAAAAACATAGTAGAAACTTCATTGAATTTTTTGAGAAATAGATAAGAATTTTCAAACTTCCTCATTAACTAATAAAATATATGTAAATGTATTATATTTGCAACGTGATAAAAATCACAAAAATCCAAATAACATAAATTATGATATCATCAAAATTATCAAAATACATAATAAAAGTAATCAAAAAAATCATAATAAATCAAATTAAAGGAAATATAAACATGCACAAACAATATCCCCCTTTTTTTATTACAAAACCAAAACATTTAAACCATAAATGAATTTTTAAAATGATTAAAACCAAATTATTTCTCACCAAAACTTCTCCCCAAAACTTCTCCCCTTTTGTAAATAAACAAAAGGTGAAAACATAAAATTCTTAAGTAATAAAACCATTTAAGAAAGTGATTTTACATCCATTTGATATAATTTAAAACCTTTAAAACACGCAAAGGCCAATAAAATTATAATTTCCTCTAACCTGGCAGCAGGTGAAAATGAATCATCAAAATCTATAACTTCTTCTTGAGAGTTTCCTTAAGCAACAAGTCTGGCTTTGTTTTTGACAATCCATCCAGATTCATCCAGCTTGTTTCTAAAGATCCACTTAGTTCCAATTACCTTCTTATCTTTAGGAAATTCTACTAAAGTCCAAAAATTATTTCTAAAAAACTAATTTAATTCAACTTTCCTAGTAACAATCCAGTTTTCATCTTTTAAAGCATCATTAATATTAATAGGAACAAAATCATAAATAAAAGCAGAATGGGCACAATAATTTAAAATAGAATTTCTGGTTTTGACACCAGAATCAACATTGCCAATTACATTTTCAATAGGATGATCTTTACTAATCTTCTAGGATCTTGGATCTGGTTGAGAAGGAGTATGCTCCCCCTTAATTAATTCACTCTTATCATGAGTAAAATCTTCACCAAAATTAAAATCTCTAAACTCGTCATCAATAACATTAGAATCAGAATTTATTTTAACATTATTTTCATCAAACATAACATGAACAGATTCTACAATAACCATAGTTCTTTTATTATAAACTCTATAAGTTTTACTGTTATTAGAATATCCAAGAAAAATACCTTCATCACTTTTAGCATCAAATTTATCTAAATTATCCTTTGAATTTAAAATAAAAACTTTTCATCCAAATACTCTAAAATAACTAACTTTAGGCTTTTTTTTTGAGTAATTCATAAATAGTTTTCTTTAGCAAAGGTCTAATAAGAATTCTATTTGAAATATAACATGCAGCAAAAATAGCCTCAGCCCAAAAATATAAAGGCAGATTATATTCACTTAACATAGTTTGAGCCATTTCAATAAGAGTTTTATTTTTCCATTCTATAACACCATTTTGTTGTGGTGTTCTAGGAGCAGAGAAATTATGAAAAAATCCATTATTTTCCCATAATTTTTCAAAATCAAAATTATGAAATTCAAATCCTTTATCACTACGAATAGAAATAATCATACAACCTTTTTCATTTTGAAATAATTTTGAGAAAGCAGTGAATTTAGATAATGTATTATTTTTATGAGTTATAAAAAATACCCAAGTAAATCTACTATAATCATCAACAATAACTAAAGTATATTTCCTTCAACCAAGGCTAGAAATTTGAGTTGGACCAAATAAATCAAGATGTATTAACTGTAAAGGCTTAATAGTACTTATCTGATTGATAGGTCTAAAGGAAATTTGGTGTTGCTTCCCTTTCACGCAGACGTCACAGACATGAAGTTGTTCTTTCTTCAAAGAAGGAAGCTGTAAAACATTCTCATGCTTTGAGAGCTTATGAAACAATATAAAATTAACATGTCCTAATCGTCGGTTCCAAATGATGTTGTCATTATGTATATCATTCAAACACTTTACAAGTTGAATAGTTAGTTTAGAAAAATCAATAGTATAAATATTATCTTTTCGATTAGCATAAAATAATGAAGAATCATCTTTAAAAACTAACCATTAATTATTTTGAAATTTAACATCCATTCCATCATCACATAATTGTGATATACTGATTAAATTATGTTTTAAACCTTCGACATATACAACTTTGGAAATAAATGTTGAATTTGAAATACCAACTTTACCAAAACCTTTTACTTTCCCTTTGGAATTGTCTCCAAAAGTAACAGTGCATCCATCACATGTGTTGTATGATGTGAACTTTGATGGGTCTCCGGTCATATTCCTAGATCATCCATTGTCCATGTACCATATGTCGTTCTTGAGACATCCAAGGCATTTTTCCTACAAAAATAAATTAATTGACAATTTTGGTACCCAATCTACTTTGGGTCCAATAGGATTAGTAATAAAATTTTTAGTTACCCATACAGAATTTAAACATGTATTGTAAGGTAGTCTCGATAACAAGGATTTAGAAATATTAGTTTTTGTAAATCCCAAATATTGTTTAAATCTAAGTGAATAGTCATTAGCATAGTGACCATTCATGCCACATTTAAAACAAGTAACAGTTGAAGTAAAACCATTTTTACTTTTAACAAAACAAGTCTTATACATTTGAGGTATATTTTATCATAACCAAAACCATATTTATTTTTATCATTTTTAGTCAAAGACATCATCTCATGATATTTTTCATGACCTTGAATAAAATCAGATAAATTTTGTTTAAGACATTAAACTTCCTCTTTCAATTTCTCATTCAGATCTTGAGAAATTTTCAAATTATCATAAACTGTTGAATGAGAAGCAGAAGCAGTGTTTATGAACCTTTTATTTTCTTTTAAAATTACTTTATTTTCAGAAATAAGTTTTTCATTATCTTCTTTAATTTTATTATATAAATCAGCAGCTTTGAAAATATCTTCTCTTAATCTTTCAATTTCTTTATTTAATTCAAAAACATTGGGGTTATCATATTCATATTCAGAATTAGAACATTCAGAATAATAACTAGAATTAAAAACCTTATCCAGTGATGCCATGAAACACAAGTTAGCAGATTCTTTGTCATTTCCAGTTTGTTCACTAGAATCATATTTTTCAGTACAACTCTAGATGGTTGCCAATTCCTTTCTATCCTTCTTTTTGTATTTGTCTTTATTCTTTAGTTTAGGGAAATCGTGTTTGATATGACCTTTCTTTCTACACTCATAACAAGTTACATCTGAATCATTGTAATTTGTATCACCTTTCTTATCTCCCTTATATTTTTTTTAAGGATTTCTACTAAACTGGTTTTTGAAACCCTTATTTTTCATTCTTTTGTAGACTCCAGTTACAATTTGAGCCATGTATTCCTTTTCAATATCCTGTAGATCAGAATAAGAAGAATTATTAGACATAACATTTATATAATTAAAAGCTACACCTTTTCTTTTTGTTGTCTCCTAATCAACTATGTTCTTCAGTTCCAGTTCATATTGGAGTAGTGATCCAATCAGTTCATCAGGTGTGTACTCTTTGATGTTATTTCTTTCATCAATGGTAACCTTATTTGCATGCCATTTCATTGGTAATGCTCATAGGACTCTTTCAACAAGTATAGGATTTTCCAGAGATTCTCTAAGTGAATTCATTCCAATCAAAATGCTTGTGAAACTATGGAACATTTCATTTATAGTTTCATATTCACCCATCTTGAAGTCTTGATACTCTGCACGAAGCATTCCAAGTTTGGTTCGGATCAATTTGTCAGAGCCATGGTGAGTAGCTTGCAAAATCATCCAAATCTCATGAGCTATATTGCATGCAGAAACATGACTAAAAACACTTCTGTTAATAGCACAATATAAAATATTAACGACTCTGTAATTTAAGACATATATAGTAGCATCAATTCATGTAAGAGTATCTGGATCAGCTTCAGGCAGTGTGTATTGTTTTGACATGATAGACCAATGCTCAATGCTCAACTGTTTGAGGTATGCCTTCATTCGGGATCTCCAGAATCGAAAATCATTTCCATCAAAATGTGGTGGCTTCTGAGGAATCCAAGCCTCATTCGGGTTCAATCTTGTCATCTTATAAGATCTTTATCCTTAGACTGTGAAGTCTCGGAATAGGTTAGCATAATAAAATATAAAAGTAGCTAATATAAATGATTGGATAAATTCATGAAGGAACAACCAAGTGTAATGAAATATAAATATAGAGAAAAACTATTCTTAAGAAGGTTACCCTATGATACCAATTTTTAGGATGGACAAGGTAATGGTAGATGGTCTAGAGGGGGGTGAATAGACCAGATTAAAAATTTTAATCAAATAAATTAATTATCAAAGTTAATTATTAAATTTAATTAGCATCGGAAAAATTAAATAATGCAAGGATGTTTTTTATAGTAGTTCGGTCCAAAGTGGGCATACTCTACTCTTATACCTCTCTACTCAGTGAGAGATACATGTGCACTATAAATGATTTTTAAAGGGGAATCATAACCCAATTACAAAAACCTTTTCTAGTGGAGGGATAACCATGACACTGACTTTTGTGTGGTGAGTCACAACCCTTACAACCTGACTTTAGATACTGGGAGTCACAACCCAAACAGTATTGACTTTAGATACAGGGAGTCATAACCCTAAGATCCTGACTTTAAAATCAGTGAGTCACAACCCGAGAAAAATAATAAAAAATAATGATTTTGTGTGTAAAAGCATAAACATAAAAAAAACAGAGTGCGTGTGAGAGATGGGAAGCAGTGTTACAGACTCAGAACCAAATGAAAGAGAAGATAAAAAATAAAGCACAGGTACTGGTTTTTGATGTTTAGTTCAGCACATCTCGTCAATGAAATTGTAGTCTAAGCAGAATTAATTCAGCGCTTGAGAGACCGAGCAGGTGGTGAAGCAGAGTGTCACAGGATGTTGCAAATGCACAACAGATTCAATGTTCACATCACTTTTCCATGTATTGTATTGTCTATTGTTTTCTGCAAGAGAGAACGATATATATAGAGAATAAAAATATCTTTCAGCTGCAGCAACTCTTCTTCCTTAGGATATTCAAAACTAATTCAGTCAAAAGATCCCATAAATATCTCCCTGAAAATAGCATCTCTATTGCTTCATTATTCCCATAGAATAAATAAAGGAATTCAAACTATTTTGAAAAAGTCTTCCAATAAAATCTCCAGAATAATTAAAGAATTTAATTATTTAAAACAGAATTGTAAATCCATTTAAAATTATTTAAACGAAGTCAAAAAAGTTCCTGAAAATTAGCAGCAGATTCTGAAATTAAATTAAAACTTTTAAATTTAAACAATCTTGAAACGTCCAAATTTATTTGTAAAAGATATTGAAGAACATTTTTAAATTTTCTCTCTAAATATATCACCAAAAACATTAAAAAATCTTTCATTACAATCATTATATTTAATGATGATTTTACCAAAAAAATCGTTAAAAATAATCCATATATTTGCAGAAAATCAATTTTTAAAAAATTGCACGAAATGAACAGTAACTTCGGAATGGACAGTAACTTCGAAATGAACAGTAACTTCGAAGAAAGCAGTAATGTAATGTAGGGAATGAACAGTAAAGTAAGGTATGAAAAGTAACGTAGGGTATGAACAGTAACGTAGAGTATGAACAGTAACGTAGGGTATGAACAGTAACGTAGGGTATGAATAGTAAACCATACTTTTGTACGACAAACAATGAACCATAATTTTTATAAAAAATGAACCATACTTTTTATAAAAAAATGAACCATACTTTTGATAAAAAAATGAACAATACTTTTGATAAAAAATGAACCATACTTTCGATAAAAAATAAACCATGCTTTTGGTAAAAAATGAACCATACTTTTGATAAAAAAAATGAACCATACTTTTGATAAAAAATGAACCATGCTTTTTATAAAAAAATAAACCATTATTTTGATAAAAAATGGACCATACTTTTGATAAAAAATGAACCATACTTTTGATAAAAAAATGAACCATACTTTTGTAAAAAAAAATTTGAACAGAATGTTTTGACAAATGTCAACGAATTTTTAAAGGCTCTTAACAGCAGATTCAGACTTTGATCAAAACTAATGATTTGTAGAAAAACATATTATCTTTCCAAAAAAAAATCAATTAAAAACTACATCTACAGATCCCTAAATCCTTAAAAAACATAAGAAAAACAATTCTGGAAAAACTGCTACTACAAAACATCATATCATAACTTCATATAATTAAAATTCCATTCAAACGATATTTTTAGACATTTATTTAAACTAATGAAATCAAGATAAACATTATATATTTCTATATAATCAAGTTTCATGCAAATCGGACAACTGTATAAGTTTCAGTAAAGTAAATACATAAATTTATTAAAATAGTGAAAAGTAGAGTTTCTAAAAACATAGTTGCAACTTCATTTAATTTTTTGAGAAATAGATAAGAATTTTCAAACTTCCTCATTAAATAATAAAATATAGATAAATATATTATATTTCCAATGTGATAAAAATCACAAAAATTTAAATAACATAAATTAAGATATCCTAAAAATAATCAAAATACATAATAAAAGTAATCAAACAAAATCAAATTAAAGGAAATATGCACATTCACAAACAAACTGGAGTTTATGATTGATCTCTTTTTGGGGACTAATCATATCTCACTTCCGTCTTACCGAATGGCACCTAGTGAATTTCAGGAATTGAATGTCTAGTTGGAAGAGTAAGAAAACAAAGGTTTTATCCAGTGTAACATGTCTTTGTGGGCAGCACCGGTGTTGTTTGTGAAAAACATGGATGTAACATTGAGGCTCTATATTTATTATTGTAGACTTTACCATGTTATGATAATGAATAGATATCCACTTCCATTATTTGATTATTTTTTCTTCCAGTTGAGGAGAGCCCAGTGGTTCTCCCAGATCGACCTGAGGTCAAGATATCATCAATTGTGGGTGAGGAAGGATGATATTCCTAAAACAGCTTTCAAAAGTAGATATGGCCATTATGAATATGTGGTAATGACCATTGATCTAACAAATGCGCTAGCGGTGATCATGGAATTGTTGAATCAGATCTTTCAGAGATATCTATATTCATTTTTTGTGGTGTTTAAAGATGATATTATGGTTTATTCAATGTCAAGGGTGGACCATTAGTAGCACTTGGAGACAATGCTGGGGATCTTGAGGGATCATCATTTGTAAGAAAAATTGTCAAAGTGTGACTTTTGGATACATAAAGTCCATTTTCTTGGCCATGTGATTTCTGAAAGGGGTGTTTCAGGGGATCCAGAAAAGATAGAGGTTGTTATCTTGTACCAACCTCCAAAGAATTTGTTTGAGGTATGGAGTTTCCTCAGTCTAGATGGGTATCGGAGTTTTGTTTTTGAATTTTCACGTTTGGCTTCACCGATGACCGCTTTGACAAGAAATAATGTTCCATTCCAGTGAAATAAATAGTTTCATTAGTGTTTCAATGAGCTAATGGGCCGCCTTACATTAGTACCAATCTGGGTTTTTCTAGAACTAGGAAAAGTGTATGTGGACTATTGCGATGAATCAGAATTAGGGTTGAGGTGTGTTCTCATTCAAGGGAATCATGTGGTTGCGTATGGCTCATGGAAGTTGAGGGTGCATGAGAAGAACAACCCAACTCATGATTTGGAATTGGTGGTAGTGGTCCATGATTTGAAAGTACAGTGTCATTATATCTTCGGTGAGAAATTCACGGTATATAGAGATCATGAGAGCTTGAAGCACATTTTCTCACAAAGGGATTTGAACTTCAGGAAAATGAGATGGATGGAATATCTAAAGATGATTGATTTTGAATTGATGTACAAACTAGGTAATGGAAATTAGGTGGCTAATGCATTAAGTAGAAAATCATATGCTTATGTGGTGAAACAGGCATCGGACCAGTGGCAGTTGATGTCAGTTATAGCTGACATGTGGTAGGAATGTGAGGACTAGGGCGATAGAGCGGTCTTCATTCTGGGTTTGATGATTCCATACTTGGTTGTCCTCGTTAAAGTGGCACAAATATCTGATTCTAAGTGTCTGACCATGAGGTCAAAACTCAATGGTTGGGAGACAATTGAGGGTTGGGAACTGAATGGAGATTCAGTTTTGTGTTTACGGAAGCGGATAGTTGTACCAGTTTCTTGTCAAAAGGATCTTCTTAGGGCGTATCATCATTCCAGGTGGGTTGTTCATCCTATAATTTAGAAAATTTATATAGCATTGAAAGCATTGTTCTGGTGGGCCGGTATGAAAAAAATAGTGGCTGAGTTTTTTTCAAGATGCTTGAATTTCTAGAAGGTCAAGACAGGGCATCAGAGGTCAGTGGGAATGTTGCAGTCTTTACCAATCCCTATTTGGATGTTGGGGAAAACTCTGATGGATTTTGTCATGGGTCTCCCAAGAACAGTAAAAAATAACAATTTTATTTGGGTGATAGTGGATCAGCTAATGAAGTCGGCCCATTTCATTCCAATTCATGAATCTCATACGGTGGAGGATCTGTCCAAAATCTTTATCCGGGAGGTGGAAATGAGGCATGGTGTTCTAGGTTTGATCGTATATAATATAGATTTTAGGTTTCCATATTTTTTTGGAAATCCTTATATAAAACCCTTGGAACTAAGTTTACCATGAGTATGGTGTATCACCCTCAGATGGATGGTTAATCTGAAAGGACGATAAAAACATTGGAGGATATGTTGTGGGCTTGTGTCATGGATTTTTCTGGCTCGTGGGAGGAGCACCTGACATTAGTTGAGTTATTGTACAATAAAATTTATCAGGAATCCATAACTATGGCTCTATTTAAAGCATTGTATGTGAGGTTGTGTTGTTCTCCACTATGTTGGGTGGAAATGGGTGAGTCCTTGATGGTTTGACCGAGCCTTTTCTAGAATACTTTAGAGAAGATCAAGTTAATCGGGAAGAGAATGGAGATGGCTCAGAGTCATTTGAAATTGTATGTGGATCATCGTTGATGGTCGTTGTAGTTCAAGGTGAGTTATCATGTTTTCTGGAGGATCTCTCCTAGGATGGGACATCGTCGATTTGGGAGGCAGGGAAAGTTATCTCCTATTTATATTGAACCTTTTGGGATTCTTGAGCAGGTTTGTGAGGAGGCTTATCATTTGGCATTTCCACCTAGGTTTAGTGCGGTGCACAATGTGTTTCATGGGTCGCAGTTGAAAAAGTATCATCCAGATCCGGGAAATGATATTCAATGGGATCATTTTGAGATAGAGCCAGATGCTTCGTTGGTGGACATGACAGTGTCGGTTGTGGATAGAAAATAGAATGTCTTTTGGGGTAAATGCATCGGTCTGGTTCAGGTTTTGTGGCAGCATGGAAAGATCCAAGATGATACTTGGGAGTGGGGGAAAGAGATGTTTGAGCAATGGCTCGAGATATTTCGGAAAACGGTGGGTTCACTAAATTCTGAGGATGGAATGTCCAATGCCGGGGAGAATTTAGTACCCCCAGTTTGAGGTATGTGACCCTTGTTTCAGTTTGTTTGTGATTTTTGAACTGTTTGGATGAAGTTTGGAAAATTCTGGAAAAAACTTTTGAAGTTGTGGAGGTTGGGCTGGGGCGCACGGTTGGTGCACAGTCTGAACAAACCGTGCGGCCAGCCCATGAATCTATGCACCCTTGATAGTTGTCTCCACACAGCCGACAAACGGTTTGTCAGACCGTGCGGGAAAGCCGTGTGAATTCCCTAGGTGAGAGATTGGAAGCCACACTGTTGGCGCACGATATTCCAAACCATGTGGGGTAATTGTGCGTCCACTTAAAGTTTGGGTTTTTATGTCCCTGGCCACTCAGGATTTCCCATTTTTCCCTCATTATTCCTCCCACTTGTGGCTCATGCAGAAGTTCCAGTTTTCAGAGGATGGGGGAACTCCTTATCTCATTTTGGAGGCAAATCAAAGGGGTTTCTTGGTGGATTGAAGGTGGTTCTCCTCGGGTAAGTCCCTCTTTTGGTTCGTTGAGGTTTTGGTTAGGGATATCCCTCTCCCTCTATTAGTTTCCTAGATCAATAAAGGTTGCATGTAGATATAGGGATGTGTTTCTTTTGTGTGTTAAATTTGGAGCTTGTTGTTGTTAGGGAAGGCTTTTTGAGGTGGTTTTGAGGGGGTGTTCACCCAGTTTGGAGTTTGTTTGGGAGAAGGGTCGATTTCTCCAAACCCTAAGAGGTAGGTGGATTATATATCCACTCCACTAGGTTGAAATTGGAATTTTATTTACAATTAAATTAGTTGCTTTAATTTAATTATATGCATGTTGTGTGGTTTTTTTTTGAAAAATCAAATGGGTGATGATTTGGGGTTTTGGCATGAAAATGGGGTTTTTTGAAATGGGATAAATTGTTTAATTTTAAATTGGTGATTTTAAAATGGTAATGATTGTGATCATGAGTATTGATTTCAATAAACATGTTATATTGAAATGTGTTTGGAATGGAAATGGTATTTTTTGGTATTGAAAATAATGCATTATTATTATTGTGGCTTATGTTAAAATGGGTGATATCATTGGGTGGATGGTGTAGGGATGTGGTGGAGTGGATGAGAAAGTGCCACTATAAAAAGGGGATGGATAGTGGACGGAAGGTCCACTATTAATATAAAGTGGGTTGGAAGTACCACTTGCGTGGATTGGTAATGAATGGGTTGGACAGAAAGTGCCACCATGGTTTGTTGTGTGCTTTGTTGGTGATGTTTCTAGATGGGGCTTGTGAGTGAAATATGAAAATGGTAATCAGCTTGTGGAATAGTTTAATTGGATTCCTTGCGTGGTAAGGTTGATTTGGATTCCTTGTGTGGAATGTTTGTCTTATGGCATGATTGGATTATAAACAATTGGTAGCTTGCTTTTTCATTATATAAAATTTTTTATATGAATGTTCTAACAGTTTTATCCTAGGGGAGTGTATATGGAATCCAGTTGGGGAAATCCTACAAAGTAGTTGTACTCACCCACAACATTGGCTATTTTGTGTCATTTCAGATGTTGTATACCGTGATGTGGGAAAAGGTAAGTCATTACCCTCATTTAGTGGTGCATTGTGATGTTTTAGTGGAGCTTGGAGCTTGGATCTTGGTGTGGAGTAGTGGTGGTGTCATGGCTCAAGGTGTTTTGTTGTTTAGTTTCCACGTTTTACTCTAATGTTTTGTAGACATGTCTAGTTTAATGGTTTTGGGGTTTGTGATGGAATTGTTAGTATCACATGGTTGGGTTTGAAAGTGCATGAATATTTAGTTGTTGGTTGGTCGAGCTGGGATGTCTTTTTAAGGTAAAATCGTTCCCCACTATTCCTTAAATCCCTCAACATTTATTACAAGCCTTTGGTACCTTGGAAACGTCACTTAAGGCCATGTAACCCTCACCAACTCCTCAAGCAAATGAGGTAGGGGCAGGGTGTTACAACCTTCTCTGGGATTTAGCCCACTGGATATTCTCTTTAGGAATCCAACCATAATTCCCTTAATCTGGTCATCCTCCATAGGAATAATCCCCAAATTAATCCCCCAAATAATCATGGCATCTTTTTCAGGCATTAATCCCCAAATAATTTCTATCAATAGTCTATACACTCCTATGAGACTCATCGAACTATGTGGGGTTTGATTCCCATCATCATGGGATACATAGGAAGCCTCCTTGAGATTCAAACCGAACACTTCAAATCAACCCTGTTCTCATTGGGACATATTCCCAACATGGTCTAATATTACATAGATATTCATATTATTTCTAATTTATTAGGCTTATTAGTCATAAGTCCCATATCAATCACTAACTAATAATATTTTTCATAGATTTCATTATCACATGACATTAAACTGTGTAGCTAGGTCCTTATAACATGCCCTTAAAAAGTATGATGCGTTCCATTACGCAAAACAGAAGTACGAGGCTTCTGATTCCTTTCGCAAGGATTGGTAGGTTTCTTTTTTATGGGTATGATCCCAATATAAAAACAAACCTTCATCTCCCTAGATGATTATAAATTCCAGAGTTCCCCACTGAGTGGCTTAAAAACTAGTATCATTATAACAAAGATTAAAAAAATCTCTAAATTTTATATGAGAGGATACCATTTATGGGGAATCTCGAATACATGAAAATATATTCATTAATGAAGAACCTTGAATACATAATTATAATTCTATTTTCTATACATGTTAATAAGTGATTGAAAATTCCAAGGGAAACTTATGTTATACTTGGTTAATTAATAAGGATTTATGAAAATATCTTAAATTATAATAAGATTCCAAGAGTAGTCAATAATTCTCCCCAAAATGGTTTGATGAGTCTGACCTCCCATCCTCTTAACCAATGCATGTTCTTGAGTGTCGTAAAGTTCTAACTTAATGAATGCTTTCCTTTGGAATGTAGGCCCTTTTTTTATAAAAAACTATTGGGGGTTTCTAGTTCAATGAATACATCCAATGGAAACCACATGGAAGTAGTGATTCTTAAAACTTGAACACATGTTTCTAGGACCTACAAAACAATTATTATAAAATATTTGAAGATAATTATATCTTTAAGGAATAAATTGTTAATATTCTCTAATGAAAAATTATTAAATTGAAAATTTATATTGAGTGTTATGCCATATTTTTAATTATACATTATGATCTAATATTCATAATTTTATGATATAATCTAGTATAATAAACTATTAATAAATATAACCTATAATAAATAATGGTATCAATACTCTTGAACAATGTAGTGATTTCCCTATTGAGAAAACTAATGTCCCTGGTAATGGAAATGACCCAATCATTTATATATTAAGGATACATAATCTGGTTTAAAAAATAACTTTTCCAGGATAAGGAATCTTATTATTCCATCATCTTATTATCCTATGTTTTGTCCTTTCATATAAAAATATCACCAATCATTTATTGGAA
The DNA here is from genome assembly GCA_963277665.1 of Viscum album. Lineage (NCBI taxonomy): Eukaryota > Viridiplantae > Streptophyta > Magnoliopsida > Santalales > Viscaceae > Viscum > Viscum album. Next base: position 96,331,744 of record OY728163.1, read on the forward strand.
CTACTAATCATGTGGTATCTGAGCAATGGATTGAGTCCTTTGATAAGATATTAATGTCATTGGGATGAAATAAAGAGAAAATGGTTATACTTGTAGTATATTTTCATAGTAGAGATGTTGATCAATGATGTTCATTAGTCCAGAATACTATAAAGGAAGAGTACATAGAGCACAAGGAATGGAATTATTTTATATAAATATACATTTATAGATATTTCCCTCCTGAGAAATAGAATGAAATAAAGAGAAATTTCATCATATTAAAGAAAAAGGAAGTATTAAGTATTTATAAGTATGAGGCTAACATTTCATGGGTCAAAAGATATTATATGGATTATGTATGTCTCATAGATGGAATGATTGTCTATTAATAAATGGGAGTAATCAAAATCACTAAATGGAATTGGCCTCTAAAATATTTCCATCATATGATAAGATAGTTTCGTGTTCAATCAAAATAGAGAAGAAATTATATATATCTTATATGATAAATGGATATCAATAAAATAAGAGGTATATTGAGAAATAAGAAAAAGGTAATTCTTAAAAGAAGAAGATGAAAATGAATTGAATCCCACCATTTGATAATTATGGAATGAATAATCGTATGATATTTTTCAAGGGCTTGGGAGATTGTTATAGTTATAGAGATAAGGGTCATGAAGAAAAATAATTCCATGGGATATAAGATAAAACTACTATCTTGTGCATCAATGGAAAATAAATGTGTCATTTTTAAGCCAAATGTCCAAATAATCAACAGAATCTACCAAAGATGAGGCTATGTGATGAATTCCGGGATTATTTAACAACAAAATCCATGTTCTAGGTTCCTATAGATGCAGTGGTTCGTATATTAATCGTATCTTCAAATTTTTATATTCATTAGTTTGATTATATATTATTTTAATATTTTATATCATCCATTTCTTCCTTGAAAATTATATATTTTCCAAGAAAATTATAAATGGAGTTTGCAGTCAAAATTATTAGGGGAAGTCTCACTATAGTAAGGATATATCAAGAAATCCTCATTATGACCCATAAAAATTATTTCTTTTATTACTTAATTATCACACCGATGATTGAACTGAATATATTCCTTAATTTGGACTACATATCAAAATATGTTAAATAATTATTTCAAGTTGAAGGGAGTTATGATTCATGATGAGGATATGGAATTTATTTTATTGAGAGAAGAGACATCATCGTCAGGGAAATGTTTAGATCAACCCCTAGTAGCTATAATAAATTATATTCTTGAAGTGGACGATGGAAAACAATATATAGATGGAATAAGAAGTATAAGAATTTATTATCTGAAAATTTTACAAGAATACATTGATATACCTCTTAAGGAATTACATGGACATCCACTAGAGTGTGATGTTGAGTTTTTTATTGATTTAATCCCTGATGCATGAAAATTATCAAGGAAACCATATAGAGTAACCACTATAGAATTACTAAAGATGAATAATTAATTAGAAGATTTGTGTGATAAGGGAATTATTTGACAGAGTGTTTGACCATGGGGATTCCATTTTATCTTCATTAAGAAGAAAGATAGATCTGTTAGTCTTTTCACTGATTACAGGTAAATCAATATCACTATAAAACATAACAAATATCATGTACATAAAATTAATTACATAATAATGAAACTTCTTGGAGGTAAATATTTTGCAAACATTTATCTTCATTGTAGTTATCATCAATTATTTATAAGGAAGGAATATTTTTAATGACTGCCTTATGAACATGGTTTTGACATTAAAAGTTTATATTTTTATCATTTGGATTGACTAATTAACCCTCTTTTTAATGCATCTATGGAAAATTAGGTTAAATGATTATCGCTATATTTTATGATATCATGGTATATTCTAAACGATTTTGGGATCATGAGAATCACCTCTGAATTATTCTTGACACTATTAGAAGAAAATAATTGTTTTTTAAATTTAGAAAGTGTGGTTTCTATATTCATAAAGTTTCTTTTCTTCTTCATATTGTCTCCAAGGATAAAATATATATTGATCTGATAAATACATAATTTTTCAATTAATTTACTACCTTGAAAAATATAAATTATTTACATAGTCTTATTGGTTAGGCACGTTAGTGTTTATAATTATTCTAAAAAAATATCGACTAGCTAACCCATTTACCATGTTTACACGTAAAGTTTTTAAGTTTATATTGAAAAAAGAATTTAAATAATGTTTTAAATAATTGGAAGGGATATTAGACAATGATCTAATTTTGAATCTATAATCAGGAAATGATGGTTTTCTAATATGTAATGATGAATCGATGAAGGGACCTAGTTGTGACCTTCTGGAAAATGATGATTTTATTGTATATGAATCAAGAAAGTTTAAGACTCTGGAATCTTACAATCCAATTAATGATCCTCAGTTGGAAACTGTAACATTGTCATTAATTATTTGTAGATATTATCACTATACTAAAATATATGTTATAGAAATAAACTATAAGATTCTAAAATATTTCTTTTAATAGAAATATCTCAATGTAAGGAAAAGGTGATGGATTGAGCTCCTAATAGATTGTGATTTTTTAATACACATCCTCTAAGTGAATTAAAATCAGGTATTATATGAAATGAGTAGGAAAGATCATATAGTTTTATGCCAAATGATGATTTATAGGGAACCAATTATTATGTATATTGCAAATATGGATATGGGAATTAATAAAGGAGTTGATACATTACTCTCTTTTCAAATGTTTGTGAATACATATTTATTGGAAAAGAAAAAAAGTTATCAACATAAAGATGAGAATTTTTAAAATTATATTAAACCACTGAATGATGGGAAGTTAGAAAAAATAATTTTTAAAGATGGTGTTCTATAATTTAGAAATATTTTATGTGTCCAATATATATATTAGATTAAAATGGAATTTTTAGATAATGCTCTAAACATGAATTATTGTATACACACGTATAGCACCATGATGTATTGGAATTTTAGGGATCATTTTTAGTGGGATAATATGATGTGAGAAATTTTGGACTATGTGTTTGGATGCTTAGTTATTCAGTATGATATCCATATAGAAAGCATCATAGTATTTTCTTGAATCCTATTTTAATTCCTCTGTGGAACTAGGATGACATTACTATAGATATTTTGATTTTTCTATAATAGACTCCTAGAAACAATGGTGTAATATTGGTTATTTTTGATTTCTTAACCAAATAATCATATTTAAAATCTATAAGAGAAGTTCTAACTCTATATAGACTCAAAAGTCTCTATATTAAGGATTTATAGGACATCATGATGTACCATTTTCGGTTATATTTTATTATGATCCCTATATTTCATCAATATTAGGGATGATTCATTATAAGGCTATGAATCATGAGATTTATTTGAGCACATCGTACCATCCTCAAAAAATGGAAAATCCAAAAATACTATTCAAACATTTAAATATATGTTGAGGTAAGTATCTTTAGACATTCAAGGTAAGTGGGATTAGTATTTACCATTGGTAGAGTTTTTGTTTTCCCATAGATTCAATTTAACTATTTAACAATGTAATGGAATACCTGCCCACTTGGCCTTCAGGCTATGTAATAGGTCTCCCTCTACCCAGTTAAGACAGTTATTTTCTTTTATTTACTAATAAAATGAGGCTTTGGACCCAACCTTTTAACAATTTATTTCATAAGGTTCGGTAAAATTTGAAATCTAAGAACAAGGTATATATAACAGTTTCAAATTTTGGAAAGGATTTTAGTAATGGATTACTATATAGAAATTCCACTAATACTCTCTAAAGTATATAATGTGGTCTATATGTCATTTTTAAGGATGTACATTCCAATCCCAAAAGAAATTATCACTTATATAGAGATAGAATTAGAACATTATCAATCATAATATGAATATAAAAACGTCATTTTCAATGCATTATAGAAAGTATTGAAGAAATAAATTATTCAACTTGTAAAGGTATTTCACTAAAATCATAAAACGGAGGATAACAAATTTCAACCAAAGGATGTTATTAATAAAAAATAAACTCATTTATTTTGAATGTAATAACAATGAAATTTTTCTATAAAATTTTTTTGTATGAGGTAAAAATGTTACCCCATGATACTTTGTGATATATTTTCTTTTAAATATGATTAATATCATTAATATCATACAGTACACATGAACCCAAGGTTAAAAGAACAAAAAAATAAGAAATTGTTATGGCATAGTAGATAAATTGGAGATTATGAACATTAAAAAGTAAATTACGAAAACTAAATGGTTAAAATATATATAATATTTATTAAATCAATATTTATTAATTAAAAATAAAATAATAATAAATTTAAAGAAAAATTAAAGTTTTTTGAAATCGGTATTTTACTAAAAGAATCTTTCATTAGACTTTGTGAACATAGATTAAAATTATTCTTTTCCAATTTTAGAAAATGGATTTTAAATAATGATATTCATTTTTTTATTTAGTGAATAAAAATTAACGTATCGTGAATTTTTTAGAATTTTCAAAAAAGAGAAAATATTCAATGAATATATAATAATATTGGTTTTTATTGAAACAAACAATTTTTTATTTCATTTACAATTTTAATTATAATAGTAAGTTTTTTTATAAAAGAAATTATAATTAATATATTATATTAATTTCAATTTAGGTCAGTGGCATAAATTTCATGTTGAATTATTTTGTTAAAAAAATTTTACTTATGAAAAGTTTCTCTTTAGAAAACTGATTTTCATTGCCTCTAAGGTTTTAATTTATATTAAATTTTCCACTTTTTTGATTTTATTTTAATCAAATGGATTACATATGTATAGTTAACCTAATTAATATTTGGAATTAATTATAACATAATTTTTTCCCTAATTATTAGAAAAAATCATAAAATGTAGTTATGTTGTTTAAGGATAAACCATGGTATTCCATGTTTCATGCGTTTGTGATAAAAATAATTTTCTAAACTTTTAGAGTATTTTTTTGATATATTTGATTTAATATTTAGTATCATTTGGTATAAACTATTTAATAAATATCAAATAATTGAATGATTAATGGATATATTACTTTTTTTAAAAATACCAATTGTCGTAGAGAAAAATAAAATAGTAAACTTAGATAAACTTAAAGAATATAGAATAAAATGTCAAAAACATTTAACTCGTGGAGGTTTTTCACACCATATGATCCATTAGATCCATTATTTGTATATTTTTTAGGTTCTTTTGTTTTGAGTGACATCCCAATAATCCTTATTTTTGGGTATTTTAAAAAATGATGCTCCTCAATAATTATTAAAAGGGCCTCTCTCCCCTTATATCCTCACACATTTCAATCCCATTGTCATTAAAAAACAATCCCACAATATCTCCCCAGAATCACTCTAAAAATTATATCGGTGAGGGTATTCCCAAAATACCCACCCTTTGGTTTATAAGAGAACATCTAAATGATGATTCTCTAAGAGAAACTAATCGTCATAACAAAGATCCTTATTTTTTTATTATTTTACAATATTCAATTACACATTAAATATTATAATATTATAATAATAGTATATACCATATACTGATTTGTTATAAGTTCAATTTCATAACCATTATCCATCTACTTTTCCATTAAAAATGAAACAAAATCATCGATCGTGTGTACGAAAAACTACTGCCTCACGAATAGATATAACCCGTTTTCCATAAAAACATCACATTATTGGATATAATGATATATTTATTGTATATTTAAAATATTTATGTTATAATTATACTTATTTACTAGTTGTATCACATATACACTCTTAGTATTCATTATGTTTAAAATTTTATAACATCGCTCGTTTGTACAGCAGACTACAATCACACAAAGTAGTGTGATTCATTTTCACTAACAATTTAAATAATATTTAAGAAAGGATAAATTTGATTAATCGATTTTAAATATATTAAATTATATTTATTAATTTAAATTAATATATCATCCACTTGTTTTTCCTTCCACTCTTTAAAGGAATGATATTTTTTGTGTGTGTTTGTACGGCCTACCATATCTAATAAGTGATGCGACTAATTTTCCATGTCCAACATTCAAAATGATTATAATAATGTATATAATGAATGAATATTAAATTTCTATCATTATTATAATTATATATATTGTTTAATTATATCCAATGTATATTAACTTTATCTTTCATGAAAAAACACTGAGGAGAAAACATTGTGTATTAACACACAAAAAATTAAAAATGTGGAAATATTGATAAAAAAATGGGTGGTAAATGTTATAAAATGATTATATATGATATTATAAATATTAATAATTGTTATAGAATATGTCAATGTATATTCAGTTTTATGTAGTGTATAAACTAGAACATTTTTATATTTTACATGAATAAAACTTTATTGATGATGGTTATTTTTTTCAATTTGTGTTTACCCTTTCAAGGGTTTATTAATCGAATGATACCAATAAGGGAATATTGTACTTTACAATATCAATTTCTTTTGGGATTTCATTTACTATTGTTTAATTATTATTACCATTTACCATTCATAAGATCCAATTATTTAAATATCCAAACATTGGTATCATGTATATGATTATTTACTAAATGTTATATCATTTTTACATATGTTTTTTATTTTTAAATTTATATTATTAACTAAGGTAATATTGATAAATCCATATTCATTAGTCTATATGAATATTTATATATAAGTTGTATTTTTTATGAATTCAATCTGTCATTTTATATATTTGGAATTATTTGAACATGTATTGATGTATGTGGATTATAATTATATAGCCCCATGACACATTAATAGGTCTCATGAGACATATCGGTTAGAAAAATCAATAGTGATTTTACCCATATTTTTAAACATTCATGTGAAAGGTCATGATAATAGAGGTATCATAATTAAAGAGATCATTAATTCAAATTATTAATAATTTCCTCTATAGATAATTTATTTATTATTATTTTCTATAATATTTTAAAATTTATATTATCTCTAGATGCACACCATTCTCAATATATTGATTAAATTCCCTGTGTTTTAGTTATTTAACTTTTCATATTGATCATGATTTATTTAATCATGATAATAAAAATATTAAAAGGGAATGTTTGTTAAGCTACTTCTATATTTATTATTCTTATTGAAACATGATATCTTCTATTTTTTGAAACCCTTAATGATATTTTTTTTCTCACCCTAATTTTTATTTCCTTTAACATAGAGATGATGGTGTAATATTTGAATGAAATACAAGGATTTTAGATCAATTTATTTTAATATTTATTATGTTTTATTTTCTATTCCAATGGTAAAATGGGTAACATGTGTGTATTTGGTTCTCAAAAACATCTAAACTGATCAACCCTTTATGATTTGACCCCTTGTATCTTTTAAAATATAATAAAGTATCATCACATATATGTTGTTGTAGCTAGGGTGACTACATAAAACCATATCAATATCTACCGAAAAACCTAAAAACATTATTAATTTCCTCAGATATTCATAATCTATGGTAAATAGATGAGTTTCATGAAATCAACAATAATAAATTATCAAAAGATTTCTATAAAAATATTTTTGGATGGTATCATTAATGGATAGCCCCATTGAATCATATAGAACATTTAAGTTCATTTAAATAGTTGAAAATATATTGTAGAATGTTTTGTGAAATTATTTCAAAAATAAAATGAAATACCCTTTATTTTTTTTAACATTCATATAGAAAGAAGATATTTTTTAAACATGGAAAATATGAATTAATTTTTGAAATATATTAAAATATTTAATGTAATTTTACTTATAATGAATATATATGAAATTGGGAAAAATTGCACTAAGGAAATCAAAGAAATTTTTTTATGGATTTGAAAAGAGTTTCAACGTTGGAAGAAAAATTCTACACCAAAAAAGATAAAAGAAGGCCCCATTTGTGGATAAAGTTAAGTCAATTTTAAATTACCTAGTTCACTCATAGAAATATATATATATTTTTCCAAAAAAATACAAGAATATGGACATACAAGACAAATATTCCTGACAAAATGAAATATATAAATTTGGGCTAACATTCAAAACATCTCCTCCACTAAATTATAAATCAAATGGTGGTGAGACGATAATATGAAATTAAAAGAACATAAAAAAATCATGGGATAAAATAGTAGTTTTATTAGAGAGAAATAACATAATGTCTCTTCTAATGGATGTTTAAAAATAAATAATAATGATTCCAAAGTGAGATCAAAAAACAAACCTTTATAGATTTACTAGCATTTGAATCAAATATAGTCGAGGAAGAAAACCACAGAGGGGTTATTAATCCATTGGATTTCTTATACCAGGTTATGGAAAACGTCCATGGTTATTTATATACAATTTGAAAATTACTATATATAGTGAACATGAAACTTCTCTCATTAAAAGAAAAATTAATATGAGAACCCATTATATTTACTCCTGGTTTCACTAAAATATCTTAAAACCATATGATTGATTCTATCCTTCATGATATTGGTATAATTATAATTCATTATTCTAGAATTATTCTTTCTATAAGTGGCTAAAAAATATGTATGAATGATTTTTGTAAGGAAAATGGGTGGTTATTCCTCAAATTAATGGAGGAAAATGGTGGTTTGGAAGGGTTAGTGTAGGGGTCCTTTTGTTGGTGATTTTTTCTAGCATTTTCCATAGAATCCAAGGACTATTTAGGCATTACTGAGGGGAGGGGTTGAATAATTGCAACTCTCATTTGGTAAAAATCAATATTAATTAAACATATTGAACATTTTTAGGCGCCAAATCCACTCAATATGAACTCTCAATTTATCTATGAGTGCAATTTTAGGGATAAAGAGATAAGAGAACAATTTTTATGTTTTAGATAAAATTTCTACTATATGAAGTGTTTCATATATCCTCAATGTGTATTCTTCAATATCTCCTCAACTAAAAAAATGATATATAATACCCCATTATCTCCTGATAACATCACATAATCCATTGTACCTTTTTCTATAGATGCAACTAGAGGCTTCTACTATTCAACGTTCTAGAATTATAAAGACATATTACTTTATATAATATTCCACTACTTGAATTTGGATGTTTCTTCCTTGTGTACTTCCTCAAGAAAATTAGCAGTTTAATCTCAAGAGTCCTTAAAAATTTGGTGCAATATGGATTCTCCTCAATATATGAATACTCAAGAAATCATGACCTCGACTCAACTACTTTATTTGATACATTAGTGTATTGGGTTCTCAGAAATATCATAAAATTTTCTACAATAATTCATTATCAACTACGTGAAAAAATTTATAAAAAAAATATTTTTCATGTGATCAAAATAATTAAATTTATTAAATGTTTTTAAAAATAATATTTAGATATTTTTCATTCAAATATTAATTCCCACAAACTATAAGGTATTATATATTTTTTAATACCAACGTATTTGTGTGGATAATCATCTAAATTCATACAACATTAAACTCATCTAAAATAATGAAGGTTTAAAGTTATCATCCTTGATTCACATGACATGAAATTATAATTCCTTTTAATGTAGTATCACAAAAAACATTTTATCCTCATTAAAATACCCAAAGGACAAGGGAACTCATTCTATTTAATGACTCTTTCTATTGGATCATTTGAGTATACGAGTGTTATATGAGGGGTGATTTGTATTTTGTGTAACAATAAAAAATTTAAACCCCAAACCTCTTATTATAGTGATCAAACATAGAAATTGTCTAATAATCAAAGTATGTGAATTATAATAAGAAATCATATAATAAATCAGAGTAACTAATCAAGCTTAAAAGCAATATAATAAAATATATATTATGAATGTTTAGAAAAAAACATTGTAATATAAATTCACAACTGAATAAAAACATATTAAAAAAGTAAAATAAAGTCATATAAAAAGGTATGAATGACTTATAAAAATATTTATAAAAGATCTATACTCTTTAACATTAATATTTTCTGAATTCATTAATCCTATCATTGGGTATTCACAGTTTTCAATGTGCTATATGTTTTGTATTTCCTCACCATGAAATCCCTTCACTTGATGATCGGTATCAGCTATGTCTTATAATACCCCGGAAGCCCTTGATCAGTGTAATCAGTATCAGTAGTCTTCATATCCCTGTAAGGCCTTGAACTAATCCAATATCATACTAATATATTACAAAAAAATGTTTAAAATGAATATTCAAATTCAAAAAATGGATACCTTGGAGAAAAAACTCTCAACAAAATTACAAAGTGTAAGAATGATATGTTAGGAAGATCAAACACATTACGTGTTGGTTTGAAAATTTCTCAGCTCCCATATCCTCCAATGCACTCCAATTTATAGGCATCTCTCCAATGGTAATATTTTTGAGGAATCTCTAAGATTATTGCAACATCCCCAGATGTTATGCACTTGAAAGCTCAAAAAATTATATCGTCATCTGATGTCAATCATTAGCACCATTACAGTGTTGTTATAAATTTATTTCCTATGATAGACACCATTATAACAATCATATTATTAAAATTAATAAACCAATAGATTAAATTGTTAGTCTGATAAATTATACTATATCATACAAATAGACTAAATATTGTCACACTGATAGACTAAATATCATCGAATCGATAGACTAATGTTAGTCACACCGATTGATATTATATTTGTCATACTGATAATATGAATGTCAAAAAAACTAATATAATTGATATGATCATAATGATAAAATTAATCATTTTGAATTATATTGACAATAATATCATCAATATAATGGATTAGATATTATCATACCAAGAGAATACATATCTTCAATATGATAGACTAGACCTTAGTCATACCAATAGTTCTAACTAAAATATTTAAATATTTTATTCCTTTAGTTAAAAACTATTTCTATATCTGATATAAAAGATTATTTCTATATAAACATTCCAAATAACTGGGAAAATGTGTAGTTTTTAAAATATGGTTTTATGAAAGTGTTTGAGATTTTCAAAATAAAGGATAGGAAATGTATAAATTATAAAAATTGGACTAAACAATATCCACATTTTGAGAATAAAAAAACATAAAATAAAAAATCTAATACCTTTTAAAAAACAAAAAAAAAATCTATTTCATTTATGAATTTCAAGGAAACATTTATCAAAATAAGCTTCCCCCTCTACACTTTTTTCTCCCCTGTCCTCGTAATTTCATTTTTTTCAATATTCCATTTTTAAAAGACATTTTCCTTAAAATAATTATACATTTAAAAAATTTATACATTTTAAATAATTCTCCCCCTTAATATATTATCCCCATAATATATTTTACACCATTTTTATTATCAAATAGAGTAAGGGATGTAATAATATATTCATGAAATGTAAGAATTATAGAACTATGAAAAAATTATGTTCGAATAAATATTTATCGAAATTATAATGAAAGAACATTCAATAAATTAAATTTAAATAAATATTTTAAAAAAAATAAGAATAATAATATATTCAATTAAAATTAACATTGAAAAAATCAGGTTTTAGGTACATCATGAGTTCAGATGGAAAATATTCGTTATTTCTTCTATACCTTCTTGATTATATATTACATCTTCCTAGAATCCTCATTTTTATTCATAGTATCTTCACCTATGGATTCAAATTTCTCTATATTCTATTCCAATATAGTGAACATTGAATTCTCTACATTCAAACAGGCCTCCTCCTCTACAAGAAGTCTGGAATTTCTATATTCATATTTTAGTATCTAAAAGTCCCCTTCAAAAGATATAATTTTGGAATTATTTTTTTATCTTTTGAATTTTTTATTTTAGTTTAGTAATTTCCTGATTATTTGACTATATTAAATTCTTGAACTAATCTATAAACATTAGTCTCTCTGAAACACCTAATGGTATTTTTTAAAGGAGTTAGAAGTATCAAAAGAAACCATCATTAATTATTCAAACTCTTCATCATGGAATTTCATATCTCCATTACATTATTTTAATAATAAAACCATTTGACTAAATCCCCTTCATTTTCCCTTTCAATTTATTTAAAAAAATTTACGTTGGGTTCCTTTTGTATAATTCTTTCTATTAGAATATTCTGAAAGTCTAATTTTTCATTCAAAATGTTATCTATTTTCTTGAAAAATAAGTCGATGTTTGGAAGATATGAAATATAATCAATAATATGTTTCAATGAAAGGAAAATATATCGTTGTATTCTATTATTCTTAATGGAAAGAAATTCAGATTATTTAAAATAAAGATCATAATTATGTTTTTTCGAAGAAACATTATCTATCATTCCTATTTTTTTCTCATTTGGATCATCTGATATTTTTAGTACCTCAACATCCCTATCATTCACTATCATGTCTGATATTTTGGTATGTGATTTTTAACTAATACATTTTAATGTTTTGAACTTTTTTCATTTTCATAAATTTCTAAAATATATTTTTTTGAGACATATATTATAAGGATATAGAGGATGATGATTAATATTAATTTATTTCTACAAATTTTTCTTCTTTTTCCCCTTCTTACACTTATTCATCTCTTAACACTTTTTCTAAACTTCCATCATTTTATATTATATATTTTCTTCTCTATTTTTATAATTTTTGAAATTTTTGTTGAAATTATTTTTGAAAAAAATTCTAATTCCACATATTTACCCTTTTCCACCAGAGCTAAAATAGGAACAACTGAGGATTCGGCAATTTTTGTTTCATTTTGTACCAATTAATAAATAATTTTTTTTATCAGAGATAGAATATGTAGAAGAACCATGAATCGATTAAAAGAATATAATAGGTTGAATTTATATATGAAGATATGAAGAAGTTTTTCTCCCTCATTTTATCATTTTTCAACAAAATTTCATGAAAAATTATTTACATCAATGTTTTATTTTTCCCATTTTGTTTCATCACATTAATGAGTTTAATTTCTAAATATGATGATTCAAAATTTTTAGGAATAAATTATGGAACACCTGAAAGTTTTTTGATCCTTACGGAAAATCAGCATTTTAATGTCCTTATTTGACATAGTTTTTGGTTCCTTCATTTTATTTTTTAGAGAGGAATAAACTTTTCTTTTTTACTTTCCCTACTCCCTTTTATTTTATTTGATGTACTGATTTCGCATCGAATCCTACCTTTTCCAATTTATCAAAAAAACATTTTACGTTTCCGATTAATGACTAACATTATCTCGTACGTAGTTTCTTCTCCAATCAAACAAACCTCTTCAGAAATCGTTATAGCTAGATTCTTATTATTATTAACATCCTTAAAATTAAATAACATTTTTTTGATAAATAAGGGGAAAATAAGAATTCCCAAATTCACCAACATTTTCTTTAAATTTCTGGTTGAAAAAATCTCAATCATCACTAAAATTATCTTTCTTATATTTATTAGAAAATGCAATGTAAATAATTCTATAACATTCAACGTGTATCATTATCCTTTCCTTTGAATTAAAAATCCATGCTTCCCTAATGTTGCAAATCATTAATCTGGTGAAAGATGATTCCCATTTTTTACTTTTTGAAAAGATAAAAATAGAGAAGATTTTGATTTTGATTTTTCAAAAGATCCTAACTTCTCTGGAGGCTTCTAAGAATGAATATAAGCGTTTCCTTCTATAGTAAATATATATATGTATACTACATTCTAGATATATTGAATCTATGTTGTACAAAAATAAATAAAAATAATTACTTTTATATTATCTATGAATGTAAATTCTATATAGTATTATTACTGTACTAATTACAGGTTATGTAGTTCAAAATAATCCTTTCCATCATTTAATTTTTCTCATCCATGAAACATGATAACATTTTTCAATAAATATTTTGGTTTTCATACAACAATTTCTCGATCATTCTTTCTCTAAAAACATCACACTTAGAAAATATTGATCCAAATCCATATTTTTTTGTCTGATGTAAAGAAGAACATATTTTAAAAAGAATATTATTGTATATTTCCCAAAATAATAAATTGATTAAAAAATAGTGTTCTAGTTTTAATAGTGAATTCTAATAAATGTGATGTGGGTGTGGGTACCCACTACTTTATATATAGGCTCGAGGGGGGGTTAAGATTATATAGATCTAACTATTCATTATAAAACCCTAATCTAATATGATGGTTATGATGAATCCTAGAATTATTAAATATATATTCTAACCTCATATTTTTTTAATTAAAACAATGTTATATGTATGAAAAAATAATGTGATTATGATAACATTGATAATTTTAAAAACTATAAAATTTTATAATCACTAAAAATATATAAATATTAATTAAATAAAATATTTAAAGGTATATTAAAGAAACTAAAATATTAATAAAAATATGTTAGGGACTAGAATTATTAATATTTTATGAATTTTCATTCAGTAATTTTTTTTAATTTTTGAAAAAACAAAATTTGTCTAATAATATTTTTTACAAAATGATTTTACTAAACAAATATATAGTAATGTTTTTTTGGAAAATATATTTTTTAAAAAGAAATTTTACGAAGACTATATGTTTGAGAAACACTAAAATTGAAGAATTTTCTTAGAAAACCTAATTCTTATAAAAAACTATAGATTTCATAAATCTTAAAATTAGGTGTTCCGCATATTAAATGGATTATTTTAATGTAGGAAATATTTATAAAAATAAGTACATATGAAGGATCACTTGATATTTACAAATCATAGATTCTTCTTAATATTTTCCAATATCTCATAAAAAAGGGTTTTAGGGAAAATATTATCACGTTTTTCTTCTTTTTCGATACATTTTTTAAATTGATATCACATTTTAGTGTGTAATCCCAATAGAAATAATGTCTTATATCTATGTACGTTTTAAAAGAGTGATATGTTGTGTTTTTTCCTAATGTAATGTGACTTATATTATCATAAAATATTTGATATTTATTAAAACTCATTACATATTCTATGATTGTGTGTTGAATCCACAACACTTTAGCATAACAACCTCCTGCTGACACATTATCAGTTTTATTAGTGGGAAATTTTATTGAGTTTTTTACATAACATACCAAGACCCTAAAGATTATTATAGTATATTCCATGTAACGAACCCGGCGGGCCTTTAAGCATGTGGTCACGGGTTCGAGTTGCGGGGGAGGCAAATTAAAATCCCTGCCGGGCAGGGGACAGTTCCTGCCACGTGTTATCTGGGCCGGTCTGAGGTGGGGGCCTGTTATCTGCCTGAGGGTGGGGGTCTGCTATCCGCCAGAGGGCTGGGCTCAGGCGTGGCCGAGTTTGGTTGGGCTTCAGGCCCGCCGGGTTCGTTACATAAAAAGGCCCAGTGGTACTCGTAACGCTCCCCGGTTGGCCTTTAAGCCTGTGGTCACGGGTTCGAGTTGCGGGGGAGGTGAATTAAAATCCCTGCCGGGCAGGGGACAGTTCCTGCCACGTGTTATCTGGGTCGGTCTGAGGTGGGGGCCTGTTATCTTCCTGAGGGTGGGGGTCTGCTATCTGCCAGAGGGCTGGGCTCGGGCGTGGCCGAGTTTGGTTGGGCTTCAGGCCCGCCGGGTTCGTTACATTCCATGTTCTGAAATTCATTTTCCTATCAATTCAATATTAACCAAAGTCAGCATATGATAAACCCTTTAATTCAAAAATTCTTCTATAAGAATAAAAAACATAACTCTATAGTACGCATAAGATAAAGAAAAATTAATTTCTTTGATTTAATATGGGACACTTTTATATATTATTGATATATTTTACAAAATCATATAGAAAACATTAAATCAAGATAATTAGATGTTTAGTAAAGTAATCAACTAATCATTCCTCTAGTGACATTTTAATCGACTAGTTTCCAAGATTTATCAACTTCTAATGTATTTGAAGTTCTGATATGAGAAATTATAGATTTCATATTTTCAGATATTAATTTCCTAAGAAAGTATTTAATATACTTAAATTGATATATAAAAGTTACTTCCAAATTTTTTAAATTTGATAACCCAAAAAAATATAAGTTCTCTCATGATGATTTTTTCAAAATAATACATCATATGATCTAAAATTTAATCCATTAAATAATTTTTAGTTTAACTAAATATAATACAATCAACATTAATTTAAAAAATTATTGTTTATTTCGAAAATTATTTTATAAAAAAATTGGACATGCATCTCCCTTAAGAAAACTATTTGGTAACAAAAATCTAGTTAAACTATCATACCTAGTTTCAATGGTTAATTTACATACATAAAGATCTTTTATAATTTTCAAAAACATGT
Source organism: Viscum album (assembly GCA_963277665.1). Lineage (NCBI taxonomy): Eukaryota > Viridiplantae > Streptophyta > Magnoliopsida > Santalales > Viscaceae > Viscum > Viscum album. Next base: position 96,348,132 of record OY728163.1, read on the forward strand.
TTTAAATATTTATAATTTTCAAAACATGTTGATTGCTATTTTGAAAATAAATCTAGTACATATTCTTTATGAAATTCACACTTTACATCCCTTTTAAATAATTTGACGTTAAAGAATACTACATATTTTAGAACTAAATGGATATCTTCATGTATTTCTACCACAGCATAAGTTTCTTCAAAATTTGTGCCCTCTAGTTCATTATATCCTCTAGTAAAAAGTATATATTTATTTCTAACTGTTTTACCATTTTCATCACATATATTCAAAAAACCCCATTTCACTCAAATTATAGATGTTTCTTTTTTTTGTTTAACTAAATTACAAACAAGGTCCCATTCAAATTCTCTGGGTTCATATATAATGAATTCTATCAAATATTCAACACCTAAATCCTCATTGGTAATCTTATGATCAAATTTTTATATAAATGGAAAATGTTCAATTTCATTTCTCAAAGAACATCTAGTTCTATCTGGTTGATCTACATCACCACTTATATTATCACTAGGATGATTCCTAAGGACTAATTAATATCATGGGTTTACAAAACATTGTTCTTCAATGACATGTTGAAATTCATTTTGAGTTATAACTTTAGAAATACATTCTTCAATTGTTTTATTATAATAATAGATTTTCAACATAGAATCAAATCCAGTTTAAGAAATAACATCATATGATATTAATTAAGGTTGTTTAAAAAAGGGATCGATTTTATAAAATTTAACATGTGATATTTACATAATAGTAAATTAGTTTTTAATAAAAACTATATATATTGTACTTGGTATAGAATAAACTAAAAATATTCTATGATTATATTTTAAAAAAACATATCTATGTAATCATTAGTATTAAAAATGAATAAATTTCTTCCAAAAACATTGAACTATAAAATTTTTTGTTTCCTTCGTATCCATAACTCATAAATAGTTTTATTAATAAAATTTATTAATAAGACTTGATTTATAGAATAATATCTAGTACTAGTTTCTTCATCCCGAAAATTCATAGAAACTGATTATTCACTCAACATGGTTCCTATAATATCTTGAAGAATTATCTTTCTCTATTAAACTAAACCATTTTTCTAGGGAGTTATAGTTTGCTTAAAATTTATGTATAATATCTTTTTACAAATAAAATATTTCAAAAAAATAATATAAAAATACTCTACCATGATCTCTGAGAATAGTTAACAATATTATAGTTTTTTAACTTTTAATCTCAAGAAGCAAATTTTTTTAATAAACCAATGTATTCTAACTTATTTTTAGAAAATATACCCATGAATATCTTTTGTATTCATTTAATAACACATATTCTTGGCATTTTCCAACAATACAACCAACATTTATAACACTGAACAAGTCCATGTGCACTATCTGTAATGAATTAAATTTTAAAACATCACTAATAGATTTCAAACCTAACTTGTGTTTCTTTTCTAATTGATAAGGATCATAGGTTTTTAAAGTATCAATCTTATGTCATAGTAGATAGTAAACTAGTCCTTTCATATATTGACTATAAAATGTTTTAACATAATAGTTTCCTAATATTCTATTCCATAATCATGGTTGATCTTCCCATACAAAATTAAAATGATGATCTTGGTTCGTAAGTTTTTATAAGTTTACTATGTTGACATTTTCATGCAGATTGGTAGAAAGAATAAATTAAACTTTTAAAATATAAATAGCCTATTTTTCATTCCTAAATTTTATAAGATATAACTCATCACATAATTTAATTATGAAAATAGGGTTATGATTATGACCTAATGAAAATAAAAAATATGAAACTAAATCTTTTCCTAGATGAAAAATTCTACCTTTTCTAACAATTTATCCTAGAGGATTTTCCTCAAAGGTATCTTTTCCACATTTAATTTTTATATTCATCCATATTAAATAATTGTTTAGTAAAATATCTAAATTAACAAATATATATGCTTCAAATATTTTTTCTACATTTATTATTCTCTTACAAAAAAATATAAGTTTTTTCAGAAGTCGAATTTTCTAGGGTCCGTAATTTTCTGTAAGTAACTTTTTCATAACCCACATTTTTTAACATTTTAATGTAAGGAAAATATTAAAAAACATCAAAAAATACTTATTAAAAACTAAGTATTTTCTTTTCACATATCCATCCTTTTCACAACATTACCTAATTAATTTCTTGTGTTTTCTGATGAACTACTTTTTATTCACATTTTAATAGGTAATGAAGTGTAATATTATGTTTGTTCATCTGTATAGAAAGAATTATAAAATAATAAATTTTACTTTCATGATATAATGTCTCTAGATTTTAAAATAAATTAATGTTTAGGTGTATTATCTTAAAAGGATAATAAGCCTTGATCATGTTAATGTAATCATATTTTATCTGATAACCATGTATTATATAAATAATTATGTTTGGGTAGATATATTTAGGATCATTTAATTAATATAGGTAATTGTTATTTTAGTTTTGTCTTAAAAGGATAATCGATTATTCATAGTGAATAAAGGAATTCTTATGTGATTTTAGACCCATTAATTTTTCCCTATTGTTATTATCTGAAAAAAATTAAAATATTATTATAATGAATGCTGTATTTTCAAATTAAAGGGGGTGTTTATTTCAATTTTCATTAATGGTGGGATATGTGATTACATTAAATGTTATATTTAAATATTAATGGATATGAATTTGGAAACCATATTGGGGTTATTTTCATATCTAATAGGATTTCTAGTGAAATGTTTATTTCTAGGATAATATTACTCTCTATCTGATATTATATAATCTAGATATGATTATAAAAAACAAAGTGTGATCTACTTTATTATTCGACTTTGGATTGTTATATTTGAGAATTTTATAAATGATTAGAAATTTTTTGGGCTAGTATCCCATATACAGTAACTATTTTTGTTTGAGGAACATGGATATCTATTTTAGGCACATCCCAGGATCCATGATGGTTTCATTTAATTAAATTAAATTATAAACAAGGATTCTCTCAGTTTTTTATTGTAAATGTATTGGTTTATAAAAAAGTGTAAAATTTATTAATCACATATACCATTTTTATAATATTTAATGTTATTTTCTTACGTGTTCTTTAAAAGTACAAGTTAGTTTTTTATACAAAAAAATTAAAAAATATTCATTGAATATTATTAGGATTATAACTCACAACTAATATACATATATTATTTTCTTCAAAAACGTTTTCTTAGTTGATTCAGGTAATAACATAAAATTATTTTTATATTTTCAATTATCTAGTTTGTTTTTAGGTTATAATGAATGGGATATTTGGTGTAATATCACTTTTCATGTCATGATTAGTGGTTTATTATTTTGTTTTAGTTATATATTAATTTCTCACTCATCTATGTTAGGCCCTTTCATTTAACTATCATGTTTATTTCCCAATTTCCATTATTTTTTGAATTTTATATAATGATTTGCTATATATGTTGATTGATAAGTTTGAGTCTATTTCTATGTTTATTCCTTTTAAATATTTATAATGTATTCTATTTTAATTTTGTTTAGATGTGTCTATTTTTAAAATGGTTAATTTTATATACATTACTAATCCAATATAAAGAGTGGTTAATCTATAATTTTTCTTTTAAATTATTGTAAATTTTTTTATATAAACAGGAAAATAATTCCAAGAAGTTATAATTATTTCCCTATGTTATTTTTTAAATATAATGGTGGTGAAAGAAATTATGTAATTATAGTTGTAGGATAACTCATGTATTAGGACATTGTCGCATTTTTCATTTTATTATAGGAATCCTTACCAACTAATTGCACAAATCCAACTTAAGATATGATTTTATACATTGATATAATTAAAAAACTAACCATACAAACATCCTTGATGATACACTACCACCAGACTGGGTAGATCCCCATAATAATGATTTAGAAACTTTAATTTGACATGAAACATCCCCAATGTGGTATAATAGATATTATAAGTGAATATTCATTTCACAAATATTACCGAAATATTATTGTTAAAAATGATTTGGAATATTTGTTTTCGTATGTTTTGTAAACAATTCACTAAATTAAATCTCTTCATAAACAATTTTAAATAAACTATGTTAGAACACATTTAAAAAAATTAAAACATACATGTGTGAAATATCCCTCCATATATCATGTTACTAGATAATTAGAAACTATAATAAATTATAGTCACCGGTATGGTATTACATAAATACTTCCCCCTTTATATACCATTTCCTCATATTTTACTTCATTTTCTCCCTTTCACCACCCTTTGTGTAATGACCCACATCATTACTGGTTTATGGATATCATGTTATATTATAATTTTTGGTTATATTATTGGGGCGGTATTCATAATTGGGTTTTTATTGGGTTTATGAGAGTTGGGACATATATAAGATACATTGTTTTCCAACAATTTAGAGGCCCATGAGGTTTCTTGGTTGATCATGTTAGTGTCTGTGAAGATTCAAAGTGATCATGTTACTGATCTCTACTATATGTTATAATTCATAACACAATTAAGGTGTCTTGCATGATTACATGAGTCACACTTGATTAAATCCAATTATAAATACATGAGGTTTCCAACATGATAGATGCAAATCATGAAATGAAACCTCTACATATACATAAAAATATTTATCCTAGTATGTTTCAAAGTATACACTTGTGTAGTTCTGCCATGGTGAGGATCTTTGATTGATTCCAATAATGGTTATAGTTTAATTATAATAATTCATCAAATGGGAACCATTGAATGATGTGGGGAACATAAGGATATATTATGGGTGTGGTCAAGGACCACACCAGAGATAAGTAAATTAGGGTGTAGTGGTGTCTTAATTCAATTATTGAGAGTGTTATAAAATTAAATTCAGAGCAGGTCTAGGATCACACAATGATTTGATATATTAAATTTTTAAGGGTCATTAACATGAGATATCACATTTCAATTGTAAAGGACTATGTCATGATGCCCTTACTATATATATTGTTTGATTCATTAAGGGAATGGTCACACTACCACTTGACCATGGGTAGTAGTGATGTTTTTAAATTTTACATTACATGTTGTACTAATTCATGAGCCGAAATGCCCTGAATAATTGGTATTTCTATTTGAGGCATTGAATTGTTAGAGTTATGTCTCATTCCATAATAGGAATTATTCATATTTTTTTAAATATCAGATAAATAGTCCTATAAAATATAAATTTATAACCCCATTTGGGATTCATTAGTTTATCGAAATATGAATATTGGGAGGTTGAGAAATACTTCCCCTCATCTTCTTTATTCACGCCTACATATTCATAGGGACTCTAGTGTGAAATTTGTTTGTATTAGGTTTATTTGATCTCAATTTCCATCCATAAAATCATTATATAATATTTTCCTCAAGTTTTATGTAATGTAATTTTTTTATTTTGTAATGAATCCACCAAAACATAGTGGAATGATCTCACTACAGTGGGGCTTAATATTAGGATGGATTGGGGGAGGATCCCAAATTATGAAATATGTATGTTTTTTAAATTTTAATGTATTTAAGAAACAACATTTTTAATTTTAAATTCAAGTATAATTAATTAATGACTTAGTATAATAGGTTGGGGAATATAATGATTTGTAATTTGGGTTTTTATAGGAGTGTTCCTAAACATGTTATGTGACTTTTTAGCATCATTACGCAATCTAGTGAGATAATTATTAATTACGCACCTAGAATTAATTTCGGGATTAATAATGTATTAATATCTAAATTATTTATAAGTGTTTTATAATCCATTAAATTGGTTACTGTTTTATTTATCTCTCCATCTTACCCGTTGGTGTCCAGTTATGGTTGGTTGAAATTGGGGGCTATGATTCACTTAAACGGAATAACTCTGATTTAGTTAGGTGGTCCCCAAACATATTCCTATATTTTAAGAATTATATTACGTAACATGTGATATATATATATATATATATATATTATTATGTATAATAAATATCTAACTAAAAATAAATGTTTCATTTAAACACACATATATCGCAAGAATTAATATTTTCCCAATATGTATCCATGAACCCTAGTCTTAATACCTCAATCAATAATGTTTGTATGATTTTCCCTAAATATCTGTTCTGTTATATATAAAATATAGAGGGATTAAATCTCAATGAACAAATCATAGTGGACCATTGGAGATAGGTCCTTAGTCCCATCTAAGAAATGGAGTACAATGGAATGGAAAAAATATGCATAGGGGTCGGACTTATAAAATCAATAATTTCTATATATCCTAAATAAATGATGATTAGTGTATGGGTTGAGTTTTTATCCTCCATTAAATTTTGTATATTTAGGTTTATATTCCATGGATAATATTTATGTACAGTTTTCATGTGAGAGGACTGACCTACCAAGCTTCGTAAATGATATGGATAATATGACACATGTCTATATTATGATCACATTGAATATCCAATGTCTCATATTATCCCATGATAAGATCATGTATCTTTTAAGGGATTCTATTTCCTTTGAGAAAATTATATTGAACTTATATTTTTAAATGGTATTTGGATTCTACGAGTGGTTTTCAGGTAGTGTTGTGGCCAAGGGGACAGAGTGATTTCCCCAATCTTGAGTTCACCTTGTAGATTATTTGAACATGTTGGACAATATAGTTGAATATTATTATTAATATGGAGATGAAAATGATGTGAATTATTTGGAGGATGTCCTAATAAATGTATACCTGGTTCTAGTGATTTTCTAAAACATGATACAATTATGACATATGTTCGTATATGATCGGTTCCATTATTGAAGTGTCTAATTGAATAATGGTTTTTGACTTTTTAAATGCTTCTAGTTTGGATGATGGTCAAGATCTATTATGACCTATGGTGTTCATGAGATTGTTTTAAGGGTGGTCACATATTCTCCTGATGGCTGATGATTATATATAGTGATATTATGAGTGAGTTTTAATCCCTCAATGTTTTTATTAAGATAAATATTGATATCCAATGTGGACGTGCATATCCTTGGTGGTTGATGGTGATAACTAGTTATATGTATTATGGGAATGTGTCCCTCGAAGGGTTGATAATGATTCATAGTGATATCAGGGGTTTCTATATTCCTTCACAAGGGATGATGATGATATATTGTTATATCTGGAGAGGTAATGTGTCACCATTAGGGTTGATGATGATATATAGTGATATATAATTTCTTACTTATAATCCTGAGGGTTTGTGATTATATAAATGAAAATATAAATGTCATTCAGTTATTTAACCCAAGGTATTGGTTATATTATATTATCAATGAGAATATTCAATCCTAAAATTTGGTATTGGTATGTGATAAATATTCTTAGACACCCTAACACATGTTGAATCATGTTTGGTCACTCTCTAGTCGCTTGAGAATCACTCATGGTTCAAGAGGAATTAATTTTTTTCCTAATTAAGATAAAATCACATGATTCATATGAAATATTTACTGGTTATATTAGGTGCACTATTGGTGGTGGCCTTTGATTTATACTCACACAATGCTCAGGCGCCCTTTGAAATTTGGTACTAGACCACATCTCATAATTCTTGGAAGTGTTAGGGAATATTTCTCATGTTTTATAGTTGATAAATATATATTGGTGGAGTGAATATATGGGGCCAGGATAGGGGTTTGTAAAAGGTGGAGTAATTTTATAGTTTTATATATTTTTGTTTGGGATTCATATGATCTTCACATTAGATATCATGTTTTTGTCTTGTTGATAATGTGAAATTTTTTATAGTTTCATATATTTAAAATTGGTATACATCATTTCACAATAGTTTTCATTGTCAAGAATGTTTAAATTTGTTCATTGGTATTTTTTAAATACTAGTTATTTTATTACATTATGATTTATGGTTATTTATACTAGATCCTATTGTATTAACATGATATAACGTGAAACCATTGATTCTAATCGACACGTTCTTTTATATGGGGAGGTATACCTAAGGTTACATGGTGTCTCCGATCTAGATACTATTGTGTTAGGATATAGTTGACATTACAATATGATATTAGAACCATGTATTATTTTTATTAACATTTTGAATATATTATATATGATATAGGACTAGTTAGAACATTTTAGAGATGTTATGTATTTCTACTGGGTAGACAAAAAATGATCTAAATCCCACTATTGAATTTGAGATCCCCGTGTTAAAATTATATTAAATAGTGTATAATTCTTTATTATTTTTTTTGTTTTAGACAATTATATATCATATAGTTATGATAATTTTTTATTTACTTCTTATTCTATTTTGTTTTTTTTTATTTTCAATTATTTAATTGTGAATCCTCTAGCACTACATTATGATTTTATATCATAATTGTTGTATACGTATAACTATTCATTTTTGTTCATCTTTATTATGATTCATTTTCCATAGTTGTTTTCTTGTAAAAACATATTTCATTTCAATTGAAGAAACATGTGTGGGAATGTCTTCCCAATTTATTGGTAATGCTTCCACTTCTAATTATTTATTACTTAATAAAGGTAAAACCATTCCATCATAGACTTAGTGTGATTCCCAAGTTCTTATTCATAACTCTAGCTGATCTAGAATGTCCCTTCAGTCTTCCAATGGACTGACCTTGGTGACATGTCATGGGTAGCTAGGTCAATTCATTAAATATGGGGTCATGGGAAACACTTCCTATTTGGGTAGTTTATAGATGTATATGGATTTGTCTATTAAGACACATGTGTTAATTCATGTTGAGGTTCCTGATCAACGAATTTTATATATAAAGATGAGCTACCTTGTATTTTTTATATTTTAAGAATTTTTTATTATTATTATTCTAGTCATTATTATTATTATTAGGATATGTGGATTTTAAGTAATGGTATCTCAGTACACATTGAGTTATATCAGATACATTGGGGGTTTTATTTTATTTTTGATGAAACATTTGAAGAATTAGAGTACCACAATTATCGCACATAGTTTGGAAAACAATAATGAACCCATTCACATGGTTTTGTATACATCCTAAAGGATGTAGAACTGTTGGTTTGTGGTCGACAAAACAATATTTCTAAAAAATATATGTTATTTTATCCCTCTTAAAATTTATGTGTAGAGATCATTTAATAAATATTTTATCTTTATTTGATTCTAAATTATTAAATATGGATCAATGAGGGTTTTTTATGTGTGTAAGTTTTATTATCTTTGTGTTTTTAAAAGATCATTTTCTATAAAAAGTTAGTTTCATGAAAGGTTGTGATTCTAAATATAGTCTAGGTGGGTTTTTATAAAATATTTTTTACATTGTAGAATATTTGGTATTAAAACTTAGAGTTATGGATTTCATGTAAAAAAGTCTTATTCCTTCATGAAATTTTTATAAATGAGGTTTATTTTAATATAATATTTTTTTAATATTTTTTAAATTTAATTATATATTATGTAAACTTTTTGAATTCACCAGTATAAGAGTTTGGAATTTTACTCGTGATGGAGTTGTAAAGGGTATTTTATCTATATTTATAAATGATGTAGAATGTTTTTAATATATTTCAACATTTAAAAAAATTGTTTTGGTATCTTCCTGAAATTTTAGTGATTTAAATGAACGGATATTTTTAGTATGTTTTTTAATTATTTGAATTTATACCATGAAATTGATCCTTTTGATTAATATTAGGATTATTTGATTTAATTATTTATACATCAATTTATTGAGATAATTTTAAAAATTATTTAGTATATGACTACTATAAATGGATTGATGATGCATGGAAAGGATATCTCTATTGATGATCCTAAATTCGATTCCCTTCATCATCTAAGTGAGACCCTCCATGTTGATGGATCTACGCAAACTCATTAATGAGTGGGGGATCAAAGATTCTTTTTTCACGTGGACCTTATACCTAAAAATATGAATCATTGACTAAATTATTTATTTAGTGATCAATCTCTTCTTAATTTGGGGGAGTGTTTAGGGAGAATTAAGTTAATCCTAAATTATTTAGAAATATTTGAATCCATGAATGTGAAATCAATTATTTACTTGTTTGTGGAAAAAGTTGAGTATGGGGGTTAACTATTTTTCCACCTCAATTAGTTGATGATTTTACACTAATATACATTAACACTATGTTTATTCCTAATGAATATCTTATGAAATTGAAGCTGAATACATCCATTGTACTCATGATCCAATATATAGGAAAATGATAATTGGAGTGATATAGGTATTGTTTTTTAGAGTCCATATTATTTTTTATTGATCTAGTCCCTATTAAATTTTTGAAACATTAATTCTTTAGGAATGTTCTGAACAAATACTTGAGATGAATTAAATTTAAATTTGTTCAACTATCTTATAAATATATTTTTAAATTTTTATTTTTGGTAGATTTTGATAAGATGAAAAATTCTACAATGTGGGATGAAATGATTTTCTCTATAGGGGTATATTATAATAAGTTATCTTTGGGAGTTGATTCTTTTCATAAGAAGAAGAGAGCTATCTTGTGTTTCAAGTGTGTAACACTTAGGAATTCTAAAACATAATTCAGTGCATATATAAATACATTTCCCTAGTCTCGATATCTAGTTCAAGATGGAAATTGGTTATTTTCATATTTATACTTGAAGAGCTTATAGAAGAATTGCCATTTATGTTAATTCATAATTGGTGTGTTTATTTGGGATTAACTTCTTTTATACTTCAAAAATAATTGATGGATTATATGATAACCATTTGATGATCATATTTATTTATGGATATTCTCATTCCCTGTTCATTGATTATTCCTCTTCAGGTTTTTTTATGATGTTATCAATGTGATGATATTTTATTTTTATGAGTTGTACATGGAAGGACTTGGGTAAATACTTGGGTAATTTGGAAATTTTCTACACCATTATTGATTATTATTTTACTAGTTTCTTGTATGAGATATTTTCATGTTCACTATTCACTAGTGATCAATGGGAGTGGTCTATGGATACCTCTCCTATAGCTTCATGATCCTAGGATTGATATGACGTTGTTTCTTAAAAAGGGATTATTTTGGTTAATTTATATTTTTTATTCCATTGTTATCTAATTTTGATGAATTAATAAAACATGATTAGTATGATTTAGGTTATCTGTATATGTTTTTTATTATAATGATATTATAAAATGGTTTCATAAATGGTTTTATAGGGTTTGTAGATGATTGTTGTTTTCCATAAGGGTATGAGTAAGTATATTTGATTAAATGATATTGTTTTGGAATGAATGTTTTATCATTTTCCTTGCTGTTTTAGGTAAATTCTACTCTATTTTAGTTAATTGTGATATTTCTGCTTTATATTCCATTATTATGATTTTTTTATTCATAGAGGTGTTGAATATTTTATGGGTAATAGTTTTTCTGATGTTTTGGATTTTTGTTGGTTTGTATTATTTTTTCTACATTGGGCTCATTAGAGTTTTTCTTACCCACCCTCATCATTTATTCATATTATTGGGGGAGGGGGTAGAATAGAATCCTTTTTTAATAAATAAATTAGTATTTCTGAGTAAATATAATATCATTTCATTAGCTATATCATTTATATACACATTCATTGTTTAATTTCATCATAATACACCGATCTATAATTAGTCAAATTTGTTTTCATTACTCGTTAGTTTTTAATTTCTTCTATGAATTTCTTTGGAAAACAATAATGGTGGCACAAATGTTTACCCCCCATTTAAAATTTTACTAAATATTGTATAATTATATGTTATTATCATTTCTTGTCATAATTATGTATCATCCAATTTGTTCTATTTTTTATTTATTGGATTGTAACTATGGTACTCGTTCATGTGATGTAACAATATTTTCCTTTCACACTTATTAGTTCTTATAGTTTATATATTATTATAATATATATATATAATTGGGATTTTTTAATATTTATTATTCTTCACTAGGCCTGTTATTATCTTATCAATAATTACATCATATGCCTAGAATTCCAAAGTATCAATACACCATGGTAGATTTTATTCAATGTATTCACTAACTATTTATTATTATGTCGACCATTGGAATCCATTCCCACATTGATTTTGGGTCATTCACTTGGGAATGTCGCTATCCCATGGTGATATGAAATACAATCTAAGACTTTTTCCCTTAAGACTTGAGTATCATGGAACTATTTAGAGATTATTTAGGGAATATATAATTATCTTTTAACTCCATGCATCTTAAATGTGAAGGTTATCTCAATCTTGACTGAGGAATTGGCCAAGTGTCATTGAGAAATATTATTCCATTTCAATTGCATGATGATATGTCTTGGGGATTCATTATGAAGTTTTTCAACCAGTTTGATTATACCATGAGTGTGAATATTGTTAAATGAATTAAACTCATGACCCTATATCTAGGTAACAAAATAATTAAGGGTTTTTTAATTGTTTTTAGAGCCTGTATTATTTCCCTTTAATCTTCCCTCTAATGACTTGTTGAAAAAGAATTTCATTGAGAGAGGTCATGGAACTCCCTGACCCTAGTTTCCTTGATTCATTGCATTATCACATAATATAGTAATGATTATAAGAGATCAAGCCTCAAAAATGATTAGTTTAGTATCCATGGAAGTAATAGATACATACATAAGTTTTACAATACATTTTGAAAAAAAAAACATCATTATGTCTCCTTTGAACACACTCATCTCATAGCCTATCCCTATAGGTCAATTATAATATACTTCCTCACATATTATGAAAACTAAAACATAAGAAACAGGTGAGCTTAGATTCATAGTAAGGATAACAATATATCAGAAAAATTCATAAATATGCATAAATATTGAAGGAAATCTATAAGACTAATACACAAGCCTTTAATATTAAACCTCATTATAATATGGAAAAGATAAATCAAATAATTTATTTTACTTAATCACATTGATATTCTCCTAGTCACATAATCACATTTAATATCAATAGCTCATTTTATAATGATGGATTCCATAATATCGGGCATCATAAGCACATAGTTAAGGCCTCATAACAAGACTACGATTAAAATTTTACCAAGGCCTTATGCCAAGATACTAGTTTGTCTCATGAGACCTACTAAGGCATCGAGGATCTATAGCGGGCTCCACCAGTAACTTACTCAGTCCAATGCATTTCTCATTTGAAAAGGTTGAAATATAACATAAAATTCATATTAAAACTAGAAGATGAAATGTTATTACATAAAGCATAAACCGTGAATGGTATAAAAACAACACATCCACAGTCAAATATATCACAAAACATTTAATACAATATGAAATACTATATCATAATAAATCAACTTCATACAAGTATAAAGTCCCTCAAAGGATGTTGACATAGATGAAATCAAAACAATTTGAGAGAAATATCTCTTTCTATTTTGAAATCATTTAAAAGTCACATGATTATAAAATAAAACAATTATTTTGAATATATTATAATAATATTTTAAGGGGAGATTCAAAGGTGTTATAATGGTGTACAATAGCCACACCCAGCATATAAGTTGAAAAAACATTATTACAATAGTTTGTAGAAAATCTCATAAAGTGACTTGTTGGAAAACAAATGAAATATTTCGTTTAATTTTTTTTATAAAAAGTCAAAAAAGTTTATAAATATAATTAACCCAAATTCTGGTAAATTGTAAAAATGTTTGAAATACATTTTTAAGAAACCCAGATGTGTATGATAAAGAAGTCTGAGTAGATACTTATGTATAAACAAACTCAGATAAATAAATAAATTGAAAAATTAACCCTTACCTTGTACTTTTTCTTAGTCAAGTTTAAATTCACCTCCTATATTTTAGTTAAATAAAAGTTATTAAATTATATAATAACCACATAAATAAATATGATGTCATATATGATCTTTTAATATTACATTGTTAACAATATTTCAGTAATATCATTGTTTCGGTTGTTAACTGATTTGTTTTCCTTTATATGTTTTGTTATGTATGTCATGATTGTTATGGATAAGATGTATTTTATTCATATAAATAATGATATAAAGTTACTAAAAATTATTTTAAATCATAAAATGAGAATTATTCTTGAATGGTTACAATTAGGAATGAATCTCATCGCGTTCATGGAGACAATAATCTGTACGTACACCCAAGTGACAATATCATTCAATTGAGGGTAAAATAATATGTAATTGGATATTATATCATATAAAAATAATAATTAACATGTTACATTTATTATTATAATCAATTTTACTCATTATTATACCCATCTAAATAATGAAGTGTTGAATAACAAACTACACCGCGATGTGGAGATGGTAAGCCGTACGTATGCATGTATGGTGACTTTTTCATTCATGGTATGGATAGAATAATGAATATGGTTGTACCATATTTATAATAACATAAAATTATGTATAAGGTAATGGAATTAATTTTTTATGGAAATAACAAAGAAATAGGAAGTGTAAGAAGAAAATAATGTTAAAAGAGGTGATGAAATTATTACCTCTTCTTGAGGTGCTTCCTTTTGATATGATCATAAGGGATCCTTAGGTTGTATTTTGATCAAAGTAAAGCATATAGATTGAATTTAGGGTATTTGGGAGGATATTGGAGTAGAGTAGGAATAATAAAAATGGATTTGGTGGTGTTATTTTGAGATAAGGGGATGTGCCCTTTATTAAGAGAGGTGAGGTCACTTTAGGAAAAGCTTGAAATATTAATTTATTATACAATCATATTAACTTTATAGTGGCTCCAAAGGACTTATTTCAAGGCTAATATGGTTATGGTTCAAAAAAATTTCAACCAACAGGTTTTAGAATGGTTTAGGTAACCAAATTAACCTTATCTTTTATATTTAACTCTTAGTTAAATAGTTTAAATTTACCTTGTATTCTTGTATTATTATAAAAAATATTTAATAAACATTCTATAAATAGCTAAGTGAACTTCATGTGGTTCATTATTGACATATCTAACCTTATCTATGTCCTTGGGCCGAAATGTAGATTTTATGGTATATTATATCATTTAATAATATAGTATTTTTCTTAAAAACTCATTTATGTCAATTTTGACACTATTTGGTATTTAGTTTTTGTGAAAGTCATAAGAACATTTTCACATTAAAAAAATTATTTAATCAACCAAAAATGTCATATTTACCTAGAAAATTTGTGGAATGCATCAAAACTCTCATGTTACATTTATTTGGATATTTATAATGTCATTTCATTTAATCTTTCATTAATAAGGTAATCAATTCATCATCATTGTGTCACAAATAAATTAAATTATTTAATATCTAAAAATTATCAATAAAATAATTTTATGTATTAAATAATTTTATTTTTCTAAATAATATTTATAGTCAAATTAATCTTATATATAACCATATATTAGAAATGTTTTAGTTAAGAAAATTTGAATTTATCAATTTTAACTCTTCTATAAATAAAATAATAATAAATGTCCAAATATAATCCAAGTGGATCAAATAGATTCATATTTTATTTCTAAGGTTTATTTTGGTTGAAAACACTTATCCAATAGAATTAGTACTTGTGTTAGGGTAAATATAATATCATTTTTACCTTTTATTACCCTATTTACTTTTAATTTTGGTAAATAAAATTCAAAAGATACTATTCACCAAAAATTATTTTCAACTTATTGAACCACATTTTACTTACTGATATTCACCGTTTCATTCAAATTTTTGTAATTAGAATCACAGAAATGGTAAAATTAGGTTTTATGCAAATTTATAAATGTGCCTAGAAGGTGGGTAAAAGACATTTAAAACATCAATAATATTTTAAACATCTAATGTTATTATAAAAGGACTCTAATGAATTACATTGAACTAATATAGGTATTATTTATCTATTTTGCCTTAAAATAAATTTAAATGAAATAAATAATTGTTTAAATAAAAATCTGATTTTAAACAATAACGTAGTTTTTTTCACTATTCGTCAAAAAATAGAATGTTTTCAGAAAAATAAAAAAATCGCCATAAACTAATTTTGATATTTTGAATCCAAAAATGAAGTCCATTTTGAAAATTATAATTTATAAAATTTATAAAAGTGGGTATTACCATTAATAATGGCTAGTTTGATTGGTCGTGATGTGCTAGAACTCAAAGTTGCGTACAAATTAAGTTATTGCATTACTCAAAGAGAAATGTATCATGGATGCTTGTGGTGTTACATTATTCCTATATTCAAATAATTATTTCCTATAAAATTCTAGAATACTACTTCCTAAAAATATTTAGGTGGTTATTCATCATAAGTTCTTCAGGTTCCCACGTTACTTCTTCCATTTTATAGTTTCTCCATAGAACAGTCACTAGATGAGTCATCTGGTTTCTCCACACTTCTTATATGGTATCAAGAATCCTGATAGGTTCTTCTCAATAAGACAAATCATGCTCCTGTTCTATTTCTTCATAGGTGGGTACATGTGTGGGGTCAGGTCTGTATTTTCTCAAATGTGATACATTGAACAATTCATGAACATTGGATAGACATGGAGGCATTTCCAAATGGTAATCTACAACTCCAATTCATTCTAGAATTTTGAAAGGTCTGATGTACCTAGGAATTAATTTACCCTTCTTACCGAATCTTATGACACCCTTACATGGAGATACATTCATGAAAACATGATCTCCTACTTGAAATTCCAAATCCTTCCTTAAGTTATCGGTATATCTATTTTTCCTACATTGAGCTTCTTTGATGTAGGTTTAGATAATCTTCACCTTTTCCATTGTTTCCTCAACTTGTTCTGGGCCAATGATTTTTCTTTCACCAATATCATCCCAACAAGTTGGTGTGTAACATATCTTTCCATGTAACGCTTCATATGGTTCCATCTGAATACTTGAATGGAATCTATTGTTATAAGAAAATTCAACCGAAGGTAAAATAATGAACCCACATACCTTGAAAGTCAAGTGAGCAAGATCTCAACATGTCTTCAAAGTTATGAATAGTCCATTCTGATTTTCCATCAGTTTGATGGTGGTAGGTAGTGATCAAACAAAGTTTAGTATCCACGACCTTCTGAATACGTTTCCAGAATCTTGATATAAATCAAGGATCACGATCAAAAAAAATCAATAGGGGTACACCATGAAGTCTTTAAACTTCATTAATAAATAGTCTTGTTAATCGTTCAAGTGGTAAATCTTCTCTTATAGCAAGAAAATGTGATGACTTGGTAAAACGATCAACAATGACCCATATAGAATTATTCCTTCTAGGAGAATTTGGAAGCCCCATGACAGAGTACATCATAATATCATCCCAATTCCACTATAGTATGGGAATTGGATGCATGAATCCCCTAGGATGTTGTCTTCAAGCTATCAACTACTGACAAACTATACATCTTGAAACATAATCAGCAGTCTCCCTCTTCATGTTGTCCCACCAAAAATGTTCCTTCAAATCTCTATACATCTTAGTGCTACCAAGGTGTATAGAGAAATTGGAGCTATGAGAATCATCCAATTATTATTATTTTAGATCAGGAATTTTAGGAACACAACATATCTTCCCAAATTTCAAAATTACATCTTCATATACGATTTTAATCAATCTCCCATCATTCAAAGCATTAATTTTATTTCGAAACTCGTCATCATCAGTCTGAGAACTTTTTATCATTTCTAGTAAAAATGGTTTGGCCACCATTTGAAAAAGTATTGATGTTTAACCTTCCATGATTATTACCATATACATATTTATTAAATCCATGAACATAGGATCCCTTTCAACTCTCGTCTTGTTCAAAAATCAATGATCCTTTTTTCTCAAAGCATCTACCACCTTATTTGAATTTATTGGGTCGTAGTGTGTCATTAAATCATAATCCTTGAGTAGTTCAGGCCAACTTCTTTGCCTCATGTTGATTTCTTCTTATGAGAAAATATACTTCAAACTCTTGTGATAGGTATATATCTCACATTTTTTAACATAGAGATAGTGTCTCCATATCTTCAAAAAAAATATTACAGTGGCTAGATCAAGATCATGAGTGGTATAGTTTTGTTCATGAATTTTTAGCTGTCATGATTCATAGGCAATATATCTATTATTCTGCATAAGGACACAACCAAGTCCTTTCTTTGAAGCATCGTGATAAATAACAAACCCATCATTCCCTGATGGTAGAGTCAAGATAGTAGAATTGAATAATACTCTCTTCCATTCATCAAAACATTATTCACACTCTTTTGGCTAAAATATTTTTACCCATTTATGTGTGATCTTGGATAATGTGTTATCCCATCAAGAAATATTCTGCACAAACCGCCGATAATAATCTGCTAATACAATAAAACTACATACCTAATTTAGACTTGTCAGTGCTAGATATTCTTGTATTGCACTTTTCATAGAAGTATCGACAGATGTTACATCCTTAGATACAATATGTCCAAGAAAAGAAATTTCTTGAATCCATAATTCACACTTTCTAAACTTCCCTTATAATTCATTTCTTCTGACGGTTTTCCGAATAGTTCCCAAGTGATTTTCATGATCTTCATCGCTTTATGATTTTACAATACATCATCAATGAATACCACTACAAAGTCATCAAGATATTCCTTGAAGACACTGTTTATTAGATCCGTGAAAACATATTGTGCATTAGTTAGTCCAAAAGGAATTATTGTAAAGTCATAATGCCTATACCTGGTACAAAATTCTATCTTCGGAATGTCTTACTTATTCACACAAAAATTATGATATCCAAACAAATCTCAATATTTGAAAAACAATTAGCTCTATGAAGTTGATCAAATAAATAATCAATGAGAGGTAGGGGATACTTGTTCATTATTGTTATAGCATTAATCTCCCTATATTCAATGCATAACCTCATAGATCCATATTTCTTATTAACAAAAAGAACTGGGGATCCCCATAGAGAAATACAAGGTAAAATAAATCCCTTATTAGTCAATTCCTCTAGTTGTTTCTTTAGTTCCACTAGTTCCACAGAGGCTATTATATAAGGGGTATTCGATAAGGTCCTTGAACCGGAAATTAAATCAATGGAAACTCAATTTCTCATTCTTGAGGATCTCCTAGTAAATCCTCTATAAACACATCAACATATTCTTGCACAATTGGTGAATCCTCTGTTAGAACATTCCTTAACTAGCCCATAGTTATTTCACTCACTTCCTCCAAAATAATTGAATTTAGTAGACCAGCTAGGGGTGGATCTAAGTGAGAATCAGATGGTGATGTTTCTTCTGTAAAAATAAGTTACACCTTATCATCATCAAAAATTGTAACCTCCTTATTCTAACAATATATTTTCCCATCATGGTACGAAATAAAATCCATACCAAGGATTATATCAAATTAAATCATGGGTATAGTGAGGATATTAGCAGATAAACACGTTTATATTCCCTAATGGGAAATAATTCACAATAATTTTTTTCAATGCTACTTCCCTTAAGAGTTTTCACTTACAACTCCCTTGTTAAATAAAATAGTAAATATCTAATTTTCTTCGCAAACTAGGAAGATATGAAACAATGAGATGAATCATAATGAAATAAAGCATCTGCTATATTTGAGGAAACCATTGAATTACCTTCCACCATGTCATTCGAAGCTTCAACCTCAGCAGTAGTGCTCTTATAATCCTGGCCTTGCTCCCTTGACCATTTCTAAAGTAAGTTTCCATAACGCTTAGGACATTCATTTTCACAATTCCCCATTTCTCTACAATTATAGCATTCATCATTGATAGCCTCTTTCGTTCCCTTACAATCCCATGCTAGGTGGACTTGTTCACCACATTTGTAAAAGACTCTCATTCCCTTTAGGAAAGTACTGGGTTGTTTCTTCCCACATTAACTATAAGAGTAAAATTCAAATTTTCCATTCTTCCCCTTATTTCCATTTCCAGAGTGTTCAGCAGATCTCTTATCCTCATGCTTTGCTTTAAAGTCATAAGACATAGATAAACCATCCAAGAATCGATCAATCTTACTCCTTTTGTTACGTATATAATCTACTTCATGCCTTGCTACCCTTTTAATGTTATACCCATACTTTGTGACATTCTCATCCTTCTTTTTTCTGAGACTCAAAAATTTTCATTCCATATATGCTTTGTGGTCATGAGGAAAATATATTTCTATGAAAATATCTTTAAACTCCCTTAATTCCATATTTGATACCTCTTCATCCCCCTTTGAGTTTTGAATTAATTACCACCATTGATCTGCATCTCCCCTGAGGCGATAAACAGCCTAGAAAACATTTTTCCTTTTGCTACCCCACAAAGCATGAAATACTTTCTCTAAGGAACTTAACCATTTCTCAGCTACAAATGTATTTATAGTTACATTTATTGTTGGTGTTTGTTCCCTCATGAAGTGCTCTAACATTGATTCTTCATGTTGTTAATAAGGGTGCTCTATAGGGGTATGGTTCTTAATCATAACCTGAGTTAGTTTTCCCAGTATTGTTAAAAGTTTTTCAACACCGATTTCATCACTAGCTCTACTATAATTATCTTGATTAGAAGGGAAATACCTATATATATTAAATTATTGATACGGTTTCCATTCCATCCACAAGGCTCCATTTCTAAACAATGACATATAGTAGAATACTTTATGAATCAAAATACATAATTACAAACATGTAATATACCTGACCTAAATTGAAGAGCTTATACATATAATCCATAATCATTAAGAAAATTCCTTGAGGAATTATTTAATCATAAATCCTTTATAATGGTTTTTAATGAAAATGTGAATTATCATAAGCATACCCCCATGAGTGTAATAACCAATAGTGCAGCAAGTCCCATTGTCGTATACCTAGATACCTCGGGTCAAGCTTGAAACTCCTTGTAAGATTTTTCACTCCTATGTACATTTGTCCTAGATCTTCCTTTACGTGATAGTATCCAGATAGAAATGTATTTCTTGGAAAATACATAAAATCTATACATTACCAAAATTCAAGGATGTTCTTCTATATTAATCATCAAAGTCTATCTTAGGGTATTTTTTCTTATTAGAGTTTTTATAAATCTAGCTTCCATGGTTTGTACTAAACTTCCTCCAATAACAACTATAATGCCTCGTCCCTAGTTACCAGAGTTGGTTTGTTATTACATAATATTAGCATGATCATAAGAGTTCATGTCTTAAATGACCGATTAGTTCAGTAGCATTGCAAATACTAGATACATAAATAAGTTTTACATTACATTATGAAATAAAAAACATCATTGTGTATCCTTTGAACACAATCATCCCAAAGCCTATCCTAATAGGTCAATTATAACATACTTCTTCGCATCCCGGGAAAAATAAAACATAAGAAAGGGGTGAGCTCAGATGCTCCTTAAGGATAACATTATATCGAAAACATTCATAAACATGCATAAATATTGAAGGCATTGTAAGACTAAAACAAAAGCCTTTTAAAATTAAACATTATCATAATATGGAAATGATAAATCAAATAATTCCATCTACATATTCATATGAATATTCTACAAGTCAAATAATCACATGTAATATCCATAGATAATTTCATAATGATATAATTCATAATTCCATACATCATAACCTCATAGTCAAGGCCTCATGCCAAGTCTACAAATAAAATTTTTTCAAATCCTTGTGCGAAGTCACTAGTTTGTATCATGAGACCTACCGATTCATCAACGAGATATAGCAAGCTCCACCCATCACTTATTAAGTACAATACATTCCTCGTATTAAAAGGTTGAAACATAACATAAACATTCATGTTAAAAGAAGCATAAGAAATGTTAATACTTTAACCACAAACCATGAATGGTACAAAAAACACATCCCCAGTCAGACGTGTCCCAAAACCTTCAATGCAATATGGAATATTGTATCATAATAAATCAACTTCAAACAAGTGTAAAATCCATCAAAGGATGTTGACATAGATGAAATCAAAACAATTTGAGAGAAATATATCTTTCTATTTTGAAATCATTTAAAAGTCACATAATTATAAAAGAAAACATTTACTTATAAAATGTTATAATAATATTGTAAGGGAATCTTTGAAGGTGTTATATTGATGAAAAATATATGCACCCGTCGTCTAAGTTAAGAAAACATTCTTACCTTATTTTTTTGAAAAGGGAATAAAGTACCTTGTTTGGAAAATGACGGAAACATTCCTTTCAAAACATTTTATAAAAATTAAAACATGGGTATAAATGACTTTAACCTATATTATAGGAAATCATAAAAATGTTTTGAAATACGTTTTTAAGAAACACGGATTTTGATGATAAAGAATTCTGAGTAGATACTTACGTATAAACAACCTTGGATAAATAAATAGGATGTAAAATTAATAATTACCTTGTAAATTTCCTTAGTTGAGGGTATGTTAAACTCTTGTATAATAGATAAATCATTTTTATTAAATTATAAATGAACCACATAAATAAATATGACATCATATATTATTTTATAATATTTCTTTGTTAATAATATTTTAGTAATATCATTGTTTTGAGTGTTAATTGATTCGTTTTCCTTTTTATGATTTGTTACATAAGTCATGTTTTTTATGGATATGATATATTTTATTCATATAAATAATTATATTAATTTATTAAAAATTATTTTAATTTATAAAATGATAATTATTCATTAATTGTTATGAATGGGAATGAATCTCATTGCGTTCGTGGAGACGGCAATCTGTATGTATGCACGAGAGAAAATATCATTCTATTGGTGGTAAAAATCATATGTAATTGGATGGTATATAATATATAAATAATCATTAACATGTTATATTTATTATTAACATCAATTATACTCATTATGATACACATCCAAATAATGAAGGGTTGAATAACAAACTACACCACGTTGTGGAGACGGTAAGCCGTACGTATGCACGTATGGTGACTTTTTCATTAATAGGATTCATAAAATAATGAATATGGTTGTACAATATTTATAATAACATCCAATTATGTATAAGGTTCTGTAGTTATTATTTTAGTATTGAAACAACAAAGAAGGTGGAAGTGGAAGAATAAATGAACGTTGAAAAAGGTGATGAAATTATTACCTCTTCATCGGGTGCTTCCTTTTTATTTGATCAAAAGGGTTCCTTAGGGTGAATTATGATAAAAAATAGGCTTTATATTTAAGTGAGGGTAGTTGGGAGGATATTTTATCAGAGTTTTTGCAAGACAAATGGATTTGTAGGTGTGATTTTGAGAGAAGGGGAGTTACCCTTTTACAAGAGAGGTGATGGTCACTTTGGGAAAATATTGAAATATAACATTTTTTAAAATCATATTTGATTTATAATAGCTTTAAAAGGATTAATTTATAGAATAAAGTGGGTCTCAGTAGAAAACCTATCATCCAATAGTTTTTAGACAGGTTTAGGTCACCATATTAAAATTATCTTTTAGATTTGACTCTTAGTTAAATACTTTAACTTTTACCATGTATTCTTGTATAATTATAATAATTAGTTATCAAACATACTATAAAAAGCCAAGAGATATTAAAGTGGTTAATTATTGACATATATATCCTTATATAATTCCTTTTTCTAAACCTTAGGTTTTTAATAATATTATATCATTTAATAATATAGTATTTATTTTAAAAACTCAATTATGAAAATTTTGACACTATTTGGAATTTTTTTGTGAAAGTCATAAAAACTTTATCATTCTGAAAAAAAATTATTTAATAAAACCTAATAAGTCCTATTATCCTATAAAATTAGTGGAATTCCTAAAATGTCTTGTTTCACATTTATTTGGATATTTATAATATCAATTATATTTATCGTTCATTAATAATTTAATTAGTACATCATCATTATGTCATAAATAAATTTACTTATTTAATTTATAAAATTTTTAAATAAAATAAAATTATGTAGGAAATATTCTTATATTTATAATTAATATTTATTGTCAAATTTATATTATGTATAACCCTATATTAGAAATTTTTTAGTTATGAAAATTGAAATTTAATAGTTTTCACTTTTCATTAAATAAAATAATAATAAATGTCCTAATCGAATCCATGTGGATCAAAAAGGGTCATATTTTATTCCTAAGGTTGATTTTGGTCAAAATTAACTTATCCGAAAGAATTAGGGCTTGTGTTAGGGTAATTATAATATCATTTCTACCTTTAATTACCCTATTACTTTAAACCATGGTAAATAAAATTCCAAAGTTACTATTCACCAAAAATTGTTTTCATCTTATGGAACCACATTTTACATAATAATGTCAACCATATGTCTTTTATTTTTGAAATTCAAATCATAGAAGTGGTGAAATTATGTATTATGAAAATTTGAAAATGTGCCTAGAAGTGGGTAAAAGAAGTTAAAAAGTTCAATTAAATTTTATATATCTAATCTTATTATAAAATGACACGAATGAATTACATTGAAGTAAAATAGGTATTATTTATTTATATTGACTTAAAATAAATTTAAATAAAATAAATATTTATTTAAATAAAGAGCTTTTTTTAAACAATAACGCATTGTTTTCACTATTCATCAAAAATTGGATGTTTTCAAAAATATACCAAAAATTAACCCTATGCTAATTTTGATATTCTGAATCTCAAAATGAAAAAAAAATTAAAAATAAAATTTATAAATTTTCAAAATGTGTGTATTACTCTTCATAACCTTTAGTTTGAATAGTCGTGGTGTGATAGAACTTGAAGTTACATACAATGCAAGCTATTGCATTATTCAAAGAAAAATGCACTATTGAAGCTTGGGGTGTTACAGGTCACTACTCATGCATTAGATCATGATTTTATAAATATAGGTTCAAATATTATAAGAAATTTTTAAAAAAATGTCATGTTAGAGGATGGTAATCAGTTGAGATACCTTATTATAGTTGATTCTTAGACTTCATATAGTTTGATTGATGAGGACCATTTCACTCAAAAACCTTTTTCTACTCCTATGATGAAAATATCTTAGATGGATTTTTGATATGAAGCACTATTTAAAAATAATCCCTCTGAATTATGAGATCTAGAGAGCTAACATGAATTTATACGTATATATGTAGATAATTGTTGGAAATATTTATTGTTATACTCAATGAGTATTGGGAATGAATTTTTATTATAAAATTATTATTTCATGTACTTTTGGAGTCTCATTATATTACCCTTTTGGAGGAATTTATTGAATATTTCATTATAATTGGTTCATGTTGTTTATTTATGGTTTTTTTCACACCTTTTAGATTTATTCTTCCCCTTTGGGATTGAATATGATGTTATATATGGGATGAGGTTATTATTTTTGAATAGTTTTATAAAGGATTACTTGTATACATTCATGGGAAACTAGGATTATTAGCTCATTAGAAAATAGTGTTCACTCACTAGTTCCCAATTTTTGATTCGATTAGGTTCTCTATCAGTTTTGTTTTAAAGTGAGGTCTTAGGTCATGTTTTATTTAAATTTATGGAATAATGTGGGAGCATATGTTTCTTTATGATGATGCATGTTCATGATTGATATATAATGTTGATTATTATATTATGGTTTTTTGATGGATTTGGGGCCTCTACTATGGTTTTATGGGTGACCTTTTATATTTTTTATAATTTATAGATACCAAATAAATATCTAAAATGTTTATTTATGGTTTCTATAGAAATATCAATCCCTTGGTGATCTGAGTAAACATGTGTGATCTAGTGAAATACTTTTCACAACAATATATATTTTGTCTCAACTTTTTAAATGTATTATTAATGGTAGAGAGATCTAACACGTGTTGCTATAATATTCGTGTTTCGCATTCCATTCCAATTATTTGTGTTATCCTTAAACATATTTGATTATTTTTGTTCATGATTTTCATTGATTTTGTGTTCTTATTTGTTTATTTAGTGATCTTTAGTCATGTGACTAACATAATTTTCATGACATAACATCCTAACTTATTTAGATGAATTGGGGTGGTAGTGTGGAATTCACTTTTCATAGATCAACTATAATGTACACATATATTTAAATTTTTCATTCCTAGCATATTTCTTTTCTATTCACTTTTTTGGAATATGTTTTTGGTAACCAATGATACTTAGTTTGTGAATAGTTTTCCATTATTCATTTTTATTAATTTTCTTATTAGTTTATGGGGAAATAAGGTGTTGTGGTGGGGATAATTTTTATAATCACATCTCATCATTTTATCAAATATTATATAATGATGAGATATTTTGGATTATTTGGACACATATATATCATATAATTTATCCATTTATTTTTTATGTTTTTTCTTGTATTTTTGGTTCATGTTGTGTATTTATATTTTTTTTTGTATTGTATTATTTTATCCAATATACACTATTTTATTTTATATATAAAATAAACCTTTATGGTTCAAATTTATTATTTCTTATTTGGATTTTTTATTTTCTTATAACAACATATTTCATATACATGGATGTCCAATGCATAGACACACCATGACATATTATTATTGTTATTATTACCACTTCTGTTTCATTATTATCTTATGAGGGAGAAATTATTCCTACTTGTATTTTAGTGTGATAACCACATTTATCTCTCTAATCCAGAGAAATTTGGGATATGCTTTATTCCTTGAGGAGGGTGTACAAAATTAATGTGGTGGGTTCACCTAGGTCGATTCATTACGTGGAAGGGGGTAGGATTTTTGTTCATTTATTTATACTTTACGGGTGAATTTTTTTCTAAATATAGTCCATTAGGATGTTGAATAATTATATTATGTATTTTTTTCTGAGTTGAAGGTGATAATATTGGGGATAACCATGGATTATATCTGGAACATATGTTTACTTGAAATTTTCAAGCATGTGTGTGATTGGGATACAGGTTTTTAAAAAGAAATCTATCTTTTTTATTTTAAATAGAGAGAAATGTTTTTATAGAATATTCTAAAATTACCTATTTGTTAAATTTTAAATAAATGAAAACTATTTTTATAGTTTTCAAGATATAGATAATAAAAAAAATATCGTTTATAAATAATCATTGATGTAACCTTGATTCCTAAGAGAGTGGTATGTTGCACAGATCCTCATTAAGGATTAGTACCATGATGTTTTTATTTTCTACAGTACATGATGGATAATATATATATATATTTGTGTGTGTGTGTGTGTCTGTGTCTGTGTCTGTGTCTGTGTGTGTGAGTGAAACTTTTTGAACCCCATAGAGGTTATAATAACTAATAAGTAGCCCAGTGGTGTCGTTTTTGGGAGTTTGGATATTGGTTCCTAAGACATGGAAAAGGTTAGATATAACATATGAGCTTGGTGGTAAATCCGACTAATGTTGATATGCGACATAAATTTTTAGACATTCACCTTTTATATATTTTTATCAGAAAATTTACTATTATTATTTTATATGGTTATTTATGTATATAGATAACATGAGAGATATCATAGCCCGATATTTTCATATATTATATTGATGGAATGCCGACATATATTTTTCTTGTTAATGATATGATATAAATATAGGGGTGTAATGTATTTTTTTGGAATGGGGATTACGTTTTAATAGCATTGGGAGATAAATAATGGATATCACATTGTTTGTAGGCTGATTCTAACTTGAATGGGATGCATGTTCATTTTATTTTTGGCACCTGATCTTAGGAATAATGGGATATGAATTTATATGACATGAGTTTAATAGAATGAAAAAGATAAAACAAGATTTATGCCTGGTCATACATTTATTACTTTGGGAATAAAAGATATTGAGAACTTTTGTGAGATTGATCAGATGCATACTCTCTTACCACAATTCATGTGATTTTTTATTTCCATAATCAAATTGGTATGTAAATCAATGGGACCTAAGATTGGATTAAGGAATTCATTATTAGTTATTAGTTGGTTATAATCATCCCTAATAAGAATTTTGGATATATCGATATGTGGATTTTGGGAAATCTATAAGATATTGATTAAAATTATTCTGTTGACTCCATGTGTGAGGTCACGATTATTTTTTGTGATGCATGTATATTTAATTTTATTCTGAATTCTAATTTAGATAGGATAATCTAGGTTGCTTTTAGTCCCTTGATAACCATATCGACGGTTGACCCAGAGGTGTTCTAGTAAATTGTAATAGGTTTTAGCAACCCAATATTCCTTGAGAAAATAGTTCTAGGTTTTAGTTTATTATTGGTATTTTGTTGGTGATCGTGAATCAATGGTGGTCAAATATGATATGATAGTGTAATGGTTCAAGAAAAAGTTTTTGGTCATAGAAAGAAAAGAAGTATGTTTACCATTGATGTTATTGTATGTTTTGGTATTAGAGGGGCCTAATATGATATATTTTCCCCAATGTTTCAAGTGATAAAAACTGTTTCATCAATGTATAATTGGTGATTAAGATAATGATCATTCAATGTGATTGTTGAATGATTGATTTTTCATTTGAAATGTGTTTAAATTGAGTGGTTTGATATTCTGATAGATGAGTTGTAACATTTTTTCATAGCTAAATGTTGTAACATGAAATTTGATTCTTGAAAAACGGTCTGGGGAAATGTTCAATAGAATAAACAGTATAAATAAAAAGTTCTCATTAAATATAGTGTGTTGGAATCATATATTGACACATATTGGTAACCATACATGATAATAATTATAGAGATATATGATATGTTAATACATGTTAATGTTAAAATTAGTGGATCTTGGGTTTAATTCATTAGGATTAGGTGAATGAAAATAATTTTTTTGGTATTACGATATAGTGCTTCCATGAGGCACAATTGTATAATTTGACTGTTGAGTGGGGATTGGGATGTCGAGAAATTCATATAATGGATGTGGGTATTATTAAGGTCAGTGATAAATTAATGGATGGTATCAAGAATTATTGAGCTGATTGATCACAGATGAAGGATGTCCAATTGTGTTCAAAACACCATAGATGGATTGAGATTCTATATCCAATTAAATTTAGTTTCTATAAACATTAGAGGTGATGTGTTAGTAGAACAAACTTGAGTCTTGTTATGGTATTTTGATGGATCATAGATTTTCGTGGATGGATTATTTTTTGTCACTAGAAAATTATAATATGTGGGTATTGATGAATGAGGATGAGATATTATGTTTTGTTTGGTAATTGATGATAACAAGTGGAAGAACATAATCTAGTGGGATTACTAATATGAAATTTGAAATGTATGTTGGTAGGGTAACTGATTTCATGAGACATCATTTATTTTCCACAAATAGCATATGGTGACATTGACATGAGGATATGTTTTAGGGTTACGGTCACTGGAATGATATTTTAGGTTCAAATGAGAATTAAGGAGAGATTCCTAAGCATGAAAGTGATAAGTATATGGTATGGTGTAGACTAGTGAGGCTAACAGATGGTTTCAAGATGGTAAATTAGTAAATTATAAAATACTCTAGGGGTGGAGAATTTTTAGTTTGTTTATTTAATTTTTATGTATTATAATCTATGCCCTGATGGTTTATCAGGAATCGTTTGTGGAGAAGGGTACCAGATATAGGGTTTTTAACATGCTTTTGGATGATAGTTCATGGAGATTTGAACCAAATAATTTGAGTAATGACATACATTATGAAGGGATGGAGTTAGAGTCTTTTGAGGTTTTGATTAGTGGAGCTAGTTCATTTAAATATTTGGAATAATTTTTACCAGTGGGAGACAATGAATCTCAATTATAAATTGGGGCTTTATCACCACAATTTTTTGTTGAAGATTAATGAGATGCAATTTATGAGGTGGATAGCTGTATGTTGATGGGTTTTTAACTAACTATTTTCTTATGTGTTGTTAAAACCAGGAAAAGTTTTTTTACTTTTCTCGAAGAAGGGAACGTTTTGTTAATTATGAAAAATATTAGGATTTTAAGAGTCTGGATATATTTAGTGGTTGTTTTTTTATATTTTTAAAGGCCCCTGATATTTCCTAGATGATCTCATGGGTGTTATACTGGGGTTGGGATGAAATTTTTTTATATTTTTGTTCTAATCCAAAGGTTATACTACAACCAAGGTTTTAATATAATAGTTAATGTCCCGGGTTATTAAATATTATAAAGGATATAAGAGGATTTTGTGGTGATGGGTGATGTTTATATTTTAATCCCTCTAATTGAGATACTGAATAAGGAATCTGGGATATCTCATTCCGGGTCATTCATTAATTGCGTCATGTATTAGGATTTACATCATGAAATAAATTTTGGTGTCGGTTAATAGTATTTTTATGAATAAAGGGAACCAATCCATGATATGGGTTTTATTAGGATATATTACATGGTTTTTCAAGGACCAAATTTTTTACATGTGAATTACAGTGTTGAAAATGTCACATAAAAATACCATATATACCAATAAGATTATATTTTTTACTTGATGGGGATCTCATAATAGCAGGACTGGTTGATCCATAACGGTCATGAACTAAGTATATCACAATATAGTGGTAGAGGACTAAATAATGAATCTATGGTGATGTAAGGAAATTATGAAGAAGATGGTTGATTCATTCCCCAATGTGACATGGGTCAGTGCCTTTTATTTTTTGGTTCTTTCTAGAGAATTATTTCAATTTTAGGACTTGAAAATATATCCCACAAGGTTTTTCTATTAGATGAAATGTTCCATGGACTCTATTTATAACATCGAATTGTGACAACTTCACATATGACCGCCCATATATTTTATACACATTATTTCATAAAATGTTACATAATGATACACATAATATGTTCCCCAAATATCGAGAGGCCTAATTTATTGTGTAATTAGATAAAAATCACAATACCATGAATCAAATACCCAGAAAAATTATTTAAAACACCATCACATATTTTTAAAATTCCATTGATCTTCTATAACTAGATAGAATAAACTAGGGATGTACATAAAAAGTGGTGAACTATAAATAACAATGAGGTAATAATCAAATCATAATATAAATTAGATTAGTGAATATAATTCCATATTCTTAAAATGATGAAATATAATGGTGAGTATCATAATCATGAACATTATTGCATGGTATGAGATGATAACATGAAATATACATAAAAATGTGATAACAATGTGTAACATGTTGTCATGAGAATAATTCAATGATAAGAGATGAGGCATAAGAAAACAGTTGTCTTAGGCTATACGCCCATGAAACATATATGGTGTCTCATGATATAAAAACAATCCCCAATGCATTGGACATGTATATTATTTGGTGCCCATCTTTGAAATTCATTTTATGTGCATGCATTTTTGTTCCACATAGTTAATATATAATTTTACTAACATTAATTAATTTAAATACCAAGATTATGGAGTGGGGGTTTCATACATGGAATTACCCAAAAAAAATTATAGGTTCTTCTAGTAGAATACCCTTGAGTGGTAATTGGGATGGGCACTGACAATAAAAAAAGTTTAGAATGGAAAACCAAGGGATAATTTGGAATTATAACAGGTGTACGTAATTAATAATGAATGTTCAAAATGAGATATAAAGGTGGTCTCTCAAAACCTATACATCATAAGTACAGTGATGGGATGAGTTAAAATATATTAAAATAAGAAAAATATTAAATATGGAGGATTCTAACAAAGAATGTACTTTGATAAAAAGGAAGAGAGAATCTGTTACATTGAAAGGGAACTTATAAAACATTCGAAGGATATTCTAAAGAGAAAGGGAACCCATTAAAGGGATTTTTTGGAGTTATATGGAGAGGAATATTTTTCCCAATGGGATTTTAGATAACACAAATAGAATGTTGTGTGGGTATTTATTGAATAACATAAGGGAATTCCATATTAATTTATAAATTTAGGTTTTGGACTCTAAAAAATAAAATAATAAAAATGCCAAAACCTCTCACTATTTTACCATCATTCCTACGAAATATGAATTATTCTAAATAATTTATTTTCATATTAACCTAGTTCCTCAAAATGATATCTTTCATTATATAGAAGTGAGTCATGTTAATAATTAATTATTTTTTGAAACATAAAATATAACATATGTTTTGGATAGTTGATTAAAAGTTTATAAAATAAATGAAATGAAATCAAAGATACATTATTTTAATGGGAAAATAAATTTTTTACTTATTTTGTTTATTAAAACACTATTATGATTTTATGATTTTATAATATATACCGTATATTTATAGTGTATGTAATTTTTTCCCAAATATTTGATTGTCTTATGAAATTCTGAATGATTCACCAATGGATAATTTTATCATTTTAATTTAAATAATAATCTCCCAAATAGAAGAATATAAAATTTCAACTAAATATCCATTTTTACTCAAAACAATTATGATTGTAACTACTTTTTGGCCCTTATAAAAAATATATCATGTATTATTAAATTATTTTATAATTTACATTTCAATAAATATTTACTAAAATTTAAATTTACAAAAAATAAAATTATTTCAAAATTCATTTATTTATCAAAAATATTGTTTTAATTGAAAGTAAATATTTGTTTCCTAAAAATAAATTTTTATTATTTGTAACAAAATCAACATTTCCCAACCACATTATATCATCCTATTTATATATCATGATAAATAAATGATTAAATATAATCATTATTTTATTATAAATAGAAAATAAAAAATCATTCTACTAAGGTATAGATACATAACCCCTCATTACCGTAGTGTACGCAATATGGGTATAGTGTGTGTTAGTGGTAAATTCTTGTGTTTTTTTGAAGAATATGGTTTTAATTGTGATCTTGATATGATTTGACATCTCACATAAATAGTTTCTCTCAATTTTAAGTTGTGAAATATCAACTTGTCTTAGTCAAGGGAAAATATAATTGAAGTCATCTCCCTTATATGCTTTATAAGGTACCGTCCTACTGGTTGAGGCCATCACTTATTAATTTTGTGTCAATTTGACATTAGGATAACCCTTAATATATATTAATCATAAAATTCACTATATAATTTCTATACTATCCATAGTAATAAATCTTAATGGTATTTTATATCCAACATGCTACATTTTATAATACTCTAAAATAAAAAAATGGAATATAATGCGTGTATTTTCTATAACTACATTAATTAATACAGAATATATTCACTATAAAAGGAATTACCTTTTGAAAGTTTGGGTCATTACATTTTTCACAACTACATAAAAAATTCTTTCTGAATTAGATTTTATACACTCTAATAGATATATGTAGATAAATTTAATTTTCTCCTCTAGTTCCCATATTTCCTCTGCAAAATTGTGGATTCACCACAAAAATTTAATGTGGTGAGTTTTCATGTCTAATAGAAATTTTTAACTATGATCTGTGATATTCACTAGATACTCCATATATCAAGGTTCATTCCATAAAGGTACCACATATGAATTCATTTTGGGAAAATGGTCTAGTATTTACTTCCATTAAAGGGATGTAGGGAACATGTCACAAATATGATATAGGTTAAGTGTGAGTGTTAATAAATATTTTATTTCTTTGATCAAATCAAGAATACAAAACGGTAAAATGTTTCAAGGACAAATATTTACTTTCTAATTAATTCTACATAATTTCATCCATAATTATATATGAATGAACACTTAATCTCCAGCCTCAAACTTCTGGTCTCATCTATAATTTGCTCAGTTTTTTTGAAAACATTCCATAGAATTCAGAAGTTAAATGAATAGTTTTAATCTCATTTTTCATCTCATGGATAAGATCAAGACACTTCAAATTCAACTCTCCAACTATATCCCTGCATGTTGGAGTGCAAAATATATTCCTACATATAGCCTCATATGGTATCATGAGTTAGTGGTAACTATTATTATGTAACAACTGAACTTGTCGAAGTTGTTGGTCCCAACATCCTTGGAAATAAATTTAACAATATATCATTTAATCCATATTAGGGTTAATAGTTCTATGACACTGATGATCTATCTAAGGGTGATAAGAAGTACTGAAAATTATCTTTATATCCAACACTTACTGATGGCATCCCTAGAAAAATAAGGAAAACCCCATATCACAAAAAGATACAATAGATAGTGGTACTCCAATTAATATATCATATTACATTATTTATATCATAGTGAGTTAGACAATAGAATAATATTATTTTATAGCAATGAAATCCACTTACACTGTAACGTGATCATATACAACCAAACTAGAGTACTCATCGTGAGATTTATTCACATTATGAACTATTTTTTCACAACTTGAAGCACTAAAAATACATGGTTCTTTAATTTCAATCCCATGGAGTATTCCATAGGCTTCCATGGTCATGGGAAGACAACTTTTTGTAGATATCTTATTTGTTTTTACCCCTTTTTCTTATTTCCCATTAATTCAAGAATCCTTCCCATTATGAAAAAATATATTATATAACCATTAAAGGATAAATAATTTATATTTTAAAATTGATTCATTTATATATATAAAAACATGTTCCTAAAATAGACTTATCAAATACCTTGTAATTGAATTACGATTGGTCCTCAAGGATGTAATTTCTACCTAATACAAAATATTCTCACTTTACTATTATTTAAAATTATTTTCAAAAAAATTAACATAATTATAATTATTTATTCAAGCATCAAACATCATAGAATTTCCACCGATCTAGAAATCTATCACATGGATAGAAATAGCTGGTTATGAGTTATCAAGAGTAATATCATGATCCTTAGAAAAGGTATGTCCTTTTTTAAAAACAATTGATCATAATATTTTTAATGGTTAATGAATTTATTCTCTAGTGACTAAATATTTTTAGAAGTGTTATGGGGGTGTAGGACACAAATAGAGGAGAAACATGGAAGAATATTCCATAGATCACTAGTAGTGAATGGTCAGCGTAAACCATGCACCAAAATCAAGAAACCGTGAGTCTGGGAAACCATTTTAGACAGAGGTATAGCACAATATTTCATTAAATTTTTCCAAACCATGTGGGTATCTCCAAGTAATAATGTGACTCCACTTCCCTTAGATAGTGACTTGTGCACTGTTAAGGCAAGGTTTTGAAAACTGTGTGAATACACATTTCAACCAATAAAAGTTGAAATTTATAGTTTTTACATCTCTATATTTTTAGATCCCCATCCTATTTTGTCTCCCATTTGATCCCCTCCACCCTAGTTGAAAACCTTGCTTCCCCCTCCTCTTCTATGGGTGACTCCCTAGTGATTATTTGGTGTTTTTATAGTGTTTGGGTGTGAATCAATGACCTGGGTGAGTCTAACACTCCTCTATTCTATATATTCTATATTAGGGCATGTAAATTTTGTATTATTCTTCGGAACCCCAAAAATATTCACTTTTCAAGTGTATATTTCTTTTTGGATTTAGTGGATGTTTAAGTTTTAATCAATGGTTGATATTAAGTGTTCATTAATAGTCATGAGGTAGGTGGTCTTAAATATTTTTCTCATAGACATGTTTTTATAAATGTATTTGTGGATTATATAATTTGAGGCTATGTTGTGCTTTGATTTTCAGGTTGTGGTAACCAATTTAGACCTTATATTATAGTTTTAGACCCTTAACAGACCCCATTAGATTCATCTATGATGTGATACTAGACATAGGTCTACACATAGGGTAATTCGGGTGCTCATAATTGGTAAATTATATTGGTAGACATTTAGTTAGTTATTTTATGAGATTGAGAATGTATTATAGATATAATTGATACGCATGTAGGATTATATTTAATTGATATTATTATATGTTGGCATAAAAATTGATTTAGAGTTTTAAAAAGGGTTTTGATGGTATATTTAGTGGTATGAACTGATTATAGATTTATTGATGAAATTGATGTTTTAATGAAAGAAATGTTTTGAAAGGAGGAGTTGAACTCAAAGTGATTTTAAAAGGAGGATTCCTAATTGGATTTAAAATTATGTTTTGAAATAATTTGAGGTCCCCTTTTTTGAAAATAGTTTTATAGTTGTCTTGATTGGTTGAAAATAAAAATAACATCCAAGGAGAATGTTATATTTTTTAAAAGGGGGATACCCGTACATTAAAGGGTGATTTCAAGATGATTTCAATGAGTAATTTTAAATGTGTTTATTTCCATGATGTAGTTATAAAGGTATGATAGTACCATGGTAATTGATGGTATTTAAGGGTTATTGAGATAGCACCCATAAAAAATATTTTGTCAAGCTAGCATGATTATGAAATGAACTAATTAATTAATGGACTTATTTAATGATGTTATGTAATGGGGTGTTTGGCCTGAAGTGAAAATGGGTTAAATGGGATTAATATGATTGTTCCAAATGATTTTTTATTCGTACTCAAATTGAATAAGTGTCTAATAGATAGGAATGATGAATGTGTTGAGTTAATTAACATATGGATATTTTTCACACATTAAATGGGCATGAAATGTATTTGGTAAATATATTAAGGGGTCATAGTATGATATTAATTTATATGTTTATTTATTATGATATGTGAATGTCATGGGTATTGGTTATGTATGTATTCTGATATAGAAATGTGGAAAATGGTTAAATAAGCATGTACACATGGCTTAGTGGTGGGATAAAGGAATGAGGCTCTTCCCACAGGTCTAGTTGGATTAATGCTCTAACCCCACCCAGGAACGCACAAGTTAGAGAGTTAGACTAATTATATATTCCCCTATTGGATAATTTTAACAAAGCCACCTCGAACGAGGCACCAAAGAAAGTGTTGTGTCATTAAAGGAAAGGATGTCAGACTAAGGTACTATGCTTCCCAACATAAGGTTATAACGTGGGATGGGATGTCTAACAGAGACTATGTGCTTCCCAAACACATGGTCCTAGCCTGATTTCCAAACTGAGGCTTCAGGTTATGTTGATAAATATCATTTGTAGATTCATTGTCAGTATTATTGTATGTGTCCCCTATTCATGAAAAATTATAAGCCAAAGTCATGGGGTATAAGATGTAAATTACTATGTTATGTAGTAATAGGTGAAGATGAATTTTATATTGAAGATAGCATAGGTGACGAAATTTCAACAATAATGATGATATCTTAAATTAATATTTGATAACTAAAAAAGTTTTCTTCTCATTACCTTGTTTATTTATAGACATGATGGCATAATACACATTTGAATAGACTAGATATTGATTTAGAAATCATTGGTGGTTTCCTTCTCATTTTTACTCACACCCTCCTAGGGTCGCCACAAAACTAGGGTACCTAAAAAGATACTACTTGTTTACATGTACAGGTTTAGGATTGGGAAATTTAATTTGGTTATGCATGGAATGATGTGTTGGGTAATGGAGGTCAGTACCAGGTTTGGACTCACCTCTAGGTTTAGAATCTTATTTCAGTTCAGTTAATTGATTATATTGTATGAATTTTGGCATGTAGATTATTCATTGGTTGTTATAATAGAACATTTACTTTGTTAGTTATTGTTTTTTGTTTCTTGTTTTCGATTTATTATTTCTGTGGTTATTTAATATATTTGTGTCACTTCTATTGTGGTATCACTCTGAAAAGTGGGTATACTCTCCCCATGCTCCTCTTTAGACATCGGTATCTTGTCGACATCCTTACACATACAAAGAGGTGTGTCTAATTTCATGTGATTACCTAACTTGGGAGTAAAGGCCTGGATTTTACATGAATTTTTTTAATAATATAGAATTATTATGAGTATGAGAAAATCGATGGTTTGTGATTCCCAAGGCCGGTGTTCCTGGAATGAATTTTTGAACTTTTTTTCTCGTACATTCAGTAAATGAGTGAGCGAAATTTTCTAACTTTTGAATCATTACTCCGATTACAAATACGAGGTCACCATTCAATCCACAGCGATGTGATTCATTTATGGGAGGATTTACTTTGACCGTAGTAGGTACCGTGAAGAAGATAATTTTTGTGGCATTTAAAATAAATGAAACAAAAAAATTATTTCTTTTAAAAGACACAAAAATTAACTTCTTCTACAAACCTACTGTTTTCAAAGTAAACCCACCCTTAAGTGAATATTGGTTCTACAGACTTAGTGGTGCCCTCATAATTTTAATTCATGCAATGATTAAAATGTTATAAAAGACTACCCACATGTTTACTAAATGTACCCGAAAAAAAGTTAAGAATTTCATTCCGGGCACACCGGACCTTATAATCACGCACCGTCAATTTTCACAGAACTGTAATAATTCCATATAATTAAAAATATTACATGGAAAATCTGGGTCATTACATTCTTCTTACTATAGGGATTTACATCCTCTAAAGCCACAACATAGACTAAGGAAACAAATGGGGATACTGAGAAAGAATCTAAGTCTCCCCCTCCCATGTGATCTCCTAGAGGTTCTCGTGTTGCCAGTGAACGCGCACCAGAGGTATCGACTGCCCACAAAGGACCTGCTTCTATCGATCATCAATCTCTACTAGATCCTCTGTAAACGTCTCCAAATAATCTAATTCCATCTCTCCATGGTCAATTATGGGAGATGGGTCTTTCACGTTACTCCTCAGCTGGGATACATGGAAAACGTCATTCACATTCTCTAACTGTGGTGGAAGTTCCAAATAGTATTCCACCTCTCTTATCATATTAAGTATCAGAAATGGCCTGATAAACCTCTATTATAACTTTTCGCCTCACCCAATTCTTCATAGTCCCTGTCATGGAGATACTAGCAACAAAACTTTGTCTCCCTCCTAGAACTCTAGGGATCTCTGTCTTCTTTTAGAATATGACATGTGTAGGATCTTTGTAGTCTTCTTACTCTCCTGGATGATCTATGCCTTCTTAGTGGTAGTCCGTACCAACTCTGGACCCATAAGTGATGACTCCCCTGGGTCGGTCCATGATAGAGGTGATGGACAAGGTCGGGTGTATAGGGTCTCAAATGGTTCCATACCGATGATGGAGGGATAACTGTTGTTATATGCGAACTCCACTGTAGAGACCCGTATCTTGACGTACATGGACTTTACATTACATTTGCGGAATACTTAGTACATAACAAAAAAACACACACACAAGGATCGTAACAGTTTCGTGTCTTTGGAAACTCGGAATATAATCTTCTAATCGTGGTGAAAGATCTTCAAAATCTCCCTTAAAGATCTTCCTTTTTTTACCTAAAACCTTTCTTTATATCCTGGGGAAAAGAAAACATAAAAGGGTGAGCTCAAATGATCAGTAAGGGTAAACAAAAGAAATATCAATCACATCATATACATAAGCACATAACTTTTGGAAATCTTAACCTGCAAAAGAGATCATAATTTCATAACATGGGGTAAATCATGGCAGTGAAATGTAATCACAATAATCATAACATAAAACATGAAACTTTGTGGCATTCACACATAATCATAGAGAATCATTTCTTGTTAGTCAAGACTCATTTCCAAGACTATCTTAGTGGACAAAGTCCCTTTCTGAATCGAGTAACCCTCGTTTCAGTCCTGTTTCACTGAACCGGTATAACCTACCGTTCCAGCCCTGTCTATCTCATGAGATATAAAATCTTTACCCAATGCATTGGAGGGAGATATAGGTCCCACCCATCTCATAATGAATCCTTTCTTATGTGTGCCACATAATCATAAACCATACATCATAGCATAACCCATGTAATAAAAATGGGATTCTTAAACAACATTACATCATAAAACAATTCATATAAGATAAAAGAATTCATAAAAATATTTACATCACAACATGATCAAATCTATGTAATAATAGGGATAAAAACAGAACCCTTTATTATCTTAGATGGAAAATAATTTTGATAAAACACTTGAACTTCATTCTTGAGGAAAATATCCTTTCTACTTCAAAAATACTTTTCCTTTATTAACATGTCATACAATTTTAAACTAAAAGAAGTTGATTAAAAATAAACTTGAAAACTTGTAAAGGAAGCTTCTTGGAAATACTGTTTTAAAAATCCATTCTTTCCGTATAAGTTAAAAAAACATTCTTCGTACTTTTGTCGGAAAAGTCAAAAAATACCTCGTACGGAAAACGACAAAAGATTCCTTTCATTTCCTTTACTAAAAACTCAACGAAGGGT
Organism: Viscum album; assembly: GCA_963277665.1. Lineage (NCBI taxonomy): Eukaryota > Viridiplantae > Streptophyta > Magnoliopsida > Santalales > Viscaceae > Viscum > Viscum album. The sequence continues at coordinate 96,388,438 of OY728163.1, forward strand.
AAAATTGGATTTAAACAATTGTAGTTGGATGGAAATAATATTACATATTTATGAAACATGGATGTGGATGATAAAATACACCCCAGTAAATACTTACGAATAAACAATCTCAGATAAAAATGAGATTGTGATATTTCCCTTACCTTAGGTCCGATTTGCTTTGTACGTGTCCGAAGCTCCTGTATAATGGTTTAAATAATGTTATTGACTTATTCCAGAATCATACATATTGATATTATATCATATATGGTTCACTTATGACAATATATTACCCGTTCTTTTGTAAATTCCATGTTAAAGAAGCGTTTTGGGTAAAATCGTTTCATTTATCGTAGGTGTTTTGACTTGTTGTTCTTGAAATTATTATTACTTATATCATGATTTACTTACTTCCAGAATATAAAATATGATTTATATATCATATATATTCAGTATATATATATATAATAGATAGATAAAAGAAATGAAAAACACCGTTCATGGAGACGGTAGTCCGTACGTACGCATGAACGTTGTTTTCCTTTCCTTATTGTCTTGAATGGAAGTAAGTAGATGACGTACATATATATATATATATATATACATAAATCCAGTAGCTTTATAATGTCATATATTTCATTATTATTTCTTATATATACTTTATAATCATTCTTAAATGGTTAACATGGAGAATGAATCTCATCGCGTCGTGGAGACGGTAGTCCGTACGTACGCACGAGCGATGATATCGTTTCCATAAATATTGAATTGAATTGGAGTGGATTATACAATATATCAGAATCAATATGATGTTGTAATAACTATGTATAGTTATTCTTTACACCATTATACCCATCCATGTAAGGTGGTGGTGGAAAATAGATTACACCACGGCGTGGAGACGGTATTCCGTACGTACGCACGCGCGGTGATTTCTTTTTCCGTAGGATGGATAGATGGTGAAATAGGGTTGTTTCATACTTATAATAACATATCAGTATATGAGTGATACTGATGTTATTACTTCATAGTGAAACCACCTAAGAAGAAGAAGTGGAAGAAGAAATAAAGATGAAAGAATTGGTAACGGTAATTACCTCTTCTTTGAAGCGCCGCTTTGAGACCTCCTCTTAGGGCACTAAAATTGGTCTTTGAGGAAGACCAGAACCTCTAGGATGTTTCTAGGGAAGTGGAGAAGAGATTTTGGCAGGGTTTGGCCGAGCTTGAGTGCTCAATTTGGTGTGAGGAGGAGGGGGAGGAGGTGTCCTTTTATAAGGGAGGAGAGGGGCACCTTAGGAATATCTCAAAATATTATTTTATATTAAAGTCAAAATCGGTTTATAATGGTTCCAAAGGGTCTTATTTTGAAGCTAAAGTGGGTATGGGTCGAAATCCTATCAACCAATAGGATTTTGACATGTTTAGGGTATTATATTAACCTTATCAATTAGATTTAACTCTAAGTTAAATAATTTAACTTTTACCGTGTCTTTTTGTTTTCTTTCACTATATGGTTAATAAACTTACTATATCAAGCCAAAAGAACCCCAAGTTGTTTATTATTAATATATATAATCTTATCTAAGTCATTTGGCCGAACCTTAGATTTTTAGGAATAAAATAACAATTAATAATATAATATTTGATTTAAAAACTATTTTGTGTCAATTTTGACACTATTTGATATATGATTTTTGTGAAAGTCATAACAGAATTATATGTTCGAACCAAGTTGATTAAATCAACACTAATATATCATATTAACCTATAAAATTATTGTAATTCATAAAAAGTCTCAAATTACATTCATTTGAGCATTTATAACATCAATTATGTTAATATTTCCTTAAAAGAGTAATTACTGCATCATCGTTGTGTCATAAATAAATTAATTTATTTAAAGTCTAAAAATTATAAATAAAATACCATCATGTATGAAATCTTTTTATATTTCTAATGAATATTTACAATAGAATTTAGATTATGTATAACCCCATATTAAAAATGATTTACTTATTAAACTTTGATTTTAACTATTTTAACCCTTCTTTAAATAAATTAATAATAAATGTCCTAATCTAATCCAAGTGGTCCTAAATGGTCATATTTTATTCCTAAGTTTGTTTTTGGTCGAATTACACTTGTCCAATAGAATTAGGACATGTGTTAGGGTAATAGTAATATCATATTTACCCTTAGTTACCCTATTTACTATTAACCGTGGTAAAAAAAGTAAAAAGTTACTATTCACCAAAAATTATTTTCATCTCATTGAACCACATTTTAGTCCTTGATATTAACCGTGTCTGTCGGATTTTCGAAATTCCATTCACAGAAGCGGTAAAATTATGTTTTATGAAAAATTCAGTTTTTTTTAACTACCACTTAGTAGTTTCACTATTCATCAAAAATTGAAGGTTTTCAGTAAAATGCCAAAATTTCATCCTAAGCTATATTTCATATTCCGAATTCAAAAATGAATTCTATTTTACCAAATTCATAACATAGAAGTTGCATTAATTAATTTTATAATTAAGTCCCGCTGTTAAAACAAATAGCGTGTTTTTAAGAAACAATATCTATCAAAAGATTGACACTTGTTTATGTCTGGTTTAAATGTGCAATTACATCCAATGACCAACATTGTATTAAATTGTAAAAATATATTCTAAATATACTTTAAAACTACTCAAATTAATAATTTATCACTATTAATTATTTCGATTAAAAAATTTGTTTTTTAATTATAATTTAGTAATTTTCACTATTCATCAGAATATGAAAGTTATCCGAAATGTACCAAAATTTCACATTAGGTTAAATTCGATACTCCGAATCCAAAAATGAAGTTCATTTTGAAAAATAAGATTTACAGAATTTGAAAAAGTGGTTATTACTATTCATAACGGCTAGTTTTAATAATATTTTAAAGCATATCGTTGTTTCGTGAAACTCATTATTGCGTACTACACACGCTATCGAGGAAGTTCGTGATTGCGTGTAATGCAAGGAAAGTCAAGGATGCGTGTTGTGAAAGCTCCTTTTGGTGTAGCGTACAACACAAGACACTAGTGAAATAAAAAGAATATTTTTCATAAAATCTCGGGCTGTTACATTCTACCCCCCTTAAAATGAATTTCGCCCTCGAAATTCGTCAGGGTTATAAATGGTTTACTATTCGAAAGTTTCTTTAATAGAAACCCACATCGTAAAAAGGAATACCAAAAATTTTCTTTAAAAACTAAAGTATGAAATGTAACGATTACCCAAATAAACTAATCGCTGGGTTTCACATAGGTAAAAATATGGATATGGAAGAAAAATCTAACCATCATGTTCTGATGGAGAGTGGTAGAGAACATGGCTATGGAAAATCCAGTAATCACAAATCCATATATTTGTGGTGATATAAGGTACCATCTGATTCATCAGGTATAAGAGCACTAGGACAACATTTTTGGTTTTCAAGATCATTTCCCTAAAGTTGAAGAGTTTGAATTAGAATAAATACTTACTTTATTTTGGTACAATCTCGCTGTTGTTCGTGCCTTGAACAATTTCTACTTCATCTCTTAAATAAATGAAGTTGAATTTGTTATTCGTGAAGTGTTAGCAGATCATGTGATAGAATGACGGGTCATTCCATCTGTCTCAAACAAAAGGTTCGAAAAGTTATAAGTTCATCTTATGGTTAGATTAATCGTATATGGTTCCAAAAATTAACTTATACTTCGTATATCATACCGCTTAATAAAATAAAACTAGTTTCTACTAAACAGGGACTTCCTGTAGGCCAGTGGTAGGTGATAAAGGCCAGTCACACTTCGGTTGTGGGTTCGATTCCCACAGCCTTGTCCGAAGCGATGGGCTGTCGCCCGTCCTGCAGGTTATCCTTTTTCTAAAACTACACTACTATAACATCCCATCAATAATATCGAAAAAAAACTTCTATCCTTAAACAATACTCACTTATGTACAACATAATCCATTTCAATCTTTAGGCTTATCAATAATACTGCAGTCCACTCTCATAACATAGTGAAAACGATTACCAGAGATTTAATACCATCGTTGATCCCCATATATCATAAGGTATGTTTTGTTGGTCACATTCCAAACATTCAAAGGCCTTAATCAAGTATTTTCTTGAATACACATTGAACCTTATTGAAAACAAGAATTCTATTAAAAGTTAACTCTTTCCACATACCAAAATCCTCAAAATTCTATATACTCAAACCATGATATCACTTAGTCATTATATCAATCATGAGCTCATGAATACTATCAAACATTTAATTTTCTCCTTATCCCTTCATTATGCGCATATCATCTACATTCCAAAAATATCTGAATAACCTTTAATGGATACTGGTAACATTAATCAGACAACAGTGTAAGAATCCTTACATGTCTCTTTATTCTATAGTACCATGAGATTACTTATACAACATTACACATGATAAACATGTAATCATTCCACTACATTCTTAAACCATTGACCGAGCTTCAACAATTCTTTCATCTCACATATCATTTGTAGTCTCTTCATCATCATCCACATAAATACTTCCCATACAACCATACTGATTATCTTCATGAGACTTTCCCTTAGGGCATTGGTTTGCATAATGCCCGTACATTCCACATTTAAAACATTTAACCATTGTTGATGTCGTAGCAATACCATTATCCTCATCCATGGTGTAAACTGAACCTTTTCCTTTGCACTTACTTGCTTTGTGTCCTTCTTTTCCACACCCAAAGCATCTTCCAGTTCCTTTGAAACATTCTCCTTGATGCCTCTTCCCACATGATTTACATAGGGGAAATTGAACTTTCTTTCCTCTATGATCATCATGAAACTCCATCTTTCTCTTATTAGCCGAGTCCGGAAACTTACCAAATTTTACTTTATTGATCAAATTATGAGATTGCTGATTCGGCATAATAATGATGTTTGGACTTCCAAATCCCATTTCATTATGAAGAATATCATTCCATTGTCCATCATATCCTCCATTATCGTGAATCATCTTGATTCCAGCCGTTTTCTAAAACCCAAAAAGAATAGTGTGAGAGTCAAAAATCATAATAAAGGGGGAGTAACTTAAATATCTAACATCTTTGGTTTAATCTAATATCGTTACCATAGTTCTAGGACTATATCCTATACGTATACTTATCCTTAGGGGCATCCCTAGACATACCTTAGAAATATCTCTAGGGATCTCACTAACGTTTTCGCATCCTAGTTTCCAAAGGTTGACTAAACCTTTCCTCTGATACCAACTGTAGAGACCCGTATCTTGACGTACATGGACTTTACATTACATTTGCGGAATACTTAGTACATAACAAAAAAACACACACACAAGGATCGTAATAGTTTAGTGTCTTTGGAAACTCGGAATATAATCTTCTAATCGTGGTGAAAGATCTTCAAAATCTCCCTTAAAGATCTTCCTTTTTTTTTACCTAAAACCTTTCTTTATATCCTGGGGAAAAGAAAACATAAAAGGGTGAGCTCAAATGCTCAGTAAGGGTAAACAAAAGAAATATCAATCACATCATATACATAAGCACATAACTTTTGGAAATCTTAACCTGCAAAAGAGATCATAATTTCATAACATGGGGTAAATCATGGCAGTGAAATTTAATCACAATAATCATAACTTAAAACATGAAACTTTGTGTCATTCACACATAATCATAGAGAATAATTTCTTGTTAGTCAAGACTCATTGCCAAGACTATCTTAGTGGACAAAGTCCCTTTCTGAATCGAGTAACCCTCGTTTCAGTCCTGTTTCACTGAACCGGTATAACCTACCGTTCCAGCCCTGTCTATCTCATGAGATATAAAATCTTTACCCAATGCATTGGAGGTAGATATAGGTCCCACCCATCTCATAATTAATCCTTTCTTATGTGTGCCACATAATCATAAACCATACATCATAGCATAACCCATGTAATAAAAATGGGATTCTTAAACAACATTACATCATAAAACAATTCATATAAGATAAAAGAATTCATAAAAATATTTACATCACAACATGATCAAATATATGTAATAATAGGGATAAAAACAGAACCCTTTATTATCTTAGATGGAAAATAATTTTGATAAAACACTTGAACTTCATTCTTGAGGAAAATATCCTTTCTACTTCAAAAATAGTTTTCCTTTCTTAACATGTCATACAATTTTAAACTAAAAGAAGTTGATTAAAAATAAACTTGAAAACTTGTAAAGGAAGCTTCTTGGAAATACTGTTTTAAAAATCCATTCTTTCCATATAAGTTAAAAAAAACATTCTTCGTACTTTTGTCGGAAAAGTCAAAAAATACCTCGTACGGAAAACGACAAAAGATTCCTTTCATTTCCTTTACTAAAAACTCAAAAAAGGGTAAAATTGGATTTAAACAATTGTAGTTGGATGGAAATAATATTACATATTTATGAAACATGGATGTGGATGATAAAATACACCCCAGTAAATACTTACGAATAAACAATCTCAGATAAAAATGAGATTGTGATATTTCCCTTACCTTAGGTCCGATTTGCTTTGTACGTGTCCGAAGCTCCTGTATAATGGTTTAAATAATGTTATTGACTTATTCCATAATCATACATATTGATATGATATCATATATGGTTCACTTATGACATTATATTACCCGTTCTTTTGTAAATTCCATGTTAAAGAAGCGTTTTGGGTAAAATCGTTTCATTTATCGTAGGTGTTTTGACTTGTTGTTCTTGAAATTATTATTACTTATATCATGATTTACTTACTTCCAGAATATAAAATATGATTTATATATCATATATATTCAGTATATATATATATAATAGATAGATAAAATAAATGAAAAACACCGTTCATGGAGACGGTAGTCCGTACGTACGCATGAACGTTGTTTTCCTTTCCTTATTGTCTTGAATGGAAGTAAGTAGATGACGTACATATATATATATATACATAAATCCAGTAGCTTTATAATGTCATATATTTCATTATTATTTATTATATATACTTTCTAATCATTCTTAAATGGTTAACATGGAGAATGAATCTCATCGCGTCGTGGAGACGGTAGTCCGTACGTACGCACGAGCGATGATATCGTTTCCATAAATATTGAATTGAATTGGAGTGGATTATACAATATATCAGAATCAATATGATGTTGTAATAACTATGTATAGTTATTCTTTACACCATTATACCCATCCATGTAAGGTGGTGGTGGAAAATAGATTACACCACGGCGTGGAGACGGTATTCCGTACGTACGCACGCGCGGTGATTTCTTTTTCCGTAGGATGGATAGATGGTGAAATAGGGTTGTTTCATACTTATAATAACATATCAGTATATGAGTGATACTGATGTTATTACTTCATAGTGAAACCACCTAAGAAGAAGAAGTGGAAGAAGAAATAAAGATGAAAGAATTGGTAACGGTAATTACCTCTTCTTTGAAGCACCTCTTTGAGACCTCCTCTTAGGGCACTAAAATTGGTCTTTGAGGAAGACCAGAACCTCTAGGATGTTTCTAGGGAAGTGGAGAAGAGATTTTGGCAGCGTTTGGCCGAGCTTGAGTGCTCAATTCGGTGTGAGGAGGAGGGGGAGGAGGTGTCCTTTTATAAGGGAGGAGAGGGGCACCTTAGGAATATCTCAAAATATTATTTTATATTAAAGTCAAAATCGGTTTATAATGGTTCCAAAGGGTCTTATTTCGAAGCTAAAGTGGGTATGGGTCGAAATCCTATCAACCAATAGGATTTAGACAAGTTTAGGGTATTATTTTAACCTTATCCATTAGATTTAACTCTAAGTTAAATAATTTAACTTTTACCGTGTCTTTTTGTTTTCTTTCCCTATATGGTTAATAAACTTACTATATCAAGCCAAAAGAACCCCAAGTTGTTTATTATTAATATATATAATCTTATATAAGTCATTTGGCCGAACCTTAGATTTTTAGGAATAAAATAACAATTAATAATATAATATTTGATTTAAAAACTATTTTGTGTCAATTTTGACACTATTTGATATATGATTTTTGTGAAAGTCATAACAGAATTATATGTTCGAACCAAGTTGATTAAATCAACACTAATATATCATATTAACCAATAAAATTATTGTAATTCATAAAAAGTCTCAAATTACATTCATTTGAGCATTTATAACATCAATTATGTTAATATTTCCTTAAAAGAGTAATTACTGCATCATCGTTGTGTCATAAATAAATTAATTTATTTAAAGTCTAAAAATTATAAATAAAATACCATCATGTATGAAATCTTTTTATCTTTCTAATGAATATTTACAATAGAATTTAGCTTATGTATAACCCCATATTAAAAATGATTTACTTATTAAACTTTGATTTTAACTATTTTAACCCTTCTTTAAATAAATTAATAATAAATGTCCTAATCTAATCCAAGTGGGCCTAAATGGTCATATTTTATTCCTAAGTTTGTTTTTGGTCGAATTACACTTGTCCAATAGAATTAGGACATGTGTTAGGGTAATAGTAATATCATATTTACCCTTAGTTACCCTATTTACTATTAACCGTGGTAAAAAAAAGTAAAAAGTTACTATTCACCAAAAATTATTTTCATCTCATTGAACCACATTTTAGTCCTTTATATTAACCGTGTCTGTCGGATTTTCAAAATTCCATTCACAGAAGCGGTAAAATTAAGTTTTATGAAAAATTCAGTTTTTTTTAACTACCACTTAGTAGTTTCACTATTCATCAAAAATTGAAGGTTTTCAGAAAAATGCCAAAATTTCATCCTAAGCTATATTTCATATTCCGAATTCAAAAATGAAGTCTATTTTACCAAATTCATAACATAGAAGTTGCATTAATTAATTTTATAATTAAGTCCCGCTGTTAAAACAAATAGCGTGTTTTTAAGAAACAATATCTATCAAAAGATTGACACTTGTTTATGTCTGGTTTAAATGTGCAATTACATCCAATGAACAACATTGTATTAAATTGTAAAAATATATTCTAAATATAATTTAAAACTACTCAAATTAATAATTTATCACTATTAATTATTTCGATTAAAAAAGTTGTTTTTTAATTATAATTTAGTAATTTTCACTATTCATCAGAATATGAAAGTTATCCGAAATGTACCAAAATTTCACATTAGGCTAAATTCGATACTCCGAATCCAAAAATGAAGTTCATTTTGAAAAATAAGATTTACAGAATTTGAAAAAGTGGTTATTACTATTCATAACGGCTAGTTTTAATAATATTTTAAAGCATATCGTTGTTTCGTGAAACTCATTATTGCATACTACACACGCTATCGAGGAAGTTCGTGATTGCGTGTAATGCAAGGAAAGTGAAGGATGCGTGTTGTGAAAGCTCCTTTTGGTGTAGCGTACAACACAAGACACTAGTGAAATAAAAAGAATATTTTTCATAAAATCTCGGGCTGTTACATTCTACCCCCCTTAAAATGAATTTCGCCCTCAAAATTCGTCAGGGTTATAAATGGTTTACTATTCGAAAGTTTCTTTAATAGAAACCCACATCGTAAAAAGGAATACCAAAACTTGGCTTTAAAAACTAAAGTATGAAATGTAACGATTACCCAAATAAACTAATCGCTGGGTTCCACATAGGTAAAAATATGGATATGGAAGAAAAATCTAACCATCATGTTCTGATGGAGAGTGGTAGAGAACATGGCTATGGAAAATCCAGTAATCACAAATCCATAGATTGGTGGTGATATAAGGTACCATCTCATTCATCAGGTATAAGAGCACCAGGACAACATTTTTGGTTTTCAAGATCATTTCCCTAAAGTTGAAGAGTTTGAATTAGAATAAATACTTACTTTATTTTGGTACAATCTCGCTGTTGTTCGTGCCTTGAACAATTTCTACTTCATCTCTTAAATAAATGAAGTTGAATTTGTTATTCGTGAAGTGTTAGCAGATCATGTGATAGAATGACGGGTCATTCCATCTGTCTCAAACAAAAGGTTCGAAAAGTTATAAGTTCATCTTATGGTTAGATTAATCGTATATGGTTCCAAAAATTAACTTATACTTCGTATATCATACCGCTTAATAAAATAAAACTAGTTTCTACTAAACAGGGACTTCCTGTAGGCCAGTGGTAGGTGATAAAGGCCAGTCACACTTCGGTTGTGGGTTCGATTCCCACAGCCTTGTCCGAAGCGATGGGCTGTCGCCCGTCCTGCAGGTTATCCTTTTTCTAAAACTACACTACTATAACATCCCATCAATAATATCGAAAAAAAACATCTATCCTTAAACAATACTCACTTATGTCCAACATAATCCATTTCAATCTTTAGGCTTATCAATAATACTGCAGTCCACTCTCATAACATAGTGAAAACGATTACCAGAGATTTAATACCATCGTTGATCCCCATATATCATAAGATATGTTTTGTTGGTCACATTCCAAACATTCAAAGGCCTTAATCAAGTATTTTCTTGAATACCCATTGAACCTTATTGAAAACAAGAATTCTATTAAAAGTTAACTCTTTCCACATACCAAAATCCTCAAAATTCTATATACTCAAACCATGATATCACTTAGTCGTTATATCAATCATGAGCTCATGAATACTATCAAACATTTAATTTTCTCCTTATCCCTTCATTATGCGCATATCATCTACATTCCAAAAATATCTGAATAACCTTTCATGGATACTGGTAACATTAATCAGACAACAGTGTAACAATCCTTACATGTCTCTTTATTCTATAGTACCATGAGATTACTTATACAACATTACACATGATAAACATGTAGTCATTCCACTACATTCTTAAACCATTGACCGAGCTTCAACAATTCTTTCATCTCACATATCATTTGTAGTCTCTTCATCATCATCCACATAAATACTTCCCATACGACCATACTGATTATCTTCATGAGACTTTCCCTTAGGGAATTGGTTTTCATAATGCCCGTACATTCCACATTTAAAACATTTAACCATTGTTGATGTCGTAGCAATACCATTATCCTCATCCATGGTGTAAACTGAACCTTTTCCTTTGCACTTACATGCTTTGTGTCCTTCTTTTCCACACCCAAAGCATCTTCCAGTTCCTTTGAAACATTCTCCTTGATGCCTCTTCCCACATGATTTACATAGGGGAAATTGAACTTTCTTTCCTCTATGATCATCATGAAACTCCATCTTTCTCTTATTAGCCGAGTCAGGAAACTTACCAAATTTTACTTTATTGATCATATTATGAGATTGTTGATTTGGCATAATAATGATGTTTGGACTTCCAAATACCATTTCATTATGAAGAATATCATTCCATTGTCCATCATATCCTCCATTATCGTGAATCATCTTGATTCCAGCCGTTTTCTAAAACCCAAAAAGAATAGTGTGAGAGTCAAAAATCATAATAAAGGGGGAGTAACCTAAATATCTAACATCTTTGGTTTAATCTAATATCGTTACCATTGTTCTAGGACTATATCCTATACGTATACTTATCCTTAGGGGCATCCCTAGACATACCTTAGAAATATCTCTAGGGATCTCACTAACGTTTTCGCATCCTAGTTTCCAAAGGTTGACTAAACCTTTCCTCTGATACCAACTGTAGAGACCCGTATCTTGACGTACATGGACTTTACATTACATTTGCGGAATACTTAGTACATAACAAAAAAACACACACACAAGGATCGTAACAGTTTAGTGTCTTTGGAAACTCGGAATATAATCTTCTAATCGTGGTGAAAGATCTTCAAAATCTCCCTTAAAGATCTTCCTTTTTTTTACCTAAAAACTTTCTTTATATCCTGGGGAAAAGAAAACATAAAAGGGTGAGCTCAAATGCTCAGTAAGGGTAAACAAAAGAAATATCAATCACATCATATACATAAGCACATAACTTTTGGAAATATTAACCTGCAAAAGAGATCATAATTTCATAACATGGGGTAAATCATGGCAGTGAAATGTAATCACAATAATCCTAACTTAAAACATGAAACTTTGTGGCATTCACACATAATCATAGATAATCATTTCTTGTTAGTCAAGACTCATTGCCAAGACTATCTTAGTGGACAAAGTCCCTTTCTGAATCGAGTAACCCTCGTTTCAGTCCTGTTTCACTGAACCGGTATAACCTACCGTTCCAGCCCTGTCTATCTCATGAGATATAAAATCTTTACCCAATGCATTGGAGGGAGATATAGGTCCCACCCATCTCATAATGAATCCTTTATTATGTGTGCCACATAATCATAAACCATACATCATAGCATAACCCATGTAATAAAAATGGGATTCTTAAACAACATTACATCATAAAACAATTCATATAAGATAAAAGAATTCATAAAAATATTTACATCACAACATGATCAAATATATGTAATAATAGGGATAAAAACAGAACCCTTTATTATCTTAGATGGAAAATAATTTTGATAAAACACTTGAACATCATTCTTGAGGAAAATATCCTTTCTACTTCAAAAATACTTTTCCTTTCTTAACATGTCATACAATTTTAAACTAAAAGAAGTTGATTAAAAATAAACTTGAAAACTTGTAAAGGAAGCTTCTTGGAAATACTGTTTTAAAAATCCATTCTTTCCGTATAAGTTAAAAAAAACATTCTTCGTACTTTTGTCGGAAAAGTCAAAAAATACCTCGTACGGAAAACGACAAAAGATTCCTTTCATTTCCTTTACTAAAAACTCAACGAAGGGTAAAATTGGATTTAAACAATTGTAGTTGGATGGAAATAATATTACATATTTATGAAACATGGATGTGGATGATAAAATACACCCCAGTAAATACTTACGAATAAACAATCTCAGATAAAAATGAGATTGTGATATTTCCCTTACCTTAGGTCCGATTTGCTTTGTACGTGTCCGAAGCTCATGTATAATGGTTTAAATAATGTTATTGACTTATTCCAGAATCATACATATTGATATGATATCATATATGGTTCACTTATGACATTATATTACCCGTTCTTTTGTAAATTCCATGTTAAAGAAGCGTTTTGGGTAAAATCGTTTCATTTATCGTAGGTGTTTTGACTTGTTGTTCTTGAAATTATTATTACTTATATCATGATTTACTTACTTCCAGAATATAAAATATGATTTATATATCATATATATTCAGTATATAAATATATATAATAGATATATAAAAGAAATGAAAAACACCGTTCATGGAGACGGTAGTCCGTACGTACGCATGAACGTTGTTTTCCTTTCCTTATTGTCTTGAATGGAAGTAAGTAGATGACATACATATATATATATATATATATATACATAAATCCAGTAGCTTTATAATGTCATATATTTCATTATTATTTCTTATATATACTTTATAATCATTCTTAAATGGTTAACATGGAGAATGAATCTCATCGCGTCGTGGAGACGGTAGTCCGTACGTACGCACGAGCGATGATATCGTTTCCATAAATATTGAATTGAATTGGAGTGGATTATACAATATATCAGAATCAATATGATGTTGTAATAACTATGTATAGTTATTCTTTACACCATTATACCCATCCATGTAAGGTGGTGGTGGAAAATAGATTACACCACGGCGTGGAGACGGTATTCCGTACGTACGCACGCGCGGTGATTTCTTTTTCCGTAGGATGGATAGATGGTGAAATAGGGTTGTTTCATACTTATAATAACATATCAGTATATGAGTGATACTGATTTTATTACTTCATAGTGAAACAACCTAAGAAGAAGAAGTGGAAGAAGAAATAAAGATGAATGAATTGGTAACGGTAATTACCTCTTCTTTGAAGCGCCTCTTTGAGACCTCCTCTTAGGGCACTAAAATTGGTCTTTGAGGAAGACCAGAACCTCTAGGATGTTGCTAGGGAAGTGGAGAAGATATTTTTTCAGGGGTTGGCCGAGCTTGAGTGCTCAATTTGGTGTGAGGAGGAGGGGGAGGAGGTGTCCTTTTATAAGGGAGGAGAGGGGCACCTTAGGAATATCTCAAAATATTATTTTATATTAAAGTCAAAATCGGTTTATAATGGTTCCAAAGGGTCTTATTTCGTAGCTAAAGTGGGTATGGGTCGCAATCCTATCAACCAATAGGATATAAACAAGTTTAGGGTATTATTTTAACCTTATCAATTAGATTTAACTCTAAGTTAAATAATTTAACTTTTACCGTGTCTTTTTGTTTTCTTTCACTATATGGTTAATAAACTTACTATATCACGCCAAAAGAACCCCAAGTTGTTTATTATTAATATATATAATCTTATCTAAGTCATTTGGCCGAACCTTAGATTTTTAGGAATAAAATAACAATTAATCATATAATATTTGATTAAAAAACTATTTTGTGTCAATTTTGACACTATTTGATATATGATTTTTGTGAAAGTCATAACAGAATTATATGTTCGAACCAAGTTGATTAAATCAACACTAATATATCATATTAACCTATAAAATTATTGTAATTCATAAAAAGTCTCAAATTACATTCATTTGAGCATTTATAACATCAATTATGTTAATATTTCCTTAAAAGAGTAATTACTGCATCATCGTTGTGTCATAAATAAATTAATTTATTTAAAGTCTAAAAATTATAAATAAAATACCATAATGTAGGAAATATTTTTAGCTTTCTAATGAATATTTACAATAGAATTTATCTTATGTATAACCCCATATGAAAAATGATTTACTTATTAAACTTTGATTTTAACTATTTTAACCCTTCTTTAAATAAATTAATAATAAATGTCCTAATCTAATCCAAGTGGGCCTAAATGGTCATATTTTATTCCTAAGTTTGTTTTTGGTCGAATTAAACTTGTCCAATAGAATTAGGACATGTGTTAGGGTAATTGTAATATCATATTTACCCTTAGTTACCCTATTTACTATTAACCGTGGTAAAAAAAGTAAAAAGTTACTATTCACCAAAAATTATTTTCATCTCATTGAACCACATTTTAGTCCTTGATATTAACCGTGTCTGTCGGATTTTCGAAATTCCATTCACAGAAGCGGTAAAATTAAGTTTTATGAAAAATTCAGTTTTTTTTAACTACCACTTAGTAGTTTCACTATTCATCAAAAATTGAAGGTTTTCAGAAAAATGCCAAAATTTCATCCTAAGCTATATTTCATATTCCGAATTCAAAAATGAAGTCTATTTTACCAAATTCATAACATAGAAGTTGCATTAATTAATTTTATAATTAAGTCCCGCTGTTAAAACAAATAGCATGTTTTTAAGAAACAATATCTATCAAAAGATTGACACTTATTTATGTCTGGTTTAAATGTGCAATTACATCCAATGACCAACATTGTATTAAATTGTAAAAATATATTCTAAATATACTTTAAAACTACTCAAATTAATAATTTATCACTATTAATTATTTCGATTAAAAAAGTTGTTTTTTAATTATAATTTAGTAATTTTCACTATTCATCAGAATATGAAAGTTATCCGAAATGTACCAAAATTTCACCTTAGGCTAAATTCGATACTCCGAATCCAAAAATGAAGTTCATTTTGAAAAATAAGATTTACAGAATTTGAAAAAGTGGTTATTACTATTCATAACGGCTATTTTTAATAATATTTTAAAGCATATCGTTGTTTCGTGAAACTCAGTATTGCGTACTACACATGCTATCGAGGAAGTTCGTGATTGCGTGTAATGCAAGGAAAGTCAAGGATGCGTGTTGTGAAAGCTCCTTTTGGTGTAGCGTACAACACAAGACACTAGTGAAATAAAAAGAATATTTTTCATAAAATCTCGGGCTGTTACATCCACCAAGGGAAAGTGATCCTCCTAACTGAATCCAAAATATAGGACACATGAACGAAGCCTTTCCCCAAGCGTCTCAATGGTCTACTCCATCTAACCCTCCATATGAGGATGAAAGGTGCTGCTTAAACGCAATTCTGTCTCGAACGCCTTCTGTAATCCCTTTCAGAATAGGGATGTAAAACGTTTGTCACGGTCATAGATGATAGTCAATGGAACCCCATGAAGTATCACAATCTCCAATATATAGAGTCATCCCAAGCCTTATATTGATCCCTGCTCTCAGATAGGTATGAAGTTGGGTGACTAGGTGAGTATTTCAATGATCACCCATATAGAATCATGTCCCCTAGACGTACGTGGAATCCCTGTCACAAAGCCCATGGAGATCTCATCCCACTTCCACTCTGGAACCTCTAGTGGCTGATCTAAGCCTATTGGAACTTAATTCTCAACCTTCACTTTCTGAAAAGTGAGGCATCATGAAAAAAAACTATGCCACTGCCTTCTTTATCCATGGCCTCCAGTGCTGACGTCAGCGGTACTGGTACATCTTCGCCACAATAGGATGTACTACCCGAGGGGACATATGGAACTACCTCAACACCTCCCCCCGTAGTGTCACTGGTACCATGGTACGTCCTCTAAAGAGGATGACGTGCTCCCCACCTTCATGAAATCCCTCAGGTTCCTGCCCTGAGGATATCTGAGCTCATCGAGCCTCATAATCAATGTCCCCATGTTGCACCTCCCAGACTCGCTAAAGGAGTGGGGTGTGACGATCATAGACTGTAGGTATGATCTTCCATCTCTATCTATGAAGGATATCTGCAACGATGCTATCTCTTATGTCACCTTACTCAGTATCTATAGACCAGACCTCCTACTAAGTGCATCTACTACCATAGACTCCATCCCAGGAGTATAGACTATCTCAATGTCATAGTCTTTGAGGAACTATAGCCATCGTTGTTGTCTCAGGTTCAGGTCCTTCTGAGATAAGATATACCTGAGACACTTGTGATCATAGTAGACTGTTAAACGTTACCCATAAAGTAATTCTCCCACAAATTCAAGGAATAGACCAATGATGCTAACTTCCTGTCATGGGTAGCATAGTTCTGCTCATGTTTCCTCAGATGTCGTGAACCATAAGTGATCAATGATCACTCCTGCATCAGGACACATCCATGCCCAGTCCCGGATGCATCACAGTAGAACACATACCCAACGCCCTCTTCTTGAAGCCTCAAGATGGGGGAACTCATCAGTCTCTTCCTCAGGTCCTGGAAACTCTATTGGTATCTCTCTGTCCATAGTAAAGGTTTCCCTTATTTTTCAAAGTAAAAATGGTGTTAAAACTCTAGAAAAGTCAGGTACGAATCCCCAGTAGTGTCCATCCAACCCCCGGAATCTCTGCATCTCCTTCATGCTCCTTGGTGGATCCCTATCTAGCACAACCTCTATATTCACTAAATCCACTACAACTCCATCCTATGAGAAAACATGTCCCATAAAGTAGACCTATCATATCTAGAACTGGAACTTCAAGAGTTTAACATAAAGTTGGTGCTCTCAAAGTGTCTCCAGATCCATCTTTAGATGATAGGAATTCACCTCCTCTATCGTCGAGTATATCAAGATGTCATCGATGAACACCCCAACAAAGAGATCAAGTTATGGCTGAAAGATAATGTTCATGTGTCCCATGAACACTGTTGGGGCGTTTGTCACGCTGAAAGGAATAACCAAGAACTCATAATGGCCATAATGAAATCCAAAGGCCATCTTCTTTACATCCTCATCTCGTATTCCAAGCTGATGATAGCCTGATCGGAGGTCTATCTTCGAACACCAGCGAGCTCCCTTAAACTGATCAAAAAGATCATCAATCCTTGGGAGTGGATACTTGTTCTTAACGGTCACCCGGTTCAGGCGCTGATAGTCCACACAAAGTCTCAAACACCCATCTTCCTTCTTGGTGAACAAAATTGGGGCTTCCCATGGAGAACATAGGGTCATATGAACCCCTTTCCCTAAAAGTCCTCTAACTGTACATGTATCTCACGAAGCTCCGTAGGTGCCATCTGATATGTTGGTGTAGATATCGGTGCTATCCTGGGGATACAAGTCGATGTAATAGTATACCTCTCTGCATTGAGGTAGTCTTGTAATATCATTAGGAAAGACATCATCATACTGGTCCACCACTATAGGATATCTCTTACTGTCAACATAAAATACTCTGAGGGTAAGGCTATCCAACTGAGAGTAATCGGCTGCACCCTCCTCTTGGTATGTCCATCTTGAGCGGAAAAGGTTTCCTTCTCACCAGTGAAGGAAACCCTAGTCTCGTCTATGTAGAAACACTGTACATTGCACCTAATACAGTCAATATGAGTGTGGACAGTGGATAACCATCCCATACCCAAGATGACGTCGTAAGGACTCAACGCCACGACTATGAGATCTCATCTGAAGCTATCGCCTCCTAGAGTAATCTTGCACTGCCGGTACCAGTGCGTAATCATCGAATCTACTCCCATAGGTGTCTATAGACACAAGGATCAAGCCAAAGGCTTTAATAGAATCTTCGATCTCCAAATGTGGGTTGTGGAAATAAAAGAGTGACTGAAACCAGTGTCTGTAAGTACTATAGCTATGGTTGAGTATACAAAGATCATACCTCTAGGGTCTCCAAAGAATCGTAGTCATAGGCCTCAACTGCATAGAGATGAGATTTTCCTTTTCCTCTTGCTCCTTGGGGTTGGGGTGGACCACCCGGCAGTGGTGGTGGTAGAATTTTGAAACGTCGTCCACCGCCTACTGTACGACCATCTCTTGTGAGACATCTTCCACCCCACGGACCTCCTCGCTCGAACCTCCGCCTCTGCCTCTACTGGTGGGGCTAGTGGAAATGAAATCCCAATAGGAAGTGGTGCTGCTGGTACACCACCCGAAGGTGCGAACACCGTGAGAGGGCCATGCACCAAGGCCTCATCGCTCAGTGGAACGTCATCCCATTCTCTCTCAAGAAGCCTGGTTAGTTATCTTCATGGTGGAATCCAGAATATAAATAGGTGTGCAACAGTTAAAAGTAATACATGGTGAGATGACTCAAGAAAACACCAGAAAGTCTTTTCAAAACATATACAATCAGTGTTTTCATGCGTTGAGTCGGAAACAGAATTCAAAGTCTTGGTGTATGGATACATTTTCCACCGCACCAACACTGGATATCTCGAACTGAAAACTACCCTAAAAACACTTTACACAATTTCCACATAGAAATGATCAGATTCCTAGTTCTTCAATAGAAACGAAATCCTATGATACCACTTTGTCACGACCCATCCCCCAGGGCCTGTGCTGTGACTACCCCAAGCCCGCCTTCCATAGGCCAGGGATTAGCGACATGCACTAAATTGAATATTCTAGAAAATGGGAAGGCATTACCTTTAATCCTATACAAACACGCAGAGAACACAATAAGAAGCAACAACAACGTAAAATATTGTAGTAAAAGTGTGATGAAAGTAAAAGGGGATGGAATACAAGCCCAATTGTAAAAGTATTAGTACGACTAAAAGTAATGTACAAATAAAAGGACAAAGGAAAACAGTTACTGGTTTGTCCTCCGAAGGTCCTACCAGATGGGTAGGTACAGATCACCTCCACTACACTCCAAGTCCACTCGTCTCCTCTGCGTCATGTCACACTCAAATAGTCCACCTTTGAGCACCATCAAATCCTGGCTCCCTCAGCCTTGATCAATGTTGCACGTTGTCTGCACAAGACACAACAAGGTGCAGTGAAGCACGTGAAAGGGTGAGTAGAACAACACTGAGTAGGGACCCTGAGACCCTGAAGGTCTCCTAGAGTTCAACAATGAAAAACCACAGGGTAACACCATGAATGTAGATTACCACACAGGTGAGGTACCACAAAGCATAACCTCAAACACAAGCACAAGGTAAAGACAGATCACTCCATGATTTATTCTAGGGGTAGTAACAAGTTACATCCCTAGTAACAACGTCGAACGCCTCAACTGCTAGAAATATCCTCCTCTATCGAGTAAAGTGGGCCCGTCGGGTCACTCCGAGCCACTTACCACTAACCTTGAACTATTGAAGTACTCCTCCCAACCACGTACTATGAGTCTTTCATGTCACGCATAGCCACCTAACCCCATCATGGTCTACCAAGGTACTCCTCCCTATCACGTACCGCAGCCGCTCCCCACCATGGCCCACCAGGTCACAAAGAACCACCCACCCACATCATGGTCTGCTAAGGTACTCCTCCCCATTGTGTATTGTGGTCATCGAGTAACTTTGAGTCAAAAATTCAGCAGTCTTCAGGTCTCATCCAGTCATAGGGTTCCGTACGTAGTGTGCATAGAAGAACCACTCCCCATGCCATCAGTCATATCTCAAACAGCACGAAGTCTCACAATGATTTAACCCGATGATCATCCAAGTCTTAAGGGTTCCAAAACAATAGATAGTGTGTTAGTCATACGATCGGTATGTGCATTATTAGCATTTCACTGCTAAGGGCCCGGTTCGATTTGGATTCGATCCAACCTGGATGAACTCCATGTTTCTTCGAAACTCTAATGGAGTAACTAATAATGATGCTCTCACTCATAGGGTCCCAAAACTATGGAAAGTTCGTCAAATAGGCATCTGGTTCACAAGATAAGATCCTTTGATTGTTTTTTGGCAGGATTTGGCTCGGGTCTGGTCTGGCATGGTCAGACCGACCCTGCCTAACCCGGTCTAGGCTGGGCCAAGGTGGACTTAGCCTATTGGGCCGATGTCCAGTCCAGCCTCCAAGAGGTGTGGCCCAGCCTGAATAGGGAGTCCAGCGATGGGGCGGCCCGACCCACATGGGGTGGTGGCCTGCTAGGTTGGAGGCCAGGTCTGGGGGTGACGGCCTGCTGGGGAAGAGGCTCAGTCCGAGGGTGGCGTCCCAGGCCAAGGGTGGCGGCCCAATTAGGGGGCGGCAGCCCAGTCCCATGGCGGAAAAACTATGTGAGGGTGGTGACCCGACGCGAGGGAAGCGACCAGCTTTGAGGGCGGAGGCCCCGTCCGAGGGGGGCGGCCTGGCATGAGGGTGACGGATCAGGCTGAGGGGTGAGCCTCGATGTGAGGGTGGCTTCCCGGCTTGAGGGCAGCGGCCGACTCTGAGGGTGGTGGCCCGACTCAAGGATGGCGATCTGCTCCGAGGTCAGCGGCCTACTCCGAGGGCGCCGGCCCAGTTCGGTCCGACGTAAGTGGGTGTAACCCCCAGTATTTTGAATTCCATACTGGAAAAAATATTGTTCGGTTGGAGAGTTGGTGGCACCGCGTGGATTCCATTCGGTCACCGTAGAACCTGTCAGAGGTGGGTTCTGCCTCTACAGCAGCTTTGGCCGTTGCTAACATTTTCCAGCGGCACAACAGTCATGTCGCCTCCCTTCCCACGATCGTCTATCATTTTGGCCACCTCCACTGTTCCTTGAGGATGACGATCCACGACCTTCCTCTTGTGGCATGCATCGATGTGCTTGTGGTATTCCAAGCTGGAGCAAGGATAACAAGATAACAGAGGGTTCGGGGCAGGTTTATTAGGCCAGCGCCCTCCACGTTCGCTAGTATTATAGAAGATATTAATGGGTTGAATAATTTTAATTAAAAAAAAAGATAAACCCCGAAATGATCCCCACAACAAACATCCAGCAAAGAAGAATCAATTTCGAGACAACCCTTTAGTAAGTTGACCCACGCAATTCGTATATTTTCAATAAAAATGAAGAGGAAATCAAAAACACACCAACGAAATAACCCCATACCTGAAAATGTTGGAGAGCACTCATGGTTGAGGAAGTATCATTTTTCTCCATCCCCACAACAAGATGTCCTCACCACCACCTGAATTTCAAACTCTAATTTTGGGATTGGGTGTCTCACATACCCTCCTGCTGGGGTCGGCTCCATCCTCTAAGGGCTCGGCATTTTGGCACTCTAACAAAACTTCATTTCTTGGTGAAGCTTGTCTGATACCTCTCTGTCTCTCCTATAAATATAGTGATTGGGGGAGGGGTATCAGACAAGATTCTCCAAGAAATGAAGTTCTGCTGGAGTGCCATAACGTCGAACCCGTTGAGGATGGTGCCGACCCTAGAAGGAGGTGACATGTGACTCCAAAACCCCGAACTGGAGTTCGACATTTGGTGGGAGTGAGGACAGCATGTTGCAAGGACGACAAACAATGAGACTCCCTCAACTTCATGCGCTCTCCAATGTTTCAAGGTAGGGGTTATTTTCATTCTGAATTTTTTATTTCCTCTTCCCATTTTAAAAATTATATGAAGAAAGCTGGTCAACTGACAAATGGGTTGACCCGTGATTCATTCATCTTTGTAGGAGGTTTGTTGTGGGGAATCTTTGTGGGATTTTTCTTGTTGTTTAATTCAAATTATTAAACCCCTTAATATCCTCCATAATACGAGCTAACGAGGAGGACGAGGGCCTAAGAAATGTGGAATGAACCATCTGCTATCTTTCTATCCTTGTGCCACCTTGGAAGACTGTGAGAAGTTTGACGCATGCCACAATAGGAAGGTCGCGGCTCGTCAGCCATTGCGAACGGAGGAGGCAGCTGGAACGACGGTCGGCCATAGGAAGGGAGGTGGCGCAATCGACGTTCCGTTGGTGAACAGAAGATGCGGATGAAGCCATCGCAGAGGCCGAACTAGCCTCTAGTGGGTTCTGGTGTACCCACGCAGTGAGCTCGACTCACTAATCGAACGACCTTCGGGCCAGTCGAGAATCCATGAGATCGGGGGGTTACACCCCCCCCCCTGCGTTGGACCGAATCGGGCCACCACCCTTGGAGCAGGCTGCCGCCCTCACATCGGGCCATGAACCTGAGACCAAGCCCCCATCCTCGGAGCAGGCCACCGCCCTCGAGCTGATGCACCGCCCTCATTCCGGTATGCGGCCCTCAAACCGGGCCGCCGCCCTCGGAGCAGGCCATCTCCCTCGAGTCGAGTCGCCACCCTCACGTCGGGCTAATTCCCTTGGACAGGTCCACCGCCCTCAGAGCATGCCACCACCCTCGTGTTAGGAATATGCCCCAACGTCGGGCTGCCACCCACAAACTGCCCCCCCCCCCCGGACCGGGCCGCCGCGCTAGCAGGCCACCGCCCTCGGACCGGGTGGCCGCCCCAGCGCGCCACCCCTTTACGGGCATCCATATTTTGGTTATTCCTCACTTATTGTCCACCCTCATCTAGGTTGGACTGGAAATTGACCTATCTGGCAGAGTCCACCTTACCCCAAACTAGACCGGGTCAGGACGGGTCAGTCCTACCGAGTCCAACTAGACCTGGGCCCAAACGGGCCCAGAAACACTCAAAGGACCTTATATTGAGAACTGGAAACCCATTAGATAAACCATCTGTGGAGTTGGGACCCTTGGAGATAAACTGTCTTTTTTACCTACTGTATTAGAGTTTTGGAGAAACACGGAGTCCGGCTGGGTTGGATCACACCCGAATCCAAAAGGGCCCTCGGTACTGAAATGCCAATATAGCATAGACCGGGTGTCTGATTAATGTGTCGTCTGTTGGGTTGGAACCCTTATTACATGGTGGATCATAGGGTTGCTTCTTTTACAGAATTAATTCTGGTTGAGATACTACTTATTTCTTGGGGAGCAGTTCTCCCAAGTGCACTATGTACGAAACCCTGCGACTGGCTGAGACCTGACGACTTGTGACTTTTCGACTCGCAGTAATTCGATGTCCACAGAATGCGTTGGGGAGGAGTACCTTAGTAGACCACGATGGAGGTTGGTGGTTCTATTTTACTTGGTGGGCCACGGTGGGGAGCGGCTGCGATACACGATGGGGAGGAGTACCTTAGTAGACCACGATGGGAGTGGGTGGCTCTGTGTAACCTATAAGACCAATGGGGATGAGAACCTCATTAGTTCAAGATTAATGGGAAGTGTCTAAGAGTGCCCTGGCAGGCCCACTGTGCTCGATAGAGGAGGAGTTCTCCAAAATCTGAGGTGCACAACATTGTGACTAGGGATGTTATTTGTTACTAACCCTAGAATAAATCATGTTGTTATCTATCTTTATCTGTTTCATGTGTTTGAGGTTATTCAATGTCGTACCTTACCTATGTGGGAATATTCCTTCATGGTGTTACCCTGTGGTTTTTCTTTATGGAACTCTGTGAGACCTTTTGGCTCTCGGGGTCCCTACTAAGTATCGTTATACTAACCTATGCACGGGCTTCACCTGCACCTTCTTCTGTCTTGTACAGATGATGTGAAACATTGATCTAGGCTGAGGGAGGAAAAAATAGATGATACTCGTATGTAGACCATTCAACGTGATGTGACAAAGACGATATGAGTGGACATGGAGTGTAGTTGAGGTGAAATATACCAACCCTTCATGTAGGAACCTCGGAGGATGACGTAGTAGTTGTTTTCATTTTTCCTTTAATTTTTACTGTACTTTCAGTCATACTTGTACTTTTACAGTTCAGCATGTATTCCATCCCCTTTGACTTTCAGCACTATTTTACTATAGCAGTTTAATTCAAAATTGATTATTTTTTTGTTCTCATACCATGTGTTTGTACAGGTTTAAAGGCAATTCCTTCCCATTTTATGGAATATTCCTTTAGGTTCTAGTCTACAGCCCCGGGCCTATAGAATACGGGCTTGGTGTAGTCACTGCATGGGACCCAGGGGATGGGTCGTGACATTGGGGCCCCACTTGTAGTGGATTCTAGGTTGGGGATGTCACAAAGTGGTATTAGATGAGGTCATCTATTTTATTTCTATTTTGTCTTTGTAGATAGGATAATATGATCTTTTAGGGCTATGTAATGAGATCATTCTTGGGTACCAACCGCCAAATGTATGTGGGAAATTACAAGTTACCAGGGGTGGGAAATTATGTTCTATTTGTTTCTTTTATAGTTTATTTATATTTCCACCTCAAGTGGTGTACTTGGATGTGGTGTTATTGATTTATGAGGTTTCAACTCTTGGATTTGTGCATTAAGAGAGGATATTTGGGTTCGTGCATTATATTAGGAACATAGGATATATAGTTCATCCATATGTTTCAGTTGATTGACTTGTGAATGACATGATGATAATACAAATTAGTATCATTACCAAAATTGAATGAAATAATGGGTGTGAAAAGTTGGATAAAAATAGTTTTTGAGAAACATAAATCTTTGATTTGGTAGTGTGGAATGTTTTGAAATTTGATATTGGATAAAAATGTGATTTTTGAAATGATGGTCTAACAAAACGGTTTTTTAAAGCATAAATTCTGTGATTTTTATAATTAAATGTTTTGAAAAGTGAACTCATGGGTTTAAATGGTAAGGTATAATTAAAAAAAGAAATAGGAAATTAATGGGAAATATATTTATATGGTTGGTGGTTATTACTTTTTTTGTAGTTGACCATGTGTATTCATGGTTTGGGTAGTGAGAGTTCCATAGTTTGAGACCCTAGGTTACAGAATGTGAGACCTTTTTTGGTTGGGTGTGTTAGATAGTGGGATGTTACTTTTTGTGTCTTCGATTAGGTTGTGGACATGGGGTTCTACATGACGCCCCAGGTTTTATGAACTGGTTTATGTAAGAAGTGTTATGCCTTTAATAATGTATCTTGTTTTATTTGTTTTGCTAATAAGGAATTAGAAATGAAATAAAACATAGAGAATAAGGTAAACTGACATTTATTAAAACATTACTTTACAACGAGACCCAACTAGTTGAATGTACCATGCACAAGACCTAACACGGCCACCGCAAGACTAAAAAGAACCACAACGCGGGCAATCGGATAGTCGTCATCTTCGGGGTCCATCAGCGTGAAAAGTATAATCTCCAGGGCCACGGCACACATGCTCAACGCCAATGGTATGAGGAGAGACATCCTTCCTGTTCAAGTGTTCTGTTTTAGGAAGTACCCCACACCCCTGTATTTATATTAGTTCTTTGAGTTATGACCGTTATGTTTATATATCCGTTGGGTTTTCAAAAACAATCGTTGTGTTCCCACTAATAAAATTTACTTTAAAAGAGAACTCTGTTTTATTCCCTCATAACCTTATTCTTAAAAACATTCTTTCATAGAATATTCTTCATTTTTATTCTTAAAAGTAAATTTCCTCGTTTTTACAAAATCCCGATGAATACCTAGGTAGTTGGAAACTTGGTTTTATATGTTTAGAGGGAATTCGTAATAATTATATCTTTTTATCTCTTAAATTATGAAAAATTTTGGGAAAACTTTTGGTCTTTAAAAGAATTTTATAAAACAAATAGTAGAGTATTTTAAAAATAGTAATGATTTTATTAGTATTGTATAAAAGGTATATATTTTAAAATTTTAGATCAAGAGTTAAAATATTTTATCTAAACTTGAAATTGGTTCTAACATTTTGAGTTAAAACTGTTTGTTTTACTAAATTCCTACATTTCACTATATTTTGAGCTAAGTATATAATAAAACTAATTTCTTATAAAAAAATGGAGTGGGTCCCGGCCAGCCAAGGGCATCCTCAGGGGACAAGCCCTCAGGCCAAGGCCGAGACCCCATAGGGACCCGAGGTACCGCCATCGGGCTCCCCAGGTGTGTGCGTGCGCGTTTCGGGAGCCAGCCTGGCTGGAGGCTCGGGCAGGGCCGTGCATAGGTTACCCAGGTCGCGTGCGGGCCCATGTTTAAGGCCGCGGCTCACGCTGCGTGACGGTGGGCCAAGGCCCGCGGGGGTGGGGAGGGACCCGTGTATAAGGTCCCGTGTGCGTGTGTGTTGTGCTATTGCACCGCTACCCGAACGGCTTGATATTTATACCGCGCCTCAAAACTTTTCGGTTTCGATGTGGGATGCGCTCCGCGTGACCAGAGCCGTCCGATCGACTTCCGCGTCGATCTCAGCCGTCCAACCTGTTTTTAAACGCGATACCTCCCCCGCGTCTCAGAATCCGCCCGATCTCTTCCGAGATTTGATCTCGACCCTCCGATTCCTCTAAAGTGATCATCACATCTCCACGCCCCAACCGTTAGATCGCACCAAGGACGAATCGGCGCCGTCCGTTTCTTTTCACGCCAAGCAGACCGTGCCTCCCCCCGTCTTCTTCCTAGAACCGCGGCCCTGCGCCTGTAGACCTGCACCAAGGACGCCAGGCCCCTCCCGCCCTCGCACTGCTCCTTGCCTTCCGAGCACACCCCCCTCCTAGGTCCCTATTCTCCCATATTCCCCACGTCGGTCTACACCTGGGTCGGGTCACCAACGAGACATCGAGGCCGTTATAAACCCCCCTGCTTCGTTGAAGCCCACGGCAGCTCCTTCCTCTCATCCTCCTTCTTTTCCACGGACACCCAGCAGCCGGCTCCGAGCTTCCTCCTCAAGCACAGTAAGGGTTTTCTTGCATTCTTGAACTTTTTCGGAACAACCTCCATTTTATATACTCACGGTGTATATATATATAGTTATATATATGTATATACTTAAATATAACCCTCTCGGGTTGCTTTGCCTTCAAAGATCTTGGCCTTTGTAATTTTAATGGGTTGTTCCTGCATGCTTATCTTCCTTTAAAAAGAAACATTCGGTTTAAACACAACTCATATTTACCTATATACACTCGATATATAAATACCCCTCGGTTCTGCCTTCAAGAAGTCAGCCTTCGGGTTTCCAGTGGTTGTATATGTGAGGGTGCGTATATACCTCGTTTTCCAGTTTTTCTTTCGAAACCTGTATATACTGCTCACATGTGTATATACAAGTCCACCGGTTATTATATATTATGTATATAAGGTTTCATATATATGTGAATGGTATATAAACTTTGTATAAGCACGTTTACAAATTCCCCAGGTTGTTTATTTTACGATTTTATATTTCGGTTTTCAAAAAAAAACTAAATATACCTCAACCTCGTTTTTAATGTATAGGGTATGTATATATATATATAGTTCGTGAATGTTTTCTCCTAACCCGACCTGTTTTGGCATCGATATTTAAATGAAATTTTTAGATATATATTTGAAAACTATGCTCTTTTGGTTTAAGTGAAGTTATGTTTGTAAAACCTTAATTTTTATACATAGATACATTTATAACAAACCTTATATGAATTTAGTTTCAACCATGTAATTGAATTATGGTTGGAAACTTTGAGTTACCTAAGGAATTTAATAAACTTTGTTTTTAATTGTGTAAAACTCATATATACACTACGAGTATATATATATGTGCACGTGTGTATATATTTATAAGAATATTTCCTTTTATAAATAGCAGGAATTAAACTATTCTTGGATGCTGGGATGATTTTATTAAGCTATGAATTGTGTGATTGCTAAACCAACATGTTTTTTTTTACACACAAATGGGCATGTTTTATTAAAAAGGCTTATCTAACATTGCCCTGTTGAGTTTTAGGATAGAATATGTATTTTGGGTTCAAGGGCCCGTTTACCACCATAATTGATTTCATGTGTTTTTCGTAAGATTTCCCCCTTTTTCCAAAGATTTAAAATGAAAAAGATTCATCATTTAGTATATTGCTGTTTTATATGCCTTAGTGAAAAGGATGTTGTACTAAACTATGTATGTCATTAATTTGTCCTTGCCCTTTTTTAGGGAGAACTGTCACATCATGTAAAGTGTGTAATGATTCATTAATTATGTTATTTATTATTTACATAATGCATTTTTATGACATATCACTAAATGGACTAAGAAATTGGATTACCCAAAGTGGTATGGGACACCTTGGGTAAAATTAAAATAAAAGAGATGTTCAAGGTGGTATGGGACATCTTGAATTACATAACCATTTCAGTAAATCATGAACGATGTGGCTCACATGATAATAAAGGCAAATTTAAGGGTGTGCCCTGATAGCGCTCCAATGCATTGGGTAATGATGTAATCACTAGAGATTACAATTTTCACGATACCTTGGTGAATAACCTTGGTAATTTTCAAATGACACCCTGGGGATGGACCTTGGTGAAACGAAACAATTGTCAATATTAAATGTTGATGCCACATAATTCAAGTCATATAACAAGTTTTTCCAAGATAATGTTCATTCATGACTAATGCCTTTAATGTTTGTATAAAGTTCATAATTCCCTAGTTTTAAGCTTGAAGCATGCCTAGTGTTATCACTTAATAGAATAAGTTACCAGCATATGAACATTTAGTTGTTTCCTTGTGCGCAACACTGATTATGCATTACTTTTAACTGTTTAAATTTAGGCTCAAGTAAATCACATGTAGTACTTGTTTATAACAACCATTATCACTCCTTCAAGAATTGACGTATTTGTTTCATGTTTTTCTTGAAAACTTTGATTAAAGCATTGTTATGTTTGGTGTGTTAAAATCTTTCTTAGTGGATGTTCAAATTCTTTTAAAAGAATGTTTTAAAATGTTACAGTATTTTAAATTCTTTTTAAAACCCCTTTACTGAGTATTTTAATGCTCACCCTATGTTTTGGTTTAAAATTTTCAGGTGTCAGCTTTTGTAAGATGGATGGTTTCAGAAGTTTCCGGTTTCCCAGAACCCGAACTGCACACGATCCTCTGTATGGGACATGATGTGTTGTTAACAAAGTGTATTTTATTTTAAGATAACACATAATGTTCAGAAGGCACCAACTCCTATGGTTTTCTGGAGTCGGGGTCTCTACAGTTGGTATCAGAGGTTCGGTTTGGATAACTCTGGAAAGCCAGAAACTGAAACAAAAATATATATGTATATGTATTTCAATTTTATTAAAAACTGGGTTTTCTTAATTTTTAGATGGAAAATGAAGGCACAAATCTCTTATCTCTCCCCACCGAGGCCCTAGAGACCATTGTGTCCTTAGCAAGCCGTGAGGACTTTCTAAACAATGCCCATATCCACATGACATGCAAATACCTTTACGATGTATCCAACTCACCTCGAGTGCTTAGTCTGCACCAAGGGTTGGGATTGGATTACCTCCTTATGATAATAACCCAATTTCCCTCCTATGTATGTCGAGGAAGGTACTACGAGGGACTTTTCCGAATTTTCACGGCGGGTGAGAACTTCGGCACTATGCTTGATAACCCCTTTCAAGAAGCTGCTGCTGACGGAGACCTCCGAGCGGGCTACCTTTGTCAGATTTTAAACAATGGCTTTTGGGGTTAGTTGTTGGACTTCGGAAGGTTAGAATACGAGTCCACCCATTTGTCTTACAGACGACAAGTGTATGAAGATGTATCTCAACTTCACGCCCCCCATGCTAGACTCATAAGACGTCATAGGTGTTCTCATGAGTTTTTCCCTGAATGCTCGGCCTGTGTTTGGTTCAAGGAGTTAGGTAGTTTTGCTTCTCTGTGTGGAGTTCGTTTAGTCAATGAGTAAGGGAAACTCAAGCACTAATAATAATGAACGTATGTTTATTGAAATGTTATCTTTCTCCTTTCCTTGTCCTTACCTTGTTTTTGTCCTTGTATGATTTTCAAGTAATGGAACTCCTGTCTTAAAACTTTCAGATGGAAGGACAAACCCACCTCTTATCTCTTCCCACCGAGATTTTGGAAATCATTGTGATCAAAACATGTGAGGACGAGTATGACCCCTTCACAAATTTGCGAAGAACGTGCAAGCAATGGTTTGAGATAACAAACGGTCCGGAGATTCTCCGCACCTTCCAGGGGAATGCCTCCATCTATTACCGCATTGGCTCTGCTCAGCTAGCCGGATGTGAATGATGAGGAAGTTACCACGAAGGGCTCTTTTTTTGTTTCACCCTAGGCCGAAACTTCACGGCCATAGTGAAATTCCAGGAGGCTGCGTTAGAGGGAAATCTTTATGCAGCTTATATGCTCCAACTTCTCAGCTTTAGCCTGTTTGACCACATCTATGGCTTCGATATCCTCGACCGAGACATAATTCGTAAAGTTCTTCGTACATTGGTATGCAAAGACATTTCAGAACTTTGTACGGTTCGAGCTTCCCTTTGGAGGCCTGAAATCCCGGAACATAAGTGCTACCCCTCCTATCTTAGGTGTGTGTGGATTAGGGAGCTGGAAGAAGTGAGCTTCGCTACGGGGATCCCTCTAAATGCACCCGTTGACCCTATTCGTTGGTGGAGGTGGTAGGAACGTTTCTGAACCTTGTAGTGTCGTGAAATAAATTGTGAGGATGCAATTTTCTAAAGGGGGGGGATAATGTGACGCCCCAGGTTTTATGAACTGGTTTATGTAAGAAGTGTTATGCCTTTAATAATGTATCTTGTTTTATTTGTTTTGCTAATAAGGAATTAGAAATGAAATAAAACATAGAGAATAAGGTAAACTGACATTTATTAAAACATTACTTTACAACGAGACCCAACTAGTTGAATGTACCATGCACAAGACCTAACACGGCCACTGCAAGACTACAAAGAACCACAACACGGGTAATCGGATAGTCGTCATCTTCAGGGTCCATCAGCGTGAAAAGTATAATCGCCAGGGCCACGGCACACATGCTCAACACCAATGGTATGAGGAGAGCCATCCTTCCTGTTCAAGTGTTCTATTTTAGGAAGTACCCCACACCCTTGTATTTATATTAGTTCTTTGAGTTATGACCGTTATGTTTATATATCCGTTGGGTTTTCAAAAATGACCGTTGTGTTCCCACTAATAAAATTTACTTTAAAAGAGAACTAGGTTTTATTCCCTCATAACCTTATTCTTAAAAACATTCTTTCATAGAAGATTCTTCGTTTTTATTCTTAAAAGTAAATTTCCTCATTTTTACAAAATCTCGATGAATACCTAGGTAGTTGGAAACTTGGTTTTATATGTTTAGAGGGAATTCGTAATTATTATATCTTTTTATCTCTTAAATTATGAAAAATTTTGGGAAAACTTTTGGTCTTTAAAAGAATTTTATAAAACAAATAGTAGAGTATTTTAAAAATAGTAATGATTTTATTAGTATTGTATAAAAGGTATATCTTTTAAAAATTTAGATCAAGAGGTAAAATATTTTATCTAAACTTGAAATTGGTTCTAACATTTTGAGTTAAAACTATTTGTTTTACTAAATTACTACATTTCACTATATTTTGAGCTAAGTATATAATAAAACTAATTTCTTATAAAAAAATGGAGTGGGTCCCGGCCAGCCAAGGGAATCCTTAGGGGACAAGCCCTCAGGCCAAGGCCGAGACCCCATAGGGACCCGAGGTACCGCCATCGGGCTCCCCAGGTGTGTGCGTGCGCGTTTCGGGAGCCAGCCAGGCTGGAGGCTCGGGCAGGGCCGTGCATAGGTTACCCAGGTCGCGTGTGGGCCTGTGTATAAGGCTGCGGCTCGCGCTGTGTGACGGTGGGCCAAGGCCCGCGGGGGTGGGGAGGGACCCGTGTATAAGGTCCCGTGTGCGTGTGTGTTGTGATATTGCACCGCTACCCGAACGGCTTGATATTTATACCGTGCCTCAAAACTTTTCGGTTTCGATGTGGGACGCGCTCCGCGCGACCAGAGCCGTCCGATCGACTTCCGCGTCGATCTCAGCCGTCCAGCCTGTTTTTAAACGCGATACCTCCCCCGCGTCTCAGAAGCCGCCCGATCTCTTCCGAGATTTGATCTCGACCCTCCGATTCCTCTAAAGCGATCATCACATCTCCACGCCCCAACTTTTCGATTACACCAAGGACGAATCGGCGCCGTCCGTTTCTTTTCGCTCCAAGCAGACCGTGCCTCCCCCCGTCTTCTTCCTAGCACCGCGGCCCTGCGCCTGTAGACCTACACCAAGGACGCCAGGCCCCTCCCTCCCTCGCACTGATCCTTGACTTCCGAGCACACCCCCCTCCTAGGTCCCTGTTCTCCCATCTTCCCCACGTCGGTCTACACCTGGGTCGGGTCACCAACGAGACACCGAGGCCGTTATAAACCCCCCTGCTTCGTTGAAGCCCACTGCAGCTCCTTCCTCTCATCCTCCTTCTTTTCCACGGACACCCAGCAGCCAGCTCCGAGCTTCCTCCTCAAGGACAGTAAGGGTTTTCTTGCATTCTTGAACTGTTTCGGAACAACCTCCATTTTATATACTCACGGTGTATATATATATATAGTTATATATATGTATATACTTATATATAACCCTCTCGGGTTGCTTTGCCTTCAAAGATCTTGGCCTTCGTAATTTTAATGGGTTGTTCCTGCATGTTTATCTTCCTTTCAAAAGAAACATTTGGTTTAAACACAACTCATATTTACCTATATACACTCGATATATAAATACCCCTCGGTCCTGCCTTCAAGAAGTCGGCCTTCGGGTTTCCAGTGGTTGTATATTTGAGGGTGCGTATATACCTCGTTTTCAAGTTTTTCTTTCGAAACCTGTATATACTGCTCACATGTGTATATACAAGTCCACCGGTTATTATATATTGTGTATATAAGGTTTCATATATATGTGAATGGTATATAAACTTTGTATAAGCACGTTTACAAATTCCCCAGGTTGGTTATTTTACGATTTTATATTTCGGTTTTCAAAAAAAAATAACTAAATATATCTCAACCTCGTTTTTAATGTATAGGGTATGTATATATATATATAGTTCGTGAATTTTTTCTCCTAACCCGACCTGTTTTGGCATCGATATTTAAATGAAATTTTTAGATATATATTTGCAAACTATGCTCTTTTGGTTTAAGTAAAGTTATGTTTGTAAAACCTTAATTTTTATACATAGATACATTTATAACAAACCTTATATGAATTTAGTTTCAACCATATAGTTGAATTATGGTTGGAAACTTTGAGTTACCTAAGGAATTTGATAAACTTTGTTTTTAATTGTGTAAAACCCATATATACACTACGAGTATATATATATGTGCACTCGTGTATATATTTATAAGAATATTTCCCTTTATAAATAGAAGGAATTAAACTATTCTTGGATGCTGGGATGATTTTATTAAGCTATGAATTGTGTGATTGCTAAACCAACATGTTTTTTTTACACACAAATGGGCATGTTTTATTAAAAAGGCTTATCTAACATTGCCCTGTTGAGTTTTATGATAGAATATGTATTTTGAGTTCAAGGGCCCGTTTACCGCCGTAATTGATTTCATTTGTTTTTCTTAAGATTTCCCCCTTTTTCCAAAGATTTAAAATGACAATGATTCATCATTTAGTATATTGCTGTTTTATATGCCTTAGTGAAAAGGATGTTGTACTAAACTATGTATGTCATTAATTTTTCCTTGCCCTTTTTTAGTGAGAACTGTCACATCATGTAAAGTGTGTAATGATTCATTAATTATGTTAGTTATTATTTACATAATGCATTTTTATGACATATCACTAAATGGACTAAGAAATTGGATTACCCAAAGTGGTATGGGACACCTTCGGTAAAATTAAAATGAATGAGATCTTCAAGGTGGTATGGGACATCTTGAATTACATAACCATTTCAGTGAAGCATGAACTATGTGGCTCACATGATAATAAAGGCAAATTTAAGGGTGCGCCCTGATAGCGCTCTAATGCATTGGGTAATGATGTAACCACTTGAGATTACAATTTTCACAATACCTTGGTGAATAACCTTGGTAATTTTCAAATGACACCTTGGGGATGGACCTTGGTGAAACGAAATGATTGTCAATATTAAATGTTGATGCCACATAATTCAAGTCATATAACAAGTTTTTCCAAGATAAAGTTCATTCATGACTGATGCCTTTAATGTTTGTATAAAGTTCATAATTCCCTAGTTTTAGGCTTGAATCATGCCTAGTGTTATCACTTAATAGAATAAGTAACCAGCATATGAACATTTAGTTGTTTTCTTGTGCGCAACTCTGATTATGCATTACTTTTAACTGTTTAAATTTAGGCTTCAGTAAATCACATGTAGTACTTGTTTATAACAACCATTATCACTCCTTCAAGAATTGACGTATTCGTTTCATGTTTTTCTTGAAAACTTTGATTAAAGCATTGTTATGTTTGGTTTGTTAAAATCTTTCTTAGTGGATGTTCAAA
This sequence comes from Viscum album, assembly GCA_963277665.1. Lineage (NCBI taxonomy): Eukaryota > Viridiplantae > Streptophyta > Magnoliopsida > Santalales > Viscaceae > Viscum > Viscum album. The sequence goes on from OY728163.1 coordinate 96,423,410, forward strand.
TTCTTTTAAAAGAATGTTTTCAAATGTTACAGTATTTTAAATTCTTTTTAAAACCCTTTTACTGAGTATTTCAATGCTCACCCTATGTTTTGGTTTAAAATTTTCAGGTGTCAGCTTTTGTAAGATGGATGGTTTCAGAAGTTTCTGGTTTCCCAGAACCCGAACCACACACGATCCTCTCTATGGGACATGATGTGTTGTTAACAAAGTGTATTTTATTTTAAGATAACACATCATGTTCAGAAGGCACCAACTCCTATGGTTTTCTGGAGTCGGGGTCTCTACATTCTGAATTCGAGTATGTTAAATTTTGTGATGTCATACTTATTGATTGAAATCATACGTATTGTCTTTTGGACCCAAGAGTGGGTGTTCTCTTTGCTGGACCGGTGTACATGTGCAAGTGAAATTGGTTTGGAACCTAGATTAAATGTTTGTTTAGTGTGTATGACATAATTTGTTTAGAACAGTGGTAGGATGGTCCTCATGAACATCTGGTTGTTTGAGTTGGTTTGTGTGGATTATAGGGATCCAGTAAACTATGTTTTGTGTGGCTCTAGTTTTGGGAGTTAGAATCATCAGAATTTTTAGGATGAATTGTGAGAGAGGTCGGTCAGGGTATTGGTTCTTATGGGTGCTAATTTCACATGTTGACATTTAATACCTTTGTAGTGTCACAAAGATAGTGTTTCCTAGTTTCGGATTAACCTAGATGGTTATGTGGAGGGTTTAATGTATCTTGATATATGTCTTGATTTGTGGCTATGGGTTGAAAATCATGAGAAACCATGCGTTTCCTCGATGGATGTCGGCCTGATGTTATGGGAACCTTGGAATGTGAACCATAGGATGATGCTTAATAGATGAAATCGATGCATGGTTGGTGCCATCTATCTTTGGTAAAATTGAATAAGTATGCCTTATGCTCACCTCCAGTAATCACAAGGGTGCTTGTATTTGGTTTTAAGTGCGATTGTGAAGGGAAGGATCATTCGAATATCTGACCATGTGGTTTTTTGAAGTTAGATTCAAAATTAAAGGTTTTTGGGGATATATTGAGTGATATATATTTCATGATATATAGATATGGGTTTTTTGTTTGGTTTTAGGATACTGCAAGACCTCGGTTGTTATGAAAATTTTTGAATGATGGGCACATGTTAGAGATGCACGATGTCATTGGAGATATGTTCCCTAGTGAGTTGGGTGTAAGTGAATGTGTCTCCAGGAAATCAAGTAGAGTGGTATTGGATGTGTGAGAGACCAGTTTGTTTAGGATCAGAGGAATGAAGAGTTTCATATCTGCTGTGATCAGTAGGACATTGTGAGAAGAACTCTTGTGAGGTAATGATAATGGGGAAAAAATGAATGTTGGGCCATGACATCTTGGAAGAGGGTTGTGAGGTGGTGGTGAGTTTGGTTTGAACTTTGAGTCATGTTTAGGTCCTCAAGGATGGTTAATACACTATTGTGAAGGGAAACCTGAGATCTTCAGTAGGTCAAGGTGTCCTCTTTGTAAGAGGTGATATTGACGGTGGATAGTTTGTAGTAGTGTTCATTGATGTCTTATTAGCTTACATCAACCATTTATGATCATGTCCAACATCTTTTCATCATCCTTGGTGTGATGAAATGGCATCGGCTTACTCTTAGTGACTTCAATGTGTTTTGGTCGGATGTGGGACACCTTAGAGTATATGCACAAAGAGAGGTATATATGAAAGATTCGTATGGTGGGGGTGTTCACCATTGGTCAGTTGCAGGATATATCCTCAGAGTGGAATAAATTTCAAAAAATTCCAAAGGTGTTGTTCTCGAGAGTTGGGGATGAGTTGTTTGTGATGCATGTTTTGTTATTCTAGTGGAATTTGTACACCCACATTCAAGTTTTGAGGTACAATTGTGCATGAGAATGAGCCCTAGAGGTTGAAATTGTGCGAGGAATGTGGTGGAATCAATAATACTTAGGTGGGGAGCATTATTCTCATCCTGAATATGTAATGTAGATGTAGTGTCATCAGGATTCCAATGGTAATCTTGTGATGTTAGTGTTCTGGTTTCTTGGAGAAAGGTCAGGTTAGCTTTGGATGTGAAGTTTGACAAAGTAGGGAAATGGCTTTGAGCTTGAGATAGTTTATAAGGTAATTGGATTATTCACATTTTAGATGTGTTAAAGGTTTTTATAGATAATGAAAATGGTTTTATTATTAGTTAATTTCATGATGGGGGAGTTTACCAGACATTAGGGATGACTTCGGTAGGTGTGCGCGATTGATGGTGGAATGCGTCCTCAAGGAGCATTAGGTTGTGTTGTGGATCATGGGTGGATAGTTTTTTTGGGTGGGATTGTTTCCTAAGATATTTTTTGTGGAATGGAAATGATTTGGAAGAAACTCTGAAGGAAATGGTGGATTGGTGGGTCCTTGGTTTATCCTTTGTGTCCTGAGGGCTTGGAAATGCTTGGAAGTGTGGCTCAAGGATGAGTCGTTATAGGATGACGAGGTTGTAAGATCCTGATCCTTAGTGAAGTTAAGTCATTGTTTAAAAAATGATAAACTCTATTTTTTGGTTAAATAAGATATTCTCATGTGCATGAATATTTTTGGAAGTGTTATGGGGGTGTGAGACGTGGAAATATTTGAAAAGTGTCCAAATAGTTCATAGCGCATAATGGGCGCACAATTAGTGTAAACTATGTACCCGGCCCAGAAAACCATGCGTCTTGGTGAAAACATTAGACATAGGGATTGAACATGGTTAAAACATGGTTTTCCAAACTATTCGGATTACTCCAGGTAACCATGCGACCTAACTTCCCTTAGAGAGTGGCTTGCACACAGTTTGTGCACAATTTAGCAAACTATGCTCGTAAACCATTTACCATAAAATTTTAAAAATTTTAGTTATTCCATCTCAATATTTTCCTATCTCAACCCTATGTTTCCTACCATTCCACCCCTCTACCATAGGTGATGAACCAGCATCCCCTCCTCCTCCTTGGGTGATTTTCATTCTATTAATTCGTGTTTGGAGCGCATTTGGGTGTGAATCTAATATCTGAGTGAGTCTAACTGTCCTCCATTCCCTATTTTGTAGATTAGTGCTTATAAAATCTCTTATATTCTTATAAATCACTAAAAAATTCATTATTCTAGAATATTTTAGGTTTTTGATTTATAAGATGTTTCGGTTTGAATCAAGGTTATATATTTAGAAAGTGTTTGTCAAGGTTCATAAGGTTGGTGGTCTTAAAGATTTTTCCCATAGTCTTGTTGTCTTATATGTGTATGTGGTTTCTTTAATTATTTTTTATTTTTTTTTGTTGATTTATGGTGTATTTGGAAGATAATTGTACCTTAGATTTTGGTGTGAGACCCTTCACAGACCCTGTTGGGTTCATCAATGATATGAGACAGAACATAGGGCTACCCAAATGGTAAATCGGGCACTCTTTAATGGTGAAATAAATTGGTAAACATTGAGTTGGGGTGTTTTATGAGAGAGAGTGGGTAGTATAAATTTAATTGGTACACTGGTAGAGTTATGGTTAATTGAAATAATTATAAATGGTATTAGAAAATGCATAATAAGTTTAAAAAGGGTTTGGATGGAATGTTTTGGGACTATGACCCGATTATTGATTTATGGATGGAAAATTATGTTTGAACGTAAAAAATATTTTTAAAGGGGGAGTGGACCTCAAAGTTATTATAATAAGGGGTTTCATAATGGTATTTCAAATGATGTGTTGAACTGAAAGAAAGGTATCGTTTTGTGAAAATTTTATAATGGTTTAGTTGATTGGATGGAAATAGAAATAAAAGCATTAGGGCATGTTTTAGTTTTTTCAAGGAGAAGACCCATGTTTTAATGGGTTGTTTCAAGATGAATGAAATGAGTATTGTGAAATTTATTTATTTCCATGATGTATTTATAAAAGTCACTAGTGCAGAAAACGTTTTTTATGTCACCATTTTTTATGTCGGTTATATATACCCGACATAAAAATGCGGTGAGTAGATTTTTAACGTCGGTTATTTTAATAACCGACGTTACAAATCGCGCCTGTTCGGTTTTTACGTCGGTTATCTTATAACCGACGTAAAAAACCAAAGCCCGGGCTCTTTTTTACATCGGTTTTAAAATAACCAACTTTATAAATTTAAAAAATAGTTTATAACGTCGGCTATATAATAACCGACGTTATAAAACATTTAAAGAAATTAAAGCCCCGTGGACTGTCATTTACGATTTTTCGATTGAAAGTCTTTCGGCTCGTCTCTCTCGCGCGGTAAACCCTAATCGGCTTTTCGATCGACCTGCATTAAACTCATTTTGGCTTCATTGTTTATCTTCTTCACTCCTCTCGGATCTATCATCTCAACTCACAACATTCAAGTAAGCCTTCCACGAATTTATTTCGTTCGTTTTTTTTCACGGATATTCTATAATTATGTTTTGCGATTTTTGTACATTTAATGTAAACAAGATGTAGTGGTTTCCAAGTATGCACATCATTACTATTTTGATAAGATGGCGATGAGATAATCTAAGATACATATGATTCATTGATGTAAGTGATTCAATTTCACATGGTGTAGGATTATTTATGGGCGGGGTGAGACCATGACATTAGCATTGGGGTGTGAGAGGAAAACTAGTAGAGAAGTGGTATCTGAAAACCTTAATTTTAATATATATATATATATATATATATAATTTTTTATACGAAAAGGTTTATTTATATGAATTATTTTGTGAGTGATCCATAGTGAGTATATGAAACTATTTTTCTTTGTTTAGGTGATGATTTAGATTCCTTTTTTCATAGGTCTTTAGTGTGCTTCCTCAACATTTTCATGAGATGTTTTAGGGAGGATCTTACTATGTATACATGTTATGCCCACCATACATAAATATATAAAAAAAAATTGGTTTTTAAAAGCAATTTTTAGTTTTTTATAGATGTTAGTAGCATGGAAGTGTTGTGGAGTAGCGCATTGGGGTGTGAGAGGAAAACTAGTGGAGAAGTGGTATCCGAGAACCCTAATTTTAATATATATATATATATATATATATATAATTTTTTATACGAAAAGGTTTATTTATATGAATTATTTTGTTAATGATCCATAGTGAGTATATAAAACTATTTTTCCTTGTTTAGGTGATGATTTAGATTCCATTTTTCATAGGGCTTTAGTGTGCTTCCTCAACATTTTCATGAGATGTTTTAGGGAGGATCTTACTATGTATACATGTTATGCCCACCATACATAAATATAAACAATTTTCATGGTTTTTAAAAGAAATTTGTAGTTTTTAATAGATGTTAGTATCATGGAAGTGTTGTGGAGTAGCTTTCATGAGTATATAGAGTTTATTATTTCTTCCTAGTTTTACTTTTAGTACTAATAATCTTCTTTTTGGTTTATGTACAACAATACATGTATGAATTCATGCATAATTATCTAAATTTCTTCATTTCGAACTGAGGAGGGTTACTTTTGGTGGGAGCATATCCTAAATGATATGGTATGAATTCATTCTATCATAACCATAAATAAAATATAGTTGTATTTTATTTATCATATACATCAACTTATACTCTTCTTTTTCATAACAAACCCTTTGAGAATAAAAAAACCAAACTAAGGGCTTTGGTATCCACATTGCCTTTTTTTATAGAATATGGGACATAAAAATCAAATGATTGAACATATTACTCCCAAAAACACTTCCATTGATTTTTATAGTTGTGTGAAAATATTTACCAAATGGATTTAGGGTCTACAGAAACCATTAATAACATGTTAAATAGGTTGTTTATCTAATATATTAAAACATCAAAACCACAATCAATATTAAACTATGCAGGCGTCATGGTTTTCTTTTATTCAATGAAATTTAAAACTGTTATATCTAACTATATTTTGTTTTAAAAATAATATTCAAGCATATTTTTTTAAATACCTATAGATTTGTTTTATATTTTAAATTGTTTTACATTCAAATTAGGATTTTTTTCATATTAACATATATTTGTCTTATCTTAAAAATATATATTTTTTTTGATATTTGTTATAGGTAATAATGATTCGAAGTTGGATTACGGCACATCGAATGAGCAATGAATTTGAGGAAGGTGTTGATGCTTTTTTGGATTTTCCAAAATGAAATGTTCCAAGTAGTGACAATTTTTTCTGTCCATTCCTGAAATGTTTGAATATGAAGAAGTTGAAAAGTAGATAGATAAAAGATCATTTGATTTTTCATGGTTTTAATCCGAGTTACAGCCCTTGGATATGGCATGGTGAAACTGGACGAAATGTCACTAATGATGATGATTCACAAGATGGTAACTCTGATGGAATTGAAGAAATGATTCGCGATATTGTAGCAGAACAAATTGAGATAGAACCGACAGTTGCGCGTCTATATGGTGATGCTGAAAAACCAATATATCCTGGTTGTACAGATTTTACGGTTTTGTCGGCGGTGTTATGATTGATTAACCTGAAGGTGAAGCATGGATGGAGTGACAGAAGTTTTACAGAGCTGCAACAACTGATGAAGGACATTCCTCCAAAAGATAACGATCTTCCAGATTCACATTACAAAGCCAAGAAAATATTATGCCCGATGGGATTGGGATACAAGAAAATACATTCATGTCCGAATGAATGCATTATATAATAGGAAGGAATATGAATTTCTATCATAGTGTCCTAAATGTGGGACATCACGGTATAAGGTGAAAGAAAAATCACAGGCTGATGTAGAGATTACAAAGCTCCCTTCAAAGGTATTTTGGTATCTTCCTATAATTAATCATTTCAAACATTTATTTGCTAATTCACATGATGCAAAAAGGTTATGATGGCATACTGAAGAGCGGGTATGTGATGGAAAAATATGTCATCCAGCTGATTGTCCACAATGGAAGAAAATTGATGTGCAGTATTCTATATTTGGAAATGAAATTAGAAATCTCAAACTAGGGTTGTGCACAGATGGAATGAATCCATACCGAACACTCAGTAGCACACATAGTTCATGGCCTATTTTATTGGTAATTTAAAACCTCTCTCCTGAAGTTTGTATGAAGCGCAAATATGTCATGTTGAGTACAATGATCTCTGGTCCAAAGAAACCTGGTAATGATATTGATGTTTACTTGTCACCGTTGATTGATGATTTGAAACTGTTATGGGCTGATGGTATTAGGGTGTATGATTCTTATAAAATGGAATATTTTCAACTGCATGCAGTGCTTCTGTTCACTATAAATGACATCCCAGCGTATGGAAATTTGTCTAGATACAGTGTTAAAGGGCATAAAGCATGTACAATTTTTGAACAACAGACGTCATATTGTCAATTGCATCATGGGAGGAAAACAGTGTACATGGGTCATCGAAAGTTTTTGCCTATGGAACACCCTTATAGAAGACTAAAAAAGGCATTCAATGGCTCACAAGAATTTGATACTGCTCCAAAACCTTTATCCCCTGATCTGTATTTTGAGAGGGTGAAAAACCTTGACGTGACATTGGGAAAGACACAGAAATCTGGTAATGATAGACATATTTGGAAGAAAAGGTCAATTTTATTTGAGCTACCATATTGGAGGTATCATGAAGTTAAACATAATATTGATGTCATGCACGTGGAGATGAATATCTGTGATTCTTTGATTGGAACATTGTTAGATATTAAAGGAAAGACTAAAGATGGGTTGAATGCAAGATTAGACTTACTATCAATGGGAATATGTTTTGAGTTAGCTCCCACTCCTAAAGGAAGACGAACATTTCTTCCCCCGGCTTGTCATACATTATAGAAGAGGGAGAAAATTAGCTTCTGTCAGTGTCTTCATGATACCAAAGTTCCTCAAGGTTATTCTTCTAATGTAAAAAATTTTGTCTCCTTGAAGGACTTGAAGTTGATAGGTATGAAATCACATGATTGTCACGTCATGATGCAACAAATTCTACCAGTTTCATTGCGTGGAATATTGCCCATTCGTGTCAGAAAGACTATAATGAAGTTGTGTTATTTTTTCAATTCAATTTGTAACAAGGAGATTGATGTGAATGCTCTGAAAATTTTGGAAAAGGATGCAATTTTTATACTTTGTCAATTGGAAATGTATTTTCCTCCAACTTTTTTTGATATAATGGTGCATTAAATGATTCATCTGGTTCAAGAAATAAAGCTTTTTGGACCTTTATATCTTCGTTGGATGTATCCTTTTGAAAGGTATATGAAAATATTAAAGGGGTATGTTAAAAATCTATATCGACCTGAAGCCTCCATTATTGAAAAGTATATTTTTGAAGAGGTAGCAGAGTTTTGTACGAGCTACTTGGTTGCAGCGCAACACATAGGTTTGCCTCCATCTCACCATGAACGAGTTAATAATGAGGGAAATGGGATTCGCGGCTTGAAAGTCAAATCATTGTCAGCTGAACAGATGAAGAGGTTAGAATCATACATCTTGAATAACATAGCTGATGCTCAATCGTATATCACATTGCATATTAATGAGTTGAAACAATGTCATCCAAAGAAGAAAGAAATGTGGATTTTGAATGAGCACAACAAAACTTTTTTGTCATGGATTAAAAAGACTTTTCTTGGTAGATCAGATGTATCAGAGACATTAAAATGGATAGTGGGTGGTCCATGTTTAAATGTGATAACATGGTCCGGTTATGACATTAATGGTTATACATTTCATACAAAATCTCAGGACAACAGAAGTGCAGTTCAGAATAGTGGTGTATCGGTGTTTGCAGAAGCAATGCATTTTTCGAGTGCTAAGGACAAAAACCCAATTTCTTCATCAAGTGCATATTATGGAGTGATTGAAGGCATATGGGAGGTTGATTACTTTAAAATTAAAGTTCCCGTTTTTAACTGTAAATGGTTTAACAGTAACAACAGTGTCAAACACGATGAATTTGGAATGACACTTGTTAATCTGAATAGATTGGAAGACACAGTTGATTCTTTTATAATGGCAACACATGCAAAACAAATTTTCTATGTAGTAGATCAATCAGATATGCAGTGGGTTGTTGTTTTACAAGGAAAAAAAATATGTTGTTGAGGATGAACTTGATGAATATGCTGATTTATGTGAGATCCCTACTTCTATGGAAATATTAACAGAAAATAATGACGATCATGTTGAAGACATAGTTTGTGCCATAAGGAACGATCACGATGAATGAATTTGGGAAAACAATCCATTTGCACATTCCTAAAATTACAGGTAACATATGTTTATTTCTTGTTTACATTTACTTTTTCCATAAATGATAGATATTGTAAGTTTTTTATTTATTAAAACATGTTTTAAAATAAAATAAGTATATGTTTTTGTTTGTTTTATGTTTGTTTAGTTTACTTTATCATGTTTATAACCATTACATGAATTTTAAAATGCTTATTTTTGTTCACTGACAATTACTTGACCATGTTTACAATGTTTACCAGGTTTACCATTTTTACCATTTTTACCATCATGACCATCATGACCATATTTTCCATCTTTACCATTGTTTAACATGCTTACCATATTACCAATGTTTACTATTATGTAACCTAGTACACTTTCCTATTTTCTGATTACAGTAGTATTAAAATATTTGAATTTGTATATTTGTGAACTGACGTTTGTTTTTTTGATTTGAAGGATAATGACAGATCATTCAGATGATCAACCACATGATTCTGGAGAGGAGTATATTGCTGGTCATACCTCTGGGGATAAACATTCACATTCTCCTATTACGACAAAGAGTTCAAAGGTTGGTAAACGTGGGTGCACACGTTTACCAAAATTATCACTTTCCCGTACACAGGATCAGAGGATAGTCGTTGAGTTTGATGATGATGATATTCCTAGAGGTCCGAATGCCAAAGATTTTAAGAGTTTTGTTGCAACTCAGGCTAAGACCAAAGTAAGCATTCTGTATGATGATTGGAGAGGTGTGGATAAAGCGATTATCTCTCAGTTGTGGGAGACGATTTTGGTAAGATCTTTTTTCATTGTTTGACCATTCTTTTAATGTTTCTAGTATATATAATATCTTTAACCTCTTCTTTATCAGATGACATTTGATATTCCTGACACTGGAGGAGTCATGAAGAAATGCTTATCGTTGGATGCCAGGAGATGGAGGGATTTCAAATCAAACCTCTCATTTGATTTCATTTACGGTCATAGGAGTCACGACAATCCATGTCGTATATATCCTTTTGTAGATGAAGACACGTGGAGACAATTTTTTGAAAGTAAAAAAAAAAGAGTCATTTCTGGTAAGGGAAATGTAAAATTTTATAAACTTTCTTATATAAATGATTTTATTAATTTTTTGTGAATGATTCCGTATTCTTAAATTATATCAAACAAGGAAAGCTCATCAGGAGATCCAATCTAAAAATGTATACCCTTATAGTTTATCTCAGGGAGGGTATGCATTATTGGAAGAAAAATGATGGCATAAAATTTTCAACAACTAAGAGCTGAGTCTTCAAGCTCTAGAGAGGTGGCCCCTAAATCCCCTCCATCTAGACATGAAAAATGGAAGAGAGCTCGGAAGGGAAAAAAGGGAAATGTCTTTCGGAAGAATCAAGAATCGTAGCTGAGAGGATTGTAAGATATCTATTTAATTTATTTAAGTTAACTTTTTTCTTCATATAAGTTTCAATCAATACAGAAATGTTCAATTAATTAATACAGGACTCTCTTGAGGAAAAAAGTTTAGAGGGGACATTTATATCTACTGGGAGGGAAGATATTTTATTTGTAGCATTGGGAAGGCCCGAACATCCCGGTCGTGTAAGAGGATATCCGGCAGGTGTATCGGTAAGAAAAGTGTTTCCATGTTCTTTAACTTCTAACATTGAGGGGGTTTATAAAAAAAATAGAATCCTTGGAGGCTGAAGTTCAAAATATTAATGTGACGATGGAGGACATGATTAGAGAGTCGGTGCAGTCTATGTTTGCAGAAATGCAAAGACAATTTCAGACTGCATCTCCCACTCCTCCACCTCCCCCTGCAGACCCCATTATTTATCCTCCACCTCCGCCAGTAGCTCCCACTCCCCCACCTCAGCCTGCGGACCCCATTTTTTATCCTACGCCTCTGCCGCAGCTTCCTACATATTGCGAGTTGTATGTTGATGATTCTCAACATCATATAGTAGCATACGGGTTGGTATATTGTATAGAAGATACAGTTCATCATCAACAATTAGAGGTTGAGAATCAGAGGGTCACTGTACAGGATATTATAGATAGATCAGCTAGGGTACCAATACCTACAGATGAGGTGGTGATAGTTGGACAGAGTATCTGCCATTTTTTAGTTTGGCCATCCAGACTTCTTCGACTCATTACCATAGAGGTATGAATTTTATATCATTTATTTTATTTTTTTATTAAAGTTGTTTTATCATTTGAAAACTACTATATTTTTAAAAAAAATTCACAAGAATACTTCAAAGGTAAAGAAATACTGTATAGACAACAACAAAGACAACAGGCTATGACATCAGATAAAGATTCCAGTGGTCTTGACATATTGTCAATATATTCACATTTGTTGTTGGGTTTTTAAGAGTTTCCAATGGAATCTCATGTTTGTGGACGTGAAATAAGTGTGGGGATTACAAAAACTGATATCATGGAGCTTGTTACTGGAGATAATTTGGGCATCAATGTGGTGAAAGTTTTTTCCATGTAAGTCTTAACAACTTTTCCCTACGTTATATTTATTAAAAATGTATACTTATGTATGTTTTGTATTAGGTATCTTTATAAAATTTGTGAGAGGAATGAGCTGACAGAAGTATATGGATTCATGGACCCGCAATTGATTTCCCCTGAAGCATGTGCATTGAATGAGGAACAAAGAATGGTTTATATTGCTGAAAGATTTGAAAAGAATATAATCACACAATGTTGGATGATGCCTTTTTTTGAGAGGTATGAAACACATTTCTCTCAAAGAGTTAATTATCTTTTAACATAAAAAACTACTAACATTAAATTTCCTTTTATCAGTGATCATTGGATGTTAGGGATTTTTTTCCCAAGGGAGAAAGCTCTTTATTGGATATGCTCTGTTCATGGTGATGTGCAGGAAAGTTTTAAGAATATATTGGAAAAGTAAGTTTCAATTTCTCAATAGTTTTATATATTATAATTAACTTTAAATTTACCCCATTCGTATTATTTTCTAACATTGCATGGGCCTACTTTCAAAAAAACACAAAGAAAAGAAATGCAAAGATCAAATATGTAAATGCGAAGGTAAATTTCCATTTATAATTTGTACTTTTTGATTTATTACATAAAAATAATATATTGAATTTACACTCATTCAAACAGAATTTTCATGAACAAAAAGGCATCATCGAATGCGGATATTATATGTTAAGATTTATGTATGAAATAATAACAATTGGGACAGTTGTGAATTTTGACTTGGTACGATTTCCTCTTAAACTTTTCCATAATATTTCAATTTGATTTATTCATTATACACGTTAACTATATTCTTTTTCATTTGTACCTTTTTGATGACCCTCAACCCTATACTGCTAAAGACATCAAACACGTACAAGTGGAGTGGTCAAATTATTTTACAGTTTTGATTGAATTTTAGTTGTTTGTAATGTAAACTTTAATTTTGAATATTGTCATTTTAATTGTGTATTTGGTAGTTTTTTAGGTTGGATTTAGTTTTTTTTGAAGTTGACAGTGTAAGTTTTGAATGTTATATAAGTGAATGTTTAATTTTTCTCTACTTCTTGTTTTGGTCTACTTTTGATGGTTTTTCTGGTATGGATTTGGGACTGTGGGGGAGGGGTTCCAAGGGTGTGGGGGTGTGTTCAGTGGGGTTAGGGGGTGTCCAGCGGTCTAGGAGGGCTGTCCGGTGGGGTGGGGGACAGTCCTGGGGGTGGCAGGGATGTCCAGGGGTGTGGGAAGGTGGTCCAGGGGTGTGGGAGTGTTGTCCTGGGGTTGGGGGGGTTGTCCAGGGGTGTTTGGGGCTGTCCAGGGGTGTAGTGGGGGCTGTCAAGTGGGGTGAGGGGGTGAGGGGTGCTGTTCAGGCGGGTGGGGGTTCTCGAGGGGTGTTTGGGGGTGTCCGGGGGTCGGAGGGCAGTCCAGGAGTGTGGTGGGGGCTCCAATGGGGTGGGGGAGGGTTGTCCAAGGGGTATACATGAGGGTGGAAGCTCCAATGGGGTGGGGGAGGGCTGTCCAGGGGGTATACATGAGGGTGAGAGCTCCAACGGGGTGGGGGAGGGCTGTCCATGGGGTATAAATGAGAGTGGGGGCTGTCTAGGGGGTAAGTTTTATATGTTATCTATGTACATGCTTAATTTTGATCTACTTCTGTTTTTTTGGTATGATTTCTTGATTTGTTTTCTGGTTGATTCTGGTGGAGAGAAGATGACTGCATTCTGTTTAAAAAAAATTGGGTTTATCACGTTGGTTATTAAATAACCGACGTTATAAAATGCCTGGAAAATAGTTTATCACGTCGGTTATTTAATAACCGACGCGATAAAAGGCCTGGAGAATGGTTTATCACATCGGTTATTTAATAACCGACGTGATAAAAGGCCTGGATAATGGTTTATCACGTCGGTTATTTAATAACCGACGTGATAAAAGGTGTGGACAATGGTTTATCACGTCAGTTATTGAATAACCGACGTGATAAAAGTCCTGGACAATGGTTTATCACGTCGGTTATTGAATAACCGACGTGATAAACCGCCTCCCGCAAGTTTATCACGTCAGTTATATAATAACCGACGTGATAAACCCCCCTCCCCTAGTTTTTCACGTCAGTTTTATAAGAACCGACGTGATAAACCACGCTCACCCTGGTTTATCACGTCAGTTCTTATATAACTGACGTCATAAACCCACCTCACCCCTGTTTATCACGTCGGTTGTTTAATAACCGACGTGATAAACCATTTTCCAGGCCTTTTATCACGTCGGTTGTTAAATAACCGACGTGATAAACCCTTCCCATTTTCTTTATCACGTCAGTCCTAAAATAACCGACGTGATAAACATCGCGATTTTATGTTTTTGACGTCGGTTTTTAAATAACCGACGTCAAAAAACTTATTTATAACGTCGCACGTATTAACGTCAGTTAGAAACCGACGTAAAAAATGAAAAATAACAGACGTAAAAAACGTTTTCTGCACTACTGTGTTTGATTAGACCATAGTAATTTAAGGGACGTAAGGGCTAGAATGATAGAACCCATAACAAATATTTAAGCATGATATCATGATTATGAAATTAATTAATTAATGAATGGAGTTTGTTGATGATATAACATAACGGGGTGTTTGGAATGTTGTGAAAACTGGTTAAATTGGATTAATTTTAATGTGATCAATGTTTTTTTATTTGTAATCAAAATTCATAATTGGTTAATGCATGGTAATGATGAATGGGTTGAGTGAATTAACAAACGGAAATGATTAAATAGGATAAATGGGATTACAATTTACTTTCTAAATGTTCTAAGGGGTCACAGTATGATATTGATATATTTGTTGACTTATTATTATATGTGAATGTTATGAGTATTGGTTATGAATTGTTTTGATATGGTATTGTAGAAAATGGATAAATAAGAATATACACATGACTTAGTGGTGGGATAAAGGATTGAGGCCCCTCACACAGGTCGGGTTGGACTAATACTATAAACCCACCTGGGAATGAATGGTTTAGGGAGTTAGAGCGATTCTCTATGCACCTAGTAGTTTCATTCGATTGAATAACCTAGACCAAGGCTCCAAGGTAAAAGTTGTGTAATGAAAGTTTGAGATGTTGGGACGAGGCTTTACAATTCCCACCTCAAGGCCATGGTGTGGTTTGGGATGTCGGACTGAGGATCTATGCTTCCAAAACACATGGACCTGGCCTGATTGGTAAACTAAGGCTCCAAATTATGTTGATAAATATGATTAGGTAATTCTTTTGGAGTAGCAGTTTATGTGATCCTTATGCATGAAAAAAGGATCGACTTAGGTCGTGGTGTAAATGATGTTAATCCCTATCCCATGGAACATGAGATGAAGATGTATCCATTAATAAAGGTGGAATATATGATTAAATTGAAACAACAATGATATTGGATTAAATAATAATTATATAACTACTTAAATTTTCATATCATTACCTTGTTTACTAATTTCACATGATAATTTCATACACATTTTTACAGATTGGCTATTTCTTTAGGCATCGTTTGTGGTGGCCTACTGAGTTGTACTCTCACCCTTGTCAGGGTTTCATTATACATGGGTACCCACATAGATATTACTTGTTTCCAAGTACTGGTTCATGGTAGGGACCTAGTGTTTAGTTATGATTCAGATGACGGGTTGGATCATGGAGGTTAGGACTAGTTTGGGAGGGGATTCTAGGTTTAGAGTATTTTTTTAGTTATCATCTTGGATTATAATGTATGAATATTTAGCATGTATATTATTCATTGGTTGTTTTCAAAGAAAATGTACTTGGTTACTTAATGGTTTTTATTTCAAGGTGTTTGTTTATGGATTTGCTGGTCATTTTATCTATTTGTGTTACATATGATATGGCTTCACAATGATAAGTGGGTATAGTCTTCCCATGTTACCGTTGAGTTCCATGAAACTAATTGGTTTCCTCTAGCATTTTTGGAGGAACGCAAGGGGTCTTGGGATGACCCAGCTTAGGGCACTAGTAATAGCGGCATATGGGTCAGGGATGTTACATCAGGTGTTCCTCTGTGTACGCTAGAGGCTACCGACTAGAAATGCGGTTGTGATCGCTATTTTAGGGAGTCTATACCCCCTATTATGAAGTAGCATAGATTAAAAAATAATGAATATAAATAACATAAATATTTTAATAGAAAAGCGGAAACAATATGTTATACCACTAAGAAAAAAACATGGACAAAGAAACCGATAGTAACGAATCATGTAATGGCATACTAAAATTTCCCTAAATGTAAAACTAAAAAAATCCATAAAAGAATCATGAGACCCAAATAAAACATATACGGATATACTAACAAACACTATTTTAGTCCACTCTCCAAATACTAGCCCAACCACCATGCAATAAAATTAGCAAAAAGTTAACTTTCTCTTGTACAAACATGTATCCATAAAATCTGCTCAAGTACCAAATAGTGACCCGAATAGGGTGTTGGTATAAATAAGTAGGATGATTCCACTATGTATAAACATAACCAGTCTGATAATTATTATATTAAATATGTGGTAAATGGGTGTATTAGTTAATCAATAAATACAATATAATAGTCATCTTACATCAGCACTATGATGGAATTTCTATAATGATGTAACACAATAATGCCAACTATATCGACATATCCAAATAACCCGCTTTGGAACCATGTTGGTATGTCTTGGATCATGTATCGTATTTGTTCCAACCATAACCATATACCCATGGAAAAATCGTAGAAATCTAGGACATGACCACTATATAAGAATTTCAACATGTCTCATTGTAATAGACAGCTATATAATCATTTCTGCACGGGTAAGGGCATAGACCATTATATAATAATGTTATCATGTGTGTGTTCATAGACTAATATATAATCATTTTATCATGTATTAGGCCATATCTCAGAATATAGTTATTTCTTCATGATTCCACAATATGTCATAATAGCAATGATATCCCAATGTCACAATATCACATTATAATCCCCAATGGTTAATTATAAAAATTACTATTTATCCTTCAATATCACATTTAATTATATATCAATTAATTTGAATCCATCTCAACAATTAATACATACCCATATATTTTATAACAAGCCATCACTTAAGGTCTCATGTCAAGATGAATTTATTTTAAACCATTTCGGAAATCAATTTTAATCAAGTTTTTTTCAACTATTGGGTATCTAAAAGCTAGGTCATTTCATCAATTGAATCCAAATGGATCATTCCAATATCAAAATCCATAATTCAGCATTTATCAATGAAACATTTAACTTGAGAACATATATTCTCAACAGAATCCCAATATTTCACATACATTAAATTAAAAAGACCACATCTTATTTGGTTCAGACTCCCTACCTTTAATTGGCGATTAAATAAGTTCCTACAAAAGGTAAAGAAAATATGGAATAAAGTGATGAATATCATAATAATAATCTAAATCAACCCAGTTTCAGATCCTAATACAAAAAAAACCTATGGTCAAAGGATTTATAATTCAATAAGTGAATAATGATTGAATATAAGACAAACCTAAGAAGAAATACTCACTTGGGATTGGATACATAATTTTGGTTCTAGGAATGGAGGTATGGGACCTAAAATAACCTTGAGCTCACCCTAGTTCATGAGGAGAAGGCATCACGCTTTTGAATGATAGAAAATAATATACATTCTCATATTTAAAACTACTTCTCCCAATATATACATAATTTGTACTCCATTTACACGTCATGTATTTCTTTATTTAGAGATACTCAGAAAAAAACGTTGTCTTGGATGAATATTTAACCCTCCTCACCTTTTACATGATTTGAATAGTTTACATGACATGTAACTGCTTAATGACCTATACTATTTCACAACATCTACCTCTTTATTTAAACACTATGTAACACATTCACAACATTTAAATGTCTAGCTGGCGATTTTCAGAATATTTTATACATAAAATATCAAACACATGAAAACCTTTTCAAACCCAATGAATACATCATAACCATTTAAAACATTCATTACAAAACTCCATTAATTAAAATACATATATATCCATGAAATTTAAGTTATTTTCCAAAATAATGGCTCTTTTTTTCCAAACAAGGCTTATCCACCATGGTTTAAGGTCAATGGAAACCAGACAAAAGAAATTTAATGAAAAAACACAAAGCGGTACGTACCTAAAAAAGACATGTTCTTACAACATCCCCACCATATAACATCGAATCCCATAGGTAACCCTTGAAACACTATGGGTATTAGTGAAAAATTCTTTCCATTATTCTCACATATCAGACTCCCTCTCATAGTTCTCCTTTTGAACACACCCATGATGTCACAACACTAACCATTATTATAGTCATACCCGAGAGATACGTCTTACAATTATACACAATACATATTGGATGTTCCTGAATGTAAACAGTAGAAAAAAAATTCAACATCCTAGACTTCCACCACATGAGAAGTGTGTGGATAATATCATCAATGATTTGTGATGTGAGACATGTCATTAAAGAAGCTATAGCACTATAGAAGTGATAATACGTATGCCACTAGACCAACCCTTTCTACTATATCATATGGCCTAACAAACCCTTATTATATCTTTCCATGTTTCCTTTTACATTGTTTCCCCAACATAGAAGACACATAAAGGAAAACATGGTGACAAAACTCAAACTCTATATGACTTATCTGATGATCAACATATGATTTATTTCTACTCTTTAAGGTTACCAATCACATCTTGATCATATAATCCTACTTAGATGTCTCGTCTATGGGCCTAGGCCTAACAAGTACTGACTCACTTGCCACTAACCTAAAAATAGGAGAACTATGAGTCCTATCATATAGATCCTCAGAGGGTTATATAGGGATATAAATCTACAAGTAGTTATTATATTAAAATTCCATGAGTTTTATATGTTCCTCCCATGTGACTCCAAAATCCAAAACACTGGCTTGTTAGATAACCTCCAGAACCAATATAATTTTCTCATATTGAACGTCGGTCTGAGGATTATACGATGTTCTCAAAAGAATGTGTGATACAAGATCCATATGATGAACCTACCAGTGTTATGATGTGAAAGTACAGACTCTATTCGAAATAATAATCCATTTAAAAATAAGTACATACACTATCTCACACATGTAAAGACTACCTAGATCATCTACGGTGAAGGTCTCCCTAATAGGAGAGAAGTGGTAATCCTTCATTAGTTAAACCATAACCAAACATAAAACATCATTAGTATGGGTTTTCAGGGGTAATATATTCACAAAATCAATAGGTAAACCATACCATTTCCACCCAATAATGGGAGAAGTCGACAAAATCCAATTCTGCCTCTAATCTTGGCTTTCACCAGCTGATATGTAAAATATCCATCTATAAATCCTAAAACCTTCTAATTCATTCCTAACCAAAAATATTGTCTATGTAAAATATGTAACAAACATATATATTCATGGACCTATTTCATCATCTCCTCATGAAAACACTTAGGAACCCATACTCATCCACTAAAGGGAAGGGAATTCCAATTACCAATATATCATCATGATGGTATCTCCCCACCATATAATATAACTCTCAAAACTAATCTGATTGTATTACATAACATTTATCCCTTAGTCCAATCCAAAAGAACAGGTATAACAAATGTCTAAGTACATTCTAGTCATCCTTGAGATTCCTAAACATCTAGATTCATGTCAGCAAAAAGATAGATCATCCACAACTTATCATAAGACACCTGAAATACCTTTTTCAAATGTATTCCATCTCAATGCATTGGAAACAATTTTTCCATTTCCCTGTGTATTATCCATCTCAAATTTGAAATACTACAAATACTCAACCCACCTCTTATGATGAATGTTGATGTCCTGTTGAGAAAATATATACCTAAGTCTCTTATGCTCTGGGTATAACAAACACCTCCACCCATAAAATTGTTTCTCCAATATATCAGGGAATGTACCACCATAGTGAACTATAGATCTTGTGTAGTATAATTATTTTCATGAGGTCTCAGATACCTAGATCCATGAGATAAAACTAGACCCCCTGCATAAAAACATCTATTAGTCCAACTATGGATGCATCACAATTCATGGTATATTATTTTCTTGTAACATATAAAGTTAGTATAGGTGTTATGGAAATCCTTCATTTTATATCCTAAAAATTTTCTTTTCACAAGATTACAAATAAACGAACTTAAATCCCTTATTTTTCATCCAAGAAAACAATGCTTCTTGATATGAAAATTCCATGATAATGAACAAATAATATACTACTTAACCCATAAAACTTTTAATCATAAATACATTCTTATGCCACCCTAAAGAATCTTTGATTGGAAACTTTTCTAGGACCACTTAAAATCTTACATGTAATATTAAATGGGCCAAAAATATCACTTTATCTATCCAGAAACAATTTTTTATTATCTTGATGTATAGAAGATACTTTATCAATGTAATCAAGACAATGTCAAGATTTTTGGAATGATCATCTTATGACTGAGAGTACACTATGATATCATTGACAAAAAAAGAAAAAAAACAGATCATGATATGGATGAGATACCCAACTCCTCAATTCCATGAATATCACTGGTGCATAGGTTGAACCAAATAACATCACATCAAACTCATACAAGCCATACCTACTCGTACAACTAGTATGAGGTATGTTTGATGGTCTCACCCTCAAATTATGGTATCCTAGAATCAATTCAATCTTATAGAATATCCTATCACCTCTTAACTGATTAAAGATATCATCAATGCGTATAAGGGGATATCGGTTCTTGACCTTCATATGGTTCAATCTCTGATAATCTACACATAAGTACAAGAACCCATTATGCTTCTTAACAAAAATAAGTAAGGAACCAAATAGATATGTACTTGGTCATATTAAACCATTAGTTTCCAACTACTCTGAATAAAAATTTAACTCTCGATTATATTGTAGTTCTATCCTATAAGGATAAATAGAAACTAGAACTACTCTGGGGACTAACTTAGTCCTTAAATTGATCTCTCCCTCATGCGGTAATCCATAAAACAAGTTAAGAAATACATCCTAAAAATTGATTACCACTAGATGAAATTATTCCTTATGAATTCCACCATAATCTATAGAAATACTTGATATTTGATCTTTGAAAAAATACAATATACACTTAATTGGTCCTATATGACCAGTATGAGGGTCCCACTAACCCTATTGAAAATATCAACCTCCTCAAAGATATATAAATGTAAATGTCTTTCAGTAACATTTTATATGAGCCTTGTATAGGAATAACCAATCCATACTATGTATAAAATATATTCTTTTTCAATTTTTTCAAAAATAGTTCACCAAAAAAATGGTAACCATCAATCTCTACAAAACACACCATTAAACATTTGATATTCTCTGACTTCACTCCCAATAGAGTATCAATGATCTAAGATCCATCAAATCATTTTGCAACCAAACGCAAACAATTTGAAAAAGTATAATAAAAAAATTAATTTGATTCTCCTATAACCTAAAAAACGAAATGAAGGGTGTATGATAGAGGAAACATACCTCTAATACTATATAGTCCAACATCCACCCTGTTTGGATTAGTTTACATAATGAACAGGTAACTGGCCCCTCTTCTGTAGAATCAAGTCTGACACCCCTATAGTGTTCCCTCTACAAGTTACTACCATTCCTACACTGGAGTACCACATCCCCTACCGTGCCTATAACATCTTATGGAACTCCATCTACCTGTCTACAAAGAAGTGGGAGATCCATTCAAAGAATCGGGTACCTTTACTAGTCCCATGTCACAACACTGATTTCGAATTCCCCTATAGAACCTCTGTAGGTTTTCTATCCTTTCACATGATTGATATTCGAATAATGGGTATTGACATAGAGGATGCATGTGGCCCATATTGCCACAAAAATAGCATGGAAAATATACATGTTATTGAGATGGTTTAAAGCTAATTATACTACTCAAAATGTTTTTCTTTTATTGAAAACTAATAGAGCAGTGCTTCTTTCCACCAAGAGAAGAGCTATAAATTCATCCTATTGAAATTGCCTGACCGCTACTCTAGGTCTCTCTCAGATACCATTTCATGATGAATGAATGATTTATCACATACTCAAAATTTCTTTTTCATAAAATGATCACCTATGACATCATCTCGTAGTGAATTCCATCCCTAAAACATCTCACCTTGGATATCTCATCAGCTATTAAAGATGATGCAATACACATCTAGTTATTGAAACATCCGACATATTCCACCATTGATATACCCTCTTGTGTCAGGTGCACGAACACATGAGACATATTTTCTGTCAACGTATTATGATATAAATTTATATGTAACATCATCTTCATGTCCTTAAAATATAACTCCTCTTGATTCCTTTTATACCTGAGAATGTACTTCCAAATATTTTCTACTCCATGAATCATATATGCAGCAAGATTTTGTTTTCTATATGTGAGTGTCTCGAGATACATAAAGATCTTATTGACTGACTCTATCTATAAATCAACTACATAGGGGCCTCCCTCTATATTGAATGTAGGTGGATGTTGCAGCTATAACACTCTCTTTATATTAGACCTCAAATTCATATTGTGGATATCCTCTATTTCCATGGATCATAAGACCACTAGGCTGGTCTTGTGATGATGAACATTCATCTGGGTCATAGGATCTATTGGAGTATCTAGCTCTAATATGTTAAGAGAATGTCAATTTCCACTTTATTGAGGCTTAGTTCGATGATAATGAGGTGGTCTTTTCCATAAATGACAAACGTGCTCCATAGGAAACTGGATAAACAGTTGGGTTAACCTCAATAAGTGACAAAAACACTGAACCACTAGCTCATGGTCTCCCTAAACATGGATTACATGTTTTTTATCATGAAATATCAATTCATTTACAAAATTTATTACGTATAAAAATTATCTTATATCATAATTCATAAAGGAAATTATATATCACAAGCATTAAATATGTATTGATCTTGGACAGTGTGTTTCAATATATATCCCAATGTACCTATCATGATGAATGGATACTTATCTTCCACAATATTGGGACATGATTATAAATTAAAAGAACCAATAACATCATGAAATAATAACCTCACACAATATATGAATCACCCAAGGTGAAATAACAACAACTGTAATAAAGAAAACAATATAAACAGTTGTCTCGTCCCTAGGTACTCGGATTTCCCCCATACATTGGATATATACTACTATGAACATTCTCATTTCCAAATCCCAACACATCCTATTCTCATTATCCATTTCCCAAATATAATAGAGACAGAAAAAACATGATTCATTGATACCACTTTTTAATGTCCCTGTATCTCACACACTTTCATGTGGCTAGAAAGGGATGGTTGCGAGTCCTCAAGAACACCTCCCTATATTCCAATGGATACCAACTAGTATTGGTGGTGTCTTCAGTATAGTGGGGTACTATAACACACTCCGTTTAGTTACATAGACTCATAAATAAACGATATAAATTACATAATGGGATTAATTTACAAGAGGAAAAATATCTCATACTACTAGGAACTAAAAAATGAACAATGAAAAAAATAGTAATGAATCTTCTAGGAAATATTGAGATGTTTCTAAATGTGAAACTTATACCATTATAATTAAATAATAGATATTGACAACTAAATCCCAAAACACCCTAGTCATGAACCCCATGCCATCCCCATCTCCAAACTATAGCCCAGTCAGTAAGCAATAAACTCATCAACAAGATCCATTTCCCTTTTCCAAACCTGCATCAATGAAATATTCTCGGGTACCAAATAAAGACTTGAACAGGGTGAGAGTATAACTCAGTAGGTCGAAACCAACATCTCTAAATTTTACCAACATGATTAAAGGAGTATGAAATAATTGATAAATGGGTGTATTAATTAATAAATCAATACAATATAATATTTAACCTATATTAGTACCATGCCACAATTTTTCTAAGAATGTAACACAACCATACCAACAATATCCATATATCCTAATAACAAACATTGTCACCATTCAAAAATTTCTCTAAGCGTGTACAATAACCATGAAAACCATAACCATATACTAATGGAATGATCACACAAATCTCACCGAAACCTGATATATTGTAATTTTAGTATGTTTCACTGGGCATATTGCTCTATAAAATCATTTCAGCATGTGTTATGGAATATATCTATATATAGGAATTTCAGCATATTTTAGAGAATATCCTAATATAAATGAATTTAAAATTGTATTTGGGCATAGCATGTTATATAATCATTTTAGAATGATAACTCAACACGTCATAATAGAAAGGATACAACAATATTACAATATCACATCATAAGACCCAATGGTTAATTATGCTAATTACCATTTATCCTTAAATTAAAACTTCATTTATATCTCAATTTATCAAAAAACATCTAAATAAACAAGACATTCCTAGGTAATATATATCAAGTAATCAAATAAGGTATCATGTCATAATTAACACACTTTAATTCATTGGACAAAAAAATTTATCAATTGTTTACTCACCTAATAGGTTTCCAAAATTTAGGTCACATCAAAAATTGAATCCAAAGGGATCCAACTAATATTCATATGCATGATTCACAATTTATCAAAGGAGAAATTAATTGTAAGACACATTGGGTCAGTAAAACAACAATATTTCATATATTTGTATTAAATAGGCCATAGGTTTTGGTTAAGACTCCCTGTCTCTAACTGGTGATTAACATAGAATTATCAAATGCTATTTCCAATGAGGAAGAAGGTGATGAATATTGAAATAAAACATAAATCAACTCAGATTAGGATCCAAACCCCAAATAACGCCAATTTCATAAGATTTATACTATAAAAAATGAAGAATGGCCTAAGAGAAGTGAACCCTAAGAAGAAACACTCACTGGGGATCATATGTGTAATAGTGATGGCTAGAATTGAGGGATGGAACCTAATATCTCCCAAAGATCACCCTAGGTCAATAGGAGAATACAAAACACATTGGAATGAATGAAATTAATCAGCACAATCCAAAAAAATGGAAACTCATGATAAATACATGGAGTGTAATCCATTTATAAATTTTTTATTCCAATTTAATGAGATACACCAAAAAACCCATCACCTTAGATTAATATTTAACCCTTATTAATTTTTACCTAACATGAATGGTTTAAATGATGTGTAATAACTTCACACCATTTACTAGTTCATGAAATATTCTTGTCAATTTACACACTATATAACATGTTCGCGACCTGTAAATATACTTCATGCTTTTTCATTATAGTTTATGGATAAAATTCCAAACACCTTAAACCCTTTCTAAACCATAGAAAAACTTCATAACCTTTTATCAAATTTCTACCCAGACACCATTAATTAAAATAAAAATAAATCCATGAACATTAGGTTATATTCCCCATAAAAGGCTCTTTATCTCTGAACAAGACTAGGCTAGACACACTCAAAGACATGGAAAGCCAAATGAAATCCATTTAAGGAAAAAACTTAGAGATGGGTGTACCTATAAAAAAATGGGATCTTACAAAGGTAATTTTATAAATAAATCACTTTTAAATGAACAAAAACATCCATGTATTTTTCATTTCTCCATGAAAATAACCATAGCACTTCATTAATACATTTTTATGTTTTAATTCACTATTAATATTCATTTCATTTTTCATTTACTTTGCATTAATTTTTCATCTCATGATATGGGAAAAAATTTGAATATAGTTCAGTACATACTTCAAGAACATGTCAATTTCCTTATGATTGAGGGGAATATACTATATTCACCATATAAAGATAGAAATCACAGATAATTTGTATGGCTTCACCAGTTAGGATCAAACCACTCTGAGTCTTATGGAAGATATGTAATTTTTTTTAAATGTAAAATACAAAAAGGATGTTTGAAACTTAATAAATGTCCATGATATCAAAAGTTAATATCAAATTAAATATCCATTTATTTATTTCATATCTCTCTTCCCCCATTAATGTTAAAATATGGATCATGAAAAAGTAGAAAAAATTAATGAATTGTTCACTATTTATCTTTCCATTTTTCTGAAATATTTTCTTAATAAAAATCTCACATCCACCACCTAAACACATATGATCAAAATATCATTATTTTGGTAATTGTTAATTTTTATCCTTCAAAGACACAACTTATAGTTTTTTTTATTTTTTTATTATCAAGAGTGGTAAATAATTATAATATACATTAAATGATATCACAGACACTCCCAAAATCTCATTGAAAACCACCATTAATTTCTTCTCAAAAAATTATATCAGTATCAACTATCAGTATTCACTCCCCCACACATATTCTTTTAAATAAAAATGAAATTTATTTAGAGGAAGGTAGTAATCAGTTAAACAGACTTGTAGATTGGATCATATCCTAACAATATTGTTAATGTCTTTTATGTGATTAAAAATTATTTAATGTATTGTGGTTGCTAGGATGAAGGGTTAAAGGGTAAATTATCGATCATATTAAAACATATCTAGTTTAGTAATGACACTTATAATATGCCAATAATGGTATAGAAGAGAACCAACTGGAGTCTCTCAAGAATAATACGATACATAGAATGAGAAATATTTTGATTAGAGGATTTCTTGAGAATGAGAATTTCGGGTTTGGAAAATAATCATGGAAATGAATATGAACAATATAATCATTAAGGGAAAATAAAAAAATCCAAGGGTGGCCAAATCTCATAAAAAATTTCATTTACCTGATTTAAAATGCTTCTATATGTCCAGACTTTCCAAATACAAATACTTATTCATATCACCACTAATTCATTCCCACAATTTTTACATTAAAATTTATTGAAAAATAAAATTGAAATTCATGGAATAGTAATTATCCTAGGAATTTTATGTCTCCTAGTTCATTATATTAAAGAAATAATCAAGGAAAGCATGAAATTTGTATATGAAATATTTAAATAATTAATGTGTGGAATATGTTATAAAAAATTAGAATTAAAACACTAATAACAGTTAAATGGTTCTTCAAAGATGATTTTGTTGGTTCTTACCACACCATATTCATGATGTGAATAGCTTTCATAACATTTATTATGTGAATCTTATGAAATGAATGGGGTTGACGATATGAGTTAGTCATGTAGAGTCCTCCACCTTCTTCCATCTGTAGCTTACATATAGTTCTTTTGAAAGACCTCAAAATAAATAGGAAAAATTTGAAATTACAGGTCCATTAAATATTCTCAAATATATAAGGCAAATTGAAAAATAAAAAAATATACAATTAAATTATAACAAATAAATAAATAATAATTTATAGAAATTAATAAAATACAAGGGCTTCGTCACTAAGGCTTCCCTTTTTTAATACCCATTTTGCTAGACTATACCAAATTTTTCACATTGGATTATTTTATAATGTAATTATATCATGTTAACACAATTTTGACTTTATTGAACATTATTCTCATCCCTTATCCTCATTGATGTGATCAATATTAATAATTATAGAGGTGACCGAAATATGGATTGTTTGATGGTGATTATGGTGAAGTAATCATCCATCCCTATTTTCTAGAATGCATCTTTTTTTAATTGATGGTTTTTTGTTGAATTTATCCAATGATCACTTCATGGATAGTGTCTTCCTCTTCGACCACTTCTAATGTTTCTACTTATTTTTCTTCTGTGTATTCAGTTTAGGGTGTAGCTAGTTCTTATTTTTCTTCTTAGGGAATTATTAATTCCATTAAAAATTTCATATTGAATGTGGAAGTCATATTTTCACCTTAAAATTATTATCTATTTCTTCTTATTCCTCTAGATGCAATACGGATTTTCCAAAAAATATATTAAAAACTCTGAAGTTGGTGTACTTTATTCTTCTTGTTTTTTTTCATCTTCTTATTATAGTTCACAAAATTGTGTATTTTCCCATTCATGTTAAAAAAATAACACCTTTTTGTTTATACAAGGATCTTAAAATGTCAAGGAAATATTAGATAGGATCAAATTCAGATTCTAAATTGATACATATATCTACTTTATTATCATTCATTTTATGTTCATGATGCACCTCTTCAGAATTTGATTCCAGGTATTGGTTTGTTGTTTCATACTTACGTGGATATGGTTGTACTCGATCTTTGAAATGATTTTTCATAATTTTAATTTAATCATGTTTTTTCATCAAATTTCCTTGTAGTAAGGTTAACTTATATTTGGTATTCATTATGCTCTTCTGAACTTCCATCTCAATCAAAAATAACTCCATGTGGTGAAAAGTGAGAAAATAAATAACCCAAAAAACCTATGCTAAAATAAACAAATTGAAAAAAAAATTATTAAACAATTATAATCTCTCATGTTATCCCTAGAAAAAATTTCCAAAATTGATTACCTTATAACCATCTTTAATTCATACAGTTTACCATATTTAGAAGTTTAAAACATGAAACAAAATGATATCTTAATGATTGGGTTGTATCGAAAATTCAAGTTTAAGGTTGAACACATAGAGAATGGGTTAGATAAAATAATAATTTAATAATATTTACTTAAATTATATTTAAACAAAAATTTAAATAATTTTAATGAAAGAAGAGATGGAAATGGTTTCTTTTGTAACTTTTGGAAAAGATAAAATGGTTCTCCGAAGTTGAAAATCCATGTTCATGATCAATTAATGTAAAATATAATGAATTTTAAAATCATGATGTATTAGAACATAATTATGGATAATCTAGTGGTCATTATAAACAACCCCCAAATCAATTATTTTCCATTAACATGATATTTATGTTAATTTAGTTATTTCAATAATTTTTGAACCCAACCCCATATTTAAAAATATTGAATAAACCCCTATGATCATAGTGAGAACTATCCACTAGTCAACACAAAAATTTTATCACTCTGACACTGATAATACAATGGTGATTTATCATTTAGAAAATATAATAGAATTTTATAATTTTATGGGTGAAGAAAAAGAACCAAAATGAATTGCATTAAAAAAATAAAACATCGTAATGAAATCAACAACTTCATTGCAATAACATCACACATATTTTACCCCTTTAATGATATCCATGTGAGGGTAAGAAAATAAATAACCTATTTTATTCATCATGTAAGTGGAAGTGATTATTCCTAGTGGTGGCCTCTCTTGAAGATTTTTTTCAAGTGGAACCCTTACCTCTTATTTATAGTAATCAAGGATGATGAGGTTGGATTAAATTATTAAAAAATTATTTCATTTAACAAAATCTAAGTCCACCCAAGTTATAATTGGTGGTTTGGGTCATTATTGCGTCTCCCATCAAAATATATGTATAAATATTAATTTAATATGTCTATCTACCCACTTTGACAATGTGAATGTAGTTTTCACACCATAAATGATACAAGATATTTTATGAATTGGATTTTTTATGAATTGTTTTAATATCCTATATGAGGTAAATTTCATTAACATTATTCACATCTATAATTTTCTTTTTCTAGTACATGAAGTTTCAAGATTATACGGTCCTCGGTTTCAATCCCTTGGATTATTCCATAGGTTTCCTTCATCATGGAAATACTTATTTTAGTTGTTTTCATGGTTGTTTTCACTTTTCATTCTCTTATCCAATGAATTATAGAATCCTTCCCAATACGAGAAAATATTTTAAATATATAGTAAATAAGAAATTATTTTTTATATCTAAAATGATGAATTTTTATATCATAAATAAGTGCATGAACTGGAAATATTGGTGAAAGTTTTTTGCTTCCAAGAATACTATTGATGGATGTGTTATGCACAATATCTAGATGTTCCCACTTCAGTTTTTGTTTTTATGGGATGCATATCTTAGATCCATAATTTAGTAATCTACCTTTCGAAATGTTAATATCTGGAATATTTGTCAAATTTTTCTATATATTATTGTCTAATTTCTGGGAGCTCTATGATCCTCTCATGAATGGATGGTTAAGAAGTTATTTTAGCATGTTAAGATGAGGTTACTTTTATGATTTCCATTACTATAAATTTCGTGGATAAGAATTTTTCATCCCTTTCAATCCATTTCAGGGATTTCGATTCATGATCATTTCTACATAGAGAATCCTACACATTATTATCCCTCACAAAATAGTAATGGATTGAAGATTCATAATTTTTCATCAGAACTAAACCATTGTTTTTCCATCTTGGGATCCTTTTGTTAATATATACTTGAATATTTTATAATCTATATATGCCAAAAAATTATCCCGATGTAGATAATATCTAAAAAAATTAATTATCATATCTCTATAGCCATTTCAATCTCATTTGTTTGGTAATTCTATTCATGGGTCATTAATTTTCATGAGTAATAGGATATCTCTGTTTAGTTTTTCATTAGTATACAACCTATGGAATTTTTGGCTCCATCATTATAGATCACCAATCATTATCTACTTGTGGGTAATTTGAGGATAGTTGTAATTATTAGTATCTTATTTAACATTTATAATATATTGTCACATTTTTCATTCCATCCTACTTCACTAAATTATTTTTTATCCTTTTTAGTGTTTAGGACTATTGTTAGCGCCAAAATATGTGCAGAGGAAAATAATGAAAAGGGGAATCCAGTTCCAAAGGGGCTTCCATGCAAAGCTCCTTCGTCGAGGCAAATATTATTGTGTCCTTTATAGATCCCCTCGATAACATGTTTGGTGGAAAGATGAATCCCCCTCGGTGGCCACTATAGAGTAAAAGAGGAAGGAGGCTTCGCGGTTACGACGCAACTGACCAGAAGCTTCACTCGGCATAATGAACTGGATTGACCTCTACGATCCCATGGAACATAATGGATGCCTCCGCAAGTGCCATAGAGGGAACCATGGAGAGATCTGCACATAGGATGGGATGATGATTGAATCTTCAGTTACCACAAACATGATATAATTTTTGGCCAATTGCAGAGCACCACGCATCTCCACATCGAGCTGTCCATTCTTCGTGCTTCCCCTCATATATAAATATTGGGCTCCCCTTGATCCCAAAAGATGGATACCCCTATCTTTCACCTTCTTAGCTCTCAAATCATAAACCAACCCTTTCTCTACGAGTCATTGAGAATTATGAAATCTTCATGGTTCTTGATCATTTAGAAGTGTATTTAACTTACCTCAAATACAACCCCTATTCATGTAGGGATTCCCTTCTTGGAGCCCACTGGCCATCACAATGTAAGGAGATCCATAATGGGACCTGGGTCTTCACAAAGCACTCATGCTTCATGAAATACCCTCCACGCATATGTGAACCATATTCTAACGTGGTATCACTGTGCTTCGCAAATCACATTACCTCGCAGTGCTACGCTTTGCAAGGTATCTTTGCTTCATGAACTTCTACTCTGCAAAAGCCTTTCTACTTTGCAAAGAACCCTTCCTATGCATCTATAACCTATGCCTATGCTAGGTCACCCTACATCGTGAATCATAAACCTTTTTAGATCCCATCCACCAAGTCGAGCACCAGAGCATCACAAAGTCCTTTCATGTGAACCCATTTGTTTGAAAATTTTGTCTCCTATATGGCCCTCCGGGTAGGTAAGAAATTGATTTCAAGGTCCCTTTGTCATTGATTCATATTGAATTTATTATCCTCATTCTTATTCAAATAAGCACGGTAACGACTATTGTTTCTTCTTATATCCTTGCTAGCATGATCCCCTCAGTGGATCACTCCATGGAACCACCTAACCATGACATAGATGGTTCCTTCCCTTAACAAATGGTTAATTCATGCCGGTTATTTAAGTCCTAGGGTTGTGGAGTGAACCTGCATCATCTGATCTATATGACATTTATTTCAATGTCCCTTGAAATGTGTATTCTTGTTTTAAGTATCAATGCTTCTAGGAGGTTTCCATTGGATTTATTTATGGAACTAGACACTTCCAACAATTGATTATCTAAAAAGTCCCTACATTCAAAAGGTAGGTATAAGTTAGGTTTAAACATTATGATATATAAGAAAATACATTATTCAAGAGTAGGGGAGGTCAGACTCATCACACCCTTTTGAGGGGAATTGTTTTCTACTCTGGGAATCTCTTTATAAATTTATGATATTTTCACGATTCCTTATTAATTCACCAAGTATGGCATAAGTTTTCCTTGGAATTTTCAATCACTTATTAACATGTGTACAATTTAGAATCATGAGTATGTATTCAAGTTTCGTCATAAATAGAGATATCCATATGTATTCGAGGATCTCCATCAATGGTATCCTCTAATATACTATTTCAAGATTCTCTTAATCATCATTATGATGATACTAGTTTTTAAGCCACTCAGCAGGGCACTCAATAATTTATTGTCATCCATGTAGATGAATGTTTGGTTTGGTCTTGGGATTGTGCCCATAAAATGGGCTACTTATATATCCTTGTAAAAGGAATCAGAACCCTCGTAGTTCGTTTCCACTGAATGGAACACATCATACATTTTAATGTAATGTGATAAGGACCTAATCATGCAGTTTAATGTCATGTGATATAGACATCTAAGAGGAAGACACTTAGTCAATGTTTGGTGTGGGACTTATGTTGAATCATCCCAAGGAACATGTAAAGGATTGGGGTTTCCAAGTAAGAATATACTATATTGGGAATAAGTCCCAAGGAGAACATGGTTTATTTGAAGTGTTGTGTTTGAACCTCATGTAGTATTTCTATGTATCGCGTTTGGATGAGAATCAAATCCCACGTTGTTCGATTAGTCTCAGAGGAGAATATAGTCCTTTGAGAGAAATTGTTTTGGACTTACTTCCTGAAAAGGATGCCTTGGTGATTTGGGGTTATATTTTTGGGATTATTCTTGATGAGGATAACCGGATAAAGGGAATTAGGGTTGAATTCCTGAAGAGGATATCCAATGAACTCGGTCCATGAATGGGCTTCCTACATATCCTGATTTGTACAGGAATCAGAGTTCTCATAGTTCATTTTATTGTCTAAATGTTGTGACCATTACAAATATCTAAGACCACGTGAGTCATGCTCGGCGTGAGAAACAAGAGGATGTCAAATATTCAACAAATTTATTCACACTTTCAAATTTTTCCTCCTCCGCTGGTGGAAGATGGCACACCTATGGCGGTGAGGGTAGACGAGGTCGAGGCAACATGGGAAGAGGGTGAGGCGACGAACCCTTCCTCAATTCTCTTCACATTGAACAAGGGTCCTATGGGACGAAGAATGGATGAAGGTTATGGGATTAAACCAGGATGGATTCCCTAAAATTGATCCTGGTATGGGAAGGGGACTTCTCCATTGCTTGCATAGAAAAGCAAGTGTGAACCATACCATCCCTATCAGTGACCTAAGGTTCCATATTTTAGAGACAAAATGGAGAGGACAGAACCCAAACCCTAATCCTTCAAACCAGAATCATCCCAACATTGTTTTTAGGAGAAAGTTCCATGTGATTATGGATATACAAACCTATAATAATTTCATGAATTATAACCCCATTGTGAAATAAATGTGGGAAAGCTCTGACTGTGGAAATACAAACCTAAGTAGGAGACACGGTGAGGTGACTTTCCTAAAGGATTGATAATTCAAGAAGTTTTGGTTGAGAATTTATCATAGTTCCTTTCATATATGGGAACAAAGGAAGGAAATACCCTGTCATGAATGGATTTTAATGATGATACGTGAGTTGGTACATAGTCTTTATACCAATCTCGGTCGCGTTGGTACCTCATACAAGTAAGCCACGTAGGTACCCCATATTGATGGATTACACAGGTATATCGCATAGGTATGCTCAGCAGATATGGAGTGCAGGTATGCCACATAGGTATTCCGCACAAGTATGAATGTGACTTAATAATGTATTTCACATAGGAGAAACAAACCTATATAAAATTTGTAAAAGACTTTTAAAACAAGATTATCCCATTTAATTATCTCTTCTCTTGTGTTTTAGAGAGCTACCTGAGACAATTTGAGGGATCTTGGTGAAAGATCTACGCAATGGGAGCATCAAAGAGTCTTTCAACTTTTTCAGTCCTTAAAATGGGGAGCCCATGGGTCTTATTTATAGGGGAAAAAGGTGATCCTGGGAGAAGGAGCTCCCCTTCATTGTTCACCCACATAGGTCCTCCATGCAGGTCCTTCGCGTAGGTGTGAAAAAATTATACTACTGTGTAGGTGCCCCACATAGGTCCTTCGTGTAGGTCATCCACATAGGTCCTCCATGTAGCTCTTCAGGATAAAATTTTTCCATGTTCTGAGTGCCAAAACATTTGATCTGTAAGTCCATTTAGGTTTTGATACCAGTCAAATCGATGATCTCAAAGAAATCTACAATTCCAGCGATGGATAATACACCAAGTCTCCTCTTAGAAATTACTAAAAATGGATTTAATCAATCGACACCTTTTCATCATCAATCATGGAAATATACTTCCTACTCATAGATGGGTGAATAATTCCACATATCCATTGGTATGGAGTAGTATTTTGGCACATAGAAATATAGCCATCATCTTCTTCATTCTTGTTGAAAGCATCTTTACACATACATAACATTTTTGCCTATGTGAGAATAATATCATGTTCTTCATAAAAGTGCATGAAAACACATTTCATGGTGTCTACAAAATCACCCCTTAGAAAATCATTCTTTCAGAACAAAAAAATAATCTTTTTCTATGGTAAAATTAGGGAACTTTGACACATTCCAACATCATTTGGTTAGATTTGGAGTTGTGTAACATTTCGTAGGATGTTCAAATTTTTTCCTAAGCGAAGGGGATTATAAATCATATTTTGACTGTTTCTAGGGTCATATGGAAAACCAAACATTATTTGTGTATTTTGACTTTTTATTTCTCAATATTACCTAAACCATACAAAAATGTACATTTAGTGAGCTAGTACTCGACATTTGTCCAGAGCTCCCTCTGTAGGTTCTCAATCTATTGAGTACCACGTTTCTTGTTGTTGGAAGTTTAGAGTCATACATGTTGGACTATAGAGGGCTAGTACTTAGGGTCGAATAGATTTGACAATAAATTTTGAAATTAGATCATAAAAAAGACTATGTGGCTAAAAATTGTTTTAATATTCTTTAAATATCTCCAAGGGGATCTTGGGTCATGATTTTTTATGGTCACCAAATCTAAAACATGTATCAATATAAGGGGAGTCCTCTCCATGAACGAAATTATCATTATTTTGACAAAACCAGTTATGAGGGTTGTATTATGCAGGGCCAAGAGGGGCATATACTGCATAGCCAAATAATGCATCTTTTGACTGATAGGCCCGTTATGTAGGAAACATATGCATGGCCACCTAAGGGCCCATACTACAAAATTAGGTAAAATAGTTCTTAGTAATTTAACATTTTACTATTGTTAGACATGGTAAAACTATATTTGGGTGACTCAAGACCATTGTGGGTGGTTTTTCCATGGAAATGTGTTTTAAGAATGAAAGGGCTATTTTACACCGACATATGTCATGGATAGGAAAACCATTTCTATACAAATTTTTTGTATGGGTAATGGTTAAGATTTATTAGAAAGGAGGATTTCCAACATCATACTATGTATTTTTAACTCATGCGGTGAGGAAATTATGTTGTGATGTTTTAAGTCATGCAGTGAAGACATTATTTGGATATAATTTAATGTCTTTGGCTCTGACCCAAGGTATGTGATTCTCCCAATTTTGTTGTAAATTGTTTAGAAACATGCTATCATATTCAGGTATTGAAGGGGAAATTGTAAACTATGATTTGGGAATTTCTAAATCTGAAGAATGATATTGAAAAAGGGCTAAAACAATTAGATGAAATCTTTTCCAAGAATGAAGTTACCATTATTTGAAAAACCCATTTATGGGTTGTGTTATGAAGGACCAACTATCGCATATTCTACATAGCCAAATAATAACTTCTTTTTACTGATATACCTATTATGTAGGTAACTTGTGCAAGGCCACCTAAGGGCACGTGCTGTAAAGTCAAGAAAAAGAGATCTAAAAAAATCTGACATTATACTACTAAAAGTTGAAGAAGCTTTATAGAGATTGTGATTTTCGGAATCACATGGTTTTGTTTATGTATAATGTTACTTGAATATGGAAAGGGTATTTCCAACCAAGATTTCCAATGAATCAGAGGAATATGACTTTTACAAATGTCTGACTCAAACTTAAGAGGTATGGTGTCTGTATTTTTAGGTCATACGATTTGGACTAGAAAAGGAAAAATCATGTGATATGTGGCCAAGTGATTCCAAGGTTATTTCATATTGCATTGAACACATTGTAAGGGAAATGTGTAAATTATGGTATTGAAGTCTTTTAGATTGGGAGAAAGATAATGGGACAAATATACTTGAATGACTATTTTAATGTACAGATTCTTGTATATTTTCATTAAAGTTTGAAGGGAACAAAAAACTATATCCAAGAATTAAATTACCATTATTTAACGAACTCGTTATAGGGTATGTATTATACAGGGCCAACTGGGGAATATGCTGCATAGAAAAATAATGGAATCTTTTGACTAACAAGCCTATTATGTAGGCAACATATGCAAGGCCACCTAAGGGAACGTGCTTCATAGTCAGGCCAAAGAGTTCACAGGTATTAGAAACTCTATCATCAGAAACCATAAGGATGATTATGAAGATCCAAAAACATTCAATATTAATAATGTGAAATATGGAAGGGGTTTATGCCCACATCATATGAGAAATATTTGAATCAATATTTTTATATAAGTTTGACATCCTTTTACATAGATCTGACTTGTAGGTAAAATGGAGAATTTTAGTGTTTCCTCTTAATTATGATGTCCAGTTTTATGTCTTTCTATGAGGACATTAATAAACCCGTAGGAAGTTTAGACTCCTTATTTATATAAAGAATAATTTTACACAATTCCTAAGCCCACATGAGCTATTCTTGGTGTGAGAAACAAGAAGCAGTAAGGGTTTCATTTACAATGTAAAGGTGACACAAATGAAGAATAGGGTAGTTAAAATTACATGCAGTTTAATGTCATGTGGTATAGATGAAGATGAACTGATGAGAAAAGAAAGACATGTTGTAATTGGATTATGGGATAAACCTCAAATGTCACTAGGTGTCTTACTGAGGAAAGAATCAAGTCATACATAGTTCTTAAAACATTACCTATATAGTTTTGATTCTTATACAAGAAATAAGGGGTTTTTTATCGCGGCTAGGTCTAGGATTAGAGATCTTGGTATCTCTATGTATCTCATTGACAATGATAATCAAGCCATATGTAGTTATTGAAATGATCATTTCTCACGTCAATTGATTTTGACATTAAGAATGAGGTCTTTTGACATGTTCAGAGAAAACAGTAATTCATAATACATAAAATGGTATAAAACCAAATCATATATCCTAAGGAAACACAATGTATAGATCTGATTCATATACAGTAAGATAAAAGAAAATAAGAAGATTTCATGATTGTGGCTGGGCCCAAAATTGGAGATTTAGGTGTATCTATGTATCTCATTGAAAATGAGAATCATGTCATAGGTAGTACTTTAAATATGGTCTCTATGCAGATCTAACTCAGACAATCAAAAGAGAAGGACTCATATGCCATTATGGTGTAACAATGATTTCAATGATGTTTTTGTACGGAAGCTTGTAATGTCAAATAGAGAAGACGTTAGTTGTAAAAATGATGTCATTCAGTTTAACTTCATGTGACAAATTTGAAGATGCTACACATTTTAATGTCATGAAACATGGACGCTTATGATTGTTATCAAGGTTAATGTCTTGAAAATAGGAAATGGGGGTTTTGCAGTTTTATGTCTTGGAGTAAGGACATGATACTATGCAGTTTTATGTATTTCCATGAGGATGTTGTACTATGTAATTTTAAGTCTTTCAATGAGGATGATGTAATGTGTAGTTTTATGTCCTGCAGTGAGGAATAATGTGTTTAACAACACAATGTATTTCTTTAATAATCTCGCATTGTTTTGAGTTGTAACAATCTCTTTATACATTGAGATTATGTCATAAGCTTCATTAGAATAGACCTTATGTATGGAAGAAGGTACTCCCCATTTTAGCTCAAGATTTGGAGGTTTCATCCTTGGTATCATTAGAGTCTTAAGGACCAAAACCAATTCTCCTTGACAAAATGAACTGAGGCAAACATTCATATTAAAATCTCAAGCTATTCTATTCTGATAGACTTTTAAATGATGAAACGTATGGAATCTTTTCTTGTCTAATCTTTTCAGTTAACTAAACCATTTCTAAGGACTCTCATATGTAGACAACTGATTATATATTGCAACTATGAGTGAAGGCAATTGAATTTCAATTCAAAAAAAACTGTTTTGGTTCCACATACCAATGAATAAGGAGTTTTTTGGGTTTTTTTACAGGTAGTGATCGATAAACCCATAAAACATTCAAAATTTTATGAGGCCATGATTTTCTATTATTATCCACCATCTTCTAGAGTATATTTTATAGGGTCTTGTTGAAGGCCTCTATCTGTCCATTGGTAACCACATGATAATGAGATAAATGTTTGGATTTAATATCATGCTCCTGATACAAATTTTTTACCTCAGTAGAACAAAAATGGGTTCCATGTTCTGTCAAAATAGTATGAGGGACACCAAATCTGGTGATGATATTATTTTTGAAAAAAATAACAATGATTTTAACTCATGCTTCTTATAGAGGTATTACCTAAACTCATTTAGAGAGGAATTCAGTATTAGTAAGTGTATATTTTAATTTCTTAGTCGTGGCTGGAGGATAAGGTCCAACTATATCCATCCCCTATGTGGAAAATGGCTAAGAGTATTTAGTTGTATGTAGAAACTCTGGGGGTTGATAAATGATGTTGGAATGCACCTTGTAGGGATGAAATCTTTTAGTGAAATTTTTACAATCATGAATCATTGAAGGCCAAAAGTATCTAAGCCTTCAGATATTGTTAGAGTCTATGATAGGACTGGTGAGTACCACAAGCTCTTGAATGTACATCTTTCATGGAAGTTGTAGCCTCTTCTCCAACAACACATCTGAAAAGGATTTCATCTGATCCTCTCTTGTAGATAATCTTTTGGTGATCTGGACAATCATAATGAGTAAAATTGACCGCTCGTCGCCAGATTTGTTCTTTTTCAGCCCTATTCAGTGGAAGTACCCCATTTTGATGATATTCCATGATGGATGTTCTCCATCCTATTGTATGACCATATGGTTCAGAAATAGGGATAATTTCATTAATTTCCTCCATTCTGGTTTGAACAAAAGGTGAGACCACACGGCAATGGGCTATACTAATGAATTTATCAACCCAATTTGGATCTTCCAAGGCTGTAGCTGTATTATCCCGTGCATCTGCTAGGGAATTTTGTGATCGTGGTACATAAGACAATGTCAACTCTAAGGAAAATTCATCCATTAACCCTCTGATGTAATCACACAAAGGGATTAACTCTTCTTTTCTAATAGAATATTCCACATTGATTTGTTTGATTACTAATTTTGAATCAACATTTACCTTTAATTGATTCATTTGAACCTAAAGGGACAATTACAAACCTGCGATGGGAGCCTGATATTATGCCTTATTGTTGGTACCACCTTCCAAAAATATGAAGGAATAAGGAAATACTACCTTTTCTGGGGAAATAAGGACAATTCATAACCTAACATTTTGATTTTAGGGTTTTCCATTCAATTCGCTATTGGACTTCTAGAAGTTCCATAAAATTACATTTCCCATGTTTTTGAATTTTCCCAGATAGAGAACACTTCTTCATCCGGAAGTTTAGTATTTAATGATGTATCTTTCACATATGGATTCTTATAAATTAAATTAGCCAGATAATGGCCTTTTATTTCTTTTTGAGGAACAAACTGGAAATCAAACTATTACAAAATAACCACCCACCGTCCCAAATGCTGTGTAAGTATAAGATGACTGAGGATAAATTTGAGTGGGTTATTGCGAGATATCAACTGGACCTAATGATGTTGTAGGTAGTGCATCAATTTCTGAACTACAAAGATTAATTCTATTCAGCACTTTTCAATACTTGAATATCGATTTTTCACATCAAGAATAGTTTGACTGAGATAGTAGAGGCTATTTTCATTCCCAGTTTCATTCTTTTAGGTGATGAAGGCACCTAGTGATCGCTCTAAAGCTGTCACATAGAGAATAATTGATCTTCCTTCAACAAGAGGTATTAATATTGGTGGACTCAAAAGATATTTCTTGAGGGTATCAAATGCTTCTCGACAGTTTTTGATCCATTGGTAGGTGACTCTCTTCTTCATTAACCTGGTGAAGGGTAAACATTTGCCTACCAAATTGGCGATAGAGTGCTGAATATTGGCCAAGTTTCCAAGGAGTCCTCTTAATTCTTTCAAATTTCATGGAGGTTACATACCAAGGATTGATATTTTTCTCTTGGGATCAAATTTGATACCATGATGGCATTCAACGAACCCAAAGAACTATCACGAGGTTACCCCAAAAGCACATTTAAAGGGGTTCATCCTCAAATTGTGTTGTCGAAGTTTATGGAATATGGTACCATGTGATTGGAATTTTGTCTATATTTGACACCAAAGCATCCACAAAACATTCAAAAAACTTTCGTAAAAAATATTTAAAGATTTGATGTAGGGCCCGTGGATATGTTTTACCTGCATTATTTAAGACAAAGTGCATTACATGATAGCAAAAAAAAAACACCTTGAGGGGCTCTGATGGCTGTATATTCTTTGTCCTCAGGGGCCATATGGATTTGATTATACCCAGAGTAGCCATCCATGAAGGAAAGAGCTTCATAGACAGTCATTACATCAATTAAAAGCTCTGTAATCAGAACAAGAAAATCATCTTTAAGAAAATACAGATTAAGATCTCTGAAATCAATGCAACCTCTCATTTTTCCATTCTTCTTTTTCACTAGGAAAATATTCTCCCACCATTGTCAATATTGAACTTCTTTGAAAAAGTTATCCTTTATAATCTTATCAACTTCAACATCAATTTTAGAGGCATGAGTTGGGTGTGTTCTTCTTAATTCCTTCTTGAATCTGCGATGTTCTTCTGGATGACCAAAATGATTGATGGGTACATCATGATTAGGACTTGGAATTTCTGTATAATTCCAATAAAATATATCCTGATGTTGCTTTATAAATTAAGTATACACCACTTTCCCTTCAGAGGTAATTGTCGAAATAATTATTGTGGGGGGTGGATCTTCTTCCGTACCCACTAAGATCATCTGCAGTGGTAGAGACACATTCCTCAATTGTCTGTGGAGCATCCCTAATATCTTCCTCTTCTTATTTATTAAGTGTTACCTTTTCTGCTTCCACTTTCATTGTAGATGACAAAGCATAACTCGTAGATTTATACGTGGAGTTAGTATTTGAACATCCTGAAGAAGAGGCAACCATATCTGACCCTACTGATGAAGAAAGGTCTTCCTATGGTAATAAAGATGAAATGATGGATTGAGAATCAAAATTTTTGTCTTATTCTATAATTTGTATAATATCTTCTACTCTGGTTGATGAAGTAGAGGATTTTTTTAGTTCAGTGCATGAAATGAAAACATCTCCATTTAGGCTTTCATCATTGCTTGGTGGATCAATAGTTTCTTCCAATTTGTCAAGCCCAATTGTCAAAATTGACATTATGGAAGTTACTGGATGAGTTCCTGGATTTCATATTACCCTTTCAATTTAATTGATGGGTAGCACATAAATTTTACTCTAATGTGAAAATTGATTTGCTGGTACCTTTTCCAATCCATTCGAATCATTACCTCTAGTTATTTCCTTTATCCTGAACTTCGTTTCATTTGTGTGATAAAAATATACCTCAATGTATTGAGATTAATATGTTTTGAATTGAGACTTTTCACCATCAAAACATCTTGATTTGAACATTTAAATAGTACTTAAGACATTAGTGGTATGACGAAGGTGTGGCTGCATGTTGATGCACCTAATGTCTTCCAAACAAAATGTTAAAGGTTGTGTCCTGAAGAACTACAATGAAATATGAATTAAACACAAGATTTCTAAACTGAGTTCAGAGTGTAATTTCACCCATAGGATCATGCTCATTCTTTTCATATCATTTCAATATTAATGTGGAAGGAGATAAATCCGATTAAGTTAGGCCCAATCAACGATGTGTACAAAAAAATGAGGTCGACTCTGGAGCCATTATCAATGAAGACTCATCGGATGTCTATTTCATTGATCTTTCTAGAAAAATTCAAGGGTTTGATATTGATAATGATCAATAACATCTTCATCATCATCTATAAAAGATATGACTGCATGAAATTCTACATGATCATTCCTTATACGGTAAACCTCAACAGCGGAAACTTCGGTTCCAAAATATTGAGGACATGACAAAGCCTCAATGAGTTCCTCTCGATGATATTTTTACAGATTAAAAGTATCTAAAATTGCTAACGTGGCTGGTACTTGGGCCAACTATTTCAAGACATCATACTTTTGGTACAAAGGTCTGAATTTCCCAGCATGGAAATACGGTTTTTTGGGTACTTTGGAAATTGATGCTTCTAATGTAGACGTAATATGTGTTGGATCAGAAGCTGGAAATATTCTTGGATTTGGTAGATTAAACTTACTATGTCTATTCACTTGCTGAGAAGAAGACGATTTATATTTTAATCAGTCTTCCAAAACAATTGTGTCAAAACCAAACTTGTCTTTCTTGGAAGAAAATTATTGTTCTTGTTGAGACCGTAGAAAGGATCATCCACATGTTTTTATTGAATATATGGTTCGAGCAGGGGTAGAGTTAAAATGGTGACTTCTTGAATTCCCACGTCTTCCCATGTATCCTCGACCATGGCCTCTTCCTCTTATTACCCAATTAGGTACAGGTAATCCTGGATCATTACAATAAGAATCACCATTGGCATAAGGATCCGTTAAATGGATAACATTAATAGATCCAAAGATCAATTCTTCATATGATAAAGATTATTCTTGATAAGTTAATTCTGGTTGTGCAGTTTGGTGGGGTGGTGCCCATGTTTTTTAAACAGATGGAATGAATTCTACCAGGGTCAAGGACAACATTTTCCATAATGTGAGTTCAGCTTTTTTTGACTGATCTTTGTCCTCATTATCACTTTTCTTCTTTGAGGAATAACATTTTGATTAATATGGTTTTACTGTGGTAGAAGTGGTGGAAGACACAATTGGTTGTTTCAACTAAGTTCATAAAATGGCATCAGTTTGGTTGATCATTTTCTTGATCATCCAATCTTCATATTTCTGTAAATTTTTACTTTTGTCTTCCTTCCATTCTCCCTCTTCCTCTAGATCAGTAGTTGTAACACATGCTACTTGAGCTGATGAAAATTTTAGTTTCACTTCTCTAGAGTATGACATCTTTTGTAGGATGTATTTAAAAACAAAACACTCTTGAATGGGATGTCCCTACATTTGGTGAAATGGAAAATAATTTGTAATATCTTCATCTCCTTCATTATTTGGTTTCTTCATCCTTGAAAACTGAACCAAATTGTTTTTCAGATCTAAGATGAAGTAATCAATAAATTTTTTATTCCTGAAAGAATAAACATTGTTCTTTAATTCGTCAAATGGTTTCCACCTTTGATCTCTTCGATCATCTTGACGAGGTGGTCATTGCTGCTTGTCCTGAGGAGGCAGAGCCCTTCAGTATGATGAATGTATTGAAGTAGAAGTACGTGCAGATGCCTACTTGAGTGTAATTGTAACAGCTTTTGCCTTTTCTATCCTATTCTATAGATCTGATTGAATTACATGAGTTTTAGCCTTAGTTTCTATAATAGAGTCTTTTATCTCTTGATCAATTGAATTAAGGTCTCGAAACCCTCCTGTGTATTTCACAGAGGTCAATGTTGTGCATAACTCATCACAAAGATTTTCCACACTGATTGGAAACAAATCTTCTTTAGGGAGTCCTTGACTTAAAGAATTTGTTAATCCTTTCCATCACACAATGAAATTTTAAAATCATTATTCTCTGTTTTTTTACAATTGGTAAGATAAAAAAATGTCATCTTTGGGAGCGTTGAGCTAAATTGAAGAATGAATTTATGATGGAGATCTTCCCATGTAGTAATTG
This sequence comes from Viscum album, assembly GCA_963277665.1. Taxonomy (NCBI): domain Eukaryota; kingdom Viridiplantae; phylum Streptophyta; class Magnoliopsida; order Santalales; family Viscaceae; genus Viscum; species Viscum album. The sequence goes on from OY728163.1 coordinate 96,467,551, forward strand.
ATCGACATGTAAAACGTTTATACCAGAAAAAAGCCAGTAGCTATAATGAAATCACAAAACACCCATGCTTAATTTCTTCTTGTAGTTGAGAAGTTCCCATCATGGGATCACTACGAGAAACAAAATGTTTTATGTGTTGATTAGGATCTCCCGAACCATTTATGTTTGGGAATGTGGTATTCACAAAATTTGGTGGGAGATGAATTGCATCCACCTATTCAGGGTAAGCTATCTTTTCTGGCTGAACTGGTGCATGTTGTTTCTCCATATCATCCAATCGAGTCATTAATTCCTCAATTATGTTCATAAGTATTTGGGAAACATCCAGAAGAGATGGAACTTGTGCAGTTATAGCTACTGAATATTGAGCTTGTGCAACTACTGGAAAAACCACTGATGGTAGTGATGATATTTTCCTTGGATAACCCATGGGAACATGCCTATTTGGATGTATATGGTCCTACCTTGATTGTGTATCTAGTAGAGGGAATTCATTATCTGCATCTGCAGTTACTAAAAATCCTTTTTACTAAGGAGCTATTATAGGAAGTGCAAGTTGAGGACATTCTTAGGGTGTACATCTAGCAGAAATGCTGCTTTAAAGTAACTCTATATTGTGTCTTTTCAACTCCTTTTTCTCTTATTTCTGTGAAAATCTATCTTCATGTGGAAGAGATTTACCTTCTTCAGTGGAAAAGTGAGATACAATCTAACTTTTGCCTTTTCTCTTGTTAGATGCCTTTTGGAGGGGTGGGAGTTTGTTATTCCAAGGAATACCTAGATTCTAGGTAATCATCTGATTCCAGGTATGAACACCTTCTTCATCTTCCTTAGTGTGTACCATATTATGGATAAGAACGTTATCCTCTGATTATCTAGAACTAGATTCATTTTCTAGAAGATCTTCTATGGTGGTTTCAATGACATTCACTGACGCATAATGCATCCATGGAATTATGCCTACATTTTTGTATGATTGTCTCCCTCTGTATCATCCATGAGACTCTGTTCTCCAATATGATGAATTCCCAATAACTGTTTGGAGGACAGTAACCCAAAGGGAATCCTTGGATAATTCAATTTTATACATTCCTTGTGGCTTCTTCCCTAATTGGGAGAAAACTAACTTTCATTAAAGAAGGTATTATAGATTTGAAAATCCTTCCATCCCTATAGGCTGGGGCAATTTTTTTTCCTCTCCTTCAAATCACTGAACAATATTTAATGAATTTGAAGTTTGAAAGAAATGAGCCCCTAGCCTTGCAGGTAGGGGTGATTCTTGAACTACTCTAGAAACATTTGTGCAACTGATCTTCTAATTTTTTGAATTTTGGTTCATAAATTAGCTTGATGCATTATCTGATGACCACATAGATCACCTGTTTCAGATGATCGCTGTGATACTTCCTAAATTTTCATTCTATGACGCCTGAAATTCTCTAAGCGAGATGCCTACTCAAGATTACCAGATGATTGATGTAATAGAAACTCCAAAACTTCTTTCCTTTGGTCCTGAATCTGATGAGAGTTGGTTGAGGCTTGTTCTTGAGCATACATTCGATTACATACAAAATCTATTGATTGAGGCTAACCATGGGAAATAACATTTCATGAGAACACTTTTGGTGGACATTGATGATTTTGGTGTGCCGTGAAATGCAATGCTCTATGTGCACCCCATCCACTGATACAAATTCTAGATGGGGAATCAGAAATTAAATGGAGTAGCCTCTTTAGAGCATTGAGGCATGCACACTGAAAGATTCTCTACTATTTTTTAACTTTTGGATGTTGGAAAACTGAGAGAGACACCCACTCAATTTGGCGCTTCAACCCTTCTATTACATTTATAGAATTTTGATATTCATCATATGGTAGTACATTGGTTTTCAAATGAGGAAGAGTGTTCCATAAATTGAGATGAATATCATAAATTAAATCTTATGTCATCAATTCTGAAATTTTATACTAAGAATTTTCCAAATTCCAAAGCATGACTTGTACTTCTCTATTAGCTAATTGTTTCCTCATGTTTAACACATCATCATCATCTTTCATTAGAGGTTTCTCCACTTGGTCTAACCAATGTGGTTGCTATGTATTAGGGGACAAAATTCCCAAGGAAGGTTTGGAGAATTATTGTTCCCTTAACATGTCTTTTGGTTGAGAAATTGTTTCACATTTCAACGATAAGGAATTAGACATGACTGGTATTGTGTTTCAATTGCCTCGAGATAGGAGGGATTTCTCATCACTACATTATCAATTACAGAATTTTATTGAAAATGTGAAATACTACTGTGGTGAGGACGTTCACAACAAATGACATCATGGGGACGATCACCATGATATATTACAATAAGGGATACATCTTCTTTCTCCTTGGTCTTCATTCCACACGGAGGGTTGTCGTGGCTCTCATCTAGAGATAAGAATTCTAGATTGACCAAATATTAATGAATCAAGTATTCATGATGATTTTTCTGATGAGGAACATCAGAATTAATACTATAACACCCGTAATTAGGTAATGATAAGATAGTATCTTGAAGGGCAATAGATAAATGTCTAAGGGCTTAAAGAACACCATCATTAAGAGGAGACAAATCGTTTCTTGACCCTTGATTATCAAACATTGCTTGATATGACTTATTCTTAGATGTTCTATTATACTCAGCAGATGCTACTTGCTTGGAAAAGTGGTTAACATGGGCAAGTGTATGTTCCTACCTTGGAGTGGTTATCGGAACAGACCGATTAACTCCAATTAGAAAGGGTGTATGTTCCTGATCATGTAGTTTGTATGATATAGGGAAGTATGCACCGTGACCATCCTGGACAAGAATAGAGTTATGTATCTGCTCTGGGATGGCATGTCGATGTTTCATCCCATGTGTGGGGACAAATTTATTTGTCTGTTCCCCCGGTACTACGGAAGTGGTCGTTATAATTTCCTTGCATGCTTCTATAATATGAGCATGGATTTGTGTCTTCTCTTTCACCATTGATAAGATGTGTTTGGTGACTTCAGTAACCAGAACGACAATATAAGTCCATTACAAATCTTGAGTTGGTGTATGTGCCTAATCTTGTCCTCATTTTCCTTTCAATGAGTATTGAAAGTACTCATGCATGGGGGAAGAGAGTTGGGTATGTCCCAAATTTGTTGTCAGAGCTTTCGGACTGAATTCTCCAGGTTCTACCAAATGAGACTGTTGGAAGACATGATTAACATTGGCAGGTGTATATTCCTTCTGGATGATTCCCATCATGTATGATTCATGGAGTTCCTTCAACTTGGGTAAAAAAAACTACTTACAGAATAGGTGATTGTAAACATGTGTATGTTCCAGTTTACCAGTTGCCACCATATTGGATTGGCGGGCTTCATTAAATGAAGTCAAATGAGCATGTTTACTATATGATAAATTATAAACAGGTATATGTGCCTATTCACTGTACTCCATCGAGTTTATTTAGTGTGATCAGTGAGTTTCTTATATACGAGTCTGTTGGGTAGGAAAATTAGGACGAACTGGTGTATGTGCGCGTTCGTTGATTTCCATCATTTTAGGTTGATGGGATTCTCTGAAAGGGGTAGATATAATAACATTTTCCGTGTAGACTGGAAATTTTCCTCAGTGGTTCGTCTTGCAAGCTCGGGTCTGAGAGACTTGGGACGAATGTCCAAAGCCAACACCCACATCATGTCAGGGGTTCAATACCGCGCGAGTCTGGTGGCGATTGCTATTGGGAGTTATCAGGAAGGACTTCATCATTTTTTTAATTGAGTCCTTGAGTGACCCCTTGATCCACCTCCCTATAGTTTGTGAGGTATTTATTGTTTCGTTCTGGGGATAACTACCTAGATTAGTTGATGATGGTAGTTGGCACTGTTTGCTTCTTGATCATTGGTCATAATTGGCCCGATGATCGAGGATTGTTATTGACCTGGAGGGCCTGATGGGCAGCCTCCAAAGTTGGAATTATACCGTTCTGACAGTAATCCTTTACCATCACGATAGAGACCCACCGTTGAAGATTTTGGGTTGGTGATAACATCCTTTCTGTGGATGGAGATCCAGCTATAGAAGTGGTCGAGAAGTTTACAGATGTTGTTTTGAAGAAATCCATTTTGGAGTGAAGGGAATTATGAGAAACACTTGAAACAACAAAAAACTCCATTAAAGAAACATTTTTCTTAGTGGATAAATGAGTGATTGATTCCTTTGTCTATACTTCATTTGTTTATTAATTGGGGCTTAACAGGTGGGTAACATTATTAACATGGTTAAGGATTCACGTCGGGTTCACCATTTTTGTTTCATGGTTCCTTGAAAAGTGTATTCTAGTTTTAAGAATCACTGCTTCTAGATAGTTTCCATTAGATTTATTTATGGAACAAGAAACATCCAAGAGTTCTTTATCTAAAAAGGACCTACTTTTCAAAGGCATGCATGCGTTAAGATTAATCATTACGATACTTAAGAACGTACATTGGTCGAGGGGATGGGAGGTTAGACTCATCACACCCTTTAAGGGGAATTATTGTCTAATCTGGGACTCTATTTATAAATTTATGATATTTTTATGAATCCTTATTAACTCACCATGTATGGCATAAGTTTCCCATGGAATTTTCAATCACTTATTAACATGTATAAACTTTAGAATCATCAATATATATTCAAGGTTATTCATCAATAGAGATATATGTATATATTCAAGGTTCTCCATCAATGGTATCCTCTAATATATTATTTCAATAATCTTTTAATCATCATTATAATGATACTAGTATTTAATCCACTCAACATGGTACTCTAGAATTTATTGTCATCCAGGGATACAATGGTTTGGATTGATCTTGGGATCGTGCCCATAAAATTGGATACCTATGTATCGTTATAAAAGGAATCAGAACCCTCGTAGTTCGGTGCCACTAAATGGGAAACATCATACATTTTAAGGTCATGTGATAAGGAACTAGACGTGCATTTTAATGTCATGTGGTATGGAAATATAAGCGGATTATGTTTATTCAATGTTTGGTGTGAGAATTATGTTGAAGTAGCCCTAGCAACATGGAAAGGATATGGGTTTCCAAGTAATATTAGACCCTATTCAGAATAAGGCCCAAGGAGAACATGGTTGATTTGAAGTTTTGTGTTTCAACCTCAAGGAGGATTCCTATGTATCCTATGTAGATTAGAATCAAATACCATGTAGTTATATTAGTCTCATAGGAGAATATAGTCATTTGAGATAAATTAGTTTGGGATTGCTTCCTGAAAATGATTCCATGGTGATTTGAGGGTTTAATTTGGGGTTATTCCTGAATAAGATTCCCAGATTAAGGGAATTAGGGTTGGATTCTTTAAGAGGATATCCAGTGAGCTCAGGCCTTGAAAGGCCATCCTACGTATTTTGATTTGAACAGTAATTAGTGTTCTCATAGTTAATTTTATTGTTCAAATGTAGTGACCATGATAAATATCTTTACCCACATGAGTCATGTTCGGTGTGAGATACAAGAGGATTTTAGAGATTCCACAAGGTCATTCGCACTTTCAAAGTTTTCCTCTTACACTGGTGGAAGAGAGCGCACCTTTGGTGGCAAGGGTGGATGAGGTCGAGGTGACCCGGGAAGAGGGAGAGGCGATGAGTCCTCTCTCTATTCTCTTTACATTGAACAATGGCATAATGGGAGGAATAAGGGATGAAGTCTAGGGGCTTAAACTAGGATGGATGCCCAAAAATTGATCCTAGTAGGGGAAGTAGACTTATCTTTTCCTTGTATGGAAAAGAAAGTGTGAACCATACATTCCCTATCAATGACCCGAGGTTTTGGGTTTTAGCAATGGAAATGGTAGAATATCACCCAAACCCTAACCCTTAGAACTGGGAAATTCCCAAAATTGTTCTTGGGAGAAAGTTCCATGTGACTATGGATATATAATCCTACAGGAATTTCATTAGTTATATCCTCATTGTGAAACAAATGTTGGAAACCTCTGAATATGGAAATATAAACTTAAGTAGGAGACAAGCTTATGTGCCTTTCTCAAAGGTTGGACAAGTCAGGAGTTTTGGTGGAGGCTTCATCGTAGTCCCTTTCAGATATGGCAACCAATGAAGGAGATACCCTGCCAGAAATTTAAATTAAAGAGGGTACTTGAGTTGTTACATAGGATTTATACCAAGCTCTACCGCGTAGGTACCTCACGTAGGTATGCCGTGTAGGTACCCCGAGTTGATGTACTATGTAGGTATATCGCGCAGGTATGTCACGTAGATATGGCGCACAGGTATGTCGCACAGGTATTCCGTGCTGGTATGAATGATGATAGAAGAATGTATTTCACATAGGAGAACCAAACCTATGTAAAAATTTTAAGAGACATTCAAAACATGCTTATCCCATTTAATTATCTCTTCTCTCCTGTTTTAAAGAGCTACCTAAGACAATTTGAGGGATCTTTGAGAAAGATCTACACATTGGGAGCTTCAGAGAGTATTTCAACTTTTTAATCCTTGAAATGGGGAGCCCAAGTGTCATATCTATAGGCAAGAAGTGGAACCTGGGCGAAGGAGTTCCCCCATGTAGGTCCCCCGCGTAGGTCCTTCATGTAGGTCCTTTGTGTAGGTGTATAAAAAATTATAATACCATTTGGGTCCCCCTCATAGGTCCTTCATATAGGTCCTTCACATAGGTCTTCTGCATAGGTCCTCTATGTATCTCTTCAGGATAAAATTGGTTCATCTTCCGAGTGCCATAACATTTCATCTATAAGTCTATTTAGGCTCCACGGCCAGTCAAATAGAATCTCTCAAATAGATATACACTTCTAGAGATTGATAATAAACTAATTATCCTTGTATGAATTACTGAAATTGATTTTAATCAATCAAAACATTTTCATCATCAATCTTGGATGTCTACTGGCTACTCTTAGATGGGGGAATAATTCAACTTATCCATTGGTATGGAGTAGTATTTTGGCACATATATATCCAGATTTCATATTCTTCAATCCTATTAAAAACAACATTACTAATACTTGAGATTTTTTGTCTAGGTGATAATCATATCATGTTCTCTATAAATGTTCATAAAAATAAATGCCACAGGGTCTACAACGTTAAAATTACAAGAACCATTGTCCTCATTGCATGACATTAAACAAAAATAATGCCACATGCATTATACATGGGGTACCCCTCCTAAGAAATTCTTCATGTGGACTTTTCTCCATGAGAGTAATATCTTTCTCACATGGAATGAGATACTCTTTGTAATAGTGACATCTATCCATATGGAAAGGAAATAATCTCAGTGTAATCCCCTTACTTTTATTGTGGGGTGGGGAGGTAGCATCCCTTATCCTCCTCTATTATTCAATTCCAAAGACTATGAGATATATAGACATTGAGACCTTTGTTATCCTGTCCTTCTCCCTTTGGGATTTTTTTCCATCAAGCAACCATTATAGAGTAAGTCCCATTCTCCATCTCCCTGGGCCTCTAACCACGGGTAAGCGCCACTTTTTTCTACGTGTATGCACCTTTCGTGATGTGATCGCCAGGTCTTTGTTGCCTCTTGCTTCTCACACCAAGCATGACTCAGGTCGGTTTTGAGTAAGTATTGAACATGGAATCTTTGCTAGGCCACCCTAGATCATATTCCCCATACACACTATCCCAAAATATATGGACCTTGATCTTTTCACTTTCTAATAAAGGTACGTAGAAAGCCTCTCCATGGTTCAAGCCCAAAACCTACTTGAATTGACCCCTTCATGTCGGTTCACTCTCATATCGCATAATCTAAAACTGTACCCCCATCCTGAAATATGTGGACTTTGATCTATGCCATTTACAATAAAGGTATGTACGAAGTCTCCTTGAGGTTCAAGCCCAACACCCATCAGTCCCGACCACTTCACATCAGTTCAAACACGTCCTACATGAAGTTAAATTATACACACCTTTTTCGTCTAGCATGACACTAAACTATATAACTTCAAACTACATGGGTTTTGATCCCTATTTTCTAGATACTGTATGTAGAAAACCTCCCTGAGGCTCAACCCTAACTAGTGGTAAGCCGTTGTAACCCCATCTAGCAGTAAGCTATTGTAACCCCAACCTGTGGTAAGCCATTGTCGCCCCGACCCACGGTAATTAGTTGTAGTCCTCACATAGCGGTATTCCATTTTAGTTCCCAAACTGTAGTATGTTGTTGTAGTCCCCAACCAGTGGTAAGATATTGTAGCCCCAGACTAGTCATAATATGTTATAGTCCCCTTTTCTGGGACCCACCTCTCTGGTCTTCCACTGAGCATCAGACCATCTGAGGCAGCTAACCAGGCATAAGCACCAGTATATTGTCTGGTCGTTGTCCTATGTGTACACCCCAATTATATGCCCCATATTGAACTGCATGGACCTTGATTCCCATCCATAGGGATATGTAGGAAGCATCCCTAAGGTTTATGTCCATCACTCATGTCAAATCGTGGTCTGTCCATTGAGCCTATGAGTTTCGGTAAGATCATTCCTAAACCATGAGGTTCAATTCCCTTCGGTCCCATCCATGCTCTCATTCTCACAGGCCGCCTCCTCAACTGTCGCATCACCTCATCGAACTACACGGACTTTAATTCCCGACCATGGGGAAATGTAGGATTGCTCCAATGGGTTCAATCTCAACACAGTCATCATATTCATGTCAGTCTTATTTCATTTTCCATCCACTTCCCTCAACCATTCATCATCCACCTTATATTTACCTATGCCTCCACATCCCGTTGAAATCATTTCACACACCCATTCACTACTCCTAGAAGTACCTGGGCCACTAACCGTAAGAATCCTGATCATGTCTCTAGGATGTTGTCCTCTGTGCAAACCCCGATTCATCGTCCCTTTGAACTAAATAGGTTTGATCCCTATCTCTCGAGATAGGGTATGTAGGAAATCTCACTGAGGCCCAATCCTGGCTACTGGAAAACTATGGAGTCCCCTTTATAAGGACCCAAGAATCCTCAGATCCATATTAATTGGATGAATTGATCCTCCCGTCTAGTAGGACTCTCAAGTGATCCCTTTGTGGGTTGCAGCAATCTGATCCACTCTTATCAGTGTTTTGATCAATCTGATCTGACTCTACAAGATGTTAAACACACGAAATACCCTAGGTTAAACATGGTAAGTTGAGTAAAACCTCAGAGACGTGCTTGTGGCATATAATTCCCTTCACACGAGGTGGGATACCTCGGGCTTACACACCCTCAAGTATCCCTATCATATTGGGAAGAAACTTAGACGTACCAGTGTTCCAACATCTAGACATGCCAGTGATGTCCAATGTGGCTACTCCCCCGACCGAAGGTTTCTTCCTTGACTTGACCGCTTTTATGTCTGGAGATAAGCAGCGTAATTAATAGGAATCCACAACGATATGGTATCGGGAAGTGTTTCATGAATAAAATCATAGTTTATATGGGAGACCCAGACTAGGTAATGAGTTTCAAGGAGGAGTCCATGGAAGAAGAGATCGACATCCCATCATCTCATTTTGATCAAGGAGAAAACATCCCTAAATAACTGACATTTGCCTCTTGCCATTGGAAGGTAGGAATGTGGGGAAACACAATCAGCACTTCCTCAACGGAGAGATGTGAGCCCTGGAGAAAGTGTCAGAAATAGAAATGATGAACTAGACATGAATATTTTCTCCTCAATGTTGAGATTAGTAGTGTTCAAGACATTAGTGGATTAGTGTGTCACTGGATCCATGTATCTGGTGCCAGGTACCATAATGAAATAAGTGGGATTTGCATGAAACTAACCATAAATTAGGGTAGTTGGACGTTGGTCATCCCAGTATGTGACATTGTCAATGTGGATCCTTCTTACCAACCATGTAAGATGGAATGGAACTAGGGCATTAGACATCTATTTCCTTCTTTCAGCACTTTTTATTGAATCTCCCTGCATTGTAGTACCCAAGATGTCATGAAACGAATATGATCAATGCCCACCCATCAATGCAGTGGTCGGGGAAACATCAATGTACAAATATTGTGCAACCTCATGACCTCTGTGATGGCCTCTACATCCATGGCTGTCAGGTGCCCACGCCCCATCTCCCCATTTGAAATTGGTCAAAAAAGAATGATTAACAACATCAATTGATGATAAAATGAGTTCTTGATAATCCCAACCTAGGAGATGGACCAACAGGACATAGAGGCTTTTGTACCTCACCATGACCGCTGCCCCCAACAGCTGTGTAGGGAGCCATAGCTCCCCACACTGAACTACAATCGTTTCTAGAGACTATCCTCAGAAATCTTTGACGACTCCCTCCCCTACACCAATGAGGCGAGGGATGTCTAAGCCATCCCAACTATAGTGTCATCCCATGGGCCACTAAGGAGGGCTCCCACCAAGCCATGTCAGCACTGCCACCTGGCCCCATAGGCTAACGATCATGTGAGTTATGCACCCACACCATTATCCCCAGTCTAGTTAACCCGACTCTGGTGTTGGGCACAAGCTGAAGTGGACACTCTCAAGGGGGGAATCATCATCAATGGATCCCATGGCCCATGCCATCGCTGATGCATACGGTTGATCACCCGTTCATACTATGCCATGGTATCTCTATTCTCAGCCTGGATTGAGGCCCCAACCGCCCCACCGGTAGGTTGGGATGACTCTATTATTTGCCAACATTGGTGGAGTCTATTGAGGTTCGACCCATGGCATTGACATCCAGTACAGAGTTCCTCCCTATGCCACCACCAATGAGAGTGCAAGTCCAACCCGCTCCTATGATCGGCGTAGATGTCCTCCCCATGCCACTATCAATCTGATTGAAGGTCCTCCCCTCCGCAATGACACTTGGTACGGAAACCTCTTTTGCATCCTTGTCCTCGGGTATGGATTCATTCCTCATATCACATGTCACCAATGTGAATATGATACCCATATAGTAAACCATCAGCGTGTGGGTCTTACCCATGTTCTTATAGAAACTGACTAAGGTCCTCCTCGTCTTAGCAATCAGAGAAGTGGAGGTCTGCATATATTCATTGGTACCTATCATGGAGGTCCTACCTTTGTTCATCTCGGCCAGTATGACGACCCTCGTCGTATTGACACTACCGATGGAAATAATAATGGAAGCCTTTCCCATGCTCTTACCAACTCTAGTGGAGGTCCTACCCACTCCAACACTTCTGATAGAGATTCCCTCCAAACGTTAGCCTATGGACATGGAGGTCCTCCCCATGTTCCCATTGAAATATTTACAGGTTCTCCTCACATCTCTGCATACCCAGGCGGAAGTCCTCTCTACCCCAGCATCAATTCTGCCGAAGGTCTACCTCGATCCAAAAAACCTACCCTATTATGAAGATCCACCACAGGGTAGGAGGGTAGGTCTCCAACTTCATAAAAATAATACCAAGATGTTTCAGACCATGATTAATCTTGTCTTCTTCTTATATTCTAAGGTGGAATGCAATTCAGAAATGGAACCCTCACCTTGATCATATGTGTCAAGGATCAAGGTAGGAATGAGTAATATCATCCTCATCCTTCAAGAATGTAAGGTCTAATAGATTCTTGTCTCCCTCCCTAGATACATCCAGGAGGAGGAAGATATGGCCCATTTCAAGGGCCTATCCATGAAATCCCCCTTTTATCACCAGGACCATTCTCTATCTCAACCATAGATCATGGAGAGTTATTATGAGGACCAATTAAGGATGACCAGCAGCATAGCCAACTATTAGTAACTGTAGCCCCAGCACCAAATGTTGTGGTTTCCAGTCTATCGTACCGAGATTTTGTGGCACAGTCGTGGCATTCATCGTTGGACAACCCAAGATGTTGCGGCGTGTCATCTCATTTTCTGTATTCTCCATCGGCCAGTCTACCTTCTCAGTGGTCTTCTTCAATGTCCTTACCAGTCCTAATGCCACCCTGAGTTGAATAATTAGGCAACCAAGATCTAGATCCCGAGTCTAAGGAGAGGATCATGTGCAATATCCTTGTAGTGGACCATTTCCTAGAGATTTTCTGGCCAATTTTGACCACAAAATTCAGCTTTCTAGAATCGCTTAATCAGGAAAAAGCTATGTGTTTCCCCAAAACCCTATGGGTGGCACACTTTTGTATCCATTATCAAAGATTGTATGATCCCAAGAGTGAAGAAAACATAGAATATATTGTCCAGAAATTCCGCATGGTTGATTTGGATGAGCTCTTTGTGACCCATCGCCCTCAGTCGCCTGGTTTCCCTCGGACCCTCACCAACGATGAATTCAGAGCATTAAGGTGCTCTGAAAATTTATAAATGTGGCTTCTCCCCATGTTCAGGTTTGAGTTTTGGGGTAGTATGTTTCCTTCTATTTCAATTCTATCTTGTTCCATCCCGACATCCTAGGAGAAACCATGGATATGCCCCCAGGTAGAGTCACGGTTAACATGGATGACCTATTAGAGGGAGAGATTGAGATAGAGATCCTTAGTGAGTACATACCCCTTGGGGGAGTTCCACACCTATTGGATCCACTGTTAAGGGTTACTCTCAAGTAGATAAATGTAATTTGTCCCCTCATGCCCATCGATTCATTATCCCTTGGCCGCAATACCAATAAGGGAAAAGAACATTTTGGGGCCCTCAAACCCTCTGACATATCTGGATCAGTGCAGAAGATAGAATATGATCCTAAAAAGACCTAGCTTCATCAACAGCTTTCGGTGCATAAGAGGACAGTCAATGGCCTCTTTACAGAATGTGTTGTGGAGTGGCGACTAGACTACGGTGATCCTTAGTTAGGGATGAAGGGGAAAGTACAAATTCCCCCAACTAAGTTTCCACAAGGTGACCCAGACCATCCTTCCCACATAGACAGAATAGAGTTCGAATCTTATGGATAGAAGGAGTGATATGCTTAATCGAATCCACTTGAGTGGTTAAATAATATTTGGGACCCGACTCAGGTTCTCCCAACCTCTCCATAGGTCATCCCACCAGCCATTCCATGAGCCGCTGGGGCTTATTATCATGTTGAAGTACCGGCCAATACACTAGTGGTCATAGATCCTCATCAATATAAGAATCCCCAACTAGATGATCTTATGGCAGTACTCATTACTCTCCTCGATGAATTAGAAACACGACATGTGGAAATTCCACCTGAGGGAATCCATATCTACTGTGGGTGGATGATATTCTAGCCCCCTAGTTTCAGAAACCCTGCCTTTTCACCCTTTAATGGGACGGGAAACCCGTTATAGAATCTGGCCCACTTCATCTCGAGGTGTGGACCCATGCTGGGAACTCCAGCACAACAAGTGTCCACCATGATCTGGTGCTACGTACATACATTGGATGGGCCTGCATTTTTCTGGTACAGCCACCTACCCATCGGGATCATAGTTGGCTAGGAAGATCTTCATAGGAAATTTCTTGATCAGTTTAGCTCTACCACCCTGAAGATGAGTATTGCAGACCTCTTAAAGTGAAAGAAAAGGTTTTATGAGTGCATCGTGGCCTTTTTCTCCTGGTGGAAAGGACTCACCTACGCCCAAGATATGTAATTGACTAAGGAATAGCTACTAAAAATATGTGGGGTAAATGTCAAGATTGAACCAGTCTCCTTATTGATCACTCAGAATTACCCAGAGGGATTCTGGGATTTCTCTGACAAGGTCTAATGTCTAGAGGAAGCTTTGCAGCATGCCAAAATAGGCACGCCAATTGCCTCCTGTAGTTCTCACGAGAAGAGCTGCTAAGGCCAAGCCCTCTGCGGTATCTAGATAGAGGCCCTCAAGCAGCAGGAGTTGTTACCAGTAGATCCACCTCCATATCAACGTACAGGCCCACCACCTTTGGTATAGCCTTCAGCCCTATAGCCCCAACCTCAGAATCTGCAAGTTCCCCCACGTAACGTACCACCACCGCCTATACGAGATAACCAATTTCCACATCCTCATTAGACTCCTATATCCCCTCATCAGGGACATGCTCCCATAGCCCCCTTCCCATTAAGGAGAAACAAGACCTACTCATTCAATGAGGATAGGGTCCTTGATTATTTCTAAAGTCCCTTGGAAGAGGGGATTACATAGTTTCCCAAATATAGGGGGCCTGAATAGGTGGATCTCACAGATCATCCCAACTACAGCCCCTATCACTAGATCCTGGGGAACACCCTCAAAAAATGCTAGGTGTTCAAATCCTGGTTTCAAGAACAGGTTGATAAAAACATAGTTGGGTTAGGACCAGATCTAAAAAAGGTGTCATTTGTGTTCATAAAGCCTAACAGCGGCATTGATAGTGAGGGTGAGTGGCATCCGGTTTCTAACCTCGGGTATTAAATATATGACGGCTTGATGGATCCTATGGTAGTCACACATGGCCATGGTATTATCCATCCATGTATGAATCAACCTAAGCCTTTAGAATTCACCACGTTATCCACCGACTGTACTTTTGTGTCATAGTCTCATCCTTCCTCTTCCCAAAAGATCCAACGTCGGCGGCACAAAGGAAAACAATGTCCCCCCTAGATGTCTTTTTCATCCAATACTCTCATCAATTTCAAGCCCCCTAAGATAGGTATTATCCCTATAATCTTTCTGGTTGTGGATTATTCTTCAAGTGAAAATCAAGGGTATTCTTTGGTTAACATCGTGGAGCTGGTAAACCCCTATATGGTTTTTAACAACTAGGAGCACTAGGAGAATCCTCCCAAAGTCCCCAGCTGTCCCCAGCATCGAAAAATCCATGACTATATGGGTTGTTGGAATTCCTTGATCAATACATACTGACAAGCTGAGCAAGCCACAGAATCAGGAAAATGGGCCCAAAGTAGAGCTCAGCACATGTAGCCTTCTCATCTGGTATCATCAGGCCAGCCTATGCCGTCGTTTTTTCTACTTGACAGGACATAGCCACTACAACCGTGTTGTGATCATCCTTGTTCTTTCACAAAAAAATCTCATTCACCTGTCACACATTTTTTAGTATCCAAATAAATTTAGACTAGTGTGAAATGGGACATTCCCAGCACCAGTCAGCCTCTAGTTTAGCTATAAGGGCCCACCATACCACTTTCCACAAGAGACCTCCTATCAGTAGAATTTCATGCTTGGCACGGAAGTATGATGTTATTAAACATCTTTCAGTATCCCTGATAGGATCTCTATCCTCAAGGACCTTCATCTATTAGTGATTATGTTCAAATCCCTTACTGAGGCTTAAAGAAGCCCCCTCTTGTTTGGGATAGTGGTAGAAACTGTAGAATCCATCCATGTTGAGGAAGCCGAGCACGCAGAATTTTAAGTCATCACCTCTTTCTCCAGAAAATATGAAGGTTATCCAATACAAAGGCATATCCTCCCATTGTACATCAATGTCCACTTCAATGGAGTGGATGTTCACCATTTTATTGTCGACACAGGTTTTGGGATAAACCTTATCCCAAATATGATGGTCTGAAATATGGGGTCTTCTAAGGATGATATGAGCCCCTCTAACAGAAAAAATTCAATGTTATGATTAGACAGAACAGATACCGATCAGCAAGATGCACCTGAAGACCTAGTTCAGAGTCCTGGTATCCATCACTAAGTTCATGCTTGTCTCACAAGACACAACTTACAACACGCTGATGGGTAGCCAATGGCTCGACCTTCATATGGTGGTCCCCTCTTCATATCACCAACGCCTTAAGTACTCCTTTAATGTCTGTGTAGGTGTACCCCAAGGTGACGTATCTCCCATTGACTCTAATGAAGCCCTCTATTTGGATTCCAACTATTAAAAGAACTAGGACTTGTAGATTCAGGACAATGTTGTTGAACACATTATGGCTTCAACCGACATATGGACAAGCCTAGAAGATGCCTACATTTTCCCAATCCATAGATTGGAGGCTATGACCCCAGGTTTAGGGAAGTTCTTTGTTCTCTATGAAATGAGGTGGAATCATATTCCCAAGTCAAAGAGACGCCAGAATATTACATTGTATTCTTATACCAATCATGCTCGGGTAATTCTAGATATTGCAACCCCTATAAGGTATCAGGATGTCTGCCACATGGCAACAAAATTACCTCATTCATTCTTTTTTCGCGGGGGTTGGGATATACCAGATCAAGATGATGTGACAATATAGCTTTTACATTATCAAGTGTGGCCCCTTGGGCTGAATACCATAGGGGATCAGGTTGACAAATTTCATTGCTATGGTTTCAGCAGCACAAGAGTCCCCTAATATAGTGTCCATCACAGCTCAGGATGGCACCAGTGTCCCGTCCGGATATGTTAACTCAGAATAATCACCTCCCATTGAGGATCCCTCCTCCTTGAATAGATATAAGGATATTGTGGACTCCCCTCCCTCATTGGAAGATGGTGTCTCCATCAAGGTCGATGAATTGGTATAGGTAAACCTCGGTAGCGAGACAGATTTGAAACCCACATTGATCAGTGATGTAATGCTCGTTGAAGATAAAGAGTGATACATGGACTTTTTGAAGTAGCATCATGATGTGTTTTCCTAGAGTTTTGACAAGATTCCAGGAATAGCTTATCACATTTTGATCCATTGCCTCAACCTTCCAGAAAATCATCAAGGGTTCAAATAGCCTCCTAGAATGATGTACCCTTCTCACAGTGATGTGGTCGAGGCTGAGGTTGATAAACTCATCAGAGATAACATCATAAAGGAGGTCCTATACCCCATATGGTTATCCATCATCACGACCATCAATAATAAGAACAGATAAATCAGAGTCTACATTGACATCTGGGATCTCAACCATCAATGCCTGAAGGATGATTTTCCCCTTCTTGAGATGGAACTGTTGATTTGATACAACACTAAGTTCTAGTCCCGATCTTTCATGGATGTGTATTCTTGGTATAACCAAATCTTAATGAACCCCGAGGATGAAGATTCTATAGTGTTCATGGAACCTCAAGTCTATTTCAGTTACCTGGTGATGCATGTTAGTCTAAAGAACGCAAGTGCCACCTATCAGTGTGTCGAACATCGCATATTTAAGCCGATCCTAGGGATGATGGTCGAGTGATATATGGACGATCTGCTGGTCAAATCTCACCAGTTCTAGAGCCATCCTAAAAGTCTCTAGAAATTGTCCATCTTCCTCTGATCCTGCCATCTCAAGATAAATCCCATGAAGTGTGCCTTCATGGTAACCTATGGAATCTTTCTTGGATTTTTTTCATATACAGAGGAATATAGATCGATCCAGAGAAGATCAAGACCATCAGCCATATATCACCCCTGAGAAACATCTGGTGGCTTTGAGGTTTTCAAGTCCACTTAGCCTATATATGCCAATTCATCGAAAATTTGGATGGAAAGTGTAATCCCTTTTCCCAGCACATGAATAATGTTGTAGTTTATCAGTTGGATGAAGAGTGTTAGGCTAATTTTGAGGAAATAAAGCAGTAACTATTATAGCCTCTGTTCCTGATCCCACCCATTTCTAGAAAGCTACTAGTCTTTTATGTGACTGCTTTGGAGAAATCTCTCACCAACCATCTCACCCAGAAAAACAATGAATGGACAAAGAATAGTTTGTACTATCTCATCTGCATACTCCTCAATATATACACCACAAATTACTCTCTGAAGAAGAGTTTCCTTAAGCTAGTATTCATAGTGTAGAAACTCTGACACTACTTACAACATCACGAGATATAGCTAGTGTCCCGAGTG
The DNA here is from genome assembly GCA_963277665.1 of Viscum album. Taxonomy (NCBI): domain Eukaryota; kingdom Viridiplantae; phylum Streptophyta; class Magnoliopsida; order Santalales; family Viscaceae; genus Viscum; species Viscum album. The sequence continues at coordinate 96,485,325 of OY728163.1, forward strand.
GATTAGCTAAAGTATTTTTTGAACATCCCTATGTGTAAGGGCCATATATCTCTATCGGAAGTGATCCTCTAGTAGTTAGACATTTGTTTTTTCCCCCAAAATTCCATTAAGGGATAAGAATTGGAATAATTCTTTACCTCCCATCTAGCTTTTATAGACCAGTCTCTGGATATGTATTTCCCCAATCAGGCACTCTACTCAGTAGACCAAGCCTTTCCATGTTGAAAATTTCCATTTTATGGTGCTTCCAGAATCCCTACCTAAAGAAGACTCAATGACCCCAGACTCAATAGAGTGGTCCAAGGTATCATCTTTGTCACGCCAGTACTACATGTTCTTCCATATTAATTCTTGTTGTTAGAAGGTTGTATCAACAATGTGGCAGAGTATCAGGCTCTCATCATTGGTCTCGAGCTGGCCCTCAAGATTTACGCTCCCCATTTTCATGTGATGGGGGATTCCAAATTGATCATCAAGAAGATAAACGGTGACTACGTCATCATAAATCTGGAGATTGTACCAATATTGTAATGTACCCACCAGTTGATGGCCTAGTTCCAATCTCAGATGGAGGTTATTTAGGTCCCTTATTCATAGAATGGTCGAGCTGATGCCTTGGACATCTTGGTTGCATCTCTTGCAGAACTAGACAAGGATGATTTGATTATTCATGTGGCACACTGAAGATTCATTACACCTATTATTCCAGACGATGATGATAGACTATAGTTAATTCACCTTAACATTGATTCATCCATGATAGGACACCTAGGTCCCCCTACCGTAGTGTTGGAGGTGACTACCGACTAGAGGAATCCCTTTATCGAGTACCTCCAACATGGTATTCTTTCACCAGATTAAGCTGAACGTGAATGAATCTGATGACACACATTACAGTTTACCCTCTAGTGTGGTCCTGGTCTTGAGAAGATCCTCTAAAACTATGGATTTGATGGTGTTCTCCACAATTGCATTCAAGGAGGTAAGATTTCCCAGGTCATGTTGGACGTTCAAACCAGTTCTTGCGGGTCTCATCAGACCGGGCCGAAACTATCTCACCTGATCCTAAGACTAGGGTATTTCTGTCCCTCTATGATCTAGGATTGTATCGAGATTTCCAAGAGGTTCCATGAAGGAAAAATCTATTCTATGTTTGTGCATCAGATGCAATATCCTCTCCACACAACCAAGTATTCTTAGCCCTTTGTGGTCTGGGGACTCGATGTTATGGGACCATACCCACCGACGAAATCTCTCCAGTGTAGGTTCATCCAAACCACTATGGATATATTTTCCAAGAGGGAAGAGGTATTTCCGATCGAGGAGGTCAAGGACTGTTCTATCATTGAATTTGTGAGATCCAATATCATCTACTGATTTGTATTCCCTCACATTGTCCTCACCGATAACGGAACTAACATCCAGGCAGCTGAACTGGAGAAGTTGTATAGTAAGTATAACATTTGTTCTAACCACACCTCTAGCTATCATGGATTGGAAAATGGGAAGATCAAGGTAGTCAAAAAATACCTCTCTAACATTTTTCAGAATATGGTCGGTTAGAACAAAAAATATTTCCATAAAATCTTTCCAATGCACTCTAGGCCTATTAAAAAGTGACTCACAATTCCACATAGGTATCCCCATATTCCCTAGTGTATAAAACAGAGGATTTCCTGCCTTTCAAGATTCATTTTCCTTCATTACACGTACTTTTATATGATTAGAAAACACTAGATAAGGTATCTGAAATCCATCTAGATGAATTGGAAGCGTTTACAAGAATATGATTTGTGCCCTGCATAATCTAGAGAGGAATCAGAAAAATATGGTCATAGCATTCAACAAGAATGTTCGCCTCCACTATTTCTTGGAAGATGACTTGGTGTTGGCTCTGAGAAATCCAACGATAACTAGTAGGAAACCAACAAATCTTGGGCCCAAATGGGAAGGGAGTTACATATTTCACATGGTTTACCCCAATGATGTGTAATCCCTAGTTATAATTGATGGAAATCATATAACTCCTCCCACCAATGCCACAATCATCATGTAGTACTTTCCTTGAGTATGTTTCAGTCCTACATGACCTTAAACCATTACATCTTGAATGATGTTAAAGTGATTTATCATCCCGCATGAAGTTAAGATTACAAATGGAAGATCTAACATCAAGGTCTGAGCTCTATAACCATAAACTATGTTCTATACGGTCCTACATGACCATATATTGTGACTTATTTACCGCATGATGTTAAAATGCATGATCCTTTTGAGATGAAGGACATAAAACTATTAGGTACTTTTCCCACACGACATTAAACTGTATGTCGTGCCCCATGAAATTAAATTGTAACCGGTCTCATAAGTCATTAAACTCTATGTTGACCTGCACGATGTTAAATTGTATCGGGTCCCACATAACATTAAATTGTTCTGTCCTGCATGATGTTAAACTACTTTGTCAACCTACATGATGTTAAAACTGCGAGCAGCTGATAGACTGGAAAACGTTTTGAGCTCTATGACCATAAAATAAGATCAATCCATGTCCTTTTTGCATGACGTTAAACTGCACAGTATTTAAAGATCTACGTATGGATTGATTCCCATCCTCATGGGATACATAGGAATGCTCGGACATCTCGTCTTAGAGTCCATCCATCAAATTCTTCTCTTTGACTACCCCTGGGTGTATCTCTTGGAGGATCCCACATGGTGTAGTGTAGGCTTATTTGGCCCTATTCATTTCGGGATTGTGATGATCGCACCAAGGACCCCTCCTCATTCATCTATACTCCCATGTCCCCACTACATGATGTTAAAATACATATCCCCTTCAAGAACTACGTACGGATTGATTCCCATCCTCATGGGATATATAGGTACACCCAAACATTTTTTTCTCTTAGGCCTAGCCCTAAACTTCAGGGTCTCCCCTAGGTCCGGGCCCTTGTCCTGGATGTTTATCAAAACGCATGGTGTGTTGTAGGACTTTTTTCCTTCATTCATGTTAGTTTTATCAAGAATGCACCATGTATTCCCCCTTTTGGAGATCTCCAAATCTTTCTCCCTGACCACCATGACGTTAGGCGACATGCATGTCCACGGTATACACGTCCTATAATTTGGTTCTTCCTTATCTTCACATCCTAAAAAACCCCGAACGACGTGGATTTTAGGCCCCAGGGATCTCCCACCGTCTCAAGCCAACTTCCCTAGGGATTTTGAATGAAAATTGGATACAAGTCTCGTGTTGTGAATAATTTCAGTGGTCGAACCTCGTTTTTTGTCCCCTTTATCGATCACATGATATGGATGCTATGTTTCGAACATGGTAAATAGCCATCCTCCATCATTATCACCACCCCTATATGTCCAAAATATTGGGTGGAGTTATCCATTTTGTCCTCATACCCCATTGAATGTCAGCGTTCCTTGAGCAGGGATGTAGGTCTAGGTGGGATCGTTCCTACCCAATCTCTTTCCATTATTATTGGGGCCTTATATTCCAGGGAGAACCTGATATCATTCTTTGATTCCTACACCGAGCATTTCTCACACAGTCTTAGAAGCTTTGATAAAGAAATACCTACTTAAAGGGTCACATAATATCAGTATGTGCTCTATGACCTCAAACTAAAATCACCACCATCTTCAAAGCACGGCATTAAACTGCATGATCTGTCTGGGCAGAAGGACATAAAACTCCCATGTACCCGTCCCGCATGATGATTAACAACAAAATGTCTGTAACTTTCCTTCTGTTGACTGGTCTTATATCCTTAATAATTTATTGGCTCGTGGCCTACTTTCTGACCTAGTATTGTGAGGTGTGGTGTGGAATCAGTGACCTCATTCACGTCGGGAAACATTTTCCATGCCACATACATCCCCTTGATACACCCCTATATCCATCGTCTTTGCTGCAAGATGTCAAATAGCTCAAGTCCCACCACGCATCAAACATCCTATTATTTGGGTCTTAACAATTTTTCATATCCAAAAGGACCCTCAAATGGCATGGATGCTAGGCCTCAGGGCTCTCCTACTGCCTCGGGCCAACATCCCTAAGGATTCTGAATTACAATTTTATACGAGTCCCACGTTGCGAATAAGGTCAACGGTCGACACTCATTGTATTTCCCCATTCCAGGAAACAATATTAATTCTGTTTTGAAAACATGGTCATCATTTATCCTCAATCATTGTTGACATTCTCTAGTCTCCCTCATGGAAGGTGCGATGATTCACCCATTCCACCCATCTTTCCCACGCATATGACATTAAACTAGGCATCTACGATCCAATCTCTATGACCATAAATTAAGATCAACTACGTGCCCACCGCATGACGTATAACTGCAACACACCTCCTATAACTAAATTTTTCTTGATTCCCATCTTTATTGGATACATAGGAAAATTCAATAATTTTCTCTTCGGGTCTAGCCTAGGTTCATTTATCGTTTCTCTCAGCCTCTTGACCCGAGTTCTCCCTTATAATTAAGAATGGTGTGGTGTGTGTGGGCTTATGTCCTTATTCATGTTAGGTTATTCTCAATTCCATACACATTCCTCATCGAGATTTCCCCATCCTATCTCCATACTTGTTCCATGATGTTAAACTATGCGACATCTTATAGATCTACGTTTTTCTTGATTCTTTCCCCCACTTGATATGTTGGAAGTCACAACCATCTCATCTTTGGGTCCAACCATGTTTCTTCAGAACCACCTCATCTCTCTTTCCATTTGGCTTGAGTCCTCTAGGATGGAGGGTACGTATTGTATGTGGGCTTATGTCCTCATTAATGTCTTATTAGTAACAGCCACGCCACATACCTCCTTGCCTTTGGTAGTTTACCAGGGTGACCATGATCACTCTGGTTCGGGACATAGAGTGTTGGATTCTACATAGACATGTTATCACCCATTTTCATGCTTAAATTTCCGCTTCATTTGGGATCTCATTATCAATCAAATTCAAATGGACCCCCAAATGGAATAGATGCTTGACCCCAGTGCTCTCCAACTCTCTTTGGCCAACGTACCTGATAATGTTTGAACGAAAAATTGATACAAGTAATATGTTTTGAATATGGTTAGAAGTCAGTTCTCATTTTTTGTTCCCATTTCAGGTCCCATGATATGGATAAAATATTTCAAACATGTTCTATAGTTATCCTCCATCATCATTCCACCCCCAAAAATCCCTAAATATTAGTTGCATGATTCAAATCCTCTTACATTCTATCGTGTCCAAGTAGAACTTCGACACTCTTGGTGTTATCCCTCAATTTTACTTTTCACATTTAGAGGAAAAATCCATGGTGAGGTATCATTCGAGGCAATTCATAGTTGCCCCCTTTTCCTATATTCTACTTGTTGTGAAGACCTTATACTCTCTTTCTTCCTACATCGAGCATAGCTCATGTGGGCTTAGGTATTTGGTCAACTTGTTCACCCATTTGGAAGATTCTCACTTAACATGGTCTCAGATCTAAGACCCTAAACTAATATTTATCTATGTCCTTGTTGTAAGACATTAAACTACATGACATCCTTAGGAATTACGTACATATTGATTCTCATCATTATGGGATACATAGGAACACCCAGGAATCTCGTCTTCATGTCCAGCTCAGGTCCCACTAATTATCTCTTTTGTTCGGCCCTTTGCCCCTGAGCATCATAAAGGATTGTGTGTTATGGAATATGTGGACTTATTTTCTAATTCATGTTGGGTTTCTAATATTTTCACCATGTAAATCCCTTTTAGGGTCTAGTCTCTCTTTCCTATCATGTCGCATGATGTTAAACTACACTCTCAAAACTATGTAAGGCTTGATTCCCATCCTCATGGAATACATAGGAAAACCTAGACATTTCGTCCACATGTCCATACCTATGTTCTTTGACCTTTCCTGGCCCCTTGGCCCAAGTATTCTTCCTCAGAACTACGCATGGTGTGGTGTGGACCTCGTCCTCATTCGCATCGGGTATGCTCTATCACACCATGTGCATTCCCCTTTTAAACCGTAATGCTTCTGTATGTGTCTGAGCCATGTGAATTTAAACCATGTGTCCTAGTCCCACATGACATTAAAATATTTTATCTTTATTGTAAGATGTTATAATGTGTGGTTTCATCCAATCATACGACACTAAACTATGAAATTATTGTCATGGATGCACGACCCAAAACGACACTGCATTGTGATGTCCTCATTCTAGGGGACATCATGTTTCGTATTGGTCATCCACCATATCATTTTTCAAGGACTACATATGGCTTGATTCCTATAGAAAATCCTGGATTCCCCATCCTATGTTTTTTGCTTCACAAAAAATACACACACCCATACATCTTAAATAACAAACAATTTCTATCGAATTCTGCTTCTTTTAGTGTGTTTTCCATACCCATAAGACAGTATTGTCCCTGGCATTAGTACCCTACCATGAAACTTCTATAATGACAAACCGTTTGATACCCATCATCATAGGTTACGTAAACATTCCCCCCGCACTCAACCTTAGGCCCATCAAAACTTTCATTTGTGGTCCTCTGACCTAAATCCTCCTAAGGAAACACATAGTGTGATCGGGACTCATATGGTCCTTTTTCACGTCAGGTTTTGTAATTACGACACCATATGTCTCCCTCCTTCCATTATATCTATGGTCTGATATCAAAGACCTTAATACTAAGGACCAAACATCTTTTTCATAGGACGCTAAACTACAGAACATCTTCCAGAACTACATGTGGCTTGATTCCCATCCACATGGGATACATAGAAATGCCTAGAAATTCTGTCTGTGGGTCCATCCCCCCGAATCGTAAATCCTACTCGTTTTTCATCCCCCTATCCTTAACTCCTTTTTTGGAGCATGTGGTGTGGTGAGTACCTCTTTGGTTCTCATTCACGTCATGTTTTTCAATAAACACACCTTGTGTATCCCTTATCTCTTCCCAACCAGGTCTGAGTTCCATAACCCTAAACTAGGATCTCTCTATGGGAACTACACATTGGTTTTGGATACTTATCCACCTTTTTCACAATCCATTAAACCTCCCCCCCCCCCAAATGGTACACTCTATGACCTTAAGAGAGTAGAATGTGACCCCAGGACCATCATCCTTTGAATGGGATTCAAAATCATCTATGTGACGCGTCTTATTATCATACTCGAATCCGTTGTTCCAAAAAGACCAAAGTGTGGAAGTTTCACATCAACATTCTCTTGTTTCATGTCCATGCTTCATGATCCCTTTTTTGATTTCCATCACGTTCCAAGTCTAAAGGGACCCCCTCTACTATTTGGTCCCATGCCATATTGTCTTACCCACAGTCCTGGTCTAACACCCTATAGGATCTCAGATTCCATTTTGAGAAAAGTCCCATTTTTCCAACATGGTCAGCAGTCAACCCTTATTTTTCTGTCCCTATTCCAGACTAACATGAAATGGATGATGTGATTCGAACAGGGTCGACAGCTTTCCTTTTTCATGACACCACCATCATTTTGATCAATATCTCCAGATCCAATATTCACCTCTTCCCACTCCCTTATGTTCAAGTTGAATTCCAAGATACTCAGTTTTACACGTCGGTGTATCTATGTCCGTCAATTAGGTGGGTCGGTAATAATGGCACATCATTCACATAGTGTTCCATTGCCCCTAATGTGTGCCTCCATGTACTAGGAATTTCCCAACAATACTCCTTGTTTCCCTCTCCGAGAACGACCCATGTGGTCTTAGTGGTTTTGGTAGGATGTGTATTGGTGCAGCCGAACCACAAATTCCTCTCATACCACATGAAATTAAACTGGATCCCCAGAACTATGTATGGATTGATGCCCATTTTAATGGGGTACGTAGGAATTCCCAAACACTTTGTCTTGGACCCAGCACATGTTTCTTCATCATCAGTCTCTCAACATATGGTTTCCCCTACTATTGTGTGGTGTGGTATGGACTGCTTGGGTCTTCATTCATATCAGTATATCTACCACACTCAACATTTCTTTTTTGGGTAACCATGTCCTCAACGCCAGACTTTAAACTGTGGTTCTACCCTGAACAAGTTCATGATGCCCCGTGATAACTATGGGATGTGTCAACTTCCTTGCCAGAGAGGATTTCCCCCACCATCATTGGTCTATAACCTTTTTGAGCCCATGAATTACATATGGATTGATTCCCATATTATTACGGTATGTTGAAATTCCCAAACACTTTTTCTTAAGCCCAACCCGAGTTTTTCCATCTTCGGTCTATCGGCCTAATGTTTCCCTTGGGCTTGCGTGGTGTGGTATGGACTGCTTCGGTCCTCTTTCACGTTAGGATCTGTACCACAACACGTGTTTTGTTTTTGGGTAACCATATCCTCAACATGTGACTTTAAACTGCGGTTCTACCCTAAACACGTTTAGGACGCCCCATAAAAAATCTAGGATGTGTCAACTTCCTCGCCTAAGAGTATTTTCCCAGGAAGCATTATTTTATAACCACATAAATCTCAAGAACTACGTTTCTTTTTATTCTCATCCTTCTTGGATACATAGTGATTACCAGGTATTTCACCTTAGGCCCAACTAAGGGTCGTTATCCCTTATGGCCCCTTGACCTAGATCATGGTCTAATCTCTATGACCTTAAACTAGGAGCCTACAGTCTGTGTGACTTGACATTGAAATTTTATCCTTGGTCATGGTAGAATGACCTTAAACTAGGTGTGTTTTCATCACCATACAGCTTTAAAACTATGTGTCTATCATCCACATTGGTATGACGTAAAACTACATGGCATTAGAGGTCCTCGCTAGAGAGATCCAGTCTGGGATTAGGTGTGATCCCTAATTAGACCAATGTGCTCACCTTATGTGTTTCCATCTTGGTGGCGTAATTTGAAGATTGTTGTAATTTGTTTGAACGACCCATCACTCAAACAAACATATTTTTTGTACTCTTTATTTGGAACCTCATCCAATTTAATGCAAAAATGAACCCCCTAATAGTATGGATGCTTGTACTATGGATCACCTACTAACCTGGGCTAACATTTTAGAAGACTAATCGATGACATCTCGAGTTAGGCCCTGTGTTTCAATCATGGTTAGCGGTCGTCCCTCATTTGTTGTCCTCATTTTAGGCCAACGTATTAGGGATTATGTCTTTCGAACACTGTAACACCCCAAGATTTTATGAGATATATTATTTTAATTTATTTTATGTCTTGTGCTGTATACTACACCAAGATTACCTTTCAATATATGAAACACTGTATTATCTTTTTGTATACGCAGCACTATTCTCGCCTTGGGTTGCTCTCGATTTCAAGTTCTTTTGATAGAATTAATTTCACACAATAATGAGTATAGATTTTTTTCAACGTATAAATGAACTATGTTTGGATTGTCTTATACAAAAAACCAAATTAATCATGCACTACATGCAATAATGACATGGCTTGGGTTACACGCAAAAGTTCCCTTCCTCGATAGCTTGTATGGAACGCAATACCAAGTTTCACTAAACAACGACATATTATTAATATATTATATAAACTAGCCAATATAAAAAGTATTATCCAAATTTGGAATTTTATTTAATATTATTTTTCATATTGCACCTTATATGAGAACAAAACCAATTTTTTAGATAAAAAAAATATTTTTCAAAAAAATATAGTTTTAACGCCTTTAGATGGCGCACCCATTTTAAATTTTGTTTTTGAAACTTTTATAATTTATATTTTTCAAGATAAAAATATTATTTAGAAGTAGTAAATAAATATATAATTTGTATAAATTTTTGATATTTTTCTGATAACATTCATATTTTGATGAATATTGAAAATACACTAAATTTTAATTAAAAACAACTTTTTGTCATCGAAATACTTAAAATGGTTAAAATATATTATTGAATGGATTTAAAGTATAAATTGAATATATTTTTAACATTTAATACAATTTATGTCATTATCATTAATTTTACATTGAATGCATAGGTAAATACATTTAAATCTTTTACAATGTTTTAAATTTTAAAAACTGTTTTCTCAACAACAAGTTTAATTTTAAATTAATTACTGAAAATATTTCATTTGAATGTGGAAAAATGGATGTTTTATTTGGAATTAGGAGGGGAAATATTTGTAAATAGGTCACTTTTATTTTTAGGAATTATGAATAGTAACTTGAGTAAATATTTTATTTACCATGGTTAAAGGGTAAATATTGTAAATAAGGGTAAAAAAATAATATTATGATTAACCTAACACATTTACTAACCCTATTGGATGGTATATGACTAACCATCAGCATCCTTGGGTATATTTTTGGACCCCATTGAGCCACTTGTTATTGAAAATGACATTTAATTATTTTATTTTAATGTTAAGGAAAATATAACCTAAAGATATATCTTTTACTAAAAAATATTTCATTTGAGGTTATATAAGTGATCTTGTCAACTATAAATAGTATTTAGAAATATAAAACTATTTTATACATAATTATATTTTATTTCTAATTTTTGGACTTTAAATAAATAAATTTAATTATGATACAATGATGATGCATTGATTGTTACATTAATAAAGGATTTAATTAAATGAATTTATAAATATTAAAAAAAATTAATTAGGTTATTTTGATGTCATAAATTAATTTTATGGATGTTATGGACATATTAGTGTTACGTTAATGCCTTATTTTCGAAGTAGTTAGGTTGTTATGAATTTTTAAAAAAATTTATGTATAAATAGTATCCAAAATTGACACAATTCATAACATAAAATATAAAATAGTTTATTAAATAATATTAAATTTTTATAAATAGAATATTCATAAAAATGGTTAATATAAGTCCAAATATGTCATAAATAACATTTTTTTGTTCGTTTGACATGATATGGTAATTACATTAGCCCACAATTTTTAAATAACATGATATAATGGTATTATTAAAAAGAGTAAAATAACGGTAAAACCAAAAAGATAAGGATAACAAAATATTCACAACTTATAAAACAATTATTGGATGATGTGTAATCGAACCAAAATAATCTTATATTATAATTAAATATTTTTTTCCCATTTTATGTCTAAATATAATTTATCATAAATTAATATTTTGGAACATTCTTAAAGTCCCCCTCTCCTCTCTAATAAAAGGGCCCCTATCCCTTTCCACATCACTCCATTTTAAGACTTCAAGATTTTCCAAAAACTACCCATGTATCTTCTAAACTTCCCTAATTACATTATATAGGTGCTTTTATTTTCAAAATACTAACTCTAGTGCCCTAAGATGAAGTTTAAATGAGTCACGTCGAGGAAGAGGTAATCTCTTCTACTGATTCATTCAAATTTATTTCTTCTTCTACATCCAGTTATTTTGTTATTTCCTTATAAAATAATAATTTCAGTATCAATAATATATGATATGTTATTATAAATATTAAACAACACTATTTCACCTTCTATACTTCCTACAAAAAATGAAATCATCATGCGTGCATTCATATGGATTACCGTCTCCACGCCGTAGTGTAATCTATTTTTCACCGCCACCTTAGTTTGATGGGTATAATAGTGGAAATAATAACTATATATGATTGTTATAAAATTATAATAATTATTATATATTATACACAATCCAATTCAATAACATTCAACAACAATGGGAATGATATCGTTGCTCGTGCCTACGTACGGTTTACCGTCTCCACGACACGATGATATTAATTATCCCTATTAACCATTCCAGAATGATTATAAAATATTTATAATAAATAATAATGAAATATATGAAATAATAATTTTAATATATGTATTTATATATATTTTATTTACTTAATTCCATTCAATTTAATAATGAAATGAAAACAACATTCATATGTACGCATGGCTTGCCATCTCAATGAATGGTGTATTCCATTTAATTTATCTATCTATTATAAATATATATATATATATATTTATTTATTTATTTATTTATAAACTCAATAAATATTATATATAAATCATGTTTTAAATTCTGTAAGTATTTAAATCATGATCTAAATAATAATATCAAGAACAACAAGTCCAAACAAGTACGATAAATGAAACGATTATTACCCAAAACGTTGCTTTAACAAGGAATTGACAAATGAAAAGGTAATACAAAATCATTAGTAAATAATATATGATATCATAAATATTATTATTGTTTCTTAACAACTTATTAATATGTTAAACCCACTTTACAGAAGTTTCATACATATACATAACAAATCGGACCTATGGTAAGGGATAATTTTCAAATATCATTTTTATCTAAGATTGTTTATACGTAAGTATATTTCTAGGGATATAATCATCATACATGTACATGTTTTAAAAAAACTATAAAATTTTAACAATTCTACTATGTATTTTTAAATTTATTTTTAACAATTTTTTGACTTTTAATTCATGGTATGGAAGGAATCTTTCTTTTCTTTACCATACAAGGTACTTTTTTACTTTTTGGTAAAAGTATGTGGAGAATGTTTTTATAACATGTACAACATGAACAACATTTTATGCTTTCATAAATCATTATTTCCATAATGATTAATTTAAAATTTCTTAATTTTATTTTCAATTAACTTATTATCTATTACAATTTCTTGACAATTTGAGAAAAGAAAAAAAATTAAGAAGAAATGATATTTTCCTCAATAATTAATTTCATGTGTTTTATCAAAATTATTTTCCATATAAGATTAAATAGGGTTATGTTTATATCTCTTTTATTACTTTTATTTGATTGTTTTTTAGATGCAATTAATATTTATGATGTTCATTTATCTTATATTGATTCTGTTATGATGACATGATGTTTAAGAATCCCATTTTATTTCAGGGGTTATTCTATGATGAATGATTTATATTTTTTGGAATATGTAATAATGATTTCATTATAAGATGGTTGTGAAAAATATTTCCCTCCAATGCATTGGGAAAAGATTTATATCTCATGATATAGAAATGGCTAGAACGACTGGTAAATCTGGTGTAGTAATACAGGGTTGGAATGACACGTAAACGCGGTTTAGTAATGGACTTTGTCCTCTATGATGGTCTTGGAAGAAGTGCGTTGGATACTATGTAAATCATATTATGTGCTTAATGGTTTTCTAAAATTCCATATTTTCATCCCATGCTATTTTATCATGATTAATTTTCCATTATGATCTTTTCCTTATGTACTTCCAATATTTATTTCCTGACTCAAGATTTGGATGACTAAACTTTATGTTCATGTTTTTTACTTTCAAAAGTGTATGGTTTGATTTATTTTTTTCATTTTTAACCTTATTGATCATTTCCTCTCACACATTCTATGTTTTATTTTCCCTTGGATATAAAGAAAGTTTTTAGGTAGGAAAACAAAAGGGGAAGATCTTTATGGGAGATGTTGAAGATCTTTCACAATGATTAGATGATTATGTTCTGAGTTTCCAAAGACACTAAACTATTAAAGTATTTGGGAATATGTTTGTGTCATGTATTTATGTATTCTACAAAACATATATAATTTCCATGTACATCAAGATTGGGTCTCTACAGTTGGTATCAGAGCAAAGGAGGTGGGAATTAATCTGACCCTTGGGAACTCCCACTTGTGAGTGTTGGATGAAGCATGGCTCTCTTCCCAAGGGATTAATGAGGAAATGGATGCCAATAGGTATGGTGGTGTGTCCCACCCAGGGGGTGTATCTTCCCATGGAGTTCTCTGATAGGTATTAATTCCATTCCACTGTAAATAGTTTTAGGCCACTATAGTTGGTATCAGAGCGAAGGTTTAGTCAACCTTTGGAAACTAGGATTCAAAAACATTAGTGAGATCCCTAGAGATATTTCTGAGGTATGTCTTTGGGCGTCCCAAAGGTTATGTATAACTCTAGGTTACAGTCCAATGTTCATGAGTTACCTAGGGTGAACCTATGTTGTCATGAATTAAAGAAGGTGTCATAAGTTAGAGATCCTATAAGTAACTTTTTATGATTTTGTGGTTCTTAATTATTTTAACTATTTCCTACACTAGGGTTTCAAGTTTTAGTCAATGGAGGGAACCAGATGAAATTGCGGATACATTTAAATTGATGGAAAAATTGGTGACTATGAGAAACGAAATTTTGTAATGCTTAGAGAGAAAGATATTGTGATTATGCCGAATAATTAATCATGATATATGTTTAACAAGGTGAAATTTAGTGGTATTCCTAATTCATAAAATAAGAGGAAGATATACTTTTATGCATGTTATCATGGTGAGGATAAAAGAGGAAGGAAGATTAAGCTTTCAACATATCAATACAAAGGGAAGAAGAAACTTGATGAATACCTCAAACGAAGGGTAAGATGTTATCTTTATGGGGAAAAGGGTCATAGGGTGACAGACTATCATGGAGTTCAATGTATTATATGTGGAGAACACGAGCATTACCCAAATCAATGACCCGACCTAATAGGTTACTCCAAAATCAAGGAAGGAACTATTCAATGAAAATCATTAAAGATGATGGATTTAAGTGTCTATGTATTGGTATTAAAAGATAGTTTTTTAGAGGTACATTTACGGTATTACAGAATATTGTAAAATCTTTGGTCCGTTGTGGTTTTCCGTATGAATAAGGTACCAGTAACCATGAAAAGTGATTGAAATATTTTTGTAAAGCATATGATATGTTAATAATGATGGGATAAGGAGAAAATAATATATTGAATAGTATTATTGATCTCATGACTGATAAAAGAAAAAAATGATATCACGGTTTGTGTATATAGATCTTTTGGAATATTTGGTCTATAGAAAGACTTAATTTTGATAGAATTCATGTTGTCACTAAGGTTCTATGGTAATTCATGTTATTATCACATTTCAAGAAAATACAAAATTAAGGTGGTCAAATGTTGGAAATGTGACATCCAAGGACTTCCAAATTAAGTATGGTAGACAAATGTTAAGTCTATTTAGTTCACCTCCTCCTAAACTATTATATTTTTAGTTTCTAGAAAGATTGTAATGTTATCCAATTATGGATAGTATAAGTTATTTTCTATTTTATGTTTTCCAGATTAATGTATTATCTCACTATATGTGGACTCATTCATATTTGATAAATTATGTTAACCTTTTTTATTGAGAAATATGGAATAACCGATCATTCTATTACATGATTTTCTAACACTTCAAGAATGAAAAATTCATCTTCATTGCATTTAAAAATACAGGAGGTGGAAATTGTTCTGGGAACAAGAAGTGGTGAGACTGTACCAAAATCTAGTAAGTATTTATTATCATGACAATGTTTTTAAACTTTAGAAAAATGATCTTAAAAACAAAAAATGTTATCCCAGTACCCTTTTATCCAATGAATCGGATGGTCCCTAAAATCATCACAGATTTATGGCTTTCTGGTAGTAAACTTTCTCAAAAACTTATTCTCTATCACTATCTATCGGAACATGATGGTTAGATTTCTCTTCCATATCCATGTTTCCACATCCCACCTATGTTCTTATATGTGAAAACCCAGAGATAAGTTAAATTGGGTAACTGTTATGATTCTAACATTCCTTTATAAAATAAAATTTTAGTATTTCATTTTACAAAGTGGGTTTCTATGAAAGAAACTTTCATGTAGTAAATGATTTATAACCCCGATGAATTTCTAGTTCAAAATTAATTTTAAGGGGGGTAGAATATAACACCCTGAGATTTTAGGGGATATATTCTTTTTAATTTCATTTATGTCTGGTGTTTTACAATACACCAAGATTATCTTGCACTATATGATACACAATATTAGCATGTGGTATACGCAACACTATATTTGGCTTGCGTTGCACACAATTTCAAGTTCTTTTGAAATAATTCATTTCACCCAACACTAAGTATAGATTTTGTTCAATGTATAAAAGAACTATGTTTGGATTATGTTATACAAAACACCAAATGAATCATACACTATACAAAACACTTACATGGCTTTCATTACACTCAAGAGCGACATTCCTCGATAGCTCGTGTGGTACTCAATATTGAGTTTCACTAAACAATTATATATTATTAAAATATTATATAAAATATCGGTTTTTAATATTATTATCCACATTTTAAACTTTATATAACATTATTATTCATCTTATACATGATATGAGACCAAAATCAATTTTTTGGAAAAAACAATTATTTTTCAAAAAAATGCAATATTACCACCTTTTGATAGCGCACCCATTTTAAATATATTTTTTAAAACTTTTATAAGTAATATTTTACAATATAAACTTTTTATTTGGAATAAGGACATAAAAATTTACTTTGGATAAATTTTTTATATTTTTCTGATAACTTTCATATTTTGATGAATAGTGAAAATACGCTAAATTTTAATTAAAAACAACTTTTTTCATCAAAATAATTTATATGGTTAATATATATTATTGAATGGTTTTATAGTATAAATAGAATATATTTTTTCCATTTAATATAATTTTTTATCTTTATCATTAATTTTACATTGAAGTCATATGTAAAAACATTTCAATCTTTTGTAATGTTTTAATTTTTAAAACCTATTTTCTCAACAATGGGGTTAATTTTAAATTAATTACTACTACGTATAGGTTTTGAATTTGGAAAAATGGAATCTTTATTTGGAATCAAGAATTCCAAATCCTGTAAATAGGTAAATTTTATTTTTAGACATTATGAATAATAACTTCAGTAAATATTTTATTTACCATGGTAATGGGTAGATATTGTAAATAAGGGTAAAACAATAATATTATAATTACCGTAACACATTTACTAACCCTATTGGATGATAAATATCTGACTATAGTAATCCTTGGGTCGATTTGGGGACCCCATGGAGCCACTTGTAATTGAAAATCACATTTAATTACATTTTATTTAATGTTAAGGAATGTATAACCTAAACATACACTTTTACAAACACAGTTTTTATATGGGGTTATATAAGTGATCTCTTTGATTATAAATAGTAATTATAAAGATAAAAATATTCTATAAATCATGATATTTTTTTTGGATATTAAATAAATAAATTTATTTATGACATATGGATGATGGAGTGATTGCTTCATTAATAAAGGATTCAAATAAATGAACTTATAAATATTAAAAAAAAATTAATTCGGTTATTTTGATGTCATCCACTAATTTTATTGATTATATTGACATATTATATTTTTTTAATGCCTTGGTTTTTAATGAATAAGGTTGTTATGAATTTTTAAAAATGTCAAGTATGAATAGTATCCAAAATTGACACGATTCACAACTTAAAACATAAAATAGTTTATTAAATGATACTAAATTCTTAAAACTATATGATTATGAAAACTGGTTTATATAAGATCAAATATGTCATAAATATATTTTTTTTGGTTCGTTTGACAAGATATGGTAATTAACTTAACAATCAGTTTGCAAATAACATGATACAAAAGTAAGATTAAAACGAGAAAAATAAGGGTAAAACCAAAACGATAAGGATAAAAAAATATTCAAAACGTTTCAAACATTTATTGGATAATGATTATTAGAACCAAAATCATCTTATCTTATAATTACATAAGTTTTGGATCATTTTAAGTCTAAATTAAATTTATAATAAATTAATATTTTTAAACATTCTTAAAGTTCGTCTCTCCTCTCTGATAAAAGGGCACCTCTTCCCTTTCCTCTTAAATACATTTTAAGCCATAAATATCATCCAACAATGGACAATTTATCTTCTCAACTTCCCTAATTACATTATATACATTTTTTTCTTCTCCAAATAACAACTCTACTTCCCCAAGAGGATGTTTAAAAGAGTCACGTCGAGGAAGAGGTAATCTCTTCTATCGATTCATTCAAATGTATTTCATCTTCTAAATCCTTTTATTTAGTTGTTTCATTATAAAATAATAACTTTAGTATCAAACATAAAATTATATGTTATTATAAATATTATATAACTCTATTTCACCTTATATTCATCCTACGAAAAATTAAATCATTGCGCGTGCATACGTACGGATTACCATCTCCACACCGTGGTGTAATATGTTTTTCACTGCCACCTTAATTGGATGGGTGTAATGGTGAAAATATTAACTAAATATGATTATTATAACAGGATACTAATTTTTATATTTTATACACCATCCAATTCAATACTGTTCAACAACAATGAGAATGATATCATCGCTTGTGTGTACGTATGGTTTACTGTCTCCATGACACGATGAGATTTATTATCCTTTTTAACCATTCAAGAATGATTATAAAGTATATATAATAAATAAGCATGAAATATATGAAATAATAATTATACTGGATTTATTTATATATATTTTATTTACTTACTTCCATTCAATTATATAAGAAAACGAAAACAATGTTCATGTGTATGTACGACCTACCATCTCTATGAGTGGTGTATTCCATTTCATCAATATATCTATTCTATATTTATATATATAATATATATGATATATAAATTATTTTTTACAATTTGGAAGTAAATAAATCATGATATATGTAATAATATTATGAATAAAAAGTCCAAACATGTACGATAAATGAAACGATTATTACCCAAAATGTTTCTTTAACATTGAATTGACAAATTAATGGGTAATATAATGTCATAATTAAATAATATATGATATAATAAATATTATTATGGTTCTATAACATGTTAATAATATGTTTAGACCCATTATACAGGAGTTTCAGACACATACCGATGAAATTAGACCATATGTAAGGGATAATTTTGTAATCTCATTTTTATCTCAGATTGTTTATACGTAAGTATTTTCTATCGATATATTCATCATCCATGTCCATGTTTTATAAATGTTTTCATAAAAATTTTACCATTATTATATGTATGTTTAAATTCATTTTTACCCATTTTTGACTTTTACTACATGGTATTGAAGGAATCATTCTTTTGTTTACCATACAAGGTACTTTTTGACTTTTTCGATAAAACTACGAGGAGAATATTTTTTTAATTTATATGGAATAAACATATTTTTATGCTTTCATAAAGAATTATTTCCCTGAAGCATACTTTACATTTTTTCAAGTCTATTTTAAATTCACTTATTTTCTTCTAAAATTGCTCGAAATTTTGAGTACAGAAAATGTTTTTGAATAAGAAATGATATTTTTCTTCAGAAATAATATCATGTGTTCTATAAAAATTATTTTCTGTCTAAGATGATATAGGGTTATGTTTATATCCCTCTTATTACTTTGATTTTACTATGTTTATGATGGAATTAATTTTTATAAAGTCAATTTATCTTATACGGATTATGTTATAATGACATGATGTTTAAGAATCCTATTTTATTTCATAGATTATTCTATAATGAATGATTTACATTTTTTGTCACATGTAAGAATGGTTTAATTATGAGATGTTTGGGACCTATATGTCCCTCAAATTCATTGGGTAATTATTTATATCTCGTTAGATAGATGTGTAAGGAACAACAGGTAATTCTAGTTCAGTAATATAGGGTTGGAATGACAAGTAAACCCGGATCAGTAATGGACTTCGTCCACAACGATGGTATTAACATAGATGCCTTAGATACTATAGAAATCATACGATATGATTAATGGTTTTCCACAATTCCATGTTTTATTCCCATAATATTTTATCATTATTAATGTTCTTTTATGATCTTTTTCTTATGTACTACCATGATTTATTTCATTACTCATGATATTGATGATTAAACATTATGTTCATGTTTTTAATTTCAAATAATTATGAATTTTTTTTCCATGTTTATCCTTACTATGAACTTTAGCTCACCCTTTCTTTGATTTGTTTTTCTTAGGATACAAAGAAAGTTTTCATGTAAGAAAAAAAAGGGGAAGAACTTTATGGGAGATGTTGAAGATCTTTCCCCGTGATTAGAATATTATGTTTCATGTTTCCAAATACACTAAAATAATACGGTATTTAGAAATTTTCTTGTGTCCTGTACTTAAGTTTTCCAAAAAATAAATTTAATTTCCTTTTATATCAATATTAGGTCTCTACAAACACGGTCAAAACTTATCCTTCATTGTCACGCGACCCCATCCATGTTCCAAATTTTGGCTATCATGATTCATGATTTTCAATCCATTTTCTTCAGTATGATTATAAATCCCCTAGAGTTAAACTGATCGTGCACTAGATCACATTGGAAAAAGGAAATCCAACATTTCTAGGAACTTCTTTCTCTAGTCTGGCCTCTCTCTTTCTTCTCAAAACTCTGGATTGGTTGTTCAGAACTTGGATACCCAAATCCTAGTTGGAAATCCCATGTTAAAATGAAATAATGATGTGATAATCCCATGTTTCTTACATTGGGCCCAACCCACGTGATCTTAGGGATTCATCGTTCGATATTACAAGAATGTGGTGGAAATTAAATAAACTAATATAAATAACATAACTCATGTATGCATCCAACTTAAACAAGAAAATAATGAAAGTACATTTATTTGTTTATGCACATTATAGTGCCCAAGGATTGGCCCCTCCCATGGATGGATTGACCTCTATGATAGAGCATTTCAGTAATGCCACTCTCTGGCTAGAGGGTTCCAAGATCCACAGTCTCCTATTAAGCTCCCACTCCTCCTCGATAGAAATGGGGCACAATTCATCATCTTTGATCCAGTCATGATCCTCATCATCTCAGATAATAAAAATCTCCCCAAAGGTCTTCTTTGTCTGTTATTCATCCTCTTCTAGTCGGGCCATCATCCGCGATATGATCCCTGATAGAGAATTGAAAAAATAGGAATACTCATCTTCCCACACCCGCAACTTCTAAATATCATTTTCCGCCTTCTGAAGCCTTTTGATGTTCACCAATTTCCACTTCTGTCAGCCCACACCAAGTCAATGATCATGCTTCCAAATCCTCTCCACCATGAAGTCTCGGATGATCATGTGGGGACATTGGACATCCACTTGTCCATCACATAGTTTTCACTATCTTGAATGAATTCACTCTGTTTAGTCTATTCATTTCACTTGAGGAGTATCCCCAATGAAGCGCTTGATCTGCTTCCATGGCCGGTGATGAAAAATCTTGCAATTATCTTCATCATAAGTAGTGTCATCTTGGTCCTCAGTGTCGTCAGGTTCATATGCAGGGAAAGACTCTAGGAACTTGTCTGTAGGGTCTTCATATGATGTATGATTGGGTAAGTCAGAACACTTTTCATCTGATTGATCCACATCATTGGATTCCACCTCAATGATTTTAGGATTGTTCCTATTGGCGGTCCTAACTATGATCAGGAATGCTGCATTTTGGTCATTTTGGATATCTGTTTCCATGACCACTAGAATTCCCCTGGTAAAGGTAGTTTCAAGTGATTTAGCTATCCTTTCTATGGTGGCACACACCATTTGATGAACTGTGCATTTAAGAATGCATAGATGTTAGTTGGCCTCTATTTCAATGAAGGACAGTTGAAAAATCTGTTAAGGAAACTTACAGATTTCAAATATCCAGTCTCTCTCCTGAGTTGTTGTAGTCGGCACCCCAAGGAATGGCCCTTCGTATATGGTTGGAAAATCAAGAGACTCTAAAAGATCCACCCTAGGTATCATAGCCCTGCTAGGCATGATAATCACCATTGTCATGGGCATAGATCCCGATGCTCCAACAGCTCCATCTATTGTCATGTGGGGATGGTTCATGTGTAAGAGGCACTCTTTTATAGGTCATATGTTATTTGATAATTCATAAATGACTGGGATAAAGACTATGGGGATGTTTTTCAGGGTTTTACCTTAAGCGCCTCTGAAAACTCTTATAGCACTGAGTCTGAATTACTGACCTCACCCACCTCCTAAGGGATCCCTCCATCGGCCTCCTCCCCCAAGTGGACTCGTCTGATTCTTCCGATAGAGGGAAGAACTCTCTCAATTTAGTAGCAGACAGTTTAATATATTTTGTTTGATCAAGAATCAACGTTACTTGATCAATAATTGGATGCAGAGCACCCCAAGACTATACAAATTCTTCAATATCAGAAATGTAATTCTCCCCCTCTTCCTTAGATACCAGAACGCTGGCCCTGTTAGGATAGATCTGTGGAAAATTCATCCCAGGATGGTTCAAGTGGTTCCACATATGGGAAGGGTTAAGGGATTTTCTACTAACATCCCAGATTTCCTAGACCTCTGTGAAGACAACACTCTCAGGCATATCGATATGGAAAAGCCACATCCTAGGAGCCTGAGTGGGTATCCTACAGAACCCCCTAGGCGGCCTCCCCTTTGAATAATTTTTCTTCTATGGGACCATTGTGTCTGCCGCTTCCGCCCGCCTCTCGATTGGTGCGGGTATCACCACCACTACAACCCCACCACCAAGGGTTTTCCACACTGCCTTCCTGCCCAAACCTCAAGGTTGAGGGGGGATCCCTTCACTGGAGCGGATGGTCTGCTACTTCTGCATCTCCCCCGGGTAAGATGTCTCCCAAATCGTGTAATACTCCTTCACCAGCCCATAGACAACTCTGGGCAGAGGCAACTCATTTTGCATCTTCCCATATTCTAGGGTGAAAGTAATACACATCTTCCTAATCACACATAGGTGATCCTTCTGGGGCACCTGCATATAGACCCAAGGGGTTAGCCTCTGCATGCTCCAGAATTTCCTCGTGAAACGGTGTGGCGTGTACAGCTCAAAGAGAGGCTCGCAGTCAACTTGCACCACAAGGACTCCACCCCAAAAGTCCAAAATGTAGTATCGACTCTCCTACATCCCCTAAACATCATCAGTGAACACACCTATTGGAAATGGGAATGGGTGGATGTTTAACCCATCTGCCTTCTAGACCTAGTGCAGCACCAGCGGTAGGGTCAGCTAAGTAAGAAAACTCCCCACCGAAATCATAATAGTAATTCATAATTCAAACCCTAGAGGGAAAATGGGGTTCAGATATTCATATATTCCCCTAATATGCACTGCTATCCAAGAATATAGAAGATGGAATGGACCACATAACCTAAGTGGCTTCTTTCCGATGCTGATATTCCATATCACCATAACAGTTTAGAGAGTATTGGGATTCCCAGGTTCATCTGCTCCCCCATCACCAACATTGACACCATGATGAATGTTCTCAGCCATACGCCCATGTTTCTATCCCTTACTGGAAGAATCTAGCCATAGATAAATTCCTAGTTGAACACAACCAACCTATCCATCAGTTGTTGCATAGTACTAATATAGAATCCCTATTTATTCCATTGGATATCCTCCAAGAGTCACAAGGAGGAGTGCTTCTTGCTATGCGAAACCACGTTTGGGAAGATTGGAGACCTTACATGAGACTTCCAATTGTCATGGAGAATTTAGGAATTGATTGAATCAAATCTTAAAGTGGTCATCCCTCACTAACTGCTTATCCTCCCATTGAACCAATTCCATCAATTCCTTTTCGAACAATGAAATTTTCTCTTGGTCCTCCCAAGTATTTGTGGCAGGGATGAACTCATTATACATCGCCCCCCAATATGGAAACCCCCTGAGATTTCGTGTAGGTCGCAGAGGCTGATACCAACATCCCCATGGTGAAAATGAAAATTATTGGTCCTCAAAAACCTCCTTCCCAGCAACTCCGGCATCCACTGCTTCAGCTGGTAGATTTTAAATTGGGAATCCCATGCCACCTCATACAGGCCCACTCACCTCAGCTCTGCCCCAAACTCCTCGCACATGGCACATACCCCGTAATCCCATGCTGATTAATCTATGAATTTGACGCCCTGGACCAAATAAAACTCATTAGTCCACCTCTTATATGGGTTCCCCAAGGCCACCTTCATAATGGTGTGATACTACAGAGGAGACACCTCTAGTTACAACGCCTTCCCATCAACATTGTTCACATGATTGTATAAAATATCGGTGCTTATAGGTGTATGATCCTCCCAGGTATGACCCTAAGCCACCCTAAAACATTGGTGTTGGCACGACGTACTCCTGAACCAGTAGGTCAGTCCATCCCTTCTCACTTCCAGAATAAAAACATCATCCCTCAGAATGAAACTATATATAGGAATCCTCTTTCATATAGAGTATTTCTTTTGACTCTCCAAAAAGAACCCAACCAAAGACTCGTGGTCTTAATGGCTCCATAGGTACTCCTTGATACCTAGGTTATAGACTATCTCTACCCTCTGCGAAGTATCCAAAAGGACCCCCTAGAAGCTCCTTGATGGGCCATTCAGTCATAAAATTTTAGAGTTTTTGTTCTGGTTCACAGAGCTTGTTTGTGCAGCTCGGTTTTAGAGACAGATCATAGAGCCCTGTAGTAGACCTCACAGACACAAGCTATGGATTGCACACTCGCAGAGTCTAAAGACTCGATGTGTTCCATTGATTAGAAAGGACCGATTCACAAATAACAATCATAGGGCGTGCGAAGTTTCACAAATTGATAGCATAATTACCAAAAAATGTGAATATTAGAAAGGAAAAAAATATGGTTCATCATCCCCTATTTATAGGAAATTACCCCTTTCATTCGCGATGAGCTTCAAGGAACTCCCAACCCGTGCATCACCGCTCCTCATCGTAACCCTGCTTCGTGATCTTGCTTTGTGATTTGCCTAAAAATTTTGGCGATCTTCCCTCTGACTTCAACCCTAATTTTCTCCTTAGCTCCATGTCTGCGGGGGGAATTTGATGGCACCAAAATATGTTTAGAGGAAAATGATGAAAAAAAAGGAAACCAATTCCAAAGGGAATTCCTCACGAATCACATTTACGGAGCCTTTTAGTACCACTAAATTCACAGAGCCCCTTATCAATGTTGCTGTCAAAAAGAAGAATCCCCCTTTACAGCCTCCATAGAGTAAAAAGGGTGGGCGGGTCTGTGGTAATGATGGATTTGACCAGAATCTTTATGCCATATAGGGAACTAGATCGACCTCTGTGATCCCTTGGAACTTGACATAAGCCTTCGCGAGCCCTACAGAGGGAACCAAGGAGAGATACACACCATAGAGGGGATAAAGGTCAACTCCACAGTTATGAAAAAACTTGACACAATCCATTGTCGATTGCAGAGTACCACATGGCTTTGCTCCGAGATTTCTATGCTTCACGCTGCACCTCGCCTATAAATATAGTGCTCCCCTCACACCCAAAGAACGGATACCTCAACCTTTCACCTTCTCAGTTCTCATGTCATGAAGCAACCATTTCTTTGCAAGTCATTGAGAAAGATGATCTCTTCAAGGAACTTTAGAAATGAGAAATGTCTTTCCCTTAGCTCAAATACAACCCCTCTTCAAGGATGCATTCCCTTCGTAGAGCCCATAGACCATCGTCAAGGAAGGATATCCCTAAGGGGACTTGGGTCTTCACAAAGCACTCATGCTTTAAAAAATACCCTCTATGCACATGTGAACCATATGATAAGGATGGATCATTGTGCTTCGCAAAGCTCATTGCTTCACATTGATATGATTTTCAAAGTACCCTTGCTTTGCGAAGTCCAACTCCTTGAAATCCTTTCTAATTCATGAAGAACCCTTCCTTACTTCTATACCCTATTATAGGCTAGTTCACCCCACTTATTGAAGAATACTCCTTGTCAATTCCCCTACACCATGTGGAGCACCAGATCTCAAAAAGGTCCATTCCTATGAACCAATTTGTTCCACAATTCCTTCTCTCGTACGAACCTCTAGGTAGGTACGAAGTTATTTTAATGTCCCTTGGGCAGTTCTTCATATTGGTTTTATTAGTCTCATGCTTCTTCGCATAAGCTTGTAAATGGATATTGCTTCTTCGCATAGCCACACTAACGTGATCCCCTCAATGGATCACTCTATAGCACTGTCTAACGACAGAATTGTTATTGACTTCCCTTCATCAAGGGTTTATATCTGCTCATTATGTAAGTGCTAGGGGTGCAGAGTGAACCTGCACCATCTGAGCTTCCAGACATTAAACTTCCAAGCACCATCATCCGTAGTGCATGATGTTAAACTCCAACCTCACCTTGTGCATTATATATGGGGTGACCCCCCTCATACATTCTCCACACCCACTCGTATCCACGCCAGTGAGATCTTCCTCACATGGAATGAGATCCTCATTGTTGGAGTTGAACCTTTCTGTGGGGAAGGGAAACCATCTTAGTGTAATCCCCTTGCATTTCTTGCTGGAGGAAGCATCCCTGCTCCTCCTCTCTTTTTCCATTCCAATGACTAGGGGAGATATGGGCATCATGACCTTAGTTATCCCATCCCTCTACCTCTAGGATTTTTCATCAATGGGCCTCCATCCTAGAGTAAGTCCCAATATCCATCTCCCTAGTATGCTAATCACATGTAAGCCCCACTTCATTAACTACATACGCACCATTTTCAATGTGATCATTAAGCCTTTTATACCTCTTGTTTCTCACACTGAGCATGACTCATGTGGGATTAGAGTAATAATTGACCATGGAATAATTTCTGGGCCCCCATAGAGCATAATCCCCAAGCCTTCTATCCTTAACTATGTAGACATTAATCCTTTCCCTTCCCAAGAAAGGTATGTTGGAAGCCTCTTTGAGGTTCAATCCCAATACCAACTTGATCTGACCCCTTCCTGTTGGTTCAATCTCATCCTGCATAACGTTAAATTGTATCCCCATCTCGAACTATGTGAACTTTGATCTTTGACCTTTCCAAGCAAGGTATGTAGGAAGCCTCCATGCGGTTCAAGCTGAACACCAATTGGTCCCAACCACTTCACATCGGTTCACCCACGTCCTACATGACGTAAACTCTATGCCCCTTTTTCATCTAGCATGACGTAAAACTATATAACTTCAAACTATGAGGATTTTGATTCTTATTTCTTGGACAAGGTATATAGGTAGACAACTATGATCAACCCCAACTAGTGTTAAGCCATTGTAAACACAAATAGCGGTAATCTATTGTAACCCCATCTAGTTGTAAGTTGTTGTATCCCCAACCAGAGGTAAGCCATTATAGTCCCCATAGAGCGGTAAGTCGTTGTAGTTCCAAACCAGTGGTAAGCCATTGCAATACCCAACCAGCGGTAAGCCGTTGTAGCCCCTAACCAATGCTAAGACGTTCATTCCCCTTTTTTGTGACCCACCACTCTGCTCTTCCCCCTAGGTGTCAGACCAACCCAGGCCACTAACCATGCGTAAGCCTCGGTATATTTTCAGGAAATTTTCCAATGTGTACACCAGGATTCTATACACCATCCCGAACATCATGGACCTTGATTCCCTACTACATGGATATACCGGAATCCTCCCAGAGATTCAATCCCATCACTCATCTCTCATCATGGTCTCTCCCTTAAGCCTATCTGTTTCGGGAAGATCATTCCACGACCTGGAGGTTCTATTTCTTCCAGGTTCCATCCATGCACCCATTCACACAGGACACCTCCTAATATATCCCAATGCCTAAATGAAATACATATACTTTGATTCCCTACCCTGTGGATATGTAGGAATCCCCCTATGGGTTCAATCCCAACACCATCTTCATCTTCACGTTGGTATTAGTTCATTCTCCATCAACTTCACTCAACCATTCATCATTCATACAGGTTTTATCTAGGCCGCCACATCCTGGTGAAATCATGTCATCCACCCCTTCACTGCAACTAGATGTACCTGGTCTGCTAACCACTTGTAAGACTCATCATGTCCCCGGGTCATTTTCCTCTTCGCACACCCCAATTCATATCCCCTTTGAACAACTCGGGTTTGATCCCTGTCTCTCCTGATAGGGTACCCAAGAAACCTCTATGAGGCTCAATCCAGGCTAATGGAAAACTATAGCCTCCCATTTATAGGGACCCAAGAATCCTCAGATCTATCTTCATATGACTTATTGATCCTCCCATCTAGTAGGACTCTAAGTTTCTTCCTCTTGGGTTTACACCCATCTGATCCACTCTTATCAGTGTTCTGGTCAGTCTGATCCAATTTTGCAAGATGTTAGACACGCGGAATACCCTATGTTAAACATGGTAAGTTAAGGAAAACCACAGAGACATTCCTATGGTATATAATTCCCTACACTCGACGTGGGATACCTTGGGATTTCATTCCCTCTAGAATCCCTATAATATGGGGAAGAAACCCAAACGCACCAATGTCCCAGCGTCCACACATGCCAATGATGTCCAACGGGACTACTTCCCCGATCGAAGGTTGATGCCCTAACATGACCCCTTGGAATATTCAGAAAGAAGAAACATAATTAACCATAGACTATAAAGATATAGAACTGGGAAGATATTCACAAACAATTTATTAGTCTTTAAGGGAGACCCAGACATGGTAACTTGTTCTAAGGAGGAATCCCTGGAAGGAAAGACATACATCCTATCATCATATTTCGATCATGGAGAAAACATCCCTGAATAAGCGATGGATGCATCCCACCTATGAAATGAGAGAATGCGTGAAAACACAATCAGCATGTCCTCAGCGGACAGAGGCAATCCCCAACAAAAGCATCGGAAACCACTACCATGAGATGTTTCTCACAATTCAACTTTAGTTCCAAGATAATCAATGGAATATACTGATCTCTATCATATATGTTTGTTTGGGACATCCTTCAACATCCATTATCTTCTAAAGATCCACATATATACCTTTTCTATAGATAAATTTCCCCAATAATGTTACCTTATCCATCAAAAACATGAATTTAGTATACACGACATATAAATTTTACATTCGTAAGGTCTTCAGCACAAATTTTAAATGATCCACATGTTCCTCAATTCTTTTTGATAATATAATAATATAATCTATAAATACTATATATAATTTCTTTAGGTAATCCCTAAGGAAAATATTAATTATGTCACTGAATATAGATAGATAATAAGTTATTCCAATTGAATCATAATTAACTCATAGTTTTCGTACCCTGTGTAAAACATATCATTGTGGATATCATCCTTCACCAACATTAATTGATAATATCCTGATTAAGGATCCACTTTATTGAAGTAACGGTCTCCACATAAATTATAAAACATGTAATCAACATTTTCTATAAAATAAATTTTCTTTACATGGTCTATTTGAGCTCTATATTGTTAACATAGAAGGACATTGACATATCCTTCTTATTGATGAAAAGTATTGGTGTATCCTCATATAGAGAACAAGGGTGTATAAACTTGTGATCCATATTTTACAATAGTCACTTCATCACCTCTTTATGTTCAAGAGTTGTTATTATATGTAGAATATTAGTAATTTTAAAAGGATTGGTTATGATTTTGATTAAGAACGCAACTTCTCACCTTGGAGGAATATTATATAATTATTCAGAAAACACATCAAGAGAATCCATTATAATGTGAATGTCATTAATTATGATCTTTTACTTGGTATTAATATTTTTACCAAGATTCACATTCTCATAAGGCAATAATATTCATTCATGAGAATATAATTTAAAAATAGATTCATCATCCTCATAAGATTATTATAGAATTATGGGGTGATTCATGATACGAACGGTGATTTCCTTATCCCAAAAATTTATATTGGTTTTATAAAATTAAAGTGAACATATACCCAGAATATCATAGATTTTTAATAAAGAGATTATTAATTGTCATTATATGATATTAAACCCGGAATTATTGATAGTAGAGAATTATATTTTTTAGCATTTAATAATTGAATCATTTGCTATTTTCTCATATAACTCATCTTCAATGTTTTCAGGTGCTGTTTAAATTATTTAACTAAACATTAACGAAACAAAATAATTTATACAAATATAACAAAATAAAACATTAAATATTATTAAATTAATTACTAGAATTCATGTCAGCACTTTTTTGTCAAGAACCACCTATGTGGTTGTGTTAACACATGCTTTCACTTACTCTCTAGGCTCGTGATGCGGTTTTTTTCAATTACCTTCTATAACACTTAATTTAGTGCATATGTTTGCAAAGTGTATGCATTCCATAAAATTGAAATATTCCCCTATACACTAATAGTGAACCATATAATTCCATTTTTACAACACATTGGTCTTTTTCTCTCATATTTATTCTCATTCTAGGTTTCTTTCCTTCCAATAACTAATGCTTCTTGTTATCCCCATTAATAAATTTATTGGATTCATATTCCCTCACTTTTGTTAATATTGACATTAGAATTTATTTCCATAATGAGATTTATACATAAATATACATAAATTAAACTCCCTTCATTGTTTCCTATTTCCAGACACATGAAACCCTTAAGAGCCCCACATCCATGTTTTTATATTGAGGGAACATAAAAAATTTCCTTATAGCTATCATATTCACAAATCCCAAATGAATTTCAATGATCCAAATTTATTCCATTAAAAAATGGTCAACATTACATTCAAGGAAATTGAAAAATATCGAGGCATATCATAAAAGGATTTTGAATATTTCCATTTATAACCTAATAGATTCATCTATATTTTTCTGGATTCCAAAGAACTCCCTCACCATGTAAAGTTAGAGAGTGAAAAAATATTTTTTTTGATATTTTTTCCTGAATTATTCAAAATCCACCATTTCAATTACATCCTCAGAAATCATATTCATGATCAAAATCTACATTTTATATTCTTTTTCCTCCATCTGATAATCAACTAGCATGAAATTCTCCATCTCTTATCATTGAAGAAAAAAATAATATATTATCAATGTAGTTGATCCATTGATCTGTGATAAAGGATTTATAATATTTATTGAATTTTGGAGGACTTTATTTGATAAAGGTCTAAAGTGAAGCTTTATCTTTGTTATGTAGATTTGGGTTTTATCCTTGATTCATTTTTCTATTTACAAAATTAGTTAATTGAGTACATATTTTCATGCAGTTCTCAACACCTACTTCTATAAATTTCATAATCTCACTTGGGATGTCATAATGTTTCCCATCACATTTCTTATTGTCATAGGTCCATCCATTTTCATCAAGTATCTAAAATAAAGGGATAATTATGGATGTGAATTTAGAAACAATTAAAAACATAAAATAGTAACTATTAACATTGATGGTATAACTAATAAATGACATATATTCTTTACCCTATGAAATTCTAGGTTTCAATTAATGTTATCCATTGTATATATCCAAAAATAAAATTTTATAGGATTTTTATTCCCTAAAAAGGGTATATTATGGCCCATGAAATTTACCTAATCATATATATCATGATATTAAAATTATTTTTAAATAAAATTCTCTTTTTTATATACTTTGTAATGATCTAGTTAATTCCAAATCCATCCCATTTAGGGTTATTATAACATGTTATAACTGTTTTAGATCTGCATGAACAAGAATTATATAGAAATGATTTTTTTAGCAGAAAGCCTCTACCATTATACGTTAGAAAATTTCACAGGTGTTTTCTAATTTTTTTTACCCTTATGGTGTTAACTATGGTTTTCTAATCATAATCCCCTAAAATAACTTGAACATTATCTAATATCACCTATGACAACCGATATATTTCATCCACATTATTTCAATATTTATACAAAAGATATTAACATAATATAATCCCAAAATATCAAGAGACATAAAATATTAGGTAAATTTTATACATATCACAATAACATGAAATAGGGATCCAACTGGATAATTTAAAAACCCCATAACATTCCTTTAAAACTATATAGATCTTCCCAAACTACACTAGATAATTTAGGGGTGTACATATAAAAGGGTTGAGATATAAATCATGGTAATGGAATGATAAATGAATTACATTAATTAATGTTTTATGTATGATTCAATAGGTATAGCATGATGCAATAGAAAGGTGAGAATTAAAATCTTGTACATCAAAACATGAAATATGATGATGATATCAAGGAATCATGGGAATGAGACAAACAAAATAAAACATTAAATACTAAGATTAATTAAAATATAAACTAGAATACATCATAAAATAATTTTTTCCAGATAACCACCCATAACCCTTATATGGTATATCATGGTAAAAAACATTACCCAATGCATTGGAGGGATATTTAATTTTCGGACCACCTATCGCATTCATATAATGTGAACGTATTCATGTTCCTCATAGATCATATAACAAATTAATGACCTTGATAAATTTTCATATGAGGATTAATGAAAATGGGATTCATAAATAAAATTAAACAACAAATGAAGGATAGGTACATCTGGGTGAATACCCTTGAGTAAAAAATCAGATTGGTACTCACTATCCCAATGTTTGGTATGGAAAATAAAAGGATAATTTTGGCATTATAATGGCTATACATAAAGGTTAATGGAATTATTAATGAGTGTGGAAGGTGGTATCTTATAACATGGGAATCATAGGTAATGTATAAGTATTTTTAGAAAAACATTACCACATGAACAATTGGAAATCAAAAGGCACAATAGAAAGTATTTCCATGAATAAAAAATAAAAATATAGAATCCCTTACCTTGGGAGGGTTCTTATAATGGAATTAGAGGTGCTATATAAATCATGAGAACTCCTTGTGATGAAAATATATTTGGGGAGGGGAAAATACTACAAAATGGGTTCTATTGGTAGAATAATTTGAGGTTGGGAGGGTATATATAGAAAATTAAAGGGAAATTCTTTATTAATTTATAATAATCGGTTTTAAACAATATGTTATAAAAGAATCAAAACTAAAAAACATACTATGGTTTTTCCCCAATATTTCTTCCAATGAGGAGTATTCTTAAATATATTATTGTGTTAGGAATAAAATTCCATAATATTATATCATTCATTATGTGGAAGTGTGTCATGTTCATAAATAATAATTTGTAAAACATTAGTATATAATATAGGTTATGTAGGATTCATTTTAGGTTTTTCTAATTTGTTAAATAGCATAAAAAATAAATTATTTTAATGGGAAGATCGATTGTTGATCATAGATTCCATTTGTAGGTTATGTTAAATAAATTTTTACATATTATGATGTTTTAATTAATAATGTATATTTATATAATATTAAATTTTTACACCATAATTTTACTATCTAAAAAATTATAAAAAATTCACCATTGGATAATATCAATTTGGTGATTTAAAAATAATTCAATTTTATGAAAAAAAATCTATATACGAGGATTTAATATTTTTTTGAAAACCATAATTAATGGGAAAAACTAACTTTGAGAATAAAAACAAATTTTAGAAACATATAAAAATATTTTGGGCATAATTAAATTATACTATAATTTATAGTTTGATAATATTAAATAATAACACTATTTCATGAAAATAATATTTTTTAAAATTCTATAATTTTAATCGAAGAATTTTATAATTTAAACTATATATATTACACAAAAATATTATTATGGTTTCTTCATATGAAAATATAATTTTCCCAACCCCAATATATATTCACATATATATAAACAAATGATGAAATGGGATAGATATAATCATTATTTTATTTAAAAAACATAAATATTCATACTAATATGTTCTACATATATTACCCTTTATTTTAGTATTTCATTCTCAAATGGTAAGTTGTATGTTGGTGGTACATTATTAGTGTTGTTTGGAAATCATGGATTGGTCATGGATATCTACATGATTAATCATGTCTCATAAATGGTTTTGAAAAAAAAATAATTTATTCAATATATATTTATTTTTGGTCAAGGGAAAATTCAAGTGATTTTGTCTCCCTCAGAACCACTAATAACTAGGATTCATAGGGTGTGATCTTACTTTCAAATACCATTGCTTCTTCCTTATATTTAAATTACACTTTTCCATAACCCATAATATATAGTAATCCTAATTGAAACTATATTACAACTATATTTTAAACATTTATGATGCTTAATGGTCTTTTAATTACAACATGATATATTTTATAGCTCTCCAAAATAAAAAAAATAAATATAGGGAATGTTTTTCAAATAAATACATAACATATTAATGAATTAATTATTTTTGAATGGAATTGAATTTATAAATGTTTGGGCCATTACAGTACAATTTTTAAAATTTGGTGTAGGATAATGCTTGATTATTTTATCTAAGAACCAATTTTTTCATTATTTATTTTTGGGGTGCCTAAATAAGTGGAGGATAAGATGTTATTACCCTTCTAATCTCTTATTGATCATCACGATTCATGGTGGATTAGTTGATATTCATCTGTGTATTATGGTCAATTTCTATCTATTAAAATTTTTAGTTTGTCTCTACACTTTTACTCTAATTTAAATTTGTGGGATTATGGTATTTGGTAATAAATCATCATTTAATGGTAGAATTGACTCTTTATAGTAGGGAATGGGATTATAGTTACTAAGGTAGTTTCTATAAGGAAAAAAACACTATTCTCGGTATTGTTTAATTAAATTAAGATGCATTGCTAAATTAGTCTGAGTTTTTCTTCTGATTAGATTTTATTTGATTATTGGTTTTGTGTCATATTTAAGGTATTATGTAATATATGATCTCTAGGGTGTTCTGAGAGTGATCTTCACCCCATTTAAATATTTTTTTCCATCATTAATCTAGCCAAGGAGATAAACCATGATTTCTGTTTTTAATCTTTAAAATCATTTTTATTTGACTCCAGAACATGAATTAAATGGAATTGGTAGGATGATTCAATTAAATTTTGGTGGTATGGTTTATATTTCAATCACTAACTCTAATTGAATAAGGTGATCCCTAAACCTTTATTTAAGGATTATGCATTTTGTGTTATTTTTCATATGAAATGAGGAATCACGGCCGGTTTGTCATAAACCCTTGATCTAAAAATAAATTGATTCTTTAAACTCTAAAGAGTAAAATGAATGTTCCTTTTTCCCCAATAGATTCTTGAATTAACGAAAAAATACACTAGTAAGTGATTCCAATATTCTTAAACATAAATAAATAGTAGGTGATATACTAACCTGGGAGGGGTTTAAACTAAATTAATGATGCATAATGATGTTTGGGATAGGTTTCCTTAGTCAAATTTGATTAAGAAATGTGATATATTGATAATGGGTTTCATAGTGGTTAGCCACATGGAATCACGAGTTACAATAAATCATATTTTATATTTTATTATTGTGTGGGATGAGTGTTTCTTCTGATATTGTATATTTGTATTGGGTTGGTTATATAATTTAAATGTTTTTTGTATAATATTAGTGTGAGAGGAAAAATGTTGCTTATATTATATGTGAGATGGTTGATAAACCATCCCTTATATAATATTTTTACATTATATTTCCTATGTAACAAATTAGGCCATGATATAATTTGGGATATATTGAGGGATGATATAGCCTTTCATTGATGAGCATTCACCCCTAGAGTTTTAAATGATATACTGATCCCATAAAGAGTGTGCAAGTCGTGAGGTGACCTATGAAAATAAAATTGGGTTCCCCAACATGTGTTGACCCTAGATATGATTAGAAAATGGTGTAAGAATTTGTAAGATATTTTTAATGTGGATATGGGGATATTTTGAATTCTTGAGAGGACAACCCAAAAAATGTATGTCTGGTTTTAGAGAGTGTCTAAACCATGTTCCCACTATGATATATGTGTTATTTTGGTCTTATACACTACATGTTTTTATAAATTAATAATGATTTCATAATATGTTAAAGAAGATAATGAGGAATCATATTATGTAATAATTCAACTTAGGGTATTTATGACATGATTCCACTAGGAGGTGTGTATACCCTTGAGGGTTGAGGGAGATATATAGTAATATCTAGGGTGGTGTATTATCCACAATGTGCTGACAATGATATATTATCATATCTATGGTAGGTGTGTATCCCCCTGAGTGTTGATGATCATATATATATATATATATATATATGGAATGTATTTATATCTCAATGTTTGTGGATATTATATAGTGAAACAGGAGGTGGGGATTCATCCCTCTAAGGATTGATGATGATATATATTGATGTTTGGGGTGGGCGCATATCCACTTGATTATTGTAGATGAAATTCTGTGATATTTAGGGAAGTTAGGAATACAATAGAGTATTTATGATTATTTAAAGTGATTTCTATGGTTAGATCATATACTTTTGAGGGATGATGATGACATATATTGAAAATTAGGGGTGGTGATTATCCCTCCAGGGGTTAATGGGGATATACCAGATGTTATTATGAGCCTGTACTTTTCCTAACCTGATCATTGGATATGTTTGATGATATATGGGTGGGATTTATTACCAACCATGGTATTAGTATATAAAATATTCATAGGCACCCTAAATCTAGGTGACACTGGTACGGTCAATCTAAAGTGGTCGAAGAATCACCTGTGTCCCTCATGAGATTTAAATTTTATGATCTATATTTGATTATTCTAAGAATATCCCTTGGTTTATGAATAGGATATATTGTTTTTTCACATAAAAACGATTTTTTATAGCCTATTTTATTATAATCACACCCTACTTGAGTGACCCTTTCAATATTTTACCCTTGTAGATCTCATGATTGTAAGAAAAGGGAAGGTAGAGGAATTTTTTTGATAGTTGAGTTTGATACTTTGGTGGAGTCTATGTGTGGGATAGGTTTGGGACTCATAACCATATGGTACATTTTATCGATTTTTCTAGGTTTGATATATATCATATATCACCATGGGATATATGGTAGGTGACTACATTTCTCATGAAAAATTAAAGATAGTTCATTTTCTTACAATAAGGAAAATTGGTTTTTATAATATGTTGGATTTAGCTATGTTTATTACTTTATTATTTATAGTTTTTTGATGATTGGATTAAAATTTGTTCCCTTTGATTTATCATTATTTATACCATTGGGTATAATCTCACCAAAAAGAAACCTTAGACCGTATCTGATATTCTAAAACATCTATCATATGGTTATTCATGCCTAACATCAAACAGAACCTCCTAGTTAGTCTAGAGTGAGTCAGTTCATGAAATTACACTCACCCCAATAAATTTCCCAAATTTTCATTCTCTATACCTTGGTCACCTTTTTTCGTTGTCGTCCAATGTTATATTGTTCATCCCAAATTTTCTCACTACAAAATTCCTTTCATTATTCCCATTTTTTATTATAATTTATGATTTAGCTTAGGAATCTTAATTGGATCAACGACCTTGCAAAATATTTATTATCGAAATGTTTTGGAAGTTTTTATAAATGAAATATGAAATTTTAGGTATTTAGGTTATGTTATTTTGGGTATTAGTAAGATGTTTTTCAAAAATAACTATTATATTGGTTGACATAATTATTGTACTGATTCAAGAAAATTTGATTAAATTTATTGTTATAACAGTTTTGATTATATTTTTAACATATTAAAATAGTCATTGTTATAACTAGATTTATGTCTGGTAGATTTTTTTTAATGAAACTAAAATTATTTCAATATTTGTTTACATGATTATGTGTTTTGATATATTTGAACACGTGTTTTCTTATTCTAAATATAATTATCATAAGTATTAAATTTATGTGTTAAAATCATTAAATAAATTAAATTTCAATCTACATACATTATAGATTTAAATTTATTATATTTAGATTTATATGTTAATAAATTTATATGTTTCAAATTTAAATACTTTATAAGTTTATATATTTTCTATTTATTAGTCTGATTCAGATATATATTAAATGTATAGGTTTTAAATGTATACTTAACTTTTTATATAAAAATATTTTTATAATTTATATCTTTTTAATTTATATGGTTATATATTTCAAATTTTTCTATTTATATGTATTATATATATATTTATGTATTTATAAAATTTACTTTTTTGAAATTTATATTATTGTATTTATATTTTTTATAATTTTATGTAATATATATGAATATTATTTTTTATATATGTGCGTGTTTTAAAATTATTTATTAATATATTTGTTTCTATAATTTTATATTTAAATATTTTGACACATATTTTATTTAAATTATATTTTTATTTAGTTAATAGATCTTAATTGTTTCAATTCTAGGATAACAAGTGACAAAAATAAGAATGGTTTTGATTTAATTGAATTTTTATACCAGAAACATAAATATATAGTAATTTTTTATTTCAATGCATGGGATATTTGAATATAATCTAATTAATTTATTGAGAAATCAATTACGATATGAATCACTATAGATTTAATCATTATTATATATTCTAGAGTTGGTTATTGAAATAACAAAGAATTCAAGATCCAAAGTTGATGAAGATAGTCATCATAGGACATATGATCGTCATGATTAAATAATTTATGATGTAAGTGTTGAAATAATTAAAAAATAAAAAGTTTTTAATGATAGTATGAATATGCTGAAAAGAATCTATTCCCAATATGTATTAAATTTAGTATTCTATCAATAGTGAGTCAATTGGTTAGAATAAATGTTATAAATTTGTGAATCTATATATGTTTCATTGTATTTTGTGATATTTTCAAAGAGTTATTTAAATAATGTAATGCCCATAATATATGGAATAGTAATGGAAACAAAATTCCAAAGAGATTGATTCATAAAAAAATTAATTATTTCCCCAATGATCGAGTTTTTTACTAGAATTAATTTTATGGTTTATCAAAATATCCTAAATTTGGTACATCATGATATAAAATAGAATGGATATACAACTATGTTCTCCCCTAAATGAAGGGCAGAAAACATTTCCATAAGGAATCCCTATATCTTCTAATATTCATTAATTAAATCATATATTTAAAATTTATAAATATTTAAAATGGTATAGATTTCATTAGAATAATGGAATATTTGATAAAAACATAATCACCTTAATAATTAAAAAAAATGAACAAATATAAGCAATAATTTCATGATCATGTATATGATGGTAGATATATCAGAATTCGACTACGAATATATGTAATGATTCCATATATAAAATGTATAAGAAAATATAGTTTATGGATGATTATGTCAATAGTTTACAATCAATCCTCCTTTATATGAATGGAGAAAAAATATAGTATGATGTTCATGATTATTATTGTACCAAAACACTGTGGAAATGATATTGATTCATAACTATTACCATTGATTAGTGACTTTGAATTTTAGTTTGAGGATGGTGTTAGAGAGTTATACGTACAAAAGAATTTTGGTTTTGTTTTATGTGATATAGAAATGTTCACAACATAGGAATTTTCTATATATGAAATATTATATAAATATATTGTTAAGGTACATTAATAATATCTAGTTTTCAATGGAGGAACTATATATCAATTATTATAGAATTATTGAACGATAATTTACATGGGTGAAAAAATTATTTAGTGAATAGATCACCCTTACCAGTGATTTAAATTGTTATTTAATAGTTTACATGGGTATGATTTTTCTCTTAACCCATTTTTAACTAAATAATATTATGGTAATGCTTAAAACAGAGATATAATATTTTGAAAAGTATAATTTTTAGCTCATCAAAAAATACATTGAATAAATACTCTAGCATTTATAATGTACTATATTCTAGATTTTATTAGGTGAACCATAACATCTATGTTATTTATTTTGAGATAAAAATATGTGATAGTTTGATTGGAATTTCTTAGATATAAAATAATATTAATGTGATTAATTGATTTCAAGATTGAATATAATATATATAGGAATACGATTAGAGATAACTTCTACATTGAAATGAAAAAAGAAAATATTTTCCTCGATATTGTCACATGTTATGTTAGAGTGAATAGAGAAACTTATATAAAAATATTCATGGTATTAATGAACAAAGTATGAATGATTAAAATGTGAAAAAATTAGTATCATCAAAGGATTTAATGTTAATAGGAATGAAATATCATAACGATAAATTATTATGAAACGACTTCAATCCTTTCTATTATTTTACATATTGTTGATATATATCAAATAGACTATAATCAAGTTTTTATACATTTTTAATTCCATCTGTATTAATTTCCAGAATCAAAATTTTTCAAATTCAATTCTTAATGATGTTATATTCAAACTTTTTCAAAATAAAATAAGTATTTTTAACACTACTATTGTAAATAGTCTTAAATTTTTTGTTTCATTTATTTTGAGAGATAAGGTTATGAGGACATTATATTTATGTTATATGTTTCCATTTAAATGATATTTGAGAATTATGAATTTATTAATCAAAATTTACACATCGAATAGTGGCCTCTATTATTAAAAAAATATCAAAATAGGTTGTTTGTTTCCATACATAATACCAATATATGTTAAATCTTTTTTGTTTATCTATATCATATCATATAGTAGTAAATAATTATGAAAAATGGATACATAGAATTAATTTGAATTTAATTTAATATGATGTAGTGATATAAGTGTATTTATTAATGCTTCACAAAAAAATGTGATTCAACAATATATATGTGTTTCCTAATCTTTCGTCAGGGTGTGTGTGTCCGTCTATTTTTTTTTGGGGGGGGGGGGGGGGTGGCGGCACTATCTGTTTCCCCGCATTCCTGATTTCCAATGGCGGGCAGCATCTGCTCCTTATTCAGGGACGTCTGCTCCTTGATCGAAACGGGATGATGGTATGTCAGTTATTCCATCTCTGGATTCCACCTCGGAACTCGTCACCTAGTCCGGGTCTCCCATATTGATTTAATACGTTGTTTATGAAACTATTCCTAGCACTACATCTTCATGGGTACTAGTTAATTACACTGCTCCTATCAAGACATTCCAAAGGGTCCGCTCAGGGCAACAACCTTTAGTCAAGGGAGTAGTCATATTGGGCATCACTGGCATTTCTGGGTGCTGGGACACTACCGCGTTTGTCTTTTGTCCTTTATTATAGGGCTTCTCAAGGGCGCGGAAGCCTGAGGCATCCCACATTGGACGCGGGGAATCATATACCATGGGCATGAATCTGAGGTTTTCCTCACCTTCCCATGTTTAACACAATGTATGCCACATATTTAATGTCCAGCAGAGACGGATCAAACTGATCAGAACACTGACTGGAGTGGATCATATGGGTGTAACCCCCAGAGGGAGCACTGATGTTAGGGCCATTTCATGGTTGACTTTCTGGTTACTGTTGAGGGTAATGGGGTATGTGGTCGCATGATCCCATCAGGATGTGGTGGCCCAGGTAAGAATCATGATGGATGATGGATCGATTGAATAAAGTGGATAGTGAATGGGATGGAGCCTCCATGAAGATGATGATGGTTTTGGGCTTGAGACTTGAAGTTGCTTCCTACATATCCCCGTGGTAGGGAAAAAAGTCTACATAGTTCATCTGACGATAGCTTACGCCGATTGTGGCTTTCAACTGCTTGCTGCTGGGTGGGGTCGCAATGGATTTCCGCTGGATAAGAATTTCAGTGGCTTACAACTGAATAGGATCACAATGGCTTACCGCTGAATGGAGTGACAATGACTTGTTGTTGAATATGGAATCAAAAGTGGAATGCAGTTTAATTTCATGCAGTATGGGGGTGGACTGATGTGAAATGGTCGGGACCATTGGTTGTTTGGTTTGAACCTCAGTGAGGCTTCTTATGTACCCTACCTTGGAAAGGATCAAAGTCCACATAGTTTGGGTGTGGGGTAGGAGTCGGGGAAACGATGTGAATAAGGACCTGGGGTCCAGGTGGATGGTGGGCTCGAACCTCATGGAGGCATCCTACGTACCTTGCCTTGGAAAAGATCAAAGACCATGTAGTTCAGGGTAGGATTTGTGTGCAAGGGCCTACCACTGACTGGGGAAAAAATGTCTTATAGCTGATTTTTGGCTCACAGTTTAGTGTCATGCCGGACGGGGGTGAACCAACGTGAAGCTGTTCAGAGCGACCATATGATGGGCTTGAACCTTAGGGGCGGGGATTCCTACGAAGATTGCCTAGGAAAGGATCAAAGACCTCGTAGTTCAGGGGGAATTTGGGGCCTACGCTATGAGGCGGCCCAAGGTTTTGGTGAACCGACATGAATGGGGTTAGAGCGACCAATTGGTGGTAGGTTTCAACCTCGTGGTGGAATCCTACGTACCTTGCCTTATCAAGGATCAAATACCTCATAGTTCGGGTTATGGGGAAGGCTTGGTGAACCGACGTGAAGATGGTCGGGACCAATGGATGGTGGTGGGATTGAACCTCAGAGACGCTTCCAACATACCCTTCCTTGGCAAGGATCAGAGACCTCATTGTTCAGATGGTGTGGGGCTTATACTCTAGGTTTCCCAAAGTGGATGTCATGGTCGGTGCTTTCTCTATGACCATGTGAGTCATGCTCGGTGTGAGAAACTAGATGCAGTAGATACCTGAAGATCATGTCATGAAAGGTGCATCTGTGGGAAGTGGAGTGGGGCTTACACATAGTTAGCAGCCCAAATAGGAAAGAGGGTCTTACGCAAGGTCCACAGCCTAGAGAGGAAACAGGGGCTTACGCATGGTTAGCGGACCACGGAGATAGGGATTGGAAATTACTCCAGGATGGAGGCCCGATGGTGACAAAGCCCAACGGGAGAGTGTTTTGGGACCAAAGAAAGGAGGGGCCTGGTGTCTATTCCCCCATGGTCCTTGGGACCAAAAAAGAAAGGAGGGGCAGGGGTGCTGCCTCCTATAAGAAAATTAGGGGCTTACACTAGGGTGGCTGCCCTTTCCCCATGGGTAGACACCGCTCTGATAAAGAGTATCTCATTCCATGTGTGGAATGATCTCACTCCTGTGGAGTCCAGTGGGTGTGAAGAATGTCCAAGGTTGGGGAACTCTGCGTGCG
The DNA here is from genome assembly GCA_963277665.1 of Viscum album. Taxonomy (NCBI): domain Eukaryota; kingdom Viridiplantae; phylum Streptophyta; class Magnoliopsida; order Santalales; family Viscaceae; genus Viscum; species Viscum album. Next base: position 96,528,233 of record OY728163.1, read on the forward strand.
AGGCACGGGGAAAGTCACAGTTTAACATCATGTGCTGAGGAAGATGGTGCTTGGCATTTTAACGTCCTGCAGCTCAGACGATGTGGGTTTGCTCCGCACCCCTAGGACATACATAACTGGTACCCTCTAAACCTTGGTGAATAGAGGGGATAGTCAACTCTGTGGCTAGAGGGTGTTATAGAGTGAACCATTGGGGGTCCACGTTAGTGTGGCTATGCGAAGAAGAAATAGTCGTTAGCATTCCTATGCCAAAAATCATGAGGCGAAGCAACGCAATGGGCCATATCGTCCCGGGGACAATGAAGTTACTTTGTGAAAACCTAGGAGGTTTCACAGGAATTGAGTATATAGAGAAGGTGTGTTGGGAGAGGGAGGTGCCTGAAAATGATGCACGGAAGAGGGACATCACGGGCACAAAAAGTGGGAGGCTTGCGCACAAAAGGGACTGTTGCGTGAAAAGGGGCGAGCTGGCATGAAAATGAGTGGTGTGCACAAAAATGGCTAGTCTGGAATGCAATTGAGTAGCGTGAGTGAAAAGGGCCGTGCCAGAGTGCAATTGAGGTGCGTGCATGAATAAAGCTGGGCCGGCGCGCAGAAGGAATTGCGCGCACAAAATGGAAGGGGTCGCGTGAAAAAGGAATTATGCACTGAAACGACAGGGGTGATGCTCAAAAGGAATTATGTGCCGAAGAACTGATCATCTGCAATTGGAAGGAATTGTGTGCGAGGGATGGGGCTCGATGGGATTCGGAAAAGGATCAAGCCCAAGTGGTCGCGCGCAAAGGCGGACCCCCGGGTGACCTGGAGAAAATTATTCGGTGCCTAAGAGCCATCTTTTTGTGCGCACAGGAGATGAATTTCATGCAGGGGAGACCGTTTAGATTCTTTGGTTGGGAAGTCAAAGGGGGTAGCCTTCTATTTATAGGTTCTCGGGATCATGGATCCACGTGAAGAAAATGTCAGCGTAAAATTTTACGCGCGCCGGCATCGATAGTGTGGAATTTCAACAGCGCAGGGCGGTCGCATGTAATGTTTCATGCCCATGCGCAAAAAACTCTCACAAAACCCAGATTTTTTCACGCGGCTCATTTTTATCGTGTGCCGCTGTATTTTTTTAGTGTGGCCCCTCTGGGCCCCATGGACTGGATCTTCAGTCCCATATAGTTCTTCTTTTTGCCACAAAAAATCTTTCTTCAGCCCTTGAGAATTTTTTGGTGTCTACAAATGCCCCCCCTTGGAATCAGATCAGCGAGGGGCTGAAAAGGTCAGATTCCAAGAAACATTCTAAGATCGAGGACTCCCTGGGGCCTATGCATGCTCATACCATGGCGGCGCATAAAACGGATGTGGGGCGTGCAATCCTCTTTTTGCGTGCATGCGGAAACCCATCTCCAAGCCTTTAAAAGCCTCGCGGGTCCCTCATTCCATATGGATTTTCTCACGTGGCAATCAAGGAGCTCTTGCGTGAAAAAAATTCTTCTGCCTACGCGAAAAAAACTTTGGTTTCACGTAATTCTCCGAGGTTGCCATCCTTTTTCGCAAAAACCTGGGATTTTTCACGCTAGTTTTTTATTTTTCATGCCAACTACTGATTTTCTGTGCCAGCAGCTGCTTTTCCGTGCCAACTGCTCGTTTTCCCCACCAGTTGCTGCTTTTTCGCACCGACTTCTCAAAACCTTGTCGGCAAGTGGTGGCCGCCAATCAGGCTAACGCTGAGAAGGAAGCTGCATCTACTACTTGAAGGACGGAGATGGATGCCAACCCTAATGTTTATGGAGCCTGAAGGATTGTATCAGGAAACCAAACTCTTTTCAACATGTTAACCCCAGCGCAAGAGTATGTACTGTCTTCCAGCCTGCCAATATGGTACTTCATAATCTTAGTGAAGGTACATGTACCTAGATTTGAGGTTGACACACCGTAGTCATGGGTGACCCACGAAGATGTCCTAACCTGGTATAACATCACCTACAATGGCCATCATGCTAGAGAAACCAGACATATGGATGTTTAAGTCCTGAATCCCAGGACCAGGACTATTTCGGGGAGTGACCCTGTCATGGATAATTCTCCATCCCTTATGCAAGAACCTTCCATTAGAGTGTTACTGACAAGACTAAAGGCTGGAAACAGGTTTGGGACTTTCGGTATGGAGGAAATTTCACAAGTTAATGGGCCTAAGCGTATTGGGTTCGCCATACATGTGACCAGTTTGGGATCGAACTATAGCACATCGGTTTGTTCAAGGTGGTGTGTATGTCGCAGTTTCACCTCTATCGCCAGCCTGAGCTCAGGCTAGATCATTTTAATCGATGGTCCCCCAATACCAATACATTTCATCTTCATAATGGGGAAGTTGGCATTATCCTTTGGGACATTCATTTCATTAGGGGTATCCCTTTGGATGGACATTAGTACGATGAATTCCTGCCACCAAAGAACATCTGGGGAGATGGATCATGAACCCCTATGCTGACATGGCACCTGTTGGAGCTGGCTAACGAGAGGCTGGGGTTAAGGATTTTTTGAAGGACATCCCTTACAAGAAACATTTTATCTTATTCTTGCAAAAAGATCTAGGAGTCAAGATATCGGGGCGAGGGAGACGGTGTCCAACTGCGGAATAGAGGAGCAAAAGCATATCGTACTGGAGAGTCCAAGAGGCGGTGGATTATCAGTGATGGGGTTTCAGGAAAAATGAGAGTCGGGACTTGAATGTTTGGTACGGCGGATTTCTTTCCACGTTTTGGAGTGGGTGCCTCTTACCGGTGAAGAAATCAAGGATGGGAGTTCATCCAGCGACCCCGGTGATGGTCAACATCATGGCCTCCATTCAAAGATTCAATCTAGGAGTCCCTGTGTTGGCTCATATGTACACCAATTTGGGACGCATTTTGAGATGAGGGTTACCGAGGTGGATCTTTGGCCCCCTCTAGATCTTTTATGGTTGGTTCCCCACCGATTGTGGTGGGTATACCATCCCAAATGTTGTTCTTATTCCAGGTAATGGCATGTGACCTTCCTTGCTGAATATCGATGGGGTCATGCCATAGACGCTCAATGAGGATGGAGTAAGGATCAGAATTGGAAATCATGCCAACTTCACTTTCAGCCCATTTCCCACCCCAACCAGCCAGATGGTAGATAACGGTTAAGGCTCGCTGGAGCAAAGGGAATACTATCAGAGCATCAGAGGTGGGGTTTTCGTGTCCTGGATTAATTGGAAGATCTTTTGCGAGCCCTAAGTACCATCCAGGTTCTCCAAGAAGTTCGTATGCCTTCATCAGATGTCGAAGAATGTGTACATAGATGCTCAGGAGGAAAGGAACCCCTGTGTTCTTCAACAAATGTGGTTGTTGTTCACGTCCCATGGTTTTGGCGGCGTGATCACCTTTCCTCCCATCGGAGTTGATGCTGGCCTCTCAACTGAATATGCCGAGAACTGGGCCATAGCATACCCTAAGGGGATTTTATGGAAGTGAGTTTGGCAACTCAAGGTAGCCAGTGTAGAACCTGGGCAGTGAGAGAGAAGACAGGGTGATGTCATGGGGGAAGGGTTGGAAGCATGTCTGGCAACGGGCCCCACTGAGGTCAAGACTTCAGTAGCGGGGACGTCGCGTGGTGCAGTAGGGCCCTCATCGCCTATGAGGAGAGGGGCTCATGTAGCATCCAGGGAACTCCTAGAGAAGTGAATAAGGTATCTGCTTCAATCTTCTAATGACACAATCTTCCTGGCTCTGTGGTCATCCTTGATGACCCTACAATAGTCGATGGGTATTGAAGCTCTTTGGAAAAAGATAGTATGCGATGGAATCCAACTGCCGGAGGTCGGACTCATTCAGATTGTTGACAGGGTAAAATTTATTCATCGGCATTCGTATCTAATGATCATGGGTGTGCACGCATTCCAACTGGGTCGGTGCGAGGAGCCATATTTCTTGGTGAAAGTAATGCTTGGCTGGGAGAATGATCCAGAAAAGATTCCATCAGAGGACGACGCCAGCGACGATGAGCTGGAGGGCGCTAAGACAGAAGAGGATGAAGAAAGAGAAGGTGAAGGAGGGGTGAAGAAGAAGAGGAGCCTGAAGGTGGAGGGTCTCAGGGGGTGTCCCACCAAGGGAGTCTCTGGTAGAGTGGTGAGATCGTCAGCTCTGATGTGGATATAACTGGGCTGCTTGAGGTACGTATCAGCCCTTATCTATCCTTTCCCTTGTATCCATCAATTAGATATCCTTATCCGGTTAAGGATCATATTGGAACCAACCAAGGGTCTCCATTCGAAGGGGAGGAGGCACTGGTAGAACAAGGTGGAGAGCCGACGCCCATTATTGAGGTGACAAGTGCTGAGGGATCCCCCATAATGGAACCTCCTGTATCGGCTATAACACCAGAGGCTGGTTCTTTGGGCTCATGTAAGTTCATTACTTTAATGCGGGTATTCACTATTGAATACCTTAGTTGATCAGGGTGTTCATTGTTTGTGCAGTAATCACAGCCTTGTAGGCTCATCGGGCTACTGAACCTGGGCCATCTGCAATTAATTCTACTACAAATGTGTCATCCCACACTTCTCAAAATGACATAGCCCTGACGCTTAGTTAGGAAAGGGGTATGGATATCAGTGGTACCAATGTCAGGGTAGGGTTGGATGTTGATGAAGAAACTACCGGGACCGAGGATAGAGAGGAAGGTCACCCCGGCGTTGAAGAGCCTAACACCTTGGGATGAACACTCAAAGAGGACCATGCTGCTAGCATATTGCCTGCTTTCCCCAACTATCGGCCCACAGACCCCGAGGATATTGATGATTCAGATTCGGAGGCGGATGAGGAGATCCAGATGACGCGATGTAAAGGGTGGAAGTGTGTCAAGTGTTTTTCTATCAGCCTAAGACGGAATGGATAAAGTGGATGGGGTCACTCCACACCTGGATGCGCTTTCTCTATGCTGGAGGGGTGGATTCTCAATGCCTTCATTCGACAGTTCGTGACTACTTGGCCAAGAAACTACGCGAGAGAATCCAATGCTCCGATGTTGCCCAGTGTTGGGAGGGGTTAGGGTGTGCCCAAGCATTCATAAAGGTAGAACAAGAATCCCGACACCTTGAATAATAGGTGACGGAAAATGAGATATTCATTGAAAACTATTCTGAACTTGTGGAGCAGTTTAGGGCCCAGCTGGAAGATACCCAAAAGAAACTAGTAGAAGTGGGTCACCAAATATCTGCACTTCAAACTGAAAAGGCGCAAGCACGGTCTAGTTTCAGTGGACTGCACTCTGTATCCGCTGATTAATAGAGAGTCCTTAGGGGGTGGGAAGCAATCCTGGAGGCCATAGCCAAAAGGTTGCGGCATTGGAACAATCCATCCAGGATGATAACCCTTAAGGGCCCTCTTTTGGCCAAACTCATTTACTCATTTCTCCTTACTTATTCTTATTCTGAACTGCATGTATGGATAAATTTATTTACTTGTTCATTTTTTTAATTCATTCAACCACAATCCAGAATTACATAGAAATCCATTCCTAAGCTCATGCGGGTCACACCCAATGTGACAAACAAGTGATGTTCAAACTATTACTTCGTTTGATCGTAGGAGAGTCAATAAAGCTCCAGGATTTTGAGATTCAAACAGCCAATCTGGATTCCCATGAAGAGAAGAGGTAGGTCCGAATAAGGAATAGGGCCTCAAAACAATCAACATATAATCTTATCAGTGTGCTCTAGTGCACAAGTGGGGTAATTCCAGGGGCATTACAATCAATCCAAACTTAGGGGAATGGAAAATGTAAATCATGATACCCCAAATTCAGAACACTAAAGTGGTGGCATGACAATAAAGGATAATTGCTGACCATGTTCAAAACATAGTATCCATATTGTATTAGCCTCAAATGGGGATGAAAAATGTGGGACGACCGCTTTCCATGTTCGAAAAAAGGGGCCTGACTCAGAATTTCATCCATTATACTTCCAAAATGTTGGTCCATGATAGTAGGAAAGACCTATGCCAAGTATCCATACCGTTAGTGGGTTCCTTTAGATGTGAAAGAGGACGGGGTCCGAATAAGGGGAATGAAAAGCGTGGAATGTGGAGCAATATTTTTTTTAAACAGAATCCATAACTCTTCAAATTATGCCACCATGGTGGAAGCACATTATATGGGTGCATCAATCTGATCATGGATCATTCCTTCTTTTAGACAGGACCTCTCTATAAAGGGATAATTCGCTTCCCAATGTCATCGTGGGGCATCCCGAACATGTTCAGGGAAAATCTGCAGATACATGGTTCCCCACAAGGGGTCAGATTAGGAGGATGGAAATAAGAAGGAACGAGATTGATGATCCTTGGGGCTATACCCAAGGTGCAATTCTTGGGTGTCTCTACATATCCCAAAAGGATGGGAATCTAGCCATACATAGTTCTAAGAGGTGTCGTTCAGTTTAACGTCTTGCGGCAAGGATGCAGAGTGGTCTAGTTTATGGTCATAGATATTGGACCATGGATTGGTAAGGAGTTCAGGGGACAAATGGTTAAGTGATTATGAAACCCAACATGAATGAGGACCCATAGTCCAGATTACCATTTGTTCCCCATGAAGGTTTTTGGTCGAGGTAACATAAATGAGAGTTAAGTTGGGCCCCTGGGGGAAGTGCTCGAGCATTCCTATGTATCTCATGAGAATGAGAATCAATCCGTACGTAGTTCTAAGAGGTGGCATGGTAAGGTACCAGTGCCTGGGAAAAAAGGGGCATGGAGGTGTGTCCCTCGCACAAAAAGAAACGGTATTTGGTGTGTCTTGTTTTTCCTTTAAAGTGATTGAGTTTTTTTTTGTGAAGCGACAGGCCTAGGATAGAAAGTCCCAACATCTCCACAAGAATCAAGCCATATGCAGGCATTGAAAAATTATATGGCGTGTGACTGATACCAAACATGGTGTCCCCTTAAGTGAGGACATCACGATGCAGTGCCATTTTCATCGTGCGGCCAGGATGATAATGTCACAGTTTAGGGTCATGTGATTGGACCAGGCGTGCATTTTAACTTCATGCGGCACTGACATAGTAGATATGAGGCTAAAGGGGGAATGTGCATGGTGCAATAAAACATACCCGACGTGAATGGGGATATAATCCCATATCACACTGTACACGATTCCATGAAAGAAACCTCGGGCCAAGGGGCCAAAATAGACGTAAGATGGTAAGGGGCAGGAGAAACTAGCTCCCAATTGAGCTGGACCTAAAAATGAGACATATGGGTGTCCCAACGTATCCCACGAGGATGGGAACCAAGACACACATAGTTCTAAAATAGATCATAGTTTATGGTCTTAGATCTCAGACTACGGAGAAGGGAAGTCAGCACGGAGCCCTGAATGACGCCTTTACTATGGCTTTGTCCTCTTAATGAGAAAGTGCGCACTGAGGAATAGTGTTAGGAGTGTCAGAATTACACTTGGACATGATGGGGTGGATAATTCTACGAATCATGTAACCAACATTCAAGACTTAAAGGGGATGGCATGATAATGGAGGATGATTGTTGACCATGTTCGAAACACATCACCCATATCATGTTAGGCTGTAATGAGGACAAACAAATGAGCATCAGCCATAGAGAATATTCATAATGTGGGACTTGTATCGATTTGTTTTCTGAAACCCTTGATTACATTGGCCCATGATGGTAGGAGATCCCTTAGTCCTAGAATCCATGCCATTTGGGGGTCCCCTCGGGTGTGGAAGATTATGGATGCGCAAATGAAGGGGAACAAGAAGCCATAAAAATTGGAAAAAAGAATGGCCACGTAATATCTGGCACTCCAAACACTGAACCAGAGTACTCTTAGACAAATTAGTGAATCACCAAAGAGGTTTGAGGAGGGTTCTCATCTTGAGAGTAACCAATTTGATGGGATGATTATAGAATAAGGGGATAGAGAACCCTTTGGAGGAAGAGGTACATGGTGTGGTCATTACAACCCAACGCGAATGAGGACATAGTCCCATACCACTCCATATACTCCCCTCCCCAGGAAAGGGTAGGCTAAGAGTACATTGTGGGACGGATATTTCTAGGAGATGGGGCTGGACTCGAAGTCTATATATTCGGGTGGTTCTACATATCCGATGAGGATGTGAATCAAGCCGCACGTTGTTCTTGAAATGAGTATTGTGCAGTTTATCCTCATATATTAAGGACACAAATGGGTAAGATACCCCACATACTGGAGGTGGATGGCATGGAAAATAACCCGATGTGAATGAGTACATAATCTCATACCACACCGTACAATCCCATAAGAACTTGGGCTGGGGCCGGATAAGGCCAAGGGGCTGGAAAAGGCCGGGGGCCTGATGCTGAGCCTCGGTTGGAATGGCCCAACCAGTTTGTAGTTTAACATCCTGAAGTGAGGACGAGTATCGATAAGGTATCTCATCTGGGGATGTGTACAGCACTACGAGTAACCCGACGTGAATGAGTACATAATCCCATACCACACCATACAATCCCATAAGAGAGATCCTAGGTCGGGGCACGAAACTGGGCACGTGAAGCACGACAAGGCCCGTGCTCATGATATGGATGATAAATGAAGTGAAGGATGTCTCAAGGGGATATGTGTGGCATGGTAAAATAGCCCGACATGAATGAGGATATAATTCTGCTCCACACCACACAACCCTAAATGAGAACTTGGGCCAGAGGCTAGAAAGGGCCAAGTGGCTGGAAAAGGCCAAGGGGCCTGAGACCATACGTCTTGACCAATGGTATCCATATGACCTCTTGTGCGATTTCCGCCTAATCACAACTTCTAAGCCCACGTGATCAGTGCTCGGTGTGGGAAATAAGGAGACGGATTCGCATCTCCCTGCTATACAGGGGTCTAGTAGCTGGCATCGCCGGAGGGGAGTTGGTTTCTTAGATATACAATGGGGCATAATGAACCATTTCACTCGATGTTTTGGACATCTTGGGGTGGCCCTAAAGACAAAGGATAACTGTTGACCATATTCGAAACACAACATCCTTATAGTGACCTGGAATGGGAATCAAAAATGAGCATCAAACGCTGACCATATTCGCAATGAGGGACTTGTATCAATTTGTTGCTCAACATCCTCGAGGGCATTGGCCCAATGTGGTAGGAGAGCCCTTGGGCCTAGCATCCCGAACGTTTGGGGGACCTTATTAATGGGAAGGATGATGGATTCCCAATCAAAGGACTGGGTGAAGCATAGTTGTACCCATACATTTTAATGTCATGCAGGGTAGTGAAAGAGGTCGACAACTCTGGGGAGTGGGACGTATGGTGGAATCAAGATGAGATCGATGTGTATTAAGGTAAGAACCTGCACCGCCCCATATTTCTTGGCCTGAGGGGAGGTTCTAGCATTTGTGCTGGGCCAACAGATGAAATGCCCGGGCGAACCTATGTATCCCATAAGGATGGGAAGCAAGCCGTACATAGTTCTTGAAGGCCATGCAGTTTAACGCCATGAAGTGAGTATATGGGAGGATAGAATAATGGGGAGCAGGCACATGATGTGACCGTTATAATCCTAGCATGATTGGGGCGAATAAATCCTACACCATATCATGCAAGGATCCTTTGAGAGAACAATAACCAGACAGATAGTCAAAGAGAACAGTTTGGGGGCTGGCCTCAAGAAGAAATGTTTGAGCATTCCAACATATCCCATGTGGATGGGAATCAAGCCACACGTAGTTCTAAGGGTGCAGTTTAATATCTTGTTGGATGATGTATAGTTTAAAGTCCTGATGGAATAAATAGTTTAAGGTCATGCTAGACCAGTATGCAATTTAGGGTCATTCGAGATCGAATGGTTTAAGGTCGTGTAGAACCAAATAGTTTAGGTTCATGATGGACCAGCTGGCTCAGGAAAAGTATTGGTTGAGAAACTTGGCATTGGTGGGAGGAGTTATATGATCACCATCCATGGTCACCAGGGAGTATGCTCTATTAGGGTAAACCCTATGGATTATGTAATGTCTTTCCCATTTGGGATCCAACTTGGGTGGTTTCCTGCTAGGGATCATTGGTGTCCAGAGGGCCTATACCAATTCTCCTTACAGGATAGAGCGGAGGAGAACCTTCTTGTAGAAGGATCTAGCTATCGCATCCTGATGCCTTTCTAGATTGTGCAGGGCATGAAGCCTATTCTCATCATGTGCTTCCAATTCAACCAGATGAATTTTGGCTACCTTATTTGGAACTTGCTGGTCATAGACCGCTGTGCATAATGAAGGCAGCTAGATCTTGATGGGCAGGACGACCTCAGCTCCGTACACCAGGTAATATGGGGTCACCTAGGTGGAATTATGAGTCTTCTCCCGATAATCCTAGAGGGTGTTGGGGAGCTTGTCTAGTCAACTCTTCTTATTCTGACCAACCGTTTTCTGCAAAATGTTTGTGTGGTTTCTGTTGAATGCCTTGATCTTCTCATTTGCCTACAGGTGATAGCGGGAGTTTTTGTTCAAATGGATATTGTACATGGTGTATAATTTCTTCAGCTCCGCTACTCGAAAGTTGGTGCAGTTATCTATGAGGATGGCGTCAGGGACTCCAAACTGGTAGATGATATTGGAGCTCACGAAGTCAATGATATAATGGGCCTTGACCTCCTCGAGCGGAATTTCTTCTGTACACATAGAAAAGAAATTTGTAGTTGTTAGGATGAACGTACACTGGTGAGATGTCATTGGTGGATATGGTCCCATGACATCGAGTCCCCACACCGCAAATGACCAAGAGTACTTTGTGGAGTGAAGATGTTCTCGCAGTCGATGCATGAAGTTATCATGAATTTGGCACATGTGACATCTCATGGTGAACTTGGTGCAATCATGGATCATGGAGGGCCAGAAGTACCCCAGTCTCTAGATCAAATGGGACAGCTTCGGCCTAGTCTGGTGAGCCCCACAGGAATCAACGTTAACCTCCTGCATGACCTGAGAAATATCGACTCCTTGGATTCAATGGAAGAGAACACCATATAAACCATGCTTGTAAAGGATCTTCTCAAGACTAGGACCACTCTGGAGGGTAAACTGCAGCGCGCAGCGTCAGATTCACTCACGCTCGGCCTGATCACCCAGGAGGTAACCATTTTGGAGATACTCGACAAATGGGAATCTCTAGTTGGGGGTCGCTTCAACCACTGCATCTGAGGGACTTGGGGGTCCCGACGTAAACAATATAGCAGTGAGATAGCTTACTCGTAGTCCATCATCATCTTCTGGGGTGATGGGAGCAATGACTCTCTGATGTTCCACGTGTATAATCAGATTATCCTGCTAGGGTTCTACAAGTGATGTAGCCAGACCAGCCAGCGTATCGGCTCGACCACTCTGGGATCGAGGGATATGAGTAACATCTGGATGAGATGGAAACTGGGCCATTAGTTGGAGGGTTCACTCCAACAATGGTACAAGCTCTTTGTTTCTGATAATGTAGTCATTTTTTATCATCTTTATTACTAGTTTGGAATCCCCTTTCACATGCAATTGAGGAACATAGATCTCGAGGGCCAGCTTGAGGCCAGTAATGAGGGCCTGATACTCTGCTTCATTGTTGGTGTAGCCTTTTGACAATAGGAATGGGTATGGAAGAATGGGTTGGGCTGGAGTATTAAAGACAATACCCAGACTTACTCTATTGAGTTTGGGATCATTGAGTCTCATATAGGCAGGGCTTCGGGAAGCACCATCAAAGTGAATCTGCCAACATGGGATGGCATGATCTACCGAAAGGATTGAATCATCATGAAAATATAGGTCCAAGGACTGTTCTATGGGGGTGTATGGCCTGCTAGAAAATCAAGCAATGCTTTCCCCTTGATGGCCTTATGAGGCACGAACCTGATGTCGAACTGCTGGAGGATTACTTCCCATCGTGCTAGACAGCTGGTCAACATGGGGAAGTTCAAAATGTACTTCAGCGGGTCATCCCAAGACACAAGTTATACCTCATGGTGCTGTAGGTAATGTCTTAACTTATGTACTGCGAATACCAACGTGAGGAATCTCTTTTCAATATGGGAGTTTCTATTCTCTGTTTTGAGGAGCATGCGTCTGAGTTACTAGAGGTTGTTTTCTGTCCCCTCATTGTTCTTCTAAGTGAGGAGGGTGTTGAGAGATCATTCTAGGGCAGTCACGTATAGGATCAGTGGTTTTCCAGAGACAGGTGGCATCAAGACTGAAGGCTGGTGTAGGTACTTCTTGATTTCCTCGAATGCAGTCTGGAACTCTTTATCCCATTCGTAGGTAGATCCTTTCTTCATGGTCCGAGAAAAGGGATTATACTTTCCATCCAGATTCACAATGAATCGGCGTATGTAGGCTAAGTGGCCTTGGAAACCTCTAAGATCCCGAATATTTCTCGGTGGAGGCATCTGACTGATGGCCTTAATCTTCTATGGGTCAATCTCAATGCCCCAGTACCTGAAAACAAAGCCAAGAAACTTTCCAGAGGTGACCCTAAAGGCACACTTCAACGGGTTCATCTTCAGGTGGCGGGAATGAAGGAAGTCGAACACATTCTCAAGTTAATTGAGATATTCCTAGCGCTGGGGAGATTTTACCACCAGATCTTCCACATATAATTCCACCAATGTCCCAAGTATTGGCATGAATTTGCAGTGCATGGCCCACTGATAGGTTTCACCGGCAGTCTTCAGGCCGAAGGACATATCCTGGTAATATAAAATACATTGGGGTGCCCTGAAAGCAATGGACTCTTCATCATCAAGGGCCATATGGATCTGATTATATCCATATTACCTATCCATGAATAAGTGGTCCTGAAACCCAACCATAGCATCAATCATCAATTCCATCATAGGAAGGAGAAAATCAACCTTCGGACAGTGAAAGTTGATATCTCACAAGTTGATGCAGACTCTGATTTTTCCATTATTCTTCCTGACTGGCATAATGTTGGTTATCCACTTGGGGTACTGAACGTCCTTGAGGAAGTTGGATTTGATGAGCTTGTCAACTTCGGCCTCGACCATAGAACCATGATAAGGGTTCATCTTCCTAGGATGCTGCTTACACCTGTGATGATTTTTTGGGAGACCGAGGCGGTGGACGGCTACATGAGGATCTAGTCCTGGAATCTCATCGTAACACCAAGAAAACACATCACAGTGATGTTTATGGAAGTCCACGTACCACTGCTGCTCTTTGAGAGACATGGAAGCACTGATCAATGTGGGTCTCAGATTTTACTTGCTACCAAGGTTCACATGTACCAGTTCATCAACTGTGGTGGAAATGCCTTCTTCGAAGGCAGGGGGAGCATCCTTCAAATCCTCTTCTTCGTATGCGGAGGAGGGATACCAAGCAAGGGAAGCTTCCTCTGGGTCGATAGATCCTGACGGGAGGCAGGAACCATCCTGGGCAGCAGTAGACAACATATCGGAAGATTCACGAGCTACTGAAACCATAGCAATGAAGGCAGTCAATCTGATCCCATCTGGTCTTCAGCCCAAGGGGACACGCTTAATGATATAAAATCAATATAGGTGTGTCAGCTTGAGCCGGTTAATTCCAATCTGATGAAATAGAAACGTATGACGTACTATCGTTTCCATGGGGTGGAAAACCCGATACCGTATAGTGGTAGGAGGTTCTGGGATCACCTGAACAAGATTTGTGTAGGAGTACGAGGTGATTTTCCTCCTTCGCATAGACTTGGTAATATGATTACCACTTTTACCATATACAATAAAACATTGTCCCATTTCGGGGGTTGTGGCCTCCAATCGATGGATCGAGAATATGTAGGCATCATCTAGACCTACCCTGGGGTCAGTTGCAATTGTGACGGGTTCAACCTCACCCGCCTGAATCTGTTTTTCCTTACTCTTGTAATAGTCGGCATCCAGGTATCTGGATTCACAAGTGGTGAGGAGAGATGCATCACCTTGGAGTATTCCTAATCGACCATTAAGGTTGTACTTAAGGCACTGGTAATACCACGACGGGACCGCCGCATGCAAGTGGAGCCATGGTCTGCCCATCAATGCATTGTACGTGGTGTCCTGGGAGACAACCTTAAGCTCAGTGCTGGAAACTAAGCTACCAAACTAGGTCTTCAAGTGGATCCTAATGACTTAGGTCTTCTCTTTCCTTTCATATCCCTGGATCCTTAAGTCGGAGGGAGTCAGGTCATCTTCGGATAACCCCAGCTTCCACAGTGTCCGCGTCAGGATTAGGGTAATCCCAGAGCCAGTGTCAATAAGGCAGCGGTGAACCTCCACACTGTTAAATTGGTAAGTGATGTAAAGTGGTTGGATGTGCCCCTATATTGGAGAGTGATCATACTCTCCAGATAATTAAATGATGGCCTGGAATTCTGCATTCTCGACTGCGTCAGCATGAAAGGCTTCTGCAGCTGCTACCTCCGTCTCAAACTGGAGGGGGCTTCTGAAAGCCTCAGCGGGGGCCTCATGCATATCTGATGACCGAAAAAGGGCCTAAAGGATGGAAATCCTTTCTGGGATGTCGAAAAGGTGCTTGAGTACATCATATTTCCACGCCAGTCTCAAACTTCTACTTGTAGGAGGCCACTCTATAATAGGGGGCATGGCAGGCCCTATCAGTTGGGTCAGTAGCTGACTGGTGTTGGGTATATCTCGCTGCTTGCTAGTCGAAGCCTGACATGTAGCTTCTGGATGACGACCAGATGACTTAAATTGGCATGTAGCAGGGTGAGGCTGGTTGCATCATGGGCGAGGTAGCTCAGCTTGATCTAGTAGCACAAACGGTGGTGGAGGTAGGATTGACAACACCGGATGAAAAGGCTGCACATACTGAGCTCTGCGCTAGGCCTGTTGTCTGGTCTCAGTGGCATGCTCATCCAGGCTAGATGTTTCAACTGATGTGCCTAGAAGACCCATATGTTCATAGCTCTGCTGACGTTGGCGTCGTTTGGGGATGTTGGCGTCGTTTGGGGACGTTGGGGAGGTTTTCCTGGCACTTCCCGTTGTCAGGAGTCATATAGGGGTTTACCAACTCCACGGTATTAACCGAAGTGTACCCTTGAAAATCACTTGAAAATTCATCCATCACTGGGAATATTCTAGGTGGAATCCCCATCTTAGGGGGCTTGAAGTCTTCTAGAGTGTGGGACGACGATGGCATTGTTGGGGTGTGTTTATTTCCCTTGCGCTGCCGATGATTGATCTTCTGGGAAGAGGCCAGATGAGATGATGATGCAGAGGTGGTGGCCGTAGCTTCTAAAGGATCCAGAAGATTCTGGCATGCAAAAATGATACCATGGGCATGAGCAACCATTTTTTGATCCATCCAGTCATCAATCTTCTGGGACCCATGGATAGAGACCTACTTCCACTTACGTTCGCTATCTCTACTGCTGTTTGGCCTTACAAAGACACTTGCCACTTGGGTCGGGGATGGGCCCAACCTTACTATGTTGTTATCGACATGGTCTTGAAACCATTCTATAAACACATAGAACTTTTTGAGGGTGTGCCCTAGGAACCGATGATTGGGGAAGTAGGTGGGGCGATCAGTGAAGTTCTCCTCTTCTAGCCTTCTACACTAAGGTAGATGCACGATCCCTTATTCCAAGGCACTTCTCAAATAGTCAGGAACCTGATTCTCATTGAATGAGTAGGTCTAGTTTCTTCTGTCCGAAAAGGGGGACCTTGGAGCCTGGCTCTGACAAGAAGCTGCAGGGGCCTATTGAGGAGGCAGATCCTGGTTGTCCCACCTGGGTGGTGGTGGCGCATTTCGTAGCGCACCTGCTGATTCTGAGGCAGACGCCGCTGAGATGGAGGATACACCTAAGGTGGAGGTCCTCTGCGAGGCTTCGGGGCTAGTTCCAATGGTAGAAATTCTAGTTTTCTGAGGGCATCTATTTGGGCCACCACAGTGGGCTCGGCTCTGGAAGCCCTCCTTGCTGGAATTACAGGGGGGCCATAGACGTGTCTGGCTGTCCTATTACAGAGCTTCCTCTAGGAACTGGGCCTTATTGGAGAAGTCTCAGAATCATCTAGGGTAGTTTTGTGTGATCAGAGAGAGAATCAGTTCCGTCTTGACGTTCCCTATGCACATCATCATAAATTTCTCCTAAGTCAGGGGCATGTCAAGGGAGTATATGAGCCCCTTCCACCAGGCACTAAAGTTCGCGACTTTCTCATCAGGCCTTTTTTTAAACTTGAATAGGTCTGCAATGCTCGTTTTCCAGGTTCCAAAGCTGAACTGGTAGAGAAATTGCCTCCAAATGTCCTCCTAGCTGGTTATAGATCTAATGGGGAGCTGGTTGTACTAGACGAATGCAGGCCCCACCAATTTCTGAACAAAACAGCGAATCTTGGAAGCCTCCTATTGCGCTGGAGTCCCTAACATGGGCCAAAACCTTGAGTTGAAGTGGTCCAGGTTATGCAGCAGGTCCCTCGTCCCATTAAAGAGGGAGAAGTTAGGACTCTCTAAACCAGGAGGCCCCAACATATCATCCACCCACGCCAGATATGGCTTACCATCAGGTGTGATTTCCACCTATCGTGTTTCCAATGCCTCGAGGAGGTCTATGAGCGCTAACATAGGATCATCTGGGCGGGGTACCTTTCTTTATGGGGATTTCTAACTATGAGCATGTTGGCGGGTTTTCAACATGGTAAACAGGCTCAATGGCTCATGGAGCAGCTGGTGGAGAGACTTGTGGGGCACCTGGGGGAACCGAAGATGGATTCCTTGGATTTCTGCGCCCTTCAGGAGGGTATGGTGAGACATGACATGCCCTTTTGCCATAATATCCGGCCTCAGACCTCTCTTCTAGAGCAGAATGATCAAGGTTTCCTAAGGTAGCTCGTCGAGGGGGAGTTGTTCCTGCCCCTGCTGTACTAGCCTATGATTTCCGTAATTAGGTCATCGCTGTGCAGCGCGTTCATCCAGGATTTCATCGACCAACTTATTCTGATCAATAAGTTGTTGGCACACTGTGGCCTTCTCAGGGTCTTCCTCCTTCTTCTGCACTGAAGCGGATGGGTCGGAGTGCTTGGTAGCTCTGACCTGCTCTTTTCCCTTACCGGAATTCTGGATGAGTATCAATGCCTCAGTGGGTACAGGGAGAAATAGTAGGTTCTTTTGCTGACGATTAATCCTTCATGATGGGTCCAATAGTGGTGGCACGCCATCGGGGGGGGGGGAATTCTCCGTTGAGAATTTGTAGCTCATCCTCCTCATTCACTATGTCGGGCATGTTGACTGTGACCCTTCCTAGGGGCATGTCCTTGATATCGCTTAGTGAGTTGGGATTCCGCTGAATAGAACTGAAGAGGAGGGTAGCATACTGCCCCCATCCATGGATTTTAATGTGGGAGAATCCTCCTTGATAATTTTGCAGAGTACCTTGATACTCTGAATGCATTGCTACTGGAGGGCCTCAAGGCAGCCTATTGACCCGGGGCACCGGGCCACACGGAGTGAAGCCAAATCGATCAGACGGAATTTCTTGCTGATTTCTTCAAAATGCGCTTTGCTTCGGGGATAAGCCACTTTATGATGATGAATAATAAAATGAGTCGGCCAGAGGGTGCGGCGAAAACACTCAACTTCTTCTGGGGTGAGGGATTCCGGTATGTAGAAATTTGGTGCTGCCACAGGCCATAACTTCTAAGTGAAATGGCCCACTATGAGGATGTTCCATAATCTCCTTAGCTCAGATTCAGGGTCTGGCCCTTGGTATCCCCATTCGTCAACTGGGGGTGGATGAGGAACTGGCAGCGTTACAGAGGCAGACTGCTGGGACGGAAAACTGGCCGGTAAAGAGTACGGAGACCAGGCTGACTGGTCGTCGAATCTCGAGTTGTCCTTCGAAGAGTGCAGCGATCTAGACGCTATGTCATGACAAGACGGGATAACAGCTGCAGTTCCTAGCTCAGGGGCTAGGGCTAATGGTGATAGGTTGTGATGCTTCTCACCTGCCATCGGTCCCCAGAATAGTTCTCCATGATCTCTTGTCAATATATAGAGTGCTTCTTGTGATGATGGTGGTGATTGCACGACCGTAACCTATGGGGCATCCAGATATTCATCCTCCTAGATTTACCTAATGCGGGAGGTGATAATCCGATGGACCTTGCATTCCGGGAGCACTAGGCTGATGCGCCTCATCCCAGCCCCGGCCCATGACTCGGATGAGCAAGAAGAGGGTTCCCGTGCTGAGTCGTATTCCACCTCGGAGTCTGTGAAATAAACTAGTCTGATCTCAGTCCGGACCTTCTCATAATTATTCTTATGGCAGTGAACACAAACCTTATTTCCCCTGTGTGGCTTGTCGGGATAGGGAAGATTTCTGACATGGGGTCCTTCGGCCACACTGGTGCAGGGGCGGAGAGGGTTTCCTCCTAAGAAACAATGGGTTCATGGAGAACCAGGACAAATGTCAATGTGTACATGGGGAGGACCTCCATGGGTAGTGTTGTAGTGGGCAATCCCTCCACTAGAATTGGAAAAAACATGGGGAGAACCTCCACAATTGTTTTCACGGGCGACCTCACTATGAAGAGGGTCCTTGTACCTGTCAAGCTGAACATGGGTAGGACCTCCGTGTTGGGTGTGGGTGGAGCGAGACTGGCCATCACCCCTCTGGTTGCCGAGGCGAGGAGGACCTTCACCAACTACTGAGAGGACATGGGTAGGATCCCCACATTGAATAGAGACCAGATGGACAATGTCCCTACACCGGCAGTCGGTGGCAGGAGAAATGACTCCATACCAAGTGTAATGGGTATGGGAGAGGCTTCCATGTCGAGTATCATCGCCATGGGGAAGACCTTTATTTGGGTTATGGGTGGAACAGGGCGTACCCCCATGCTGAGCCTCGAAGTAGGGAGGGCTCGCGCTCTCTGTGGTATTGGTATGGGGAGGACCACCGTACTGGGTGACATCGCTGCGGGATAGCTCGCGGTGACCACTGCTCGTGTCGGTGACTAAGAGAGTCGGTTCAGCCTACCCGTGGGGTGGTTGGGGCCTCGATCCTGGATGGGTTTATAAGTGGCCCTACTCTCTGTATGTAGAGAACAGAGGATATCAGTTGGCGGTGGCTCGGGCCACAATAGCTTCCGACGTTGACGCCCCTTGGCGGGCATCCTCCTCACCTTGCGCCTGATGCTGGCGTCAGGTCAGACGAACTGGGGCCGGTGGTGTAGGTACGTAGATTACCTGCTCCTCTTCCAGTAATACCGGGGTGGTGCTGACGCGGTCGGGTGGGAGTCCTCACTAGGATCCCCTAGAATGGGACTCTGACCATGTTGGGCCGGATGTCACCTACATCATCTGCGTAGGGCAGGGAATCATCGAAGCGTTCTTGGGACAGGCTCCCGAAATGGTTGTATGTCGGGGTGGGGAGTAGTGGATCCATGCGCAGCCCTCGGGGGGCGGAATTGGAAATGAGGTGCATACTCCTACAAATCCAGGTAGGCCATATCCCGGGTTGGGATTATGACCTCCTCCTCGCAACGTCGCATGAGGTCGTTGATCACCCTTCTTTGGATAACCTTGGATGGGGAGAGGGGGCGTGGGTGCCCCATGGTCAGAGATGTAGAGGACATTGTGGAATAAGTGAAGCCACATGGAATGGTCATGTGGGTGCTTCCCCTGGATTGATGGGTAGGAAGTGATCGCATCCCTAGAGCAACAACTTGATTCCTAAGAAGTAGGGAGATTAACTCATTGGTGCTGAAAGAAAAACGGAATCAACAACCAATGCCCCAGCGCCATCCTGTCATCTATGTCCGGTAAGAGGGATCCACGCTGACAAGGTCACAGAACGGGATTTCCAATGTTATACTGACCCAACTTCTAGTGAGTTTCACACCAGTCCCGCTATTTTCGTAGCTTTACCCGGCACTGGGTAGCTGGATCTGGTGACATGTCAATCCATTGATACTTCGAGCACTATTAATCTCCATATTGAGGAGAATAATTTCATGTTGGGTTCACCATTTCTATTTTTGAGGCTTTCGATGAGGCACACGTGTCCGTGTCTTTTGGGGGGATGGTGGCGTTGTCTATTGCCCCGTATTCCCGCTTTCCAAAGGTGGGCATCATCCGATCCTTATTCAGGGACGTCTACTCCTTGATCGAAACAGGATGACGGTTTGTCGATTCTTCCTTTCGTGAATTCCTCCTCAGAACTCGTCACCTAGTCCGGGTCTCCCTTATAGTGTTAATATGTTGTTTGTGAAACTCTTCCTAGTGCCATATCTTCATGGGCACCAATTAATTACACTACTTCTGTCATGACATTACATGGGGTACGGTCAGATAAGCAACCCTCAGTCGGGGGAGTAGTCATGTTGGTCAATAATGACGTGTCCTGGCGCTGGGACACTGGCGCGTCTGTCTTTTGTCCATTATTATAGGGCTTCTTAAGGGATCGAAAGCCCGATTAATCCCACATCGGACGCGGGGAATCATATTACATGGGCAATTATATGAGGTTTTCCTCAACTTCTCATTTTTAAAAAAGGGTATGCCGCAATTTTAACGTCCAGCGGAGATGGATCAGACTGATCCGAAAACTGACTGTAGTGGATCAGATGGGTGCAACCCCCAGGGGGAACACTAAGGTTGGGGCCAATGCATGGTTGAATTCTCAATTACTATTGAGGGGAATGGGGTATGAGGTAGAATTATCCAACAGGGATGTGGTGACCCGGGTAAGAATCAGGATGGATGATGGAGCGGTTGATTGAAGTGCATGGAGAATGGGATGGAACCACCCTATGGATGATGATGGTTTTGGGCTTGAGACTTTAAGAGGATTCCTACATATCCCCGTGGTAGGGAATCAAAGTCCATGTAATTTATCTAATGATGGCTTACTGCCTATTGAGGCTTTCAACGGCTTGCCACTGGGTGGGGTCGCAACGGCTTACCACTGGATAACAATGTCAATGGCTTACCACTGAATAGGATCACAACGGCTTACCACTGAATGGGGTGACAATGGCTTTCCACTAAATAAGGAATCAAAAGTGGAATATAGTTTAACATCATGCAGGATGGGGGTGGATCGACGTGAAATGGCTGGGACCATTGGTTATTGGGCTTGAACCTTAGAGAGGCTTTCTATGTACCCTACCTTGGCAAGGATCAAAGTCCATACAGTTCAGGTATGTTGTAGGAGTCGGTGAACTGATGTGAATAATGACCTGGGGTCTAGGTGGATGGTGGGATTGAACCACATGGAGTCTTCCACATACCTTTCCTTGGAAAAGATCAAGGACCACGCAGTTCAGGGTAAGATTTGTGTGCAACGGACTACCTCTGATTGGGGAAACAACGACTTACCACTAATTGGGGATCACATCTTAACAAAATGTGGGATGGGGGAGAACTGATGTGAAGATGGTCCGAGGGACCAGATGTTGGGCTTGAACCGCAGGGAGTCTTCCTGCATACCTTGCCTCGGCAAGGATCAAAGACCTCGTAGTTCAGGGGGGCATTTGGGGCTTACACTCTAAGGTGGCCAAAGGTGTTTGTGAACCGATGTGAATGGGGTCAAAGCGACCAATGGGTGAAGGGTTTGAACTTCTTGGAGGCTTCCTACATACCTTTCCTTATAAAGGATCAAAGAATTCATAGTTCGGGTTATGGGGGGGATTAGTGAACCGACATGAAAATTATCTAGACCAATGGATGGCGGTGGGATGGAACCTCATGGAGGCTTCCTACGTACCCTGCCATGGCATGGATCAAAGACCACATATTTTGAATGGTGTGGGGCTTATAGTCTAGGCCACCCAAGTTGGATGTCATGGTCGGTGTTTGCTCTAAGCCCACATGATTCATGCTCGGTGTGAGAAAAAAGAGGCAGGAGAGACCAGACGATCATGTATTGAATTGTGCGTCTATGGGAAGTGGAGTGGGGCTTACATGTAGTTAGTATCCCAAAGAGGAAACAGGAGGCTTACGCATGGTTAACGTCCCAAGGAGATGAAGATTGGGACTTACTCTAGGATTGAGGCCTGATGGGGAAAAATCCTAATGGGAGAGGGTTTTGGCACTAAAGAAATGAGCGGCCCGGTGTCCATTCCCCCTATCCTTGGGACCGAAGAAGAAAGGAGGAGCAGGGGTGCTGCCTCCTACAAGAAAGCTAGGGGCTTACACCAGGGTGGTTTCCCTTTCCCTACGGATAGACGCCACTCTGATAAAGAGGATCTCATTCCATGTGAGGAATGATCTCACTCATGTGGAGACAAGGGGCATGTAGAATGTCCAAGGTGGGGGCACTCCGCGTGTGAGGTACGGGGAGAGGTCACAGTTTAACGTAATGTGCTGAGGACGATGGTGCTTGGAAGTTTAACGTCCTACATCTCGAACAAGGTGGGTTTGCTCCACACCCCTAGGACATACATAACTAGTATCCTCTACACCTTACTGAAGTGAGGGGATAGGAAACACCATGGATAGGGGGTGTTATAGAATGAACCATTTGGGGGTCCACGTTAGTGTGGCTATGCGAAAAAGCAATAGTCGTAAGCATGCCTTTGCGAAGAAGAATGAGGCGAAGCAACACAATGAGAGGTATCATCCAGGGGACTTTGAAGTTACATTGTGTGAACCTAGGAGGTTGAATTAGAAATGAGTAAATGGAGAAGGTGATTTGGGTGTGGGAGGTTCCCAAAAATGATGCCCGGAAGAGGGACATCACTGGTGCACAAGGCGAAAGGCTTTCACTCAAAAGGGACTGTTGCACGAAAAGGGATGGTTCGGCGCGCAAATGAGTGGTATGCACGAAAAGGGCTGGGCCAACATGTAATTGAGAAGCATGTGCGAAAAGGGCCAGTCCGACATGCAATTGAGGTGCACGCGTGAATAGGGCCGGGCTGGCATGCAGAAGGAATTGCGTGCGCGAAACGGTAGGGGCAACACGCAAAAGGAATTACTCTCCGAAACGACAGGGACTGCGCACAAAATAGATTACACGTCTAAGAACTGATCACACAAAATTGGAATGAATTGTGCATGGGGGAAGGGGCTCGATGGGATTCAGACAAGAATCAAGCCCGAGTGGTCTTGCACAAAGGCGCACCCCTGGGTGTCCTGGTGTGAAAACTTCAATACCTGAGAGCTATCTTTTTGCGCGCACGGGAGATGCATTTCGCGTAGGGGAGATGGTTCAGATTCTTTAGCCGGGAAGTCTAAGGGGGTGTCCTTTATTTATAGGCTCTTGGGATCGCAAATCCATGTGAAAAACAATCCGGCCTGAAATTTTCTGTGTGCCGGCATCAGCAGCACGAAATGTCCACCGCACGGGGAAGTTGCGTGTAATTTTTCACACCCGCACGCAAAAACTCTCACGAAACCTGGAGTTCTTCACGTGGGACATTTTTTTCGCATGTCACTGTATTTTTCTTGCATGGCCCCTCTGGGATCCACAGAATGGATCGCTGATGCCAAATATGTCTTCGCTTTGTCGCGACCAAACTTTCTTCAACCCATGATCATTTTTCAGCATCTACAATATGTTTTGAAGGAAATACCAAGGCTAACTTCTTGTATTCTTATGATACTACATTTGAAAAACTATCATGCTTCCCAAGCACTAGGTCCCTCCCCACTGATGTATTGAATTTGGTACGTGCAGACGATCTTGTCCTTCACTATTTTAGATCCCCAAGATTTCTGGTCTTTCTTTGCTTTCCCTCTGATACCTTGAGTAAATCAACAACAAAAATTTTGGTACAAAGGAATGATATCTGAATTCAAATGAAATTTAGTTAATGAATGAAAATAAAAGAATATTTGAATTATGATATAAGGATAAATTCGTTACTGATTCATCAAACTCAAAAAATCTAAAATGGAATTTTGTGGTACTGTGTGTTAATGTGTTCACAAAATATGGTTTAACAGTATGGGTTATAAATTTTATATTATAAATATTGGAAAGAATGTTTCTATTCAAAATAGTGGAGTTGTGGTTGTTATTGAAGCCTTGAATTTTTTTGGGGAAAGGATAAAATCACAAAATCTGCTGGAATTAAATATTATCCGAGTATTTGTCTATAAATGAGAAATTATTCTCACTAAATTTTATGTACCAACAGTTATGTTTTACTGGATTAATATTAATAGTGTTAATAACTTTGATGTTTATGGATTTATACATATTGAGTTGAGAATACTAATTTCCAAATAGAAACAATTTATCTTATTGATGAATCAGAATCACATATTTTAGGCTATTTATCTATGCAGTGATCAATGGTTCATCATTTTACATGGGAATAAGGGCCATTTACAAGAGTGGATGTTGATTTTCTTGTTTTATTTTGAGATATTTGGTCAACAAGTACATGATTAACGAAGGATAATGATGATATTGATGTTAATATGGTCTATATTATATAAAATTTCCTTGTATAATGTATATGGGAAATAACTCCCCTAATATCATTATACATTAATTAAATATCAATTTATTTAATATTTTATGAAACTTACATACATAAAAATATAGTAATTTTTAACTTGAAAATTTATATATATAGATGTTGATTTTTTTCTACCACTTTTGTATTATGTTTTAAATCCCTCAATTCATGTAACCATTTGAGATTGAAGTAGCCTGAATTTGAAATTTTTTATGACTATTTATTTATATTCACCCATTTTAGTTATTGAATTTTTTTCCTATATTATCTAAGAAAATTAATTAATTTTTTTCATAATGTGAATAACAATATTTTCAACATGTAATTTTTTTTAATTCAAGTAAAATATAAGTATTAATAATATAATTAATTTATCTAGGTTCAATTTAAATGATGCTAACCATGTAACATGAATATACACCACGTTATGGGTCCATTATTTTATAAAAATAAATCCACCATAAGTAAATTATTTAATGAAATTTGTATTTTCAGTTTTAAAACTATTTGAATCACTACCCATCAGCCAAATATTACAAGGAATTTGTTTTTCAAGATAAGAAGACATGAATGTTAGTATATGTGGGATTACACATTTCCCAACACATTCACTTGATCATGGGAAAGAGGGATTATTTGAATAGAAATCGATTTAAAAATAACCTATTATTCCCAAATTTTAAGAATTTTAGAAGTTCAATTCCCATGTAGTATTGAGGTAAGATGTTAATATTATATTTTTTCTTCAAGGAAAATAAATATGTTATGAGAGATTATTTATGGGATTCAATAATGGTAAAATATCTCGCATGATTTATTTCATGCAGTGGTTTAAAAAATAATAATATTTTATGTCCACAAATTTGTTTATTTTATTATAGATTAAATTATACCTTTATAATATAAAATGTATTATCAAAAGGTTAGTTTATTTTTTAGCCATTAGATGTGGGAATTTTAAATTGATGATGGAATTTTTTATTATATGAAAATAAACATTGAAGATTCATTCCCTAAATATGTAGATTTTAACTTTGAGATATGTAAATGGTTTATTTAAAAGCAGCAAAATAAATCCTTTCTTGTAATTTTTTTTTATTTTTTAAAAAATTGTATATTCTTAATTATTTAATTATTTATTTATTTATTCGTATATAATAATAATTCGACTGATCACTCTCAAATATTTATTCATATAATGTATAAAATAGTTTTCAATATCATTTTATAGTTTCTTTAATGATCACAAGCACTATAATGTGTTTCTAACTGGTTTCATGTTGTTTCTAGAGTATTAAATGTTTTTTTGTTATTATTAAAAGAACAAAACTAGAATAAAAATAGAATTAAAGTAGGATCATTGGATATGTTTCTGGTGATGTCTTTATGAGAATCATTTTCCAATAGGTAGGAATAAACTAACTGGCCTTTAGAATAACAATAAACCACTTTATATAGAATCCATCCACTAGATACCCATTTGAGTCTCACCAACTATCTAGTAAGAGTTATAAAGGTTCAGGTGGTAATGCAATTCACACCATATATATGGTGTCTTCAAGTAGAAAACTAATAGAATCATCGTATAACATTACATGATACAATTATGGTTGATCAAGATATATGATTTGGAAAATTAATTATTGGATCAACTCCTTAGACCCCAACACTCTATAGAGGCTATAAATAGAGGCTTTAGGAGGCATGTATCTTTATCCAAATTAAGAATGATACTATGAAAAATCATTGTCATCTCTTATGATCAAATATTCATCCTCAAAATTCAAAGTGAATCAAATTTCCAATATTTCTCATTCATTACTAAGGTACGGTCAACATAATATTCTTAATGGTAGTTTTCAACACAAAAAATAAACAATCAAAGGTGTGATTTTCATTCACTATCATCAATAACCATTAATCTATATCGATATATTATTTCTATTCTCTTTCATTATATTTCCATTTTTGTCTTCATGAATCTTTTTAATTTACTCTATAACAACTTGGATCTCTCCCAGTATCTCTAATTATATAACATCTCTATCAGTCTCCAATATTATTTCACCTTCTTATCCTTTATTGAGGGTCAGTATGTCATTGTAATGGGTCTTCCAAAAGGGAAACCATTATTTTCTTCCATCCTCATTATTAGTTTAATTATTTATCCATTTAAATGAATAGGTTCACAAGTTTTCTTTCCCCAACAATAAAAATAAAGGGTTTCATTATTTGGTTCATATTTCTAGTTAAAACTAAGGGACCTTCTCCCTTTGGTTCAATGACTCTGTTAAAAATAATGTGTTATAAAATCCTCTCAAGACATCATGAGGGTAGCATGTGTAGGGGAACCTCGTGTTCTATTATTGAAATCCTTTATCAAATTATACCAACTTCATTTAATTAATGTATTTAATTTTAGTCAAATATTGTGATAAATTTTTTTATTTCTTCCACTATTTATATTCACATCATCCAATTCTTACATGATATCATCATATATTTAAAAGAAATTTCTCAAAATCCTATTATTTTGTAACCATTATTTACAATTATCAATTTAATGATTAAAAGAAATTTGTCCCCTACTTATTTCTAATATTCTATAACAATAAATTGGTATAAATGAGTTTGTTTTATTTTTATCAAAAAAATTATTTTTTTTTCAAAACAGTTCTTATATTTTAGAAATATTTTTTAAAATACATTTATATTATTTGATACATACATTTGATATACGGGGATAATTTTATATTTTTTAAAAAAATAATTGTTTTAAAATGGAGTTTTATATTTATATTTCCTAACCAATTTAAAAAATTTATTTTAAAATTTTATCTACCTATAAAATATAGGCTCATTTCATTGATGACTCAAAGTATACATATTTGGAAACTCTTCTTTCTGTTTTCATTAGAAAAATTTTATGTATTATTTAGAAAATTATTATGCTTGGATATACCCTTACAAGTAAACCTAAAGTTAAATATAATCCTCAAGATATTGAAACCTCTTAATTGGATTGTAAATCTATGAATTCCATGATTTTTAGTATTTATTAAAATGAATTTAAAAGAATATCTACATTCAATACTACTCATGAAAATCGGTAACTCTTAGAATTCACACATAAATGAATGATTAATATAAAATGAAATAGTTTAGATATGTATCTATAATATTTCAAAATTTTAAATATACATCCTAATGGATTTATCACTAGTGCGTTGACGTTGTTTATTGGAATTTTCTATTGTAGAAAATCACTTAGTGATGACTGTTTCACAATAAACTAGTGAATAAAACCCTATGGGTTTTAACTACTTTATGGGATCTTAAAGTGATGGAAGTCCATGAAGCCAATGGCATTAAAAATATTAAATTAGATTAATTTATCATATCTTTAATTTATAATTAGATTAATGTGAAATTATAGGATGTAAACAAATAAATGAAAGTAAAGGTATCCAATGATAATATTGATTTTAAATTAATTAAATATTATTTTTTATTTAAGAATTTATACTTGAAATGAATGAGAAATTGAGTGAAAAATCAAAAAGGTGAATTTTTTTAAGATAAATAAAAAAACTCTATATATGAAAAAAGAAATATCAAATTGTATGAATGGAACAAAAAGTTTCATTCTAACCCAAAATTACTACTCTAAAAAATAATAAAAAACAAGAAGGGGTAAAACACCCCTTAGGGCCCCAACATGGAGATTTAGTGATGAAGATATGGACCATTATCTCTCAAGAGAATCAACTCAAAAATGAATCTTGGAAAGAAGTATATGTATGTAGAAATTTAAATACCGAATCATCTTCTACAAATTCTATTTTCATTTTCTCTTCTTAAAGTCCCATAAGCTACAAATATGTAATCTATACTCGTGACCAACTTGAAAATGTGTTTCACCAAAAACAAATTATATAAATAACATTATATGATATTTAAAATATTCTTGATGAGAAAAACCTTTCATAAATTTAAATTTATGTTCCCAAAAAATAGAAAAAAATGATTTTATTTTAAATTTAAAAGATCAAATCAATGTTAATGTTTCATGATCTCATTCAAAATTCTCACATCGTGAAAAAATAATAACATTATCTTTGTTAATAAATCTTTTTATAAAAATAATTATGGTTTTGGTTTTAAATATTATAATTCAGGATCATTGAAAAATACTAAATTTGTTAAAGGTGTTTCTGAAAATAAATTTTACAAATATTATTAAAAAATTTGGAATCATATTTATGAGCTCGATTTTAAGTAATAATAGAAATGTAAGACCCAATTCATTCCATATTCATATAATATTCTTTAAAATTATAAAAATTATTGTGTTCCAAAATCCATTTTTAACCCTTCTTATTGGACCCATAAAACATTTTGCATTTTATTTTTTAAAATCTAGCACTTTGGAACCCAAAATATGGGTACCGAAAACTAATCACTTTTGATATCAGGTAAGTATTCTCCACCGAACATTATTAATTTCTAAAATAGTTTATTATTTATAAAATATAGTGTTTTAACCCATATAATAACTAATCAAATTATTCCATATTTATTTCATTATTTAATGGTCCAATTAGGGGTAGACAAGATCAT
Organism: Viscum album; assembly: GCA_963277665.1. Taxonomy (NCBI): domain Eukaryota; kingdom Viridiplantae; phylum Streptophyta; class Magnoliopsida; order Santalales; family Viscaceae; genus Viscum; species Viscum album. The sequence continues at coordinate 96,557,301 of OY728163.1, forward strand.
TTATTTTAAGATATTTTTTGGAAATCATCCATGATTTGTATTTTAAAATAATTATTTATTGAGTTTCATTTATCTCATGAAATTTATTTCTAGATATCTTCTCTCTACTTCAATCATGGTTTCCTTATTATTATCAAAATATGACAGGATTAATATTGAAAATATTTTTTTCAAAACCATTTCCAAATATTATTTTCTAAATATTTTCAAAATTTTAATTAATAATATTTAAAAAGGAAATTTTTTTTATTATATATTTCAAAATATTATATTGTTAACTTTTAAAAAATGTATTCTTACTATTGATTTATCATTTTTTATATCTTTATAGTTTCCCTTATCTTTTACTTCAGAATTAAGATGATGGAAACATCAATAATTTATGTTCTTTTTTTCTTATTTATGGGGTGTTTTTAAAATTATATATTATCCTTCTCACTGTCCCTTTATGTAGTCATAATGATTTATATTTTCATAAACGATTATTACATTGATAATATTACATTTAGATAATGGTTTACATGTATATTTTGTGACATGGTCTTCTTAAAGCAATGAAAATATTTCATAATTCATTGAATTTATTTTTTACACATTTTAAAAAATCGTTTTTTAAAAAAATTATACATTTTATGGAATTTTAAATCGTGTATTGGTCATTTAATACACTAAAAATTAGCCTAATTATTATTATATGCATAGATTATTGAGATTTATTATTTTTATATCTATATATGTATAATTATGAATGTTTGAATATCACCTCACTTTAAAATGTATCACTTTTATTATGGGTGAGTTAGATAATGTTTTGTAAGTTGCATAAAGGTTGTTTTGAAATTTTCTTTGATCTATATAGTATTTTCTATTTTATAAAACCCTCATTGTTTTTAATGTTTATTTTTTTATCCTAAAGGGGGATAATTATTTGAGATATGTATAATTTAATAATAATATATGTTTTCAATTTGAATTTCATCAAGGGGTATCTTTTTTTCAATATATCATAATGGGGGAAACTTGGTTTCATGAAATTATAAAGGAGAAAATTATTTAAAATTATCCAAAAGAGGGATACATAGTGGAAATTGTTTTTCTACCTCCTTCCATTTTATAATTTTTTTCTTCCTAATCTAAATTTTTTAATCAAATATTTTTTATCATAAAAATAATGTGATTGTTACCTATTATAGTAAAAACAATTAATGATAAAAAAACTATAATGTGTATATAACATGTTTAATGTTGTTTCTTGTGCATTTAAGTTGTTTTTGTTATGTTATTATGAGGGATAGGAAATTGGTCTAAATAAATATTAGTATTAGGATCAAAAGATATTTTTCTAGTCATTTTCAATAGTAAAGAACCAGTTAGTTCATATGAGTTCACTAGATACCTAGTAAAAAAATTAAACTCAATATTTCTAGTAACACTCTACTAGATACCTGGTGGTGTCTTACCGGATAATAGTAAGAAGTAAAATAGGTATATGTTCTTCTATCATGTACACCATCTAGCCTGTGGAAATTGGTGACAATATGGTGGTTCCCTTCCATAACATTTTGTGTTTCATTTATGGTTGGTATACAATCTCCTCTTCTAATTATTAATTTTTTGATTTAATATATGAACCCCAACACTACATGATGGATATTAATTTACGTTTTAGGATTCATATATCTTCATCTGAATAATTATGATTCCAAATAAATGATATTCAATATCCAAAGATAAACAATTCTTCCTCCATATTCAATATGTTTCAATGTTATAATATTTCTCATCCATTCAAAAATGAAAATCAAGAGAAAATTATCTATGGTAATTGTGAACACCAATGATCACCATTAAAAGATTTGATATTTATCCATGATCTTCAACAACTAGCAAGATTAATCAAACTTTACTTTTGTTGTTCCTCCTTCTGCTTTATTTTTTCTTCTTCTTGATCCTCTTTACATTCATGTATAACCCATTGGATCTCTCTATATCACTCATTTTTATTTTCACTCTCCCTATCCCACATTCAGATTATTATCTTTTAGTTGGAGTTAATATGGCATGATAATGGGTTTTTCCAATGGAAAACCATCTCTATCATCCCCCTTCTGTTTATTATTTTATTCCATTTTCCATTCAAATTCAGGTTTTCTCTTAGTTGCTTAATTTCCATTAAAAATTAAGGCATTTTTTGGTTCTTGGATTCTATTAAAAGAAAGTAACATTTTCTTTTTGGATGTATGATATCCATTAAAACCTATGGGTTATATAATCTACTCAAGAGATCATGAGGCGTGTATACATAGAGGAACCTCATGTGATATTTCCAAACTCTATTATCAATCAATCCCTTAACCATTTACTTAATTTATTTAGTTTTCCAGCACACTTTCTCTTAATTATTTCATTCCTACTATGTTTTCCTTAATTTTTTTTAAATTCTATAATTATATCTTCTGATATTTTAAATAATAATTCCAAAAGAATTTTAATTTTTAGTTCCATTTTCATTTATCACAATAATTTTTTAATGTAAATTTACCCCTCCCCTTTAATTTTTCTCTGACCCCCACCCCATGTATTTTTATTTGGTGTGTATAATTTATTAGTGAAGAAAATGATTACTAAAATAATTGTTAAAATAAGATTAAATTATTTTAGTATATTTAAGATCTTATATTTGGTCCCCCTTTTCATCCCATTAGTTATTGAAAATGGAAAAGGGTATGAATGAAAATAATGGGTAATAATTCACCAATCCATCAAAAAATAAATAAATAATAATTTAAGAACACTGGTGAAAAAAATGGTTATGAGCATAATAAAAACTGTGGTAATAGCCAACATGTATGAGAATTTTCTATGTGTCTAGTACTACTGTAGAAATATCAAATTTGGCTATTTTGATTGGCACTACCTATATCCATAAACAAGGTATCCGTGGTTTATCATTTTTCCGTGGTCCTCAAAAATAATAAGTAACACTATGAAAATGGGGGAGACCAATGTCTATATGTAGGTATTCAACTGACCATTCTAGGTCTATGAGGAGTGTCAGTATAAATAACCCACGAGCTATTACCATTACTAGGGAGACAACTGGTTTAATTCCCATAGACATTTCATGTGGTTATCAGCATGTGTCATTCCATTGTTTAAAGATAATTAAAATTACATAATATCTCTAAAATTTTATAACCATAACTCAATGATATTTGACTAAAAAAATTTCTACTTAACAAAAAAACATTTAATATATATCTCTCTCTATATATTCTCATATATTTTATTTTATAATAATTATATATTTATCATTATTATATATTTTAAATATAAAATCAGATTATCAATGGGGTAGTATGCATGTGAAGGTAAATGCATCTAGGGTGAGATTTACCTCCATCAACATAATTTTCCATAAAGGAATGTGGAATCTATGTGGGTTACTTCATCTATGGAAAAACTTTACTACATTAGTAAGGAATTATAACTATATGTAAATTATCCTATGGAAGTATCTATGTGGGTCTCTTAGCATGGCTATGTTTTTCCATTGTAGTACCCCAATGGGCCTACCACCATAGGAAGGCTTGTAAAATAGTGGTAGTGAATTCCCATATTATTCCTAAGATGAAAAAACGTTTCTCACATAATTTGAGAAATATAGGATACCTTTACTAGGGCTGTACAATATACATGTATTTTTTCTCAATCTGTTCGCATGTTTGAATAGGTTTTATGTGTCACAATGTGGTCACAAGAAAAAATTCTTTTAAAGGAATGAAATCTATGGCCTTATGTAAACAATTCCCCTGGACTCATGATGACTTTCAAATATCCTCTTGAAGCATGTAGCTATATCCCAATGAATATTAGTCGTTTTTATAGTAGTTGTAATTAATTATTATTATTTTGAATACAATAATTTTTTTAATTTATCACATTAATATAAAAAATAATTATAATATTTTTGGGAATCTTTTAGGAGAAATATATGAAAGGAATCTTTACTTGCACTATCATTGAAGTCGGTTAACGTTTAAAATTTATATTCCTACAAACTACTATAGATGTGGAAATAAGGGTCGAACCCACAGGGAAGGTAAATTGGGCCACTAATCTTCTAAAAACATGATAAATTCCACTATTGTCAGCATTTGAGTGATTTTTTTTTCTATTTTTTTTACATTTTATATATTTCTATAAGAAATTAACTGAAAGAATATAGAAAACTTATTTAAAAACTATATTGAATCTAGAGACTGTTGTAAAAAAATGAATAACAAAGGTTTAGAACACTCATAAAATGAACAATCTATTTAAACTCTTGGGGAGTAATCTCCATTATACTGGTTTTAATGGTATTTATATTCACTAAAAGTTATCACAAAGTACCACTTAAAAGTGTATGAATTAACTCCCTCACCAGGAGTTAAGTCAAACTAGTAAATCCATTCTAGAGTTCATCACTCTAGAACTAATCAACTGAGGACATTTTGAAAAATTAACAGCAAGAAAAACTCACCGTAAGACTTGGAGTATTTTGAATCTATTATCTTTTGAAAAGTGTTCCACAATCAATCTGTCCAACTGACAGTTAAATTTTTTGATTATGTTCTAGTGGTACAAGCAATTGGATGAACTCAATATCAATATCGTCGATCAATACTGAATACATATAAAGTTGAAGTGAAAAAGAATAAATAAAAGTAACCAGTGAAACTTCAATTTATCCCTGAACTAGATACTTAGCTAGGCATCATATTTAATACGTATATCAAGATCTTACAATTTCAAAGGAGAATAATTGAAAGGAAAAAAAGGAAGAAAACTCCCTCTGCTAGCATAAATTTTTGTTTCTCCTGGCCTCCTCTAACTCTTAGAAGCAGTTCTAGAGACGCCCTTCGGTCTCCTCTCCTCGGCTCTAGTTCCTGATGAGAGAGATGCTCTGGAGTCTCCAATGGTTCACTCCTCCTAAAGAATTCATCTCCTAACTAATGAATTTCATCTTTATAATATGATGCTTTCTCTACTTTAAGTATCATGTTGTCTTCTGCTGCTTGTCACCGAACATCTTCCACCTACTTTGAAAACCCTTCACAAAAAGAACCACAAAATGTGTGTTTTTTCGTGACTGGCACGTCGCACAAGTTTTTCCCTTGTAACTAACTTCCATTGAGATAGTTGCGTGAATGTAGACATGTTTTTGACTTTGGTATGAACCTGAACATCATGAAAAAAATAAATTAGTTAAACTCAAATACAATAATTATTATTAAAAAAAGTTAACTAAAGTTAATTATTAAATATCTTAGTTGATAATTATTATTTACTTTATTATTATTTATAAAATTATTCACTTAATATTACTATGGTGAAACATATGTTTATTAAAAATTTATTAATTTAATTAATATAATAAATATAATTACTAAGTTATTAATTTTAACATTTTCATCTAAGTTAATAAAATTTAACATCATAAGTAAATAAGTAATTAAAATTTTATAATTTAGATGGTGTTAATTATTATTTTCATTTACTAACTTAATAATTATTATTATAATTACTATTTAAGAAATTAAATTGTTAGATTAATTTATGTAAAAATAAATTTATTAATTAGTTAATTTTAATTTAATAATTAGAATTAATACTTTAGTTTTAAATATTTTTAAATTAATAAGTATATTTTATAGTTTATTGATAATTATTATTAATTAAATATCTATACTATAAACAATAAATTAATTTATTATTAACATTTTTTATTTATTTAGTTTTGTATTTTAATTTATAATTTATGTATTTATTAATATAATAGTTGTTTTAATTTATAAAATTTTCAAATTCTATTATATTCATTTAATTTTTTAAAGTTAACTTTTACTTTATGTATTTTTCATTTTGTTTTATATTACTTTTGTTTTTATATTTTTTTATCTTATTCCTCCCTGAATTATCGGTGCAAAGGGGGTCTTCTTCTTCCTTCTGAAAACCAGCGGCGCCTCCTGCCTTCCAGTATCCCGTGGCATCCAGCAATAGCAGACAACAGCAAACAGGTAGTGGCGGACTGGCCTTCCAGGATTCCGGCGTGACTCCAGAAGCTCATAGCGAGGAAGTCCGACATTCCTTATATCCACTGCGGCGCGACGGCTCCAGCACAGTTCGGCTCCTCCTTTTTCAGGGGCTACAAGTGGTAGCAGCTAAAAACCAGCAGAGCTTCAACCAGTTGGCACGACGCGCATTTATGGCGATAGAGGTATCATCCTTCAAACATACAGCAACGCGACCTCTTGAATCCCTCTGACCTGCTCTAACTCATGATGAAATGAAATCCTCCAACCACAACAGGGACTCCCCGCACAGCACAGGAAGTGTGACCTCCTCTTTGTGGTGTGATGGTCCTTCAGCGGCGATGCGGTTCAACAGCGGCGAGCATCGATTTTGGTAGCAGGAAGGAGGCGTGGCATGGGTCGGTGATGGTATTGTTGGTTTGTAAATGAGACAGGGGTAACACGTTGGTGATAAAAGAGTAAGAGGTGTGAACCGATAAGAGAAGGCGGATTTGTTAACGGTGAGTTGAAGAAATGAAACAGAGGAGAATGAAAAGCCAACGGTGAGGTGCTACAGGAAATAGCCTAACACTGTGGTGATGGTGAGGGAAGGCCACTATTATAAAAAATGGGCCACCATTAAAAATAAAAGAAAAATGAGGAGCAGCGGCGCAGGGAGTCACCGATAAGAAAAGAGTCATTGTTAACTTTATTTTAGAAAATCTCACTGTCAGGCAATAAATTAAAGGGTCACTAATAGAATATAAAATGATGGGTCACTGTTAGAGAAAATAAGAATAAAAGAAACATTACAGTGCAAGGTCACTGATAGACCAAAAGTAAACACTCACCGGTAGCTTAAATAATTTAAGGTTTCTGATAAAAAATAAAAAATAAATATACCGGTGTAGTAAAAATAAAAAAAGGGTCATTGATAGCTTAACTAAAATAAACAGTTCACCACTACAAAATAAAAATAAGAGTCACCAGTAAATTAAAATAGAACATATTACCATTAAAAAATAAAATAATAAGCTCACTGTTAGTATAAAATAAATAAAGGAAAGAACCTGCGCAAGGGTCACCGGTACACAAAATGAAATCTCACAGTTACTCCAAAAGAAAAGAGTCACCGTTAACACTAAAATAAATAACTAACGGTGACCATAGAAAATTAAAAAAACATAAATTAAAAATAAAATTAAAACTTCAGTTATTTAAAAAAAGTATTTAAAATAATTAATTACAAAATAGATAAACATCATTAATTAAAACAAGATTTTTATTAAACTTTAGAATTATAAAACCACAACTAAGATTATTAATAAGATAACACTTAAATTAAAAATTGGATAATTGTTAAACTAAATTAATAAAAGCCTAAAATTAAAATAACTAAATAAATTTATTACAGGGTAGCATCAAATAGAAATGAAGAGCATCGGTGACCCAATAGGTCACCACTAGTTCTACCTCACCGGTAGACTAAAATAAATATTTAGGGACTTAATAATTTATCTTCATATATAAAATTATATAATTAATGTTATATAACAATAGATTAATTAATTAAACAACTAATTGATCATATAAAATTAAAAACGAAATACATAATTTAATTTAAAACACAAATTATTTACTTAAATGATTAGCAGGATGACTAAACATATTAGTTATCATTGTTAACCTATTCTAATGTAACTAAATTAAAAGATAAAAGATTAAAATAAAGACTAAATTAATTAAATAAAATTATATTGATTTAATAATTGTTTAAAGTAGATATTAAATTATTAAAAAGTCAAAAAGATTTAAATTAACCAAACTAAATAAGACATAATTAAAGTTGATTAGTTTAGTAAGATTAAAATTATTATTTTGATGACTAAAAATACATAATTAATTATAAAAATTGATTAATTAACAAAGTTAACTATAAAAATACAAAAGTACAATTATTTAGTATAAATTGATTCAATAATTAATTCAATCATTAAAAATTAAGTAAAAATATGTGGCAAAACTATGTAAAAATAGAGCCACATCAAATTCCCCCACACTTAAGCATTTTTTGTCTTCAAAAAATCCCATGTTTTATTTTCATTGAAAAAAAATAAAATGAATTTATGATTAAGATCACACTGTAACATGTCTAACACTCAAAAATAGAGGACGAAACATAACACCAGGCTTTGGGAAAATGAATCACTCATATGAATCTTTCTTATAAAAAATACTCTAGGGTAATTAACAAAGCTATGAATCGTCAAGCAATGAAGATGTCATGCCTCATACATGATACAACTTAATGACTCACTTCAATCAAATATCAGGTTATAATTTCCAGAGTGACATGAGGTAAAATATCCATGTAATTAAGATCTTAACCAAGGAACCATGTACTTTGACTAAATCTTAAGGCACTGAAATAAATATTTTTTTAAATATCCTCAATGATACAACCAAAATGATTCTCATATAAACCAATTGATCCCTTATTCATATGGAGTTCATAATTACCCTCACCTTAATGAGATCATTTTTGACCATAGACACTTTATTTTATTTTTCCCAAGCCATGTTACATTGTGCTAAGCACTGCGCAATATGCACTTATTCAAATTGAACAAAGGGATTATAGTAAACAGAAATGCACCCAGCATCTAGGGTCTCAGAGACTCAATGTGGGATCCCAGATGTCCAAATTACTTCATTTTCATAATATTTATATGAAAAAATCATTTACATTGGCTCATTAAAGAAATAAATTTTAATAATTAAAAGAAAATGAATGAGGCCCCTAGAATCAGAATCAAACTTCTAGTTCCAAAGGTATGATCATAACTCCATTAAAAGGTTACCCATATCACTTTCATAAGTAGGTTGTAAACCTAATTTCCCTCAAATATCTAAGTATGAACACTCAGCAATCATCCAACCTCATCAATTTCAGTCTCTAAGCATTTCTTAACTACCAGCAAGGAACTTGTCCAAAGGAAAGACCCAATTGAGTACAGTGTAAATCCTAAAAAGTGTGCAAAAAAATTTCAAAAAAATTTAATTTTTTTTGACACAAAGTTTAAAGTTGTAGTGGGAATTAATGTTATTACAATAAATCACAGTTTATCACAGTCAAGAATTAACCCCTCCCCTACACTTAAAACCCAACTTTGTCCCCAAAGTTGACTTCTAAATATGGAGAACAACAATTAATCAATTAAGATTCAAAACAGATTTTCAATTAAGCAGAGTTATGACATGTATAAAGGTCACTTTAAAGTTAAAAGATATATTTTTTTTCATAATGAATAAATAATTATCAAGTTCATTAGCAATTATATGCATTAACATTGATGTCCAGTGACAAAACTTTTCAATTGAAGTTCAAACAAGCATGAAACTTATGGGAGCAGAGTGGATAGGTTGTAGCAAATTGAAATTTTTGGTTCAAAAAGAATGTTCAACATAACAGAAAAATTCATTCTAAAACCCATTAAAAACCATTTTAATGAAAAACACACTAACAATCAAGCATGTACCCCCCCCCCACTTAATTTTATGAATTGAATGGGTTTTAAACAATGAATTTCAGTTCACAGCAGCATGCACATACATATTTTTAATTCATTTTAGTGACATGCTGTAAAAGTATTTTTTAATATGTAAAATATGTTGTAGCTTTTCAACAAATATGTTGAATAATTTTCAATAGTCATGCTAAATTTCATTGAAAAGAAAAAAAAATTAGTAAGCATAATTTTATTAACCAAAACTAGAACAGAAATAAATACAGAAAGATGAAATACTTCCCTGACTAGGTTCTTGTCCAAAAATGATCATGGGAATTCCAATTCTTTATTGAAATAAGTAGCAGCATCCTAAAAACACAGAACCAGGAGACAAAGAACAAGCAGTAACAATTATTTCACAAAAACAAACCACATAAGCAGCATTTTATTCATGGTTAAATAGAAACAACAAAAAGATAAAAAGAACCATGGGTTGCCTCCCATGAAGTGCTATGTTTTGAATTCTTTAGCCTGACTTTATTCAAGAACAATTTGTAACCTCAGTGAATACATCCAAGCCCTTCGATTGTCACTCAAAATAAATTTTCACTCTTTTCCCATTAAACAACATGGGTTTATTCTCGTCACCTACAATTTCAACAGCTCCATTCTTCAAAACTTTCACAATTGTAAAAGGACCAGACCACTTGGACTTCAATATTCTAGGAAAGATTTTGATTCTAGAATTAAATAGAAGAACCTTCTATCTAGGTTTGAAATTTTTGTTTTGAATGATATAATCGTGAAAGAATTTAGTCATTTCTTTATAAGTCCTTGAATTATCATAACTCACTCCCTTAATCTCATCAAGTTCACTCAGCATAAGTATTCTCCTCTCACCAGCACTCTTAAAATCAAAGTTAAAAGCCTTAACTGCCCAATATGACTTATGTTGCACCTCTACAGGTAAATGAAAAAATTTCCCAAACAGCAGCCTATAAGGAGACATACCTATTGGGGTCTTAAAAGTAGTTCTATATGCCTATAAATCTTAATCCAATTTAAGAGACCAGTCTTTCCTAGAGTTTGACACAATTTTCACAAGAATATTTTTAAGTTACCTGTTTGAAATTTCCACCTGTCCACTAGACTGTGGATTATAAGGAGTACCAGTTTTATGAAAAAAACCATATTTTTTCATCAAAGCTTTAAATTTTTAATTATTAAAATGTGTCCCATTATTAGTGATAAAATCACTAGGAACTCCAAATCTTGTAAAAATGTTCTTTTTAACAAATTTTATTACCGAATTGGCTTGATTGTTGGGCAGTTCCACTACCTCAACCCATTTCGAAACATAGTCAACAACAACAATAGTATACTCATTCCCATGAGATGATGGAAATGGAAACATAGAATCTAAACCCCATACATCAAAAATCTCAACATCCAGAATTCCTTTTTGGGGTAACTCCTACTTCCTACCAACATTACCAAGCCTCTGAAATCTATCACAGCTAACCACAAAGCTCCTTGCATCTTTAAAAAGAATAGGCTAATAAAAACCAGATTGTATGACTTTTTGAGCAGTTCTTTCACCATCATGGTGACCTCCCAAAGGTGGAGAATGACAAATTTCTAGGACAAGAAGTATATATTCCTCAGGAACACACCTTCTATGAAAACCATTAGCACACCTTCTAAACAGTAGAGGATCATCCCAAAGATAATATGTAAGATCATAAATGAATTTCTTTCTTTGATTATTGGACAGATTTTAGGGAAAAACACATGCTTCCAAAAAGTTTTAAAAATCTACAAACAAATAAGATTTCCTGATTAACACAGTAAGAAGCTTTTCATTAGGAAAGGAAGAGTTAATCTCCCTAGGATCTTCAGATTTAGATTGAGTAAAAGGAATCCCAGATTGGTGATCAGCAACTAAATTTTCAGCTCCCTACTTATCCTTAATTTCTAAATCAAACTATTGTAGTAAATAAATCCATCTAATCATCATGGGTTTAGTTTCCTTCTTAGATAGAAAGTATTTTAAAGTCGAATGATCAGTGAAAATGATGACTTTAGAACCTAAGAGATATTTTCTAAAATTTTCTAGAAAAAACACAAAAGCTAGCAATTCCTTTTCAGTGGTGGTATAATTCTTTTGGGCATCATCGTGCAGTCTACTAGCATAATACACCACATTAAATATTCTATCCTTCCTCTATCCAAGGACATCACCTACAGTCATATCACTAGAATCACACATAATCTCAAAAGGTAGTTTCTAATCTGGTGCAGTGAGGATAGGTGATGTAGTTATTTTCTCTTTAAGCAGATTAAATTATTTCAAACAGTTTTAATAAAAATTGAAAGGTGTATCCTTGAACAGAAAAGAACACGAGGGCTTAGTTAATTTAGAAAAATCTATTATGAATCTCTGGTAGAAACCAGAATTCCCTAGATAACTTCTAACACCTTTGACATTATCAGGAGGTGGAAATTTTTGAATAACCTCAATCTTAGCAGTATCAACTTCTAAACCTTTCTTAGACACTTTATAACCAAGAATAATACCTTCTGTAACCATGAACTGACATTTCTCCCAACTAAGAACAAGGTTGGTTTCAATGCATCTTTCTAGAACTAACTCAAGATTTCCAAGACAAGTATCAAAAGTACTTCCCCAAATAGAAAATTCATCCATGAAAACCTCAATAATTCTCTCAATAATATCGAAAACTATATCCATCATACACCTATGAAAGGTGTCTAGAGCTCCACACAACCCAAATGGCATCTGCCTATAGGAAAATGTTCCAAAGGGGCATGTGAAAGTAGTCTTTTCCTGATCCTCTAGATCAATATAAATATGGTTGTAACCAGAATACCCATCCAGAAAATAGAAAAACTCATTACCAGAAATCATCTCAATCATTTGATCTAGAAAGGTAATTGGAAAATGGTCCTTCCTAATGGCTGCATTAAGTTTCCTATAATCAATAAAGACTCTCCATTTTGTGGCTTTCCTAACTTGGAATTCATCATTTTTTTCATTTTTAACTACATTAAAACATCCCTTCTTGGGGACAACCTGGACAGGGCTGACCCAAGAACTTTCAGAAATGGGATAAATCATTACAGTGTCTAGTAGTTTAATCACTTCTTCTCTCACAAAATCTTTCATGTTTGGATTTAATATTCATTGACACACTACCCTAGGCTTATGGTCAGGCTCCATAGTAATCTTGTGCATATCGAATGAAGGAATAATACCCTTGATATTAGATATTGTCCATCTTATGTAAGATTTAAACTTTTTCAAAACATTCAACAATATTTCCTCTTGGTTTTAATTCATTTCAACAGAAATTATTACAGGAAAAGTGGAGTTCTCACCTAGAAACGAATATTTAATATGAGCAGGGATTGGTTTCAGTTCAAGAATAGGTGGTTATACATTAGAAGGAAGCCTATTAGGCCTGGGAGGTCCAAGATATTCAACATATTTCTTATATGGAGTATTGAAAGATGAAATATTTTCAATTTCAAGTTCATATTCATAAGTAACAATGTTTTTGTACAGCATGGGTAGTACATTATTCATATTTTCCAGATCAGATTTCAGCAAGTTAATCAAAGATGAATCATCTAATTGTCTTATAAGTTCTCCCTCAATTTCATCAAAGTGTTCAGAAAGGTTGGTGTTAACAGAAAAACCCTCAATTTCACTCAAAAATCTCCTATGTTCAAAAACAGTGGACCTCTTTACAGTAGAAACTGGACAGTTGTCCTGTTCTGGAAAATTTCCTAGATTTGGAGTTTAAGAAGAATTTTCAACTTCTAAAACAAATTAAATAGGATTGTCAGCTTCAAATATATCTTCTTCGGATTTTCCATCATTTTCAGTTGAGTTCCCATTTTCTAAGGAGTCTACCATTGAACAGTTTTCAGAGAACATTGGTCCTTTAAAATTTTTAATCACATTTAACTCTTCTTGTTGTTCTCCAATTTTAAAAATTAATTGACCCTTAGAGACATCAATAACAGCACCACATGTGGCCAAAAAGGGCCTGACAAAGATGGTAGGAATCTCTTGATCACCCTCCATATCCAAGACAAGAAGGTCAGTAGGTAGAAACTATTTCCCAAACCCAAATATAAAATCATCTACCCAACCCACAGGATGAGTGAAAGATCTATCGGATAACTACAGTATGATTGTGGTGGGTTTAAGGTTGAAGTGCCCAGATCAGTGTGAATCACTGAGAGGGGGAGGGGGTGAATCAGTGATCCCTTAAAACTTTTTACTAATTGATTCTTATCAATTAAACCTCTATGGCTGGTTAAAGCCTCGATCCACTCTTCTTGTATCTCTCAACCTTTCCCGAATGATGCAGTAATGAAAAGGCACATGACACAAGGATTTACAAGGTTCGGCACCAAAGGCCTACATCCTTGCCATGCTCTCCCATCATGGATTCTCCCATTATAACTTGTTAAAATTACAATGGTCGATACAGCATCCCACTGTATCTCTCCTGAGTCCCACAGGAGGGTCTTTATACTTCTTCACACAGTGTTACCAGAGTCCCACTAGCCTGCTCCAGAATCCCACTGAAGACTTCTTCTCCCTGAGTCCCACAGGGTCTTCTCTTGGCTGCTCGAGTCGCACGAGTAGCTCTTCTCCTCTTTAACTTCTTCAAGTAACTTCAGCAGTCTGGGATAAAGGCTGCTGGCCTTTCTTTGTACCTCTGATCACTTGAGTTGATCAGGTCTTCTCGTCTTGCTCAGGATTTATCTCCTTCTTCTTAGGATGACCTGGCTTCTCTCCAACTACTGAATACTCAGACAATTGATGTCTTTAACTTCAGTCTGGTCCAGTCTCACTTCACTTCAACATCATGCACTAAGTGCATGGAAACTCTTCATCTTCATGCACTGATAGCATGGGTTCTCAAATCTCTTCAAGATCTTCAAGTCTTGGACTCCTCAGATGTACACCACTGATTTAGCACTGTTCACGTGTGCACGTGCATGCATGTATGCATGCACTTCCCTTTCTTTCTTCTTGGTGCAATAAACCCACAAAGGTTGTATTCTTATTAAGCACACACACCTTCTCAAACTTCACACACTTTATTCAATTTGATTACACACTTAAAAGTGTGTTATACATTAGTGTGAGTCTTACACTTCTCTTTCTTCTTAGTGTGTACACTTTAGTTTGCACACACACTAAAGTTCGGCCTTGTTGTCTTTTTGCACACACTTGTTTCACTTTGCACACACTTGAGACTTGGCCTCCTCTCTTGTGTTTAACACCCACAACCCATTTTGTTTTAGTTCATTTAGGTGTAAGCCTCGGCCTTCTTGTTTTGCACATACACCACTAGGGTGTGTTCTTTCACTTCACACAAGGCACTAAGGCCTCGACCTTCCTCTTCACTTGCCACACACACAACTTGGTGTAGTTCTTGGCCTCTCCTTTTTGCACACCCCAAAGGCTACTGCCTCTTCTTCAAATTCACACACACAAAGTGTGTTCTTCAATTAGGAACAACCACAAGGTATGGCCTCGGGTTCTCCTTGCACACACAAAACCGTAGGGTCCTCTTACTCCATTTGCACACACACTTCCATGACCCTTTTTCTTATTTTGTTAAGCACACACGGCCTCGGGACTTCACTTCTTCTTCAAGGCGTGCAAGGTGTGAGTTCACCTCGGGTGTAGCTAGCCGTGCAAGTGCACAAGGCCTCTAGGCCGCACAAGCCACGGGTGCAAGGCACCGTGGGCGCGCAAGTGCTACCGCGCAGGGCGCACGGTGCATAGAGGGGGTACGCAATGTTCTACCGCACAGCCCAACCTCTTCTTCTTGTCATGCAAAGGAGCTGCGCGCAAGGGACTCCTTCGGGCCAAGGATGGCACCGAGATCTTCAGCCGCGCAATTAATTTGCACGGGGCTTCAAAATCTTCGCGAGGCAGAGCACTCACGGGGCTTCGGAGTTTCAGCACATCAGAAAGCCTCTAAGAGGGCTCGGGCTCTCTTTTTATAGGCAAAGGAATGCCTCAAAACATCCGCGTGGGATAAATCTCAAATCCACGAAGTATTCGGATCTTCAAGATTTTTTCAAATCTTGAACTTGCTCCTCGGTTCTCCGCGGGTTCTCCTTCTTTATTTTCCTCTTCATGCATGTGCATGGAAACGTACGCATGCCTCTGTTTATCCCGATTCATGCAAAGCATAAAATCCACGTGGCCTCGCACCTTCGGTTTGCTTCGGCCTCGTGCAAATTTCTTCCAAACATTGCATGCATGCCTACTTTTATGCATGGTCGTGTTCGTACGGGAGAGATGAGCTCAATGGAGCCTTCGGTTTGTTCGGAGGTGGCCAGAATCTCAAAAACAGGTGCTCGGGTTGCTCCTGGTTCGACGGAGGCACGCGGGGAGGCTCGGGCAAGCTCGAGGTAGTGGACGACTCCCCAAACGTCGGATCCGGAGTTTGAAATACATCGGACGGTTGGATTAGATCGCGGCGCGCGGCAGATGAATCGTGCGGCGCAGATCAAGCGCAAGATCGCTCGGACGGCTGAGATTTGCTCCCGGTGAAATTTCTGCGTCCCACATCGAAACGGGGCGTGGTTTTGCCGTGGTTTATCACCCTCGCGCTGCCATCAGCTCAGCAATTGAACTTCTCCCCTCTCGGTGCCGCCCCGCGCCGAGTTCTCCCTGCGGGCGCGCTCTGCGCCCAATCTGCTCCCTGCGGGCGCGCCACTGGCGCCCACTATGCACACCCTTCGGGCGCGCTCTGTGCCCACGCTGCGCAGGACCTGATCCCCTGCGTGGCCCCGGCTTACACACAGCCGCGGCCTCTCGGGCTGGCCCCATGAGATCCCCTTGGGCGTGGTGACCTAGTCCCACATGTGCCTTGGGTTGAACCCTTAAGGCTGGCCCTTGGTGGCTAATTTTTTGCTTGAATACACTAAGTATACAAAGTACTTAAGTGTAAAATGCCAAATGCCACTTCTTCCTTCTTCATTTTTCTTCTTCATTAGAATTCCTCCATCCTCCTCACATATACTCAATACATAGAATGTGGAATTCCCGAAGGTTCTTCTTCAACCGAAGCTCCTGAATCAAATAATTCGTCAACATTCTTCAATGATCCAATCAGAGATGAAGTTGGATCTTCTTCAAATTCACATGCACTAAGTGATAGTGCATGGACTTCTTTAATCCACTTCATCCACTTAGAACTTATGGATGGATCACTTTCAACTCCTCGTGCATTGTCACTACAATGCATGGTCTTCTAATCATGTTGTGACTTTGTATCCAGTTGATACAAGTTCTTGGAACTTTAAGAACAGCTCAACAATCGTCTGATGTCCATAGAGAATGTTTCAACCACAACATCCTATGTCACTTAGTGAATCTCCTAAGTGACATGCATCTTAGTACCATGGACATTCTCCTTCATCACCATCACCATCACATCCTTTGTCATTCACATATTGACATTCCTTGACATCCATTCATTCCAAGACAACTTCATGCCTCATTGACAACAAATGCAACACAATGCACTTCAATCTCCCCCTTTGTATTTGTTGTCAATACACTTCTTCAGCACATATGAATGGGTCAATATGTGTGCCAATCTTTTCTCCCCCTTATTGGCAATCAAATGCAAAGGTGTGGTGTGGTTCTCTTTCAAAAATCACTTCCTCCCTTCGAATAGCATTTTCTTAAAAATCACTAAGAGAGGGATGATGTCACATGTTCTCTTTAGCAAAGAACCTTTAGTAAATCATCTCTAAGTATACTTGGGCTAACCTGGTGTAGAAAACAAGAGTGATGTAACCAAGGAACTCAATGTTGTCCAACATTCACTGTACATGTGAAATCATGCTTCAGGGGTTAAAAATTTTTCAGATATAACAATGAATTGCTAAATCCTGCACATACTTCACAAAACTCATTAGAAAGTTCAGTGCAATGATAAAGCTCCCCCATTCATCCATTTTCTTAAGATGATATTAATCTCAGAACATCATCTTCTTCAGATTTTCTCCCCCTCAAGGGGTGCACTCCATTCTGTCCAAACCATCCTCCAACTGAGAATGATCATCATCTTCAATTCCCTGCAATGTTAGCACATGTAAATACAAGTGTATAAGGGAATAAGATGGAACCTCCTTGGTTCATCAATGTGAACAACAAGGTTGAGAAGATTCTCTCAACCGAGATGTCCCATTTTCACCAGTCTTCACACTTGCACATTTGATCTTCATTGATGATTGTGCTGGTGTGGTTCTCAAAACATCTTCATGTGAAACCTTCTTCTTCCCTTTTGCTTTAGCAATTGCCAGAGCTTCATCTTCAACTCTTTGTAGTTCTCTGGCAAGTTGCAACTGATGTGGCCATATGACAAGTAAATCATTTGGAAGAGTGGCCCCAGTTCTGGAAGTTCCACATGGTTCCTTAGATGCTGTCAAGCTACCTTTCTTAGGCAACTTGTTTTCAATCAATCCCTTCTTCTTCTTCTGGATTGATTGTCTTTTTGAGTCCAGTCTGCTTCTATTTAATTTCATGGCTTCTTTACAAAGATCCATGATATGTCCTTTCTTCCCACAGTAGAAGCATTTCTTGGTGGTCCTTCTGGATGCATCACCCTTCTTGGATTTAGACTCAAAGGACTTCTTTTCCTTTTTCCAAATCTTCTTGGGAGCATCTTCCACATTCTTATGCTTGCTTCCCAAGGATTCTTTCTGAGCCAGGTTCTGTGATCTTTTCTTCTTTTGAGATCTGGATACAGTTGGAGATTGACATGTATCTTTTTGACCACTTTTCCAATCATCCCAGATGTTGTCAAGTAATCCAAATCTATTTTCAGTAAACAGATGTCTCTGGACCTGTGGATGTTGCTTCCTTCCTTCTGGCTTGCTCCCCCTTGGCATGGGCTTCCTCTGTGCTTTGGCATTCAGTGGATTGTACCAACAATCCTTTGCATAATGCCCATACTTGTTACAACACCAACATTGTCCCATGAATCTTGACCTCTTCAGTCCTTCTGATTGTAGGATACTTTTCTTGACCTGTTGTGCTGTTTCAGGAGAGCTCTGCTTCTTTACTGTCTTCATCCATATTTGTTTGGAATTATTCTTCCATCCTGCACTTTTTATGGAAACACAATTAGAAGCATCAGTACAAGATGGTATGGATGGTACCTTCTTTGTAGAAGATGTTTCCCTTTTATTAGAGGATGTCTTTCTTTTAGAATCATCCTTCTCAAAGCTCACTTGAGTGGCAACATTTCTTCTTTTAGCTGACTGGGAGGATTCAACTTTGGGTGATTGCAGATTTTTCAATATCACCTCTAGTTCTAAGTATTTCATGTTGAGGGAGTTCTTCTCATCCTCAATAGTTATTAGCTTTCCTTCCCAATTCTCCACCAGTTGTTTCATCTGGTCTTCATGCACCTTCTTTAATTCTTGCAATGAATTGTCCAGCTCCTTCACCAATTTGACTTTTTCTTCGAGTTGAGCACCTCTGACATTCATTGAAACTCTGTGCAATTTTTCCAGTGCATTGAAAACTTCTTTGACCATTACTTTAAAGAATTATTTCTCAGAAAGGCTTCTCTGCAATTCTTCAGCAGTGTCTTCATATCTTTCATTGCAAAGAGAAACGGTTTCATCTTTAGCCTTCACCAGCTTTCTGAGAGTGTTGGTTATGCCAACCCTTTTAGCCAATTGATCTTCCATTGCATTGGATTCTTCTTCTAACTGTGATTTTTCTTCATGAAGATCATGGATGCCTGTAGCTATACACTTTTCCACTTCCATGGGAACTGTCTTCTGAAGATATTTGAGTGCACTCTAAAGATCATTCATTGTTTCAATTTCATCACAGCTAGGATAGGCTTTCTTCATCTTCTTGGCCTGTTTCTTCTTTCTATTTTTCTGAGTCTTGGCAGATATCTCCATTTGAGGTTGGTTACTCATTTCCTCAAATCTGCACTTCATAAAGACTCCCTTGGATCTTTTAGAGGTAACCTTCCCTTTGATACCAATTGAAGTGCCCAGATCAGTGTGAATCACTGAGAGGGGGAGGGGGTGAATCAGTGATCCCTTAAAACTATTTACTAATTGATTCTTATCAATTAAACCTCTATGGCTGGTTAAAGCCTCGATCCACTCTTCTTGTATCTCTCAACCTTTCCCGAATGATGCAGTAATGAAAAGGCACAGGACACAAGGATTTACAAGGTTCGGCACCAAAGGCCTACATCCTTTCCATGCTCTCCCAGCATGGATTCTCCCATTATAACTTGTTAGAATTACAATGGTCGATACAGCATCCCACTGTATCTCTCCTGAGTCCCACAGGAGGGTCTTTATACTGCTTCACACAGTGTTACCAGAGTCCCACTGGCCTGCTCCAGAATCCCACTGAAGACTTCTTCTCCCTGAGTCCCACAGGGTCTTCTCTTGGCTGCTCGAGTCGCACGAGTAGCTCTTCTCCTCTTTAACTTCTTCAAGTAACTTCAGCAGCCTGGGATAAAGGCTGCTGGCCTTACTCTGTACCTCTGATCACTTGAGTTGATCAGGTCTTCTCATCTTGCTCAGGATTTATCTCCTTCTTCTCAGGATGACCTGTCTTCTCTCCAACTACTGAATACTCAGACAATTGATGTCTTTAACTTCAGTCTGGTCCAGTCTCACTTCACTTCAACATCATGCACTGAGTGCATGACAACTCTTCATCTTCATGCACTGATAGCATGGGTTCTCAAATCTCTTCAAGATCATCAAGTCTTGGACTCCTCAGATGCACACCACTGATTTAGCATTGTTCACGTGTGCACGTGCATGCATGCATGCATGCACTTCCCTTTCTTTCTTCTTGGTGCAATAAACCCACAAAGGGTGTATTCTTATTAAGCACACACACCTTCTCAAACTTCACACACTTTATTCAATTTGATTACACACTTAAAAGTGTGTTATACATTAGTGTGAGTCTTCCACTTCTCTTTCTTCTTAGTGTGTACACTTTAGTTTTCACACACACTAAGGTTCGGCCTTGTTGTCTTTTTGAACACACTTGTTTCACTTTGCACACACTTGAGACTTGGCCTCCTCTCTTGTGTTTAACACCCACAACCCATTTTGTTTTAGTTCATTTAGGTGTAAGCCTCGGCCTTCTTGTTTTGCACATACACCACTAGGGTGTGTTCTTTCACTTCACACAAGGCACTAAGGCCTCGTCCTTCCTCTTCACTTACCACACACAAAACTTGGTGTAGTTCTTGGCCTCTCCTTTTTGCACACCCCAAAGGCTACTGCCTATTCTTCAAATGCACACACACAAAGTGTGTTCTTCAATTAGGCACAACCACAAGGTATGGCCTCGGGTTCTCCTTGCACACACAAAACCGTAGGGTCCTCTTACTCCATTTGCACACACACTTCCACGGCCCTTTTTCTTCTTTTGTTAAGCACACACGGCCTCGGGACTTCACTTATTCTTCAAGGCGCGCAAGGTGTGAGTTCACCTCGGGTGTAGCTGGCCGCGCAAGTGCACAAGGCCTCTAGGCCGCACAAGCCACGGGTGCAAGGCACCGCGGGCGCGCAAGTGCTACCGCGCAGGGGGCACGGTGCATAGAGGGGGTGCGCAAGGTTCTACTGCACAGCTCAACCTCTTCTTCTTATCATGAAAAGGAGTTGCGCGCAAGGGACTCCTTCGGGCCAAGGATGGCACCAAGATCTTCAGCCGCGCAAGTAATTTGCGCGGGGCTTCAAAATCTTCGCGAGGCAGAGCACTCACAGGGCTTCGGAGTTTCAGCACATCAGCAAGCCTCTAAGAGGGCTCGGGCTCTCTTTTTATAGGCAAAGGAATTCCTCAAAACATCCGCGTGGGATAAATCTCAAATCCCCGAAGTATTCGGATCTTCAAGATTTTTTCAAATCTTGAACTTGCTCCTCGGTTCTCTGCGGGTTCTCCTTCTTTATTTTCCTCTTCATGCATGTGCATGGAAACGTACGCATGCCTCTGTTTATCCTGATTCATGCAAAGCATAAAATCCACGTGGCCTCGCACCTTCGGTTTGCTTCGGCCTCGTGAAAATTTCTTCCAAACATTGCATGCATGCCTACTTTTATGCATGGTCGTGTTGGTACGGGCGAGACGAGCTCAATGGAGCCTTCGGTTTGTTCGGAGGTGGCCGGAATCTCAAAAACAGGTGCTCGGGTTGCTCCTGGTTCGACGGAGGCACGCGGGGAGGCTCGGGAAAGCTCGAGGTAGTGGACGACTCCTCAACCGTCGGATCCGGAGTTTGAAATACATCGGACGGCTGGATTAGATCGCGGCGCGCGGCAGATGAATCGTGCGGCGCAGATCAAGCGCGAGATCGCTCGGACGGCTGAGATTTGCTCCCGGTGAAATTTCCGCGTCCCACATCGAAACGGGTTGCGGTTTTGCCGCGGTTTATCACTCTCGCGCTGCCATCAGCTCAGCAATTGAACTTCTCCCCTCTCGGTGCCGCCCCGCGCCGAGTTCTCCCTACGGGCGCGCTCTGCGCCCAATCTCCTCCCTGCAGGTGCGCCACTGGCGCCCACTATGCACACCCTTCGGGCGCGCTCTGCGCCCACGCTGCGCAGGACCTGATCCCCTGCGTGGCCCCGGCTTACACACGGCCGCGGCCTCTCGGGCTGGCCCCATGGGATCCCCTTGGGCGTGGTGACCTAGTCCCACATGTGCCTTGGGTTGAACCCTTAAGGCTGGCCCTTGGTGGCTAATTTTTTGCTTGAATACACTAAGTATACAAAGTACTTAAGTGTAAAATGTCAAATGCCACTTCTTCCTTCTTCATTTTTCTTCTTCATTAGAATTCCTCCATCCTCCTCACATATACTCAATACATAGAATGTGGAATTCCCGAAGGTTCTTCTTCAACCGAAGCTCCTAAATCAAATAATTCGTCAACATTCTTCAATGATCCAATCAGAGATCAAGTTGGATCTTCTTCAAATTCACATAAGTGATAGTGCATGGACTTCTTTAATCCACTTCATCCACTTAGAACTTATGGATGGATCACTTTCAACTCCTCATGCATTGTCACTACAATGCATGGTCTTCCAATCATGTTGTGACTTTGTATCCAGTTGATACAAGTTCTTGGAACTTTAAGAACAGCTCAAAAATCGTCTGATGTCCATAGAGAATGTTTCAACCACAACATCCTATGTCACTTAGTGAATCTCCTAAGTGACATGCATCTTAGTACCATGGCCATTCTACTTCATCACCATCACCATCACATCCTTTTTCATTCACATATTGACATTCCTTGACATCCATTCATTCCAAGACAACTTCATGCCTCATTGACAACAAATGCAACACAATTCACTTCAAAGGTCACCCAACTTCAACTGCTGAAACATTGAGTATGGGATCACATTAATGCTAGCACCTAAATCACATAAACAGTTCAGCTAGTCAGATTTTACTAGTGTGCAAGGTATGAAAAAACGACCTGGAACTTTCAATTTAGGTGGTATTTTCTTTTGAAGTACAACATTACACTCTTCATTGATACTTTAAGTAGCAAATTCTTCCAAAGGACTTTCTGTTTGAAACAATTTTCTTAATAGATTTCAAGTAAGATGGAATTTTAATTAAAGCTTGTAAGAAATTAATGTTCACTTGAAGTTTAGAGAGGAGAACTAGGAACTGAAGAAGTTCATCCCTGGTGTTACTTTGAGGTTTCAGCTTCTCGGGGAAAGGGATGGGTGGAGAAAAAAAAATTATAACAGTAGGTATATACCTAACATCTTCCTAAAAATTTTCTTTTATTTTATTCTTTTGATTTTTAGAAGATGTTTCATCTTGAGTTTTAGGTAAAAAATTCAAATTTTGATCATATTCAAGACCTTTATGTGGATTTCTAGCATGTGTGCAAAGCATATTTTTATTTCCAGAATGAAGCAGATTTTCATTTTGGGAATTTTCAGTTTTTTTTTCAGAAACAGTTTGAGTATTAAGCCCACTTCTAATGATAACAGTCACGAAATTCTCCGTAGGATTAATTTCTGTTGTACTTATAAGTCTACCTTTTTCCTTAGATAAAAAATCTCTAGAAAGTTGTCGAAGTTTTCTTTCCATGTTTTGCATTCTAACATCAGTTTTCATTTTATCAGACTCATATTGATTTCGATGTTTACATAGCTGATTCAAGATTAGATCAATCATAGAAGACATGTGACTATCATTGTTTCCTTGTATAATTGAAGAATCACCCCTATATTGATTTTGAAATTTTGGTCTTGGTTGAATTGAGTAATTACGGGAAGTGGATTGTTTCATTAAGCCTTGATTTTTCTAGGATAGATTCAGATGGTTCCTATAACCTTGGTTGTAATTGTTTGAAAATGGATCTTCTTTAAGAGGCATCCTAGTACCAAAGTTAACAACATTTGAATTTTCTTGTCGTTGAGCTGGCATATCAAAGTTAGGACAAAAGTTTTCAATATTCCCAAACATGCCACACTGGACACACTGTTCCATTAAATATTGATTGGTATTTTCACATCCTAGTTGGTTAAAAGTTTGTTTTGAGTTCTGGTTCATTAAATATTGAATTTGGTTGTTGATTTCATCCAGTTGAGCATGATTTTCATTCAATGAACCAGTGTTTGAATTAAAATTTATATTAACTCTTTTTCTTCTTGAATATTTATGTTGTGAATTCAGTGAAAGATTATTAAAGATAAATCTAACTTTTTCATCAGTTTTATCATTATAATTACCCCCAAAATCATCGTCAACTAGATTCTGTCTAGAGGAGGACATCCCTTCATAGAATGTGTCCATAAGAAGGTGTGACGGGAGTTGATGATGGGGACACTGCCTAAGAAGATCCCTAAATCTATCCAATGCTTCATGAAAATATTCTTTATCCTCTTGATATAAACTTGTTATTTTTGTTCTAAGTTCTCCTTTAAGTCTTTGAGAATGAAATTTCCTAATAAAAGAGTTATACACTTGATACTAGATTTCGAAAATGTTCTCATCTAGACTCAGAAATCAATTCCTAGAATTTCCATTAAGGAAAAAGGGAAAGACTCTCATTCTAAGTTCATTATATGTGATTCCTAGAAGAGTTAATTTCTGCGTAGTATTATAGAAGTCTCTATTGACGACAAGGTAGTCTTCCTTAGAGATCCCATTAAAAGCAGACAGTAGTAAAATATGTGACAGTTTCAATTCATAGTTTCTAGCCCTAGGACTATGTCTGATGGATGATGGATTTCCAGAAACTTGAGTAAGTTGGAATTACTGCATCCTAGGCCTTTCATGTTCATCTAAATGATCTGGATGGTTATTTTGAAAGTTGTTAGGTGCAGGGACTCTATTATCAATGTTCTCCATTTCAGTTTTGTTCTTCCTTCTTAGAGTGGATAAATGTTTATCTAATTAAAGGTTCAGAGGCTCTAATCTAGCACCAGAAGTTCTTGAACTAATGAAAACAACAGTAACAGATAGTATCTAGTAGTAACAATTCAGCAAGAAGGGACACCGTTTTTTTTTATTTTCAAATTTTTAATTTTTTTAAATAATTTTATATGTGTGTTTTTTTTTAGGTTTTTAGAGAAATGGCTCGTGCCTTCCCCAAAAACGGTGCCAAAAACTTAAACAGTACTATTATTGATTTCAGTGAAAGTTTAAATTTTATATTCATACTAACTATTGTATATGTTTAAAGTAGGTTCGAACCCACTAGGAAGGTAAATTTGGCCACTAATCTTCTAAAAACTTGATAAACTCCACTGTTGTAAGCAGTGGAGTGATTTTTTTCTATTTGTTTTTTACTTTTTATATATTTCTATAAGCAATGAAGTGAAAGAATATTGAAAAAATGTTTAAAAACAATATTGAATCTAGAGACTGTTGTAAAACAAGTAATAACATAGGTTTAGAAAACTGATAAAATGAACAATCTATTTAAATGCTCGGGGAGTGATCTCCATTCTACAGGTTTTAAAGGTATTTAGACTCACATAAAATTTATCGCAGAGTACCACTTAAAAGTGTATGACTTACCTCCCTTTCCAATAGTAAAGTCATAGTAGTCAATCTATTCTAGAGTTCGCCACTCCAGAACAAATCAACTGAGGACAGTTTGAAAAATTAACATCAAGACAAACTCATTATAAGTCTTGGAGTATTTTGAATCTATTATCTTTAGAAAAGTTTTCCACAATCAATCTCCCCAACTGACAGTCAAATTTAGTGATTATGTTCTATTGGTACAAGCAATTGTATGAACTCGGTATCAATCTTGCCGATCAATACTAAATATATCTTAAGTTGAAGTGAGAAAGAACATATAAAAGTAACAAGTGAAACTTCAATTTATCCACAAACTAGAGACTTAGCTGGACAACCTCTTTAATATGTATATCAATATCATACAATTTCAAAGGAGAATAATTGAAAGGAAACAGAGGATGAAATCTCTCTCTTCTGGCATAAAATTTTGCTACTCCTGGCCTCCTCTAGCTCCTAGAAGTGGTTCCAGAGTCGCCCTCCGGTCTCCTCTCCTCAGCTCTGGTTCCTGATAAGAGAGAAGCTCTCGAGTCTCCAATGGTTCACTCCTATGAAATAATTCCACTCCTATCTAATAAATGTCCTCTTTATAATATGATGCTTGCTCTGCTTTAAGTATCATGATGTCTTCTGCTGCTTATCACCGAACATCTTCCACCGACTTTGAAAACCCTTCACAAAAGCACCGCAAAACGTGCATTTTTTCACGACTGGCACATCACACAAGTTTTTCCCTCATAACTAACTTCTGCTGAGTTAGTTGTGTGAACATAGATGTGTTTTTGACTTTGGTATGAACCTACACATGTTATAAACGAAATAAATAAGTTAAAACACCATGACAATAATTATTATTAAAACAGTTAACTAATGTTAATTAATAAATATCTTAGTTGATAATTATTATTTACTTTATTATTATTTATAAAATTATTCACTTAATATTACTATAGTAAAACATATATTTATTAAAAACTTATTAATTAAATTATGTTAATAAATATAATTACTAATTTCTTAATTTTAACATTTTTAACTAAGTTATTAAAATTTAACATCATCAATAAATGAGTAATTAAAATTTTTTAATTTAGATTCTATTAATTATTTTTATTATTTAAAAATTTAATTATTATTATTGTAATTACTATTTAAGAAATTAAATAGTTAGATTAATTTAATGAAAAATAAATTTATTAAATATTTTATTTTAATTTAATAATTAGAATTAATACTTTAGTTTTAAATATTTTTAAATTAATAAGTATATTTTATAGTTTATTTATAATTATAATTCACTAAATATATATACTATAAAGATAAAATAAATTTATTATAAACATTTATTATTTATTTATTTTTGTATTTTAATTTATAATTTATCTATTTATTAATATCATACTTCTTTTAATTTATAACTTTTTGAAATTCTATTATATTCATTTAATTTATTAAAGTTAATTTTTACTTTATGTATTTTTTTTGTTTTATATTACTTTTATTATTATTATTTTTTATCTTCTTCCTCCCCCAATTATCAGCGCACAGGGGGTCTTCTTCTTCCTACTGAAAACCTGCGATGCCTCCTAACCTCCAGCATCCCGCGGCATCCAACAACGACAGACAGCAGTGAACAGGCTGCGTGGACTGGCCTTCCATGGTTCTGGAGCGACTCCAGCAGCTCACAGCGAGCTGTTCCAGCTTTCTTCATCACCAGCATGTCGCAGCGGCTCCAGCATAGTTCGGCTACTCCTTCTTCAGGGGCTACAGTAGGTAGCACCTAAAAACCAGCAGATCTTCAACTCGTAGGCGCGACGCGCATTTCTGGAAACAGAGGCATCCTACTTCAAACATATAGTATTGAAGCCTTCTGAATACCTCAGACCAGCTCCAATTCATGATGAAATAAAATTCTCCAAGAACAACGGGGATTCCTCGCACAGCGCTTGCAGTGCGGCTTCCACTTTGCGGCGCGATAGTCCTTCAGTGGCGATGTGGTTCAGCATCGGCGAGCATCGGTTTTGGTAGCAGGAAGGGGGCGTGGTGTGGGTCGTTGATGGTAGTGTTGGTTTGAAAATGAGACAGGGGGAACGCGTCGGTGACAAAATAGGAAGAGGGGTGCACCGATAGGAGAAAAAGGATTTGTTAATGGTGAGTCAAAGAAATGAATCCGAGGAATGTGAAAAGCCAACGGTGAGGTGCTATGGGAAATAGTATAACGGTTAGGTGACGGTGAGAGAAGGTCATCAATAGAAAAAAAGGTTCACCGTTAAAAATAAAAGAAAAATGAGGAGCAGTGGCGTAGGGAGTCACCGATAAGAGAAGAGTCATCACTAACTTTAATTTAGAAAAGCTCACTGTTAGAAAATATATAAATAGGTCACTGATAGAATATAAAAGGATGGGTCACTGTTAGAGAAAATAATAATAAAAGAAACATTACAGCACAAGGCCACTGATAGACCAAAATTAAATGCTCACTGATATCTTAAATAGTTTAAGGTTACCGTTAAAAATAAAACTTAAAGTTATCGGTGTAGAAAAAATAAAAAGGGGTTGCTGATAGATTAATTAAAATAAATAGGTCACCGCTACAAAAAAAAATAAGTGTCACCAGTACATTTAAATAGAATAGATCACCGTTATAGAATAAAATAATAAGCTCACAATTAGTATAAAATAAATAAAGGAAATAACCAGCGCGAGGGTCACCGATACACAGAATGAAATTTCACCATTACTCCAAAAGAAAAGAGTCATCTTTAACACTAAAATAAATAACTAATGGTGACCTGAAAAAATTAAAAACACCTAAATTTTACATAAAGTTAAAACTTAAGTAATTTAAAATAAGGATTGAAAATAACTAATTACAAAATAGATAAACATCATTAATTAAAACATGATTTTTATTAAACTTTAGAATTATAAAAACACAAATAAGATTATTAATAAGATAACAATTAAATTAAAAAATGGAAAATTGTTAAAATAAATTAATAAAATAATAAAATTAAAATAACTAAATAAATTTATTACAGGGTAGCAGAAAATAGAAATAAAGAGCATCGGTGACCAAATAGGTCACCGCTAGTTCATGTCTACCTCACTGGTAGACTAATATCAGTATTTAGTGACTTAATAATTTATCTGCATATATAATATTATATAATCAATGTTATATAACACTAGATTAATTTATTAAACAACTAATTGATCACATAAAATTAAAAACAAACTACTTAATTTAATTTAAAAAACAAATTATTTACTAAAATGATTAGGATGATGACTAAACATATTAATTAACATTGTTAACCTATTATAATATAATGAAATTAAAAGAAAAAATATTAAAATAAATAATAATTTAATTAAATATAATTATTTTGATTGAATAATTGTTTTAAAATAGATATTAACTTATTAAAAAGTCAAGAAGATTTAAATTAACCAAACTAAATAAGACATAATTAAAGTTGATTAGTTTAGTAAAATTAGAATTATTATTTTGATGACTGAAAATACATAATTAATTGTAAAAATGATTAATTAACAAATTTAACTATAAAAATACAAAATTACAATTATTTAGTATAAAGTGATTAAATAATTAATTAAATCATTAAAAATTAAGTAAAAATAAGTGGAAAAACTATGTAAAAATAGAGCCACATTACATATTTATCCCTTAGGGTTAGAATAGGATACTTGAGACTACCTTAGAAAAACAATAATTCATACTCCATAGAAAATAATATGGGAAGGGATTTTTTATTTGAAATGTTCTTGGATGTTTTCATACAAAAGCAAGAGAGACATAATATAAATATTAAATATATTCATAAAATGTTCAAATTAAATAAGGAAATAATTCCATACTCATATGTGTAGTCTATACATATCAATTTAGTGGAAAGAGACAACATCTATATCTAGAACATATACAATTTTATTAAACCCAATTGTGTAATATAAGTTGCATGATGGGGATTATAATTTATAAATTATTCCCTAGTTTTTTATATATAATATATGGGATTACATATATAATTATATTATGCAGTGGGAAAATATAACAGTAATGGTATATTAAATATTTTTTCCAACTACTTCAGTTTTATTATCTACTGCATTGGTTTCCGTAGTTGGAACTCTTCGAGATCAATTTTTACAATGGATAACTATACCTATTTTACCATTTACATATAAAGCATGTGTTGTTTTTATATTTCTATTTACATAATATTTTTCATTATATAATTAGTTTTCATAAATTTATCTTTTATAGGATAATATGATATTTAAATAGTCATTACAAATGAGACAAATGATTATGGTTCCAAACTCTTCAGTTAATTATCAGTTTTCTCATACAATATCAAAACTATAAGTGAATTATTTTATTTTTAATGTTTTTATATGTTTCTAATGATTACTAACATATGTTTGAGATGTGATATATTAATTATTTCTAAAAAAATTATAAGGGATGTTTTTCTTGTTGAGGAGTTATTGTTCCCTTGTTGCAATTTTCTTACATATATGTAAATTTCAATTTGAATTTTCTTTTCATTCAGTTAATATAAAATATATTAATTGAATTTATTAATTTTTAAATTAGGTATCCATTTAATTTCTAAAGACCAAATGAGAGAAAATAATTTTATAATATATAGACCTTAAATACATTTCAATGAATTTGAAATAATTGAAGACCCTATTAGAGTAATATATATATTTCAAATTTTGAAATATATAGATATTGAGTATTGGGCTTTTCTGTTCCTCAACCCAAAATAAATTAAAATTACAAGTTTTCATTATAAATTTATTATATTTCATTGGATATTCAATGTTTAGTGAATTGTACCATAATGGTTTCACACTATAATCTTTATTATATTTTCAATGACATTTTAGTTTTTTTTTGATATTTATTGAATTTAATGTTTTATTCTATTCAATTATTTTTTTATCTTAAAATTTACATCTTAAAAGTTATTTATTTATTTATATATGAAAATAAAATAAGTCATGAATGTTATTTAAAAAACTTCAATTATCAATATATAATCCATATGAAATTATTTATGTTTCTATTTAGAAATAAAATTGTTATATCCATTAATACATGTTTTTATTACATATAGATATGGTATTTATTATATTGAAAGTATAGTTTTATAATGAAAATGTAATTTTTAATGTGTGAAATTTTCAATGTAGTCATGACATTTTATGCATCTTTCTTAAGAATATCAGAACCCTAATGATGATAGATCTTCACAAGAATAGTGACTGTAAAAAATTAAACCAATATGGTGTATTGTTATTTATATAGTATTTTTGAGTTTTTGAATTTCTTTTGATAATTCATCATATTCCATAATAAAAATAATAACATTTGTGTAATATTTACAAATTATTTTATAGGAAATATTTATTTATATATTTATATGTGAAATATTATTATATTTGAATTATCTTTTAATGATGATGATTTTCTGCATGTTTTGAAATAATTTTTTTTATCTATTATGGGATATTATTTCTTGTTGTTTGTTGTATCTTATACAAATGAATATTTTCTTACGTTTCATTGGATATTTTAATGTAGTTCACTAAATAAATAAATTATTTTTGATCTATTACAATTGAAAATCCAAAGATGAAAAAAAAAATCAACCTTCATTTTTATAACAATTGATGTAAATTGTGTAATTAGACATAATTTTATCATTATATATTATTTCAAAAGTCCATATTTATGTAAACTGTGTTATAAATTAATTTTTATATTTATAATAAGAAATATTGAAATTGATTTTCCTGGAATATATTTAAAAAATTTCATAAAACCACACTTTTGTCATCAGGTGTATTCAATTATCTTTTTCATTGATGTTCAATTTAGAAAATAAGTAATGAAAAGGGTGTAATTTTACATTATTACTTATAATATTTCTAGCAATAAAATAATATACTATATACATGTTTCAAAACACTAGGAAATCTTGGAACTCTTATGGATCTGTGGGACATTGACCATGATCCACACATTGGAGGCACTATATAAAACCTAACCGTAAGGAGGAATAAAATAACCACATCCCATGAAAAACTTCCTATCACTATACTTTTGTACCTCCTCAACTCTAAAAATTATATTAATCAATGTTCTATTATATATACTACAGAAATTTGGAAGTATTTTCCACTATATTCTATATAGTTTCCTTCATAACAATGTGGACCTTGTGAACCACCCTTAAATGGTATGTCCATCCAAACAAATTACCTACTACCTAAAAGTTCAATATAATCACATCTAGGACCTAGTAATTGTTAGATCATATACCCTTTTAGTAATAGTGAGTAGAACACAGTCTTTGTGAAAGGAAACTCACACATCATCATTGAGGGCACTCCCCAATTGATCACCATAAACACTTTTTCCCTATATTAATGGACTATTTCCTGAATAAATATAATAATGAATAAATTTAATAAGGATTACCATTTTTTCCCTCATGTCTCTTTTTGTAAACATTAAAAGACAAATATTTCATT
The DNA here is from genome assembly GCA_963277665.1 of Viscum album. Lineage (NCBI taxonomy): Eukaryota > Viridiplantae > Streptophyta > Magnoliopsida > Santalales > Viscaceae > Viscum > Viscum album. The sequence continues at coordinate 96,589,559 of OY728163.1, forward strand.
GAAGTCCCCATTAGAATAAAGACCAAACTCTTTCCATGCCTATCTTCAGGGGCCTCAATAATTCAAACAAACTCTAGAACTTATTGATCTTATTCTGAACATCTAATGTGAATCAAAGTCCCTAGAGGGTAGGAAAAATTTCAATTAAAAAATACAAAAATAAATGTACCTTATTTTCCTAACCTCGATGTTGTTTTCCCCCACCCATGTCATGACATCCCCACCTGATGAGGCTTTAGTCCCCAAATCTCATAGACTACCTCAATATATTTCATTATGGGTCCCTCTCACACAATTAGCACGATTGGAGGAATTATCAATCTCATCCCTATTCTTCTCCATATTTTATTAGGAAGTGTTCATATCTCTAAAATTCAAGAACATGGCTTCAAAATAATTTCGAAAAACCTAAATATTTTTCTATATTCATGAAAGGGTAGAAATAAATTCATGTAAGATCCCCCTAAAAACATCATTAAATATCATAAGACAAAACTAAACATCACAAAGGTTTAAAAACATTACTACTTAACTATGTATTTGAAAAACTATTACACTACTCCATCAAGAAATCATTATGGATTCCCTCTCATAGGGAGAATAACAACCATATTTACCATTTACACAATTTTTGGGTTCATATTAAATGTATGTATTAATATAATAGTTAGGAGAGTACTTATATTGAAAAAAATATCACCCACCAATGTTTAAATTAGTTAAATTAAAACTAGTAACTTGTTTCAAAAAATATATAATTTATAATTTCTTGAATTTAATTAATTTAAACATCATTCAAAAAAATTATAATCACATAAAGGAATATACATGCCATGTGAACTTGAATGCCTAATTTGTTTCATTTACTCACATTCTCCTACCACATGGGCTCAAGAAGTAATAAATGAACCATAAATTACATGATAATTTTGAATAATATTGAAGAAATACTGAGAAAAAATATGAATAAATGTAACCACAATTTTTTTGTAACTTCGGGTTACACTATACACTTTCATAAAAAATACAATAATGAATTATACTTAATTATCTGAATAACTAATCTCTTTTCTTCCATTCCCAAAATTCATAACATAAGAAATCCTAGGGTCTTTGTGTAATGAATCATGTTTTATTAAAATATAACTCTATAAAAAATTATATGTTCAAATGTTTTATGCACATGAAACATTGAACCTTAATGGACCACAAGTATTTTTATTAAAATAGATATTGACCAATTTTTGGTTGTCATTAAATAAGAAGTTAAAAATAGATATTACCATCTCAGGAAATAAAGGCCATGTTTGATTGTGTTTCTAAAAAAATGGATAAATATATATTAATATTTTTTTAATTCATAAAATTTATATTATAAAATTATATTTTTCATGTTTTATATATTTATGATTACCACTAATTTTAAATAATAATGAACAAACAAAAACGTATTTCCTATAAGAAAATATTTTCCCACAATTTTTTAATATATTATGTAAATGTTAAATTTAATAATTTTATAATGTCAATTTTAGAAAATTAAATTCAATATTAACTTAAGAATATTATGTTTTTGGTATTTTTCTACAAATAATGATTTTTGGTGAATACTGAATAGTAATGTTCTCCAAATTACATAACATTTATGATATTATTATTATATAATAATGAATTTCACATTCATGAAAACATTTTATGAATATAAATATGTATATTATATATAACTTTTAAACATATTTGTTTTAATTAATAAACCCTTATTTGAAATTCAATAACATGAGTAATATTTTTTTTCAAAAATAGTTTTTCACACAATGTACATTGATTATTTTGAAATTAATATTTATCACATTTATAAATGTAATAATAAAAAATATGTTTTACATTTTGAATACTTAGGTATAAATTTTTGGAAACTGAAAAATTTATTTAAAACATAAATTATACATTACATTAGTAAGGACTAGTTACCACAGTAAATATCAAAATGGGTAAAAAGGGATTAAATTACTAGGAAATGCCATATCATGTTCAAAGCCTATATTGGAATAGGTATTTTATGACTTTCTATACCATATAAAATATACTAAAAATTATTTGAAACTTTTTGAGATATATTCTTTGAGAAGGAATTCCCATTTTAGAAAAATTTTAGGTATTTACAACACTGGTACAGATGTTACTGCATAATTGAGAAGGGTTTGTAAAATATAGTGATGCATCAAAATAGGATTAGAATTAATCCTATTGAAAATAAAATGGAAATTTCACACACCTCATGACACTTAAAAACTGATTATAAAAATTACCTATTGCATGATTTTGAGTTATCATCAATGATATTTTCATTAATTATTTGGAAGCATTACACTAAAAGAGAAAAGTAGGATAATATATATATATATATATTGATTATTAGATATTGAAATATATATTCACACATAAGATATATAATATTCTTTAATATATAGGGTTTTAATTGGTTAATGATTATGACTACATAATATATTTCCACTTAGGGAAGGAAAACAAGGTGGATAATACTATGAGTAGGAATGATCATGCTGCTTTATCCATGATTCAGATTCAAAAAGGACAAAAACTCGTGGATTTTTAAAGGATAAATCAGGTTTTCACATTGTGTGGATAAAAATCCCATCTTCCCAAATTGACTTCTCAAAAAATAATTATCATTTAGAAAAAAAATCCAAGAAAGTTTATGTGGACATATAATAACAATAGTGAATATTCTAGAGTTCAAATTTTATAAAGATATAGATTTATTTTTTCAAATGATTATATGTGTTCCATAAAAATATAATTTAATATGAATAATTTTGTTATGATCATATAGGATCCTTATCTATTCATCCAGGAAGCGTAATGATGTATAATGATATAAAGACAAACATCTGGAGGGATAACATGAAGAGAAGAATGAAAGAATACATATCTTAATTCGTGGTATGTCAGAAAGATAAGGATGAATTAAATAAGTATATGTGTATTTTAAAACCACTACCCATAATATGATGGATGCACAAAAATATTACCATGGATTTCATCCATGGACGCCAAAAATGTTTAATGTTTATAACGATATTTTCTTTCTAGTTGATCACCTTACCATGTCAGTGAATTTTATATCCTTAAAATAATATTTCTTCATTAAAAAACATGGAAATGTATAAATATCTAACATATTAAAGATGAATTCATTAACACTATCCATTGTATCATATAAGGATTTGATGTTTACCTTGAGATTCTAGGGAAGTCTTTAGAATGAATTGTAGATAGAGTTTAATTTCAATAGTACTTATCATCCTAAAATAGATGATAACTCTAAAAATACTATTAAAAGTATAGTGGAAATTATTATATCTTTTTTGATGGAGTTAAATGGATGTTTGGATCCAAAATCCCCCATATAGAGTTCACATGTAACAAAATTTCAATTTATGAATTTGAATGACACAATATCATGCTTTTTATGGGAGAAGATATAAAACTCTAACATGTTGGGTTGAAGTTGGAGAGAAGAATATAATTGGTCATTACCATGTCAATGAAATGATATTTACGGTTCAAACTATTCAATGAAATGTTAATGTTGATAAAATTTAAGTTAACATCTGTATAGATAATCATCAACAAGATCCATATTTAGAAGTTAGTGATAAGTTTTTCTAAAAAACACATCCTTGGAACTGTATTATGATATTTGGAATGAATGGGAAGAAGAATAATAGGAATATGAGTCACATAAATATATTTGATAATATATAGGATGTATCATATCTCTTCCCACTCCCTCAAGACCTCACTCAAGTACATGTTCTGTTCCACAAATCACTTTTAAGAGTGAACATATCAGACCATTCCCAAGTGATATACTCATAATTCACACAATTGGTTAATGATATATCATATATGGAACAACAAGTAGAGATCCTAGATCATAGATACACGGTGTTGTAGAATATGAACACCCATAAAGTCAATTCCCATAGTAATAATAATAATTTTGGGGAGGCTACATGGGAAAAAGAGGATTTGATTGGAGAAAACTACCCTAAATTGTTTTCTTCAATGTAATATAATTTCATGGAAACATTTAGTATAAGGGGGTAGAGTATAATTAACTAATTTTTATATAAATTTTACTCCTTAACACAACACAATACTCTATTGGACAATAAAGCTTTTTATTAAAATGGATATTGACGAACGTATGGTGGCCTTTAAATAAGTACGTACAAACTCTTATAACCCAATTATGAATAAATGTACCTTTTAAAACTATTTCAATAATGTTAGGGTAAAAATATAATATTTTTTTAGAATTTATAAAATGAAAATTTTAATATGTATTTTTTTAATGTTTTAAATATTTATGATGAATACTAATCTAAGAAGAATATTTAAAAAATCAAAAAATGACTTACTATAAAAAATATTTTTCCACAATGTTATATTATTTTGTATAAAATTTTAATTTTAAGATATTAAAATTTTAATTTGAAGAAAATACATTAATTTTTCAACTTATCAAAAAATTATTTACATAATAATTTTTTTGAATTTCTCTAAAGAGATTGATTTTTAGGTGAATAGTGAAAAAAGCCATTTTCAAATAATATAAATTTTAAGACATAATGTGTGTATAATAATGAATTCAAAATTAATAGATCTTTTTTATAAGACCAAATATTTATATTATAAGGGATTTAGTAATTTTAAAAAAAAAATTTAATTTATAAACTCATATTTAACATTTTAAAACACAAGTTTTATTTTTTTTCAAAAAACTTTTAACACGTAATAAATTTATTATTTTAAATTAAATTAATATCATGTTGAAAAATTTATAAATAACAAATTGATTTAAAAAATTTAATAATTAGTTTTAAACTATTTAAAATTACCATTTTTTAATCATAAATGATAAATTCCTTTTGTAAAATCTAGTAAACATAGTAAATATGAATGGGGTAAAAAGTGTTTAGCTTCAGGGAAAGATAATAACATTTTTTAAAAATGTATGGGACCGGGTTTTTAATGATTTTAAATTATTTATTCATTCCCATATACATTATTTATGAATGTTAGGTCCACCTTCAATGAGTCTAAGTTCAAATTATTGCTATTTGTTCTGTATTTAAAAAAATAAAATCTCGGTTAACTTATAAAATGGAATTCCTCTCTTCAAATACCCTCACACTAAAACCTATATAGATCTGCCCAAACACTACCCAAATATCTCATAAATATTCCTGGTCACCTTTAATATGTTATGGTATTCTCAAATGACCATCCCTCAAAGGCCAAATCCCATTTTCAATAGTGTTAATTCAAGAAGTGTGGTATAAATTTCTAATCACCCATTTTCTGATTTATATATATTTATGTGCATTTATTCTTCATATAATTTTATTATATTATATTAAAAAGATAAAATTAGAATTATTTTCATATTGATAAGTTATTATTGTGATGGTACATGAATTAACCACATTTTTTTCTTCTTTTAATTGAAATAATATTGTAATTAGTGTATTGTGAAGACATGAACATCTATTATTAAACATGTTTCATTTTCTATCAATCCATAACCTGGAAGAAAAAAAATTAAATTAACTAGCTTTTTATGACACACACACACAAATATATATATATATATATATATATTATTTTTGTTCATGAAATGATAATTAGTGATAAATATTTCTTCCTCACTTTAAATAATGAAATAGTAATCCATAAGTATGTTTGGACTACCACCTCTACGGAAAGACGCATTCCATGTTTCACTATACCCTACATAACTAGTTTTAGTTTATATTTTTTGAGTATGTAAGGTTTATATACAAAAAACTATTTAATGATTGTTATAAGATAATGCATCGATATCTGTAAAAAAATAGAAACTAGTTTAGCATTGATTTCAACTTCATGAAATATGTCAAAAATAAAATCTGATGGAATTAAAAAATTCTACATCATTATAAAAGATAAATTCTATTTAATTTAATATATTGAAAATTACAATCATTGCTTTAATAAGTACTATCAATATTTTTTTTACAAACTAAGTTTAAAATAGCAAGAATATTAAAAATGGATATTGAAAAGTAATTATAAAAATAAAATATATAAATATTATTGTTATTAATATAGAGTATAAATAGAAATTTATGTGAATATTGTTCTAGAATATGTAATTTTGATATTTATACTTAAGATATAAGAGGTTAAATTACGTTGGTGGAAATCATGATAAATTATAATTTACTTGCCAACTCAAACTCCTTTAATTGAGCTCTAAAATTTCTTAGTGAATGTCATTCATCCAAGTGTTTAAATTGTCAATAAGGTTATCTATTTTATTTCTAGGGAAGAATAATGTTTTATTCAACTCCACTTCCAGGGAATTTTCTTTCACTTTGTTATAGAAAAAAGGATAATTTTTTAAAAGAAACTCATAACTATGGATTTTAAATCAAAGAATACATAATATTTTCATGAGAACCCTTTTAATTATTTGGTTTTCATTTTACCCTCTATCTTCAAAATGATCTACCTCAAATAGATTTGTTTTCATGTTTCGCCCTTAATTTTTCTTTCATTGTGTTATAGTTTTTGGGTGATAAAGATCATTCTTTTCAATGATTTTGTTATTTTTGTAATTTTATATCATTTTGATATTTTATGAAACCCATTTTTAATTTTTGGGTTCTTTATTAAAAGTGATAAATTTTAATTTTTGTATTTTATTAAAACACTTATATTTCTATCAGATTTTCATAATGATAAATTTAGTTATTTTTACGTGGAATGCTTTTATATTTTTTAATGATGGGTTTGGTCTTGTATCTTCGTACAATGAATTAGTTAGAAGTCTATATAACCTGATATTGTTATTTGAGAGTGTATTTTATTTTTTATTAACCATGGGAATTGATGGTGTGGATCATGAAAAACATTCTTTTTTATGTTAATTTTTGTGACCTAGTTAATGAATTTAAGTCGATATGATATTATATTCCTATTACTCAACATTAATTTTAAATTATTCTAAGACATTCTATAGTAATGATTCTTCTTTTTCAATATATTTTATATTTAATTTCATGTTACATGTAATTTTATTCCCACTAATGTCTTATTATTGTAACTCATAATGTTATGATATTTATATTATGGTTATGTTTTTAAATATTCATTTGAAATCATCCTTGGTAAAATGTGTATCCATCCCTTATTAAGTGTTTGAGCTTACCTATTTCTTATGAATAAATTCTCAATGTTATAAGGATGATTCATACTATTGAGATTCCTTGATGATAGTCTAATAGTGTCCCTTTAAAGATAAATTTTCTTAATTATTGTAAAACAAGATGACTTTGTATCTAGACTATAAATAAACTGAACTAACAAATCATTGGTATATTGATTTTTAGGAAATATAATATTTTAAATCATATAGAGGATATAAAATAAATTCATGTTTACCTTGGGTCACTCTACATTGTTAACTATCTATAATTACCAAGACCTAGTTTGTTGATATGAGGTTAATCTCCTTATATCCTCATAAATTTCTACATGTCATCCAAAGGATACAAATTGGTGATGAAGACCATGTTAATAATGTGTTGTGAAAAACCTCAATATAATATCCATTAAGTAAATTAATATAAAAATAAATATGTAACATGACACACAAAACAAAGAATCATAGCTACAAGAAAAATGTATAAATAACATTACTAATTAATAACAATATTATAACAAAAGTCATTTTTACATCAAAAATTAAATGAATGAACCCCAAATCTGGCTGATTATATACATTGTAATATTAAAATAAATATAATTTTAGAGGCTTAAAAATAATTGTTCAAGGAGTACTTCCAAAAATAGTATCTATATAAATGATAATATCTCCTAACTCAACCAGTACCAATTTGTGATTCCATTTTCCACATCTCAAATAATGATTTTGTTTCTCTACTAAGGGTCAGATATAGGGATTGGTTACAAAACATAGTAGCCTTGTATAAAAATAACCTTAAAAATATAAAAAATTATTTGAGAGTGTATAATATATAATAAATAAACAAACATTATAATACATAACCAATTTAAGGTATGTTTGTGCTATCTATGTATCCAATATAACCATCTCCACCTTATTAGTCCAATGTCAATATATTTCATCATCAAGAACATAAGAGTTTCAATTAAAAACAAAATAAATTATACATAAGATGATATCATTCATTTCTAAAAAAATATTAAAATATAATTAATGGGAGAGTTATATTTTTATCACGATCTAATCACAGAATTATTAACACCATAGTAGATGACAGAATAGAAAATACCTTACAACCAATTGAATGGGAATATTATTATAAATTTTTATGATAAATTAATGGATTAAACCTATCGAAAAAGTAACAAAATGTTGGGTAACATAAATAAAATTATCATTACTTTTTCAATTATATCAAGAAAATCATCCAAATTTTTATTTGGGTGTAATCCTACATAAATCTCTAGAATATAATATTAATAATACTGAAAATTTTTTAAGAATCTCCTTGATATAAGCCACCCAAGGATCACTTATATCCAAAAATAAATTCAAATAAATTAAAAAAATTGTATGTGATATATTTTTACTAAAAACATAGGGTCTTAAAACACACAGAATGACCCTTAACATCACATAATCTCTTTTCAAGGGTTAACTCCTTTGAACCAACCAATAATATCATGCACACTATCACATACCAAGATAAAGATGTTTTCTTTCATTCCCTTCCACCGAAATTTATAAATAACGTCACCACTCTATCCTAAAAGATATTTTAAACATGTCTAATATATATTTCATTTCTTATGAATCTATCTGAGTTCATAATTAACTATATTAGTAAAACCTATAAATAATCATCATATATAATAGATGTTTGTTCCAAGAATAATAGAACACACTCATGCTCCATTGAAAACATATCCATGTTATGGTCAACACATTAATAATACCATATAAAAATTATTTCTTACACATATATATCAATATTGATGAATGGAAAGGACTTACTACCTTTATTGTGAAAAAGTAAGATTATATAAGTGTATCAGAAAAATCAACATTAATCCACAAAAATAAGATAATATGATATAAACACATGATTAATGTATTTTAGATGGATAAATTTTAACTCATTAATAAAAACCATGATTACATCTTAAGTATAGTTTACTTTAACTAGAGATGATGATCATACATGATAATGTTTCAATCCAAAATGAAATACAGTATTGACAGATCATAAAACAAGGATAATTCAAGGGATGGGTAATAGTGCCAAACATATTCTAATAATGGAGGACAATATGTACATTAAGTAATTTTAAATGAATTTAAAAAATTACAATTAATTCATTTCATCTACAAACAACTCGGTATCGAGCATGAAACTCCCATAGTGTCATTTTCTAGAATAAATTCATTATTTTTAAATTTTACTCTCATTTAATATATTTTTTAGTGTTTTGATGGTTTTTTGGAGTTTTAATGTTTCTACTGTAATTTTTTATGAAGTGTACTTGGGTTATCATGGCACGATCACCGATGTTGGAATGATTATATTCCATGATAAGGGTGGAGTCATTAAATCGATGTGTAAATTTTGAGTATCGAAATGAATTTATTCAAAACTCTTTCCACAACCCAATAAAATCATGAAATGGTGGGTTTCTATTTTCCATTGAAGGTTATAAATTCTTTTATGGAAGTAGTAATGTGAAATCATATACAAGGGGAATCATGAAATAATGTGTATTAGGAACTTTATATCATTAACAATTACCAAAAATATAGTCATCAGGGTACTCTTACATATTGGAAAAATACATAAATATTATAGAGTTCATGAACATTTGAAGAAGGTGGAGGTAAAAAATGAATATGTGAGGTCACATTGTAACCATATATAATGATATTTAAGGGACTCATGTGTATGGGTAACCCTATGTGTATGATCCCCTGTCTCTAGAAAAATTGAATGAAGGATGATGTCACATTTTTACAGGTAAGTTACATCTCATGATGGGAGTGTCGTAGCAGAGATCCATGTAGTGAGTCTTGTTTGAAGAAGGAAACAATGTAATGAAGATATTAGTAATGTATTTGTATGACTTGTACATGGGAGTCATGATTTTGTCCAAACAATTGGGAGTAATATCACACTATGAGCACAAATGTCACACATTAATCTGCAACGAATATATTACATAAAATATTATCTCAATAATTTTTTAAAATAAAAAGTGTGGATTTTATTATCATTTAGGTGTTATCATGAGGGTATTCTATTTCAACATTCCATGTTGTAGATGTATCGCCTCCTATAAAATATTCCCTTCCCTCCCAATTTCTGATGGTTATTCACCCAAAATAACTAATGGTCCATTTAATAAGTAATTTTACTACTTATTCTAATTATATTTCTCTTAAGGATTTGATTCATCAAAATTTACATAGTTTCCTAGGGTTTATTCTAGAATGAAAGATGATGTGGTGTTTTTATAATGGTGATTTATATTATCTTCCTTTTTTGGGTTATCATTATCTATATATATATTCATCGGTTTATGTTATGTGGTTTCATGGGTGACTTTTGATTTAGAAACAATATATGGTTTCATATTTGGAATGTTTTTTTAAATGATTTAAAGTAATTATATAAAATTTAGAGGAATGGTTTTGATATGATATATTCATTTCACACATTTTTGGGATATTATTAGGAAATGTGATTTTGAAATCATTTTTTATATATGAAATTTATTATTCTGATGACATGTTTGATAAAACACGTCTTTGAGTGGAAATAATTTCTGAAATGAACATTATAATACATTAATAATGATTTTTATTCTAGGTAACATATGATAAGTACCTATTGGGAATTTTTGACACTCTCCCTATCTTTTTACTATAAAAAAATTTATGAAGCAAGATAGATCTACACATTATTTCTCTTATTATTGATTGATATTAAGATGCCTCATGGGTCTACGTGTGGTTTCAAATTATATGTCTTAGACATAATAATGTAAAAGGATTTTGGTGGTCCATGATTATAATATCTCAAAGAGTTTTTTCATGAAACACATGGTGTGATATTAAATAGTAGCTTATGAACACACCCTAACTATACCAAATATGTGGGTGTGAGCCCAATTCTGAATTATTCGGGTAAAGGAAATTCCCCCATTGGAGCCAATGCGCATTCAATTTATCCATGATTAGTATCATTTGAGGTGTCCATGTGGGATTGAGTAGTACATTAACCAATGATGAGTAGTAGTTTCATTTAATTCATTTTTGTATAGATTTTTATTAAGAAAAAAATTATTATATAGTTTTTTTTGATTCACATATCATCATCTAGATTTTTTTTATCAGATGGCTCTAAATTTTTACCAAAGATACCGTATATATTTAAAATTGATGATTACAAGTAGTTTTTAATGGATATTATTTCACTTATTTGGTTGCACTACTCACCATTATCTGATTAGTTCGCATCATGTTCCCAATAAGGATCTTCTTGATATGTTGTTTTTGTGAACACAATTCTTATAGGTCTGTATTTGATGACAAGGAAATATTTTCCATCATATCGGAACTAATAAAACCCTTAAGTCCCTATCATGAAAATATTTGGGTGCCTATATTTGGTGTCGCCTAGGTTGGTTCATGAAACAAAAGTATTAATGTCATGTTTTTATTTGTGTTATTATTATTTGAAATTATCATAGATGAGAACTAATATTATTGGAACTACAAAAGTAGGTTCAGAGGAGTGTTTGAACAATAATTTTATTTCAAATGAATGTGTTAAAAGGGATTTTTGGGAAGTTAACATTTTCTCATCATAACCATCACATTCCATAGGTTTTAAATAGGAATGAAATAAAGGTTGTAGAACATTTACCCAATAAGATAAATTTTATAATGGGTTATATTCTACATTCTTTTCCCATGATTTTTAATACATACATGTACTCGTAAAATGTTTTAATGGTATCAATTGAATTCAAATATCTTTTTTAATATCATTTTCATACTTTTTATCTAATTTTATGATGTATCATTCCATGATGAATGCCTCATGATAATATTATGTGAGGATTTGTAAATAACATTAATTGGATAATAATATTATATATTGTATTTTGAAGGAGACGATGGTGAGATACATATATTACATGGATCATAGAGAATGATTTTGTATTTAACCACTATCCATATATATTAATTCATGGTTTAAAAAATAATTTAGAGATAATGAATTGGTAGGAATATTTTGGAATTATTTTTTTATTCTTTGAGACTCTAGAGTCCACTAATTAAATTACTGCTTTTATACTAAAATATATTATATAGAAGGGTTCGGTGTTGATTTTATAACCTTTTTTTCATTGAAAAATTTAGTTGAATGACTTTATAATCATGTTGACTATGAAAATTTATCCAGATACACTATAATAAGAAAAATCTCAAGAACATGTTTTCTTTTAACAAATAAATTGGATAGTTATGTAATTTGAAACCTAGTTTCATGTGAGCTTCCATTTTACACTCGTTATGGTTTCAAATGATGACTTAAAATAAAGATGATATGAAATAGGCCAAAATAATAGATTTCAGTACAAAAAAAATATTGTTAAATATTCCCACCCTTGTGAATGTAGTGTATTAAGACTTCATGGTAGAGATAAAGCTGTTCATATCATTAGGGGGTTGAATGTCCTTCTATTCACATTGTACTTACTAATTGTTTCACATGTGGAAAGAAGTGGGATGAACCTTTAAGTGGTAGTAATGGTGGATAACATCATCCATCATAGATGGAATCACAAAACCCAATGAGAATTAGATCTATTTTATCCATATATGGGGAAAGGTTGGGTATATTAGACCATATTTCTATGAGGGACCAATGTTTTTCGATATATGAGGGAATTAGAACATCTCTATATATTTCATTGATAAAATAAGTTTCCTCTATGTGATGTAGACTACAAATTTCATAGGGGACCTGTACTTATTTAATTTGATTATATGGTATTGGGGACCTATCTAAGAGGATTTGGATGTTTAATTCATTCAATAAAAGTGTATATTTATTTAAGGGTCGTTCCTCAGGTTTTTTATCGGTCTTAAAGAACCTATAAAATGGAAGTGTTAATGTTATTAATTTTTTTTCATTTTTCATTTTAATTATTTCAATGTCACAAATATATAATAAATTGTTTTGTGGTAGATTTTAGTTTATTGGATGAATCTAATGCTAAGAGGTCACATGGTCAGAAGACACTTTTGTTGAGAATTTTATGATATATGAATAGGGAAATACTTTTGTGTGTTTTTTGTAAAATATTTATAACCTAATATAGCCACCCGATAATATTTATATAAGTAGTGACTAACCTTAAATTCATATAGATTTATGTATCCATGGAATATGACAGAGGTGCATAACCACCAGTTTAGGTCAGAACATGCATGAGGACACAGTTATTTATTTTCTTATAAATGATTCATGGTATGAAAACCATGTTGGATGATATTGTTGGACCACTATATTAGATTGAACTAATGGGTTTTCATGAAGCAAATGAGGTTCCCATAACATAATAAGGCATAAAAATACCAAATTTAACATAAAATGTATGATTTATTCCATCGAACACTGGTCATTCCATAAAATATTTAGGCATTCCATCTTTTATTTTAAACATTGATAATGTACATTTTTCTAATCCATGTGATATAGAGTTTTCATTTCATAAACAAAATAATTCAAGAAGATGGTTTCAAATGAATCCCAATACTATTAGTGAGTAGCTAGGTTGTTAGATAATGAATTATTTGGTGTGGTGAGGATTGTATATGATAATGTGATGGAAGCTGAACATGATCTTTCTTGTTAATATTATCACCATTAGATGTGAAAAATGAAAAATTCTTACCGTAAGAATATAAAATATTTATTCAAGAACTAGAATATCAATTAAAATATCATATTTATATTGTGTTCTACACTTACATATTACTAGAAGGTGACTGGATTCCCTAACAGAAGTTACATGTACATGAAGATAAAGAATAATGATCATAGAAAGTATGATAACGGAATATATATGATGATTTATCAAATATAATGATTTTTAGATGTAGGATTAACTTTCATGGAATTTCATTGATGTTCTGTTAATTCATAACATTATTTTAGTGTATTTATATTCACAATTAAAAATAAATTTATTGTTTTTAGTGCTTATGACGATAGAATATAAACCATAATGAAGAATGTTTCATAAATTTTCATACATGTGGATATGTGTATACGTTTGAGTAGAGTTTGAAGTTATTTATAGTGTGATAAAGATAGAAGATTAAGTCTTAATACATCAATAGTTTATTTTATTAGATAAAATCCTATCATCGAATTAAAATTTTAGTGGTAACAGTTATTAGCCTCTGAAATCACATGATTAATGCTATTGGGTATTCAAGGATTAAAACACTAGATAATTTGGGTGTTGTGAAGAGGAAATAAAAGTATGATAAATGATAAATGGTGTAGTTAATATTTTTTTGTACATGAGGATAAATTTTTTATTTTTATAATGTAGAAGATAAGTAGTATATTTCAATTCAATAATATCTAGATAATGAAAACTTACATGAAATAATTAAATTAATTATTATTCATTATATTTAATTCATTGAAAAATTCATGTCTGGGTGATGTTATATTGGATGTCCAAGGATATCAGTCATAGTAAAAAAATTATTTTTACCAAGATTCTAGGGATCTTTGAATACTATTTAAATACATATTCCTAGAAGGGATAATCAATGATATTTTTTATGAAATATTAGAGGGGCCATTATGTTGATCAAATATATTTCTAAATGCATGAATCTATCACTGAAATAATACAATGAATATAAAAAGCATTCATGAATTTATGAGTATATATGGTTATATTATCTTGATACATTATATTTCTCATTCATTAAGAACACAAGTTTTTGTTTTTGATGAGTATTCAATCAACATTATTTATAAGATCAGAAGGATCAAAAAATGGATGACCTTACCAAGTTTTTCAATTCTAAAGAGTATGTGAAAATTTAACAGATCTACATTATTGGGAATAAAGTATTATATATATTTTTGATTGAAGTTTTATAGAATTAATTCTGAACAGTATACATTGTGAGTCGATATCAATGTTAATATTTCAATTGGAAGGGGAACACTTTTCCATTTTTGGATATGTAACTCTATTTATGCAATGAATTATGCCTGTTTTGTTGGTTTATTGGTGGATCTATGTAGCATGGGATGCATATTCAGTGGGTTTTATTTTTACTGTGAAGTTATTCAATTCATATTCCATCGTAAACCATCTTAGTGGAATTTCTCTTCAATTCCATACTTCACCCTCCATGATGTGAGTTGTTGATGTCATTTTGTTATTTTTTGACTCTTTAATGGTGTATAAGGCTCCGGTAGGGATGTTATTCAGGATCTCAATTATCCATTGAAGTGTTTTTTTAATAATTAAAATTTATTTGGAGTACTAGTGTTCACTTATAATTTTTCATTGATAATTACAGCCTCTAATAATAACCAAACACATTAATTTATATAAACCTATATTGGGACTGAGCATTATAAAAACTATTATTCCATGCATTTATTTTCCTTATCATTTTATGAAAGTGATATTAATTTATATAGTTTAGAGGACTAAAAAAATAATGAGTTATAGAGGATAATTTTAGTAGAAAGGAAATTGTAAAAGATAACCACAAAATCATCACTATTAACAATGGTTTATATATTCCAATGAACTTAAATAGATTTTATAGAATCCCATGTTCATTTTGTATGATCCTTATTTACTTATCATCATAATCTCAACAAAGTTAAAAATAGATGAATTACTTCAATTAAATAAAATTATCAAGGATGGATGAATATTATGATACCCTATATTCTGTCACTTGTCCTGAAGTTGACCAATATAGATTCTGTTGGATTTCCATTAAGGGTTAAAAATTCTCTTATGAACTATTTTTAAAAAACTAATCTTCATGTAAATGATAATTTCAAAAATTCTATTATTATATTAGTGTATGATAAGGTGTGTATGAAAATAATGGGTCATTAAATAATGAAGGATTCCTAGGAAAACATAAACAAATCATTGAGTTTAATGTAGCATTATAGAAAGAAACACATTATAATTAGTAAAAAGAGTTCATAATAATTAGTAAAATAGATAAAAAACTATTAAAAATTACATCACTAGAGTGAATGAAGTTTTTATCAACATTAGAGAAATCAATGATATTCTAAAATATTTAACTATTGTAAAAAACATAATGATTAACATTCAATATGCTATTGTTTATAATAGAACTGAATTATAATATATATATGATTTTTATCTTAATAAACATCATGATATACATTTTTATGTGAAATAAGGAAATCCATAATATTAAAAGATTAAGGTTAAAGAGCATATAGATTTTTAATCTGTGAAGAATTGTAAAATATGAGAATAAGAATATGAGGATATGTTCCCTTATAAATAAAATATTCAGAAGATGATTATGGCCAGGACAATATGATCATGATTCTTATCTCTATGAATTTTTAGATTAGAAGAGGTAAGTACAAATGAAAACTACCACTAAATGTTTTTGGGTGTGTGGGATTTAGAAATTTTATATTAAAATGTACAAATTAGGAATATGGAGAGTATGATAATGAATTTTTTGAATAAAATACATAGAGAAATATGTGGGGTAAAAATTTAAATGATATTAAATAATAAATTATAAGTAGTTAAAATGTCAATAATAATAGAAGAAAATGTATATTGACTAAAATGAAGAGTATTTTTCAATATACATCAGTTAACTAGGATACAATGTTTTGGATAAGTATATAACCATCATTGATTATTTTTAATGATCTAGAAAAACATTAAGATATGATGTAGAATAAGGTGAAGGAACATACCTAGAACATATGTTAAGATCAGAACATTTAGATTTTATTGAAAATGAAACTAAATATATGAATTATTTTAGGTTTGTTGTAAAATTTATTTGAAAAGTAAATTGATGTAAAATAATAATTTAGCATAATAAAAGACTCATATTTCAAATAAATTAAAAATCCTATGTCAAAATTTATTGAAAATGAAAAAAAATTGAGAGACCGTGATGAAAACAAAATCAATATATGAGGAGTTATATATAACATAATCGTGGTGTCTTGACTATAAAACTAAATTAAATAAGTTGAATGAGAACTTACGTAATATTTTTGAGGTAAAGTATAAAATATCTCACGCTTATAAGAAAACTTAGACAAAAATTCATGGGAAATCTATATTCACCAAACATTAAAAAATATATGAATTTAATAACTATGAAGATGAAAAAAAAAACTAATCATTTGGTCACATGGGTTGATAGAAGATTTAATAAATATTCTACCTCAATGTATGTAAAGAGTAACTTCCAAAAAACCTATTCCTCACACCAAGGTAAAACAATTGGTTTAATATCTACTCAATCTCAACAAACTCAACCATTAAAATAGTCATATTACTATGAAAGATCATGTTTCAAAGTATATTATTTGGGTTATTGGATCTTCTTACACAAAATGTATAAATACTGTAACAAAAATTCGCTCAATGGGATTAAGAGTAAATTATGGGGGTAACCGTACCAAGAAAGGAAGAAACATCGTGATGTTAAATGATGATATCAAACAGAGCAAACCAGAAGATATAAACATATAAAGGAAGAAGAAATTGAACTTCTTAGTGGATATTTTTAAAATATGTGACCAAATATATCTGTATAATGAAGTTTTCATGAAAAAACTAATAAGAAAAATTACACTTTCAAAACAATGTTATGAGATAAGAGAAATGAATGATATCGTATTTATAAAGTTCCACTAAAATATGGCTAAAAATATAAACCATAGATAACTCATTGAGGCTAATAATCACATATAAAAGGTGATGGTAAAATATAGGAAAACATTTATTAAAATGAGAGGGGATGACATTCATTTAAAAATTATATTTCCCTATTAGTAACAGGAATTGATATGACTAAAATTGAAGCGCATAAGTTAAAGATAATTGAATATATGTTTGTTGATGGATTTAAACACACCGTACATAGTAGTATCCAAACCTGTGATGATGTGAATTTGGATATCATAAATAAATATTCTTATATAATATAATTTTTTAAAGATTTAAGAATTTATACTGAGGTATATATAATCAATGGTATTTTATTCCATATTACTGATACATGTTATTTTCAAGATTAGTGAACTATGGATGAAAACATGTTGTGGATCCAAATACCTAGTCATTATGGAAAGAAGTGGATAAGAATGATTTCAAAGGAATATATTGTAAAATTTATACAAGAACTAAATAGGTCATCTGATGTTATTTTCATGACATTACAGAAGGGAATGATGGTTAGTGAATGTCACAGGAAACTAGAAATTTAGTACACTATTCTTAAAAGGATCATAAATTCTATACTATGATTATGTATAATACATTCATCAAAAAAATTAGTACATATAGATTTTTACATTAATTTATTATTTTCACATGAATTGCTGAAATAATTTTCATTAACCATATATCAAAAGCTAGGGAGTTGTTCAAAATTATTATAAGTGATATTTAGAAGGATCTAGGGGTAAATTTTTCATTTTTGATAATGGATACTGGATTTTAATACATAGGTAACTATTTCATATCCTACCAAAAGAGAAATATAATCAAACACTAGTACTATACTCCATAAAATCCTCATAAAAATAGTGTTCTGTAGTGGGAAAATAGAAGTCTATTTGAAATGGGAAGAACTGTGTTCTCTGTGTGTAATCCTTAAAAGTTTTTTTGGATAAATTCAATATGAACTGTTATACACTATGAGAAAAATTAAAATAATATAATAAAAAATGATTCCCTGTGATACGTGGAATTAGAAAACTTCTTCACTGAAACATTTTACATTTTTTGGAGTCCCTTATTAATAAATATTAGAAATATAAATTCAGTAATGTTTAATAAAAAAGGCGATGAATGTATTTTCATGGTATATTCATCAAATATAAAATTCTCTAGGTATTTTAATAAATGTAAAAATAAGTTGAAAAAACTGGATTATTTAATTGAAGGTAGAATGTTATCTTCCAAAGGAGTTGAGGAAAAGAAGAAAAAAAAAGTTTTATCGCAATACAGGTGGATTCTAATAGTTCCATTCAAGCAGATTTTATATCCAAAATAAAAGTACTAAAATTACAGAATATTAAAAATAAAGTTAAAATAAAACATTTCTTCCTAAGTTAAGCTACTCTGGTTTACATGAGATGGAATTTTTGTTTTGAAAAACCAATAAAACCAATCATATAGGTGGAAACATAGTCAGTTTCATGATTATATTCCCATATAGAGTTCTTAAATATGATAAATGAATATTTTGAACAAATTGAAAAAAAAATTAACACCATGGATCTTATTCCGCAACTTGAGGGAAAAAATTACGAACGAAATGGGGTTTTTAAATAATTTGAATAAAATAGATAAATTTTTAGGAATAAATATTAGTTAGTTTTTAATGGATATTCACTAATACATGAAACTAATTTTGAAGAAACATATTCTCTAGCCACATAATGTGAAACCATCAGATGATTTTTATATGTTATTGCAGATCAAGATCATATCTTTTTTCAAATTTATGTTAAGTAGGATATTCTAAATGGTGATCATGATAAAGTTGTTTATGTAAAGACACCTGATATATTAACACTTGGAAATTAATTAATCATAATATATAAAATAAAGATTTAATTATTTGTGGTAAATAATATATCTTGTTATTATAATTGAAAACATGATGGTTCTTTGAAGAAGTACAACTTTTCAAATAAAAATGATGATATAAGATCATATGTAAAAATTATGCATGTTGGTACTCAGTCAGTCACTACATCCATTGGTGACATTTTTTTCCTGTAAAATAAATAAAACAGGTTAAAAATTTTTGAAAAAAATAAAGAAGAACATTGAGATCTCAGTTATCATTATTTAGAATTTATTTTCTGTAACTTCATATTCAATATAAATGAAAATAATGTTAGCACACCTGCTACTATTTATGTCAAATGATCAAAGATGATGCATAAAATTATATGATTGAAAAGAACATAATAATTTTAATCAAAAGATATATTTATCCTACTAAATTTTAATAATATATTTTATATAATATAACTTTGTGAGAAAGATACCGGAGTGATTCATAAGAATCACACATGTCAGTAGAAACAATAATCTATCGGTATGTTAATGGAATATTGAATTATTTCATGATGTTTTAATTTTTTAATGGGATTAATAATAGTTGTTTCACTAATTATATTTCAAAATGATATTATAATTATCTATAATCATCATTATAAATAACATTATTTTTTGGAGGATGATATGTGACATAAAATAATCAAAAATAATGTTTTATGAATTTAAATTCAGTGGAGTGGTGTCTGTTTCTTCCACACATGCATGTAAAAATTTGATATGGATGGAATTTTAACTTTATTATTAGATGGTTTATATTAAACATACATTGAAAATTATTTTCCAAAATCATTTTGAAATTTATTTTAACTAAAAATACAATGAAACACTCCCAATCCATAAATATTTAAAATATCTATCATTTCTACAGAAAAACAATTATGAGTTGAGTTGAAAAGTTATATTATATTTCAAAACCATATCAATAATTTATGTACCCACCAATGTTATTCCATGTTAAATATTAAATGAATTGAGGGTAAAAATTCATGTTTAGTCTCCACCAGTCACATAATAATGTTTCATTGAAAACCCCATTTATCTTCTAATTATTTTTTTCATAGAGGGAGAATAGTTACATATCTCTATACTTCCCTTATATTCAGTTAATATAAATATATTTCTATCATTAAAAGGGATGGTAAATGATCTTTAATTTAATCCTATGGAAGATTATTGAGAATGATAAAATCAACATTACGGTCTCAAAGTTTTTTGACAAATATGGATGGAAATCATTCAAAAACATTTATTAATTCAGAAGTATTATGTATAGATAGATCTATATGAAAAATTTAATGGTTTGATGGAATATTCAGAGTATTTGATGTATTATTTGTTGATTATGATATAGAGAGAAACTCCAACATGGAAGATTTCATAACCCATATATTGGAGTTGTTATATTTATTATACTTTTTATTAAGAATTTGTCCCAATTTTTTTATATTGAAGATATATGTGATATTATTGGTTTGAGTATCTCAATGTAGAAGATTAATTTATGTATATATGGTTATATGACCAAAAGGTACAATATTTTTATTTTTACAGGCTCTGCAAAGAGAAATATTTTTTACACTTTGATAAAAACTTTGTTTCCAACCTTAGATAGGTGTTGAAGAAGATATGAAAATGTACAAGACAATCATTATGTATCTACATCTATGTTTCCATGGAATACGATATGCAAGGATAAAAACATATATGTATTTGTATTTGAAGAAGGATTTAGTACGTGAGTATCACGTGATGGGGGGAGGGATGGAACACTATGCAAGTTGGTATAGGTGGAGAACTATGGTTGGTGGCCCCAATGGAATTGTTCAAATGTATTGAGTCGCAAAGAGTATAATAATTCATGAAGAAACCCATAAGAAAATATGATATAGAATTACTTATAATGGACATTATTCACTCATTATAAAATATATGAAATGGATATTATTTTAAATGATGGTACCACCTATTGTTTTTGATGCCCTGAAGTAGGGTTTAGATATTAGATTTCAAAAAATTATGAAATCTTCATTTACATCATTATAAATATGTAGGAATGATTAAATGGGTTACTAGATGAAGAAAAACATGGAGTTGTGATGAAATTAGATCATAATATGAAGGCAACTAAAAATGATATTTATTGTTAATACAATCTTCTGTAAATAAAGATAATCTGGGAGTCCCATGGGATAACTATAATATGACCATGTGAGTAATAATTATTCAATAAAGTAATCATAGTATTACATTGATTAAAGATTGAAGATTACTGAAGGATTCCATGAAAAAGGAGATGTTATATTAAGCTGATAAATCATGATTTTTAAAATTATAATAATTGATTTAATTGAATGATGTAGCCAATAGAAGGTGATCAAGGGTATGATTTATTTCACAAAGATATTATTTGATGTTTTTTAATTTAAATAATTTACATTAGTTGATATGCTTCTACGATCTAATATGACATGAATTTTTCTTTGATTTAGTAGATGAACATTATTCTGAAATGAATAACATATACATAATCAGACATACATTTCATGTTTTATATGTATTTTTTTCATTTTAAGGCAGTTATAGGAAGAGAAAGATAGAAAATAAATTCCAGAATGGTCAAAAAATCATTTGATTATAAGGAAGACAATTTTCAAATAAAAAAGGATAGCGCATTGGATGTTGGAATCCTGAATAATAAGATTAATTCTATAATTTATTGAATGATTTAATAATCACTTTTTCTAGGAATATATTAGAGGTAATTCATGGTGTCTGAAAGATAATTAGCCTATTGTAAATGATATTATTCATAAAAAATATTCTAAAATCCAGAAAAGAAGGAAACTAGTATATTTGAGTTTAAAAAATGATAATAAATGAATTCATATATGAGTGAGAAAATGAGTAAATATCCTCTTGTTTAAAGCATAGTAAAATTTATTTTTTGATCAAGATATAATAGATATAAAATGATTAAATTCATGAATAAAATAATTTAAATGTCTTTTAGAATTGAAAGAAATTTCAAAATCAATAAACCTATATTCCCGGTTGGTCAAATGTAGTTAATTGACTCTAAAATTTTAGGGGTATTTTAAGGAATTATATCATAAGTATGAATGTGTGAATTTATTATTATTGAAATACCGTGAACCTTTTCACTATTTTGGATTTGATAATTATAAATTGATAGATTATTTTTAGTCTTAGGGATTCTCATTATGGGATAAGATGGATATATGTTATTGTTGATAAGAGTTTGAAAAACATTGATCAATAAATTTGAAGGGTTATTGAAGGACTAATATTTCATAGGCTTTTAGAGATAAATATGGATTTATAAAATTTAGAGATATTTAGATTTGAAAAACCAAGACTATATCTTCCTTTGATTATTGTTTCTTGGAATTTATACAATATAATAATCATTATGAGAAGGTATTAATGTTCAACTATTATCCTTTATTTAAATAAGATTAATACATTTTGACTTGTGGGAATATATATTATTTTTTTCAGAATATACAATGTCATTTTTTAAAGATGTATCATTTTTAGTTAGTTATTATTTTGACTAGATATTTGTATATCATGATAACCAAAAGAAACAACAAGGAGTATTAATAAATATTGGGAATAAACCATGTAAACACCTCTGTGTCTTGCATTTATTTTCCTGGTCATTGTATGTGAGTCAAGTGGAGTTATAAAGATGAGATAATCAGAACATTAATTAGATATAGGGGATAATTTTATGATAAAGTAAATAATAAAAAGTCAACACACATTTACCCCCTTCAGAGTGGATCATATATTATAGGTAACATCAGGCATTAACAAAATTTAGAAGAAAAGTAGTTTTATGGTTTAGAGAATGTTCTGGCGGTTTCAACTATAGGACTAATGATGGTGCATAGTAATATTCTTGTTTCATCACTTATGAATATTTATTAATTTGATATAGATGTATCCCATTTATATATATCTATATTAAAAAGTAATATATTGAATCTTTCGTTTGACCTTATTTCATAAATTATGGAAATATCTACAGATCATGGGAAGAAAAAGGAGCATGAATTCTGATGTTCTTAATTTGTTGACTCTATTTCTACAGTGTATTTATCATAATATATTCATATTACTAAGTTAGACCACTTTTATTGTATTAATGGGGTGGAATATTTGATATTTTTCATGTACTATACTGATCGTTATCATCAAAGGGTTACCATTACTACCCCAGAAAAATATTTCATTGATTTCATAGAGAATAGGAAATAAGGTTTAAATGATTGTGACAACCTATTTTCAAATTCAGAAGGAAGATATAAAATATATCATCAATTATAGTAGATTCAAAAGAGTAATAATCTATAAGTGATATTTCTCTCATGGAAAAGTAGTTTTCTAATATATTCTAAGAACAGTTCATAGAGTTTTTACCAGACCGGGAGGTCATTTTTACTATACTTTTGGTTCCTAAGACACTATATATTTTATATCACTCATATCTTATTGATTAAACAATATTAAAATATCTGAAAAATTAGTTTCATGATTTGATGTAAAAGGAACCATTCATCCCAGTGTTTATCCTTGGGAAACCCCTATTCTTGTTTTATAAATGTTGAGAGACACTTCACTTGGGTAGGTATAACATAATTCTAAATCAGGAGACTGTCCAGAAAAAATAATCTTTCCCCATGTTTATTTTACCTTTTATTTACTGAAGGGGAATAGGTGATACTTAAAAATTTATCTTCAGTTGGGGTATCATCAACATAGCCTAATGGATTTGGATATTGTTAATATATTTATTTGATGTAGTTTGGCCATTATGAATACTTGGTGATTCCATTTGGTTTAACTATTTTTCATATACTTTTTGAGGATATTATATCCAAAATACATCCTCAAAGACATGAAACATTCATCATGTTATTTTTTGATGATGACATGTATTATGTGAAAACTGAAGTGAATAATTACCATCATTTAATAATTTTTTGGGGAACTCTTTCTAATCATCACCACTATGGAAAGAAAAAAACTATATCTTTAAGATCAATAATGTTATGTTCCTTGGGTGTTTGGTGTTTGAACAAGAAAATTTTATTTATTTGTATTAATTTAATAATATTATACCTTGTGAATAACCAAATAATATATTTATGATTCATAGTTTATTAGTTTTAGCATGTTAATATCAACAGCTTGATAAGGATTCATCTAACATCATATTACCTTTTTCCATATTCACTCTGAACTGGGGTTGATGTTTCAATTGATCTATGAGATACATTTTTCAATCTATGAGTAAAATAGATAGTTTATTTCCATTCCTATTTTTTACCTAAATACATATAGATATATTCCATTTATTTTGATGCATCTAGTATAAGATTGGGTTGTGGGATTATATAGGGTAAACATGCAGTGGTGCAAAGTTTTCATCAACTTCATCCACCTGAAATGATTTTCCAAACACATTAACATGAAATATCGATTCTTATTTATGCTCTCAAATATTGATTCAAATACCATTATTTTATAAATTCATGGTCTATATCGATCACAAAATATTGAACTATATTTTCACTACAAAAATTATTGACTCTTAGGCAGGGTTAATAGCTGTAATATATCCCTACATCATTTTAATCCTTTCTTATTCACCCCCAAGAGGTAATTTTTTTATAGTGGATCCTAATAGGAAAATATTATCACAAGGTTTGAAGGAAACCAGTGATTAATGGAACCCAAAGAGTCTTGTAGATGACATACATTTAGAGGTGAATGGTGGTTATGATAATATGTTCATAGATAACATTTATTTAAACTATTATATTTAAGGTATTATTCTCTTCAATCAATTTGGGTATTAAGAGTTTTATAATATCAGTATAACTATATATGCTAGGGAGACCATTGAGGAGATACCTATACAAGTTGTTGAGGATGATATGAGACATAATATGTCATTTTTCATGATTCTATACTTGTCCATGGGTTAAATTATAGCATGAAAACATTTTAGTTTTCTTCATCCTATTCTTGTTACTACATAGAAATGGGATGAGATTTATATATATTTTATTATCATATTACCTCATATTCCTCATGGTAATAATGCAATCTTGGTGGCGATATATTTAGTGAAAAATAATTTAAATTAATTATTTCCATGAAAAATAAGAAGGTATAGACTCTCCAAATGTTGTATCTGTAAGAGACTATGTCAATAAATGACATATTTTTAGCTTTAATTTATCATAGTAATACTTATTTCATATTTTATTCCTAAAATATGTTCATGTTTTGATGAAAAATGAGGTGTGGTTGAGAATGGATAATCCCCCTTAACAGATGTCCAAACATATTGGGTGACACAAAATCTATAGGATATGATTTGTGATTATGTATTATACATCATAGGTTTATTTGAAATCCATTTTGACTTTTTTTATTTCACATATAATAAATACTATGAATCAATTATTTGAATGGATCTCATATAATCCTTATATGGTCATGCATGATAGTCCCCCCTCTATTTGATAGATCTAGGTGAGACTTCTCTAGTGGACTAGAGCCCTATTCTAGTGATGATAAGTAGGTTTGAGATTATCTTAATGTATGTATCAATGGTCCTTTTCAATATAAATATTTTATCGATCATCTTCATCATCCATTGGAATTATAAGCTGATTATAGGGTTTTTTTAGAGGTATCACCTTCTTTGAGGTCACCAATAGCTTAACAGACTAGGGAATATAACACTTAGGTATTGGGACACAATTAGGTTAAGGATAGAATCATAATGGTTTCATATTCAATAGAGTTTTATCCTATTATTTCTTCTATTAAAAGTAGATATTGTTCAATTAATTTAATGAAATTTCATTTTGATCATTCCTATTTATTGAGAAGATGAGTAATGGAATTGTATTTAGATTCATCATTTATTGAGAATCCAATATGTGTATATGACTCAATGTGTGAGGTCTTGTAAGGTAAATCTATTCCATTTCTATTGATTTTGTTCCATTATATAGTTTGTTTTCATATTATATTTAAGTGAAATCTTTTTATGGGAAATGGCCTCGTATTTTTTGAATGGGTAAGGAATTATACATTAGTATCTCACTAAATTTCTCTTATCATAATACCCCAATAATAATTAAACTAATCGTTAAATATAACCATACCGTGTTCTGATACCAAAAATAATGACTCAATATAAATATATCATTAGTTTAAATCATGTCAATAATATTAAAAAAATACATCTTTTAATAGTCACAAAATCGATACAATTGAAGGTTTAGTGTATTTGAGGACCAGTAACATAAGAAGATTATTTTAAAAAACTTTTTAATATTTATCCATAATTTAAAAATGTTAGTCTCTTATCTAGACTTAACATAATTTATAATCTTAATCATAACCTATGGAACAAAAAAATAACGAAGGTGTGAGTTCAAACACATGGTAAGGTAAATCATTTAATCAATGGTTATATAAATCTAATTTGAGTATATATTGTAATGGGATAACTATCATATAAAAATCGCATTAAGGAATAAGATTTTTTCATAATAATATCTTGTGAAACATGTAATCAAAAATGAACAAACATGTACCAAGGGTTAAAAGTGTGAGATAAGAATGTAAACATGGAATTAGTTAATTTTATCACAAGTTCATATAATCGTAAATTTATTTGAACAACATAAAACAAGTCATCAATTTTAAGAGTCAAGGATTATCTCTAAGACATAATAACATATTGCACTTATGCAATCCTCACATGTCTCATACAAGGTTTATCATGAGATAAAAACATTTCCCAATGTATTTGAGTAATATCAGAGTACACCTCTCATATTATTGATATGTACATGCATATGATTTACAAATGAGAAAATGTTGCCAAACATAAAACTTAAGCATGATAAAAACCCAAGAGAGAGAATTAGGTTTCATAATCTTGTCTCAAAGCATAACCAAATGATATATTATAGAGCTTCCAAATAGAAAAATTAATTAAATAATTTTTTATGTTTATATTTAAATAAATCATATTTTATGAACATGGAGTTTCAATATAGAAAAATCCATTATATGGATTTGAAATGTGTAGATAAAAAATTAACCACATAGTGATACCTTATGAAATGAATATAAGATCTTTTAACCAATAAATGGGATGACTATATTAATTTTTAATGGAATTGAACTATGAGTGTTTTCCATTTAAAAATGATGGTTTTAAAAATTTATTCATGATTGAAAACATTTGATGGGGGTGGTACATGGAAAGATATATGAAATTAGGATATTCCCATCAATTTCATTTATTTTAAGGAAAGAATTTATGAGGGAGTTTAGAACATATTTTGTCCACAAAAAATAAAGGTGTAGAATTATAACGGCCTATAATTTTATCAATGAGAATTCACTTCTTATAATTATGTCATATAGTATATATCACTCAAAGAAACCAAAAAATATTATTCTCATAAATAATTAATCATAAATTATTCATAAAAACCCATAATAATTCGAAATATTATAGTGTACGATAAATATAAAAGAATATAATAAGAATATGATAATTTGCAATAGCATGATCCCCTAGATTGACTACGCTCACGAACTAAAATATAGAAATAAAATACAATTTTCACATTAAAATGTTAATTTTTAATAGGAAAGTATATATATAACCCTGGAAAAAATATAAGTGGTAGATGAATATCCTAATTGGTATTAATAGGAAGATAAAAAATTCTATGACTATTGGAAATATCACTGATGGAATAGTAACCAGATCATTGGAATAGTAATGTGATCATTAGGAATGGTAATCTGGCTATTAGAATAATAACCTCACCTATGAAAGTATAAATAAATTTTATTCCTCTTATAAGTGAAAGTATGAGACATTTATATCATGGTATAAGTAAATAAATATTTTAAAAATGATAAATTACATGATGGTATTATTATTAAATGAAAATGTTTGTTTAAAATTTCATAATTAATCTAAAGTTAATATAAAATATATTTTTATAAAATTGGATCATAAATTAATATTTTATTTCATTATAATTATAAGATAATTTATGTGAACTTAATTATCTTTTCAATGTGTCATAAAATTGGGTATAACATTAAAATCGGTATTTTTTTAAAAAAATGAATATTTTAATTTAAAATAAAAATCTCATATTTAGAAATTTATTTTCAAAAAATTGTGTTCATTTTTTAAATCTACACAATAAGAAAATGGTTATGGTTTAGTTTTTGAATTTTTCTAAAATAGCAGATTTTTTGGTGAATAGTGAAATAGGATATTTTATAGTACTTAACAAATACATGAATTATTGAGTAAGGGATTATGTATGGATCCCATAAGAGACCATTATTTCGAAATATACTGAACCATTTATTTTATTTATTCATATTAATCAACACGATTGATATTCTTGAGCCAAAATAATAAACAATTTAATAAAATAATCAAAAACACCTCTCTCATTCCCCTAAAAATACCAACCCTTCTACTATAACCTCCTAAGCATTGTATCTTGTATAGATTCTGAACACTTATCTTGTCAATCATATTCCCCATTTACATGATCTTCTAGTTCCAAAAAAATACAAATCCCATTTTCCTTAAGGGGGTTCTCAAAGAGATGATATTCAAGATGTAAATTCCTTTATCTATCACTTTTAAATTCTTTCTTTCTTCTACCTAATCCTCACGCAGCCTATACAAAACATTATGATAATCCAAATATCATATATATATATATATACTAGAATTTTATTGTTTTAATCTAATATCTGTCATAAAATCTCTTTACTTTCCATGTTATTTGAAAAATTAAAACATCGCCCATGATGTGTCGATTCACCGTCTTCATGGACAATGAGTTTTCATTTTTTATTACCACCCTCAACGCTAGTCATAAAACAATTTTTATGGTTAAATACAATTAAAATATGTATTTTATAACTTATTTAATATCATATGACTAATATTTAACCATAATACTAAGTAAAACGAAACTATTTCTTGATGGTCATACAAACTACCAAAATAAACTAATAAATTTTTATTAATGTTTTATCTAATGAATTATTATATTATCTAAAAATATATATATGGGAATAATTAAAATTCTGTAATTATATTAATTCCACTTCATTCAACTTATTTATTTGTTCTTACATTTTACATGAACTTCCACACTTATACACAATTAAATCGACCATGATATCCATGAAATGAATGATACTGAAATGACTGAATTATACATTATTACTCATTGAAATGTTCATAAATGAATTAAATAAAATTATCATATATAAAATTTATTTGTATAAAAAAAAATTATTATGTAATTAATGGATCTAATTTTATTATCAAGGATATTATGTTCAAGTACTAAACACATTTGAACATAAGGTATGGGATCTCTCTGAACCTCCAAATTTCATTTTAGTTACACTTTATCTTTCATTACATCAATTTATTTATTTATTATTCATATATAATTCTTCTAAATTATTTGTATATGTTAAAATATTATGTATCTATATCAATTAATCATTAATTTATGGGTAAATATATATTTTATAATATTTCCCTCTCAATTCCTCCTGATAAGAAAGCTTGGTTAAAGGTAATGTCCAAATTTTTCACACATTTTCATGTGCACTGCATAATATGTATTAGGAAAAATTTATTTTTATAAAATCAATCATTTTATCATGAAAAACTATCTTAGTAAATTTCTTGTTTTATAGAAACAAATATACCTTAATTCCCTTTAAAGACTCTTTATTATTTCCCCAAAAACAACACCTAATTGAAACATTTATAATGTTATCCAACCATAATTTTTCATGCTTTAAATTATGTTGTACTTAAATATTCATGATATAATCATAATATTTCTTTTTGAATGATATATAATTAGTTAAATACATTCTTTTTTGGATACCATTATTATAAACCCTTGGTTATTCTTTATGACATGATTATGATACCCATTTCCTTCCAAGGGTATCCCTTAAATTTGATTCATCATCGAGAACACATATTCATGAACATGTTATCATGGGTCCACCAAAATAGTGATCCAATTAATTTGTTAATATTTATTCTCATGAGAATTCATTAATGAGATTTGGGGGTAAACCTAATCCATTATGGGACCTTTTCCACCATGTGATATTGTCTTGGCAGTTCAATTCAACTTATGATTATGTCATGTTATATATTGCTATTAAATTCTTATGTTTATCTGATTATATAATTCCATGTTCTATGTGATATGATTATATATGATTATTCTAGTGTGATTCTTTTTATTTTATCATATTATTTCTTCTAACTCATGTGTTATGCTTTATTCCCATTTTTATTCCCTTACTAATCTTTTTAGATCATCCATTTTGTGTATGTATTCCCTCGATTATCCTATGCTGATATTAGAGCACAAAATAAGTTAGACGGTCATTATAGAAGATTAATAAAGAGATATTTGTTTTCTAGTATCATGTTTTTAGTTTTATATCCCTAATCATAGAAGGACACTAGACTTTATAGTCCTTTGTTTGTATTTGATGGTTAATTACTCTTAAAATGATGTAATAATATGTGAAAAGGGTTTCGGTCTATATTGTTAGTATCAAAGAAAGCTCTAGTTATTTTTAGGTGTTATGAATAGATAAAATTATTGGGACCCCAATGGATAATTATAACACCACAAATAACCTATATTGAAACTTAGGGAATCACAAGTTTAGATAAACATTTCATTTATAAACTTTTACTTCTATATTAAATGTTGCATTTTCATATTCTAATTATATGTATTCAATCCCCCCTAATTGTACTATGATTTTTTTTATAGATAATGGTTGGAAGTATGAAAAAACATTCCAAAAATCAATGTGATGGTAAATGTGATGACTTCCTGAATGAGATTCCAAATCTGGTGGGAGCGGGATCCAAGAACTTCGTGAAATTATTAAAACAACAGGATCACGTTTTGAATAATAACATGAATCATGTGCAACACCCAATTTCTCCTATAAAAGATTGAGTTGTGGTAAAATCCATTATGCAACAAATTCCTCTAATATTTAGTGGATCTTATAATCCCCTTATTATGGAATAATGGATTAACTCCATTAAGAATATATTTTCTTTCCTTAGATGCTGAGAAAAATATAAATTCATGATAGAAGTTTATAATTTTAAGGGGGTAGTTGATCAATGGTGGAAACTGATTAAAAACACAAAGTCTATTCATTAAACTGAATCCATCAATTGGGAAGGATTCGGGAAAACATTTTTCTGTAAATATTTTCCTTTAACTCTCCATCTTAAGATTGAGGGGGATTTTTTCAATCTGAAGAAAAATGAAGTTGATTATTTCTTTCGGTATGAAGAAAACATCACAAGAAATTAATTATAGGACTCTAGATTTTTCATGAACACAAAAATTAAAATGTATCAATTCTTTAGTATATTAAATCCAATTGAATAAAAATCTTTGGTGATTTGAGACTTTAACAGCTATGAAGATATTGTTAGTTGTGCCCTTAAGGTTGAAATGGAGCTTAGAGACTCTCATTAACCTTATGAGATCAGAGATAAAAAGTGTAAAATTGATTTCAATTTGGGAGGATCAACAAATAAATACCATGAAAGAGAGAAAACCTAATATCCCACATGTCAAATGTGCGGGAAAAAGTATCCTAGAAACTCTCTAAGGGGAACAATGAGATACTTAAAATGTGAAATATTGGTTAATCAGGATAATTTTTATAACAAGATTTAAAGAACATGATAATGTGGAAGAATAAAATAATTATCATACCCACATATATATTGTAGTGAAGAATTTTAACTACATGGAGCATGGGAATTGTAAGACCTAATTCCCTAAGACAATGATTATAGAATGTAATCAACCACAACAACCTCCATGGTAGAAAAGAATGGAATATGTTGTCACTACTGATGAGGTGGAGTCCGAAAAATATGTGGTGATAGTTACCCTGGTTTTTTCATTAAATAATAGAAATTATACCTTTATATTCATGTTTTACACATTCTTTCATATATTACAAGATTTATATAGCTATTCAAACACTGCATAAATTAATGAAGGTTTAGTTATCTGTGAGGATAGATAATTGGGAATTTATTAAATCCATGGTGATTCCTCATCGATCAATGTTTTTAAACTGAACCTCACATAAATATTTTATTAATTTTTTGAGTTTGATGGTATATTGGTTAGGAATTGGATATCCTTATATAAATTCAAACTCAACTGTCATGAAATGGATATCACTCTTCACATTTGGAGTCATCCTCCAATTATGTACAAGTGTAAGTTAGATGATGAATCTACATCAGAATTATCATCTAAATTGAGGATATTTTTGTCTTATGAATAAGAATATTTATCTCAGGTGATTGAGACATACGAGATGATCATGATTGAATACATTCCCACTATAAGGGACTATACTGATGTGTTGCCTACAAAACTTTTTGGTCTTCCTCCCAACTAAGAGGTTGTGTTTTCAATTACTGTTTTACCTGGATCATTACCCATATCAAATACAACTTATAGAATGGACACCACAAATATTGATGAACTATAGAAGTAGTTATAATAGATTCTTTACAGGGGTTTTATACACCTGAGTGCTTCATCATGGGGTGAACCAGTCCTCTTTATAAAAAAAGGAAGGAGAAATATTCATTTTCATTGATTATCATGATCTCAAAAAAAATCATGATAAAGGAAAAATATCCCCTTCCATATATAGATTCCTTTTTTGATCAACTATGTGGGAAAAAATATTTATATAATGTGGATCTTAGGTTGGGATATCACCGATTAAAGTTAAAGAAGAAAGATATTCCCAAAACTACCTTTTCAATAAGGTATGGGAACTATGATTTCATAGTGATTCCCTTTGGACTTTCTAATTATATAGTAATATTCATTTATTTAATGAATAGAGTATTTTGAGAATACATTGATAATTATGTGGTAGTCTTTATCGATGAGATTCTAATATACACCAAGAGTAAAGAGGAACATTTTTGATAATTTGAATATTGTGATAAAGACTTTGAGAAGGGATAGGTTTTATAAAATGTATTGTAAATGAGAGATCTAGATGGATGAAGTATAATTCTTGGGGAAAGTTATCCCCAGTAATTGAATATCTATAGACCCTATAATGATAATGGAAACTGAAGAGTGACCAAATACAACATCTATAATGGATATTCATAGTTTCCTTGGTCTATTTTGGTATTACTAATGATTTTTTAGAACTTATCTTGATTTTCAAACCCATTAACCATGCTTGCTTGGAAGGGGGTAATGTTTTTCATTACCATGGAATTTCAATAGTTCTTTCAAAATTTGAAAATTGTGTTTATGACTACACTAGTACTTACAAAACTAACAAGTGGGGAACTCTTTGTTGAATATACTGATACTTTAAAAAGGTATTCTTCTATGTGGTGATACAAAATGAAAAATTGATAGAATATGCCTCAATGAACATGAAGTTTCATTAACAAAACTATCCCATGCAAGATCGGAAGTTGGAGGCTGTGATATTTGCAATGAAAATCTAGTGGCATTAACTCTATGGGGAGAATTGTGAGATATATAATAATTATAAAATCATACAATATATATTCCCATAGAACGTGCTTATTATACTCTTATGAATATGGTAAGATCTCATAAAATATTATGACTGATAAATCCACTACAATCCTAGCAATGAAATTAAATTGGAAAATTATATTTGTATAATAGATCCCGCAATATTATCAATGATGAGAATTGAGAAGGACACAATCTTCCTAGACATGAAAATTATGGACATTGGAATCATTAAGGAAGGAAAGTCATAAATCGTTTCTCAAATTATTGCTCAACCATCCCTTATAGAGAAAATAAAGGATACACAAGGAGATGATGTGGAAATTCAGAAGAAGGTGGAAGCAGTCAGAAAGGGGAAATCCATATATTTCAAAATTTATGAGGAATGATTCATAAGATTTGGGTCATGACTACGTGTACCCTCGAATCCTGAGACAAATAAATAGATTTTTAATGATGCACATAACTCTAAATTGTCTATTCAACCACGGATCACAATGATATAACCATATATCTAAGATCACTATTGGTTGGACAATATGAAGAAGGAGATAATTGAATATACATCAATGTTCCCAGTATATCAATATGTTAAGGCTAGTAGATAAAAGTATTAGTTTATGATAATACCATTACCCGTACACACATGGAAATGGAAAAACATCACCATGGAATTTTTTATCTTACTTCTCAAGACATCCATAGGAAAATATTCTCTATTGGTTATTTTGGATCATCTTACAAAGAAATCTCACATTAATTCAATTCAATATGATTTTTGACTCAACCTACTTGCAATGTTATGTATTAGAGAAGTGGTGTGGTTTACAAAAGTATTATTATCAATTATATTTTATCATTATGTGACAATTACATCCATGTTATGGAAAAGTCTCCAAAATTATATAAATATTGAGTAGAAATTTAGTATAGCTTATCATCCTCAAAATAATGACTAATCTGAGCTGGCTATTTAGAAACTAGAGGAAATGTTGAGAGTAAGTTCTACAAACTTCATAGGATAATGGTATTAACATATCCCACTGGTTCAGTTATCTTAAAAAAATAATTTCAACTCAAGAATCCAAATGGGCACATATTAAACACTTTATGGTAAATGATGTAGAGTATAAGAATGCTAGGATGAAGTTGGTGAATGTAAGCTTTTGGGACCTAAAATTATTGAAGAAATGACTGAATAAGTGACAAATATTCATCAAGACATCAAGGAAGCCCAAACTCGATAGAAGAGCTATGTAGATAATCATCTTCAAGACTTAGATTTTGAGGTTAGTGACCAGGTATTCCACTATAGATCTTTGTGGAAGAGATTCAAGATAATTTGGAAGAAAGGAAAGATAAATCCCAGGTATGTCATCCCCTTTGAGATTCTTGATCTCATTGTATTTGTTGCATATCGACTATCACTTCCACCAACTATGTCTCAAGTACATGATGTTTTCCACGTATCCCAACTAAGGAATTACATACTCGATCACTCACATGCACTGAATTAAGAGCTGATATAGCTGGAAAATGATCTCACTTACGGGGGAAACTGATGAAGATTTTGTACCAATGAGATAAAGATATAATAAATAAGAATACTCACCTAGCCCAAGTATTATGGCAGAACCATAAGTAGAAAGAGGAAACATGGGAACTCAATGAAGCGATGAAGGAGAATTATCATCACCAATTTTCACCTTAGAATAGAAAATGAATTTTTGAGGGTGAAATTTTTTAAGGGGGGAAAATGTAATGACCCATAATTTTATCAATAGAAATTCACATCTTAAAATTATGTTATATAGTATAAATCACATAGATAAACAAAACAATATTATTCACGTAAATGATTAATGATAGATTAGTCAGAAATTAAACCAATTAGAATATGGGGCTATAAATTGAAAATAAGATAATAAGAATAACATAATTTGGATTAGATTGATCTACTAGAATGATTTCAATTGAAAACAAAACTGAAGAAATAAAAAATAATATTAAAAATAAAATATTAATTTTGAAGAAAAAGTATTTATATAACCATGTGAGAAAATATAATTGACTGATGAATGTAATAAGCGTCATTTCTTGGTAGTATTAAACCATTATGAATGTTGGAAATCAGACCATTGGAATAGTGACCAGCTCGTTGGAATAGTAATTTGACCGTTAAGAATGGTAATCCAGCTATTATAATAGTAACATAACCTACAAAAGTATAAATAAAATTTACGAATCCTATTAATGAGAATAAGATATTTTTATATCATGGTATAATTAAATAATTTTTTATAATATGAGAAATTAAATATTGATATGTTTGTAAAATGTAAATGTTTATTAACAATTTTATAATTAATATAATGATTTAAAATAAAATTTCTTTTCATAAAATAGATTCATAAATTTATATTCTTTTTATTATAATTTTAAATTAATTTTTTGAGATCTTGGTTAATTTTTCAATATGTCATCAATTCAGTTATAATATTAAAAAAAATAGATTTTTTAATAAGAAATTTTTTTAATTTAAATTTAATTCCCCATATTTAAAAAATTATTTTCATAAAATGTATTTAATTTATTAAATATTCACATTGAAAAATATTTAAGGTGAATTTTAGATATATTTCAAAAATAATTAATTTTTGTGAATAGTAAAATATGATAATTTACGGTATTTAAGAAATACATGAATTATTGAGTCATGGATGATGTATGGATGTGGTAATAACTCATTGGTTATACCTATCATGAACCATTTACTCTATTTAGTCACTGTAATCAACACTATATATTGCCTTTCATTAAAAATAATAAACAAATGAATAAAATAATTAAAAACACCCCTCTCCCCCCTATAAATACCACCCATTCTCCTCAAACCTCCTAAGATTGTTTTCTTATATAAATGGTACCAAATTAACTTCTCATGATTCAACCCAATAATAAGAGATTATGGCCTCAAAAAAATACCAAATCCAAGTTCCATAAGGAGGTTCTCAAGAAAGTGATTTTTGAGAGGTAAAATTCTCTTTTTTTCTCTTTTAAATTCTCTCTTTCTTATACCTTATTCTCATCCCCCATATCCAAAAACAATTATAACTCCAATATAATGTATATATGGTAATTTTATTTTTTTAATTGAATATCCATCATCAAATCTCTTCACTTCTACATTTATTCTTAAAATTAAAACATCGTCCCTGAAGTGTCGATTTACTACCTTCGTGGATGATAAGTTTTCATTTCTTTATTACTGACATCTGTTCAACTCATAAAACCATTGTTATTATTAAATAATATTATAATATGTATATTATTTCTTATTTAATATTAACTAACCAGTATTTAAACTTAATGTTAAAAAATGATACAATTTCGTGATGGTCGTAAAAACCACCAACATAAACTAATCATTTTTCATTAAATTTTATCTAATGAATCATTCTCAAGTTTAAAAAAATGATATATTGGGCCATTAGAAAATATAGATGTCTATTAAAACAATTTCATTCCAATTTAGTTTTTTTCATCCATTTTTAATAACTTCCATAATTATGAACAATTAAATAAAAAATGAAATCCACGAAATAAGTGCTCATCGAACGACAAAATTAAACAATATAACTCATCGAAAAGATCATAATTGAACATAATAAAATTATAATAATAGAATATATATATATAATTTTCTGATTTATGTAATTAGGGTATCTAATTTTATTATCCAATACATTAATTTCATGTTTAAAACAGATTTGTGCATAAGTTAAAGGATCACTCCGACCCTCAAAATTACCTTTGTGTTAAACTTTTTCTCAATTTAAAATAATTTATTTCTATATTATCCATATATACTTATTTTAAATTCTATATATATATGTTCCAATATTATGTATCCAGATCAATTTATTCTTATTTGATGGGTATGTACATATTTTATAAGATTTTCTTCTCAATTCCTCCAAATAAGAAAGCTCAATTAAGGGGAACTTCCTAATTTCTACCTATTTTCTAGCTCAATCCCCAATCTATTTGAAGAAAAAATTATTTTCCTAAAATCGAAAAATTTATCGTAAAAAACTATAAGAGTTCATTACTTTATTTACAAAAATAATTCATCCTTCATACTCTTTAAAGACACTTTATTCTTTTCCCTAACACTTCACATAAGTGACACATTTCTAATGCGCTCCAACCACTTATTTTTTTATTTCACTTCAGTTGTACTTCATTATTCATGATCTACTATCAATATTCCTTTATTAATGACTAGTAATGACTTAAATACCTTATTGTATTGAAACTATTGTCATATTCCCTTGGTTATTATTTATGACATGATTAATGTACCCATTTAATTCCATGGGTAACCCTTATGTTTGTCCATTATATTTGATTATTCATATAGAACACATATATATGAACATATTTTTATGGGTTCACCTATATAGAACACAAATTTATTAGCTAATATGTTGTATCATGAGATTTCATGTATAGGATTATGGAGTAAACCAAATCTATCATTGGACATCTTCCACCATGTGATGTTGTCCTCACAGGTAGCCTCAACTCAGTTTTAGGTCATGTTGTATATTTCTAGCATATTCCAATTTTTCCATGATCATATGATTCCATGTTGTTTATTTTATGCTTAAAAATGGTTTTTTATGTTCCATTCCATTTATGTTACCATGTTATGTCTTTTAACTCATGTGTTATACATTATTACCATGTTTATTCCCTTACATGGATTTTTAGCTCAACTATTTTTTCGATGTATTCCTTAGGTTATCCTATAAAGATATCGTATCTCAACTGATTTTATAATTGTTTTTTTTCTTGTTTTTTGTACCTAATATTCTAATGAAACTAGAAATTAATATCCTTGGTTTATATTTGAAGGTTAATTATACTGAAAATGATGTTATAATATGTTTAAATGTCTTGTGTCACAATAGTTAAAATAGGAATATATGTAACGAACATATATATATAAAATAATACATTTGCTAAAATAATTTATAGGAAATTCTAAAAATTAAAGAGAAAATATAAACCAAAAGTAGAAAGGGTGGTTCAAGACATCCCTTTATTTTTAAAAATACATTTATTATAACCCACACTATTACAAAGAAAATAAAAAATTATTTTGGATATTTTATAATGTATATATGAAGCCATAATTTGATAACAGTTTATTAGATATCCAAATATATTGAGGAACATTGGTTTTTATAGTAATAAATATAGACAAGGATATAAAAAAATTATTAAAGAGGATGAGAAATATTCTAAATAATTATATTTATTTTCAAGAATAAAATCAACAATGAAAAATCATGAAATTTATAAATTAATTTTTTATATATTGGAATAGAAAGTACCAGGAAATAAAATATCATGGTGAAAGTAACAAAACATAGAATTACGTTGTTAAATATGAAACATTATAACTCAAAGATATGTGTTTTAATCTAACCAAAAACCTTACACTATCATAATCATTTAATTTAAAAATTCTTGGAAATTAGAATAAGATATAGATTTTAAATTAAATAAGAGTTCAAAAAAATTCAAAACAAAAATCCACGTCTCATAAAACATCAGGAAAAAAAAGAAACAGGTCACTATTACAAATAATATCTCGATTAAGATAATTGAGATCTAGAAACCCTTATCTAGTGTGTTGTATTGTTATTATTTTCTACTTAATTCCCTGAAAAAAAAATAAATTTTTATTTTAAAAAAAATTATGAATATATTTCATCTCTATTTCAGTTACTAAAAATTATTTTTTATCATATGTCATTCAGTTATTAAATCTGTTACATGAGGTGGTTCATTAAATTTATATGAAACATCCATTGTATATTTTCCCAAATCATATATATTATGAAATAGATTCATAATTTCCCAAATTATGATTAATTATTTGTTTTAGTATTTATTAAGAAAAAAATTTGTAATCATTATATGTTTTCCCAAAATTGACTCAAATTAGGAATGGTGGATCAATGTGTTCATTTGTGTGGGTTATAATTAGAATTATTATTTATTTCCAAAATAATTTATATAATTTAAATTATTATATTTATTGAAAATTAATGGTATTATTGATATAATTTTCATACGTAAAATAAAATTTTAATGTACTCTAGGCGGTAAATGTAAAATAAAATACATGGCTCAATAGAGGTTGTAGTCCTCACATAAGTGAATGACAAATTAATTTTCCTTTGAAAGGGATGGGAAGAAATAAATAATATCATTCATTATTAATAATGCTAATAATTTTATACTTAATATATTTTTAATTAAATAACAATATTATACCTAGAATGTATGGTGGATACGAAAAATAGAAAAAATCATTCATAAATGGTGTATTCATCCCAAATATGTGACGATGTATTTATTATTTGAATGGATTTGGTGGGAGGATAAAAATTAATATTCAATTAATATAATTACATTTAAAATAAAAAATATTCTGATGGTATCATAGTTTCATTGATATAATATATCTTATAGGGTAGAAGAATAAATGAACTATGAGGGGCTGGTTGAGAGCCTTACCTCTCTCATTGGATGTTCTCACTTGGGAAACACCATAAAGATCCATAGCATGGTATTCTCGCAAGATCAAGGCTTCAATGATTTGTGGATTTGGTTTATGAGTGACTATGGAATAATTTGTTGATGAAAAATCATTCTAATGGGTGAATAAATGTACTTAAAGTGTTAACCTTTTGTAAGTGAAGAAAAGTGAACTTTTTTAAACACTAATTACTGTTTAAATTATGTAATGACATTATAGAGTGTCAAAAGGCTTTAAAATGTAAAATAATTGGGTGTGGGTGGGTTAATTTCAAACATACCTCCACCATTCATTCAGTTCCATGTCATAAACATGTTTTTTATTCTTTTACTATTATGTTTTTAACTTATATAATTTTTATTTTTTCATTTGAAACTAATTTGTACTCAGAAAATGTGTATTTAATTAAATTTTATATGGTAACCCATTTTCCAAAAACATAATCTTATAAACTAAATTTTAATCTCCCTGTAATTTAATTTGATTTATAACAAATATAATATCTTTTTTTAAAATATACCATTTAATATATAAAAAATTATTTTTAGAAAAAAAATGTTGTAACATTAAATATTATTAATTTTAACAATTAGTTACCAAATGATTTTATCGTAATATATTTATATATTATTTAGATCAATATATTATATAATATTTTGAAAATTTATTATTTTATTTTATTATATATAAGTTTCATAGTCTTAATAAAATAATTATTTCAAAAAAAATTATTTCCCTAATTATGTAAATTAACTTTTATCCATGCAATATTCATTTTATGAATAAATATGAAATTTAAATTATTACCTAATATTAATACATTGATATGAATCCTGAAAATAATTTTTTATATTTAATTATTTAGATCCACATTCTAGATAGACCACTGATGGGTGGTGAATCCATGGTCTTCTTTTACGAATTCTTCTTCAATAAAATTCATCCTCTTAAGCAACTAAATATTCGTCATCCACTAAAACAAATTACTCAAAACATTATTTCATGTGTTGTAATAAACATAAAAATATACAAACATTATTTACACGGTTCATCATAAAATCCAACCCCATGGATTGTTTTTTATTCCCCCCATCCTAGATTCTCAAGTACTGTCTTATTAACAATTAAATTTGTCTCTTGAGTCATATGTAGCATGATTAGTTACACACCCAAACACTTTCACCTCAAATACTAGTTATTCTCCCCAGTCATAAGCCTATTTGAAAACTAGTTACACCCACCAATTATACGATCCTATACTTTTTATTTTGATCTAGTATAAAATTTTATTCTTATTATCCTTGGTTATTTCTACACAACATGAAAATAAAATCTTCATCAATAAAAATATGTATTAGTATGGCTACCCATGTACTTGTTAAAATTATTTAGTAATTTTTTGAATTATATCTATTTCTATTGAAACGCCATCTAGGTCTGGGGAGATCGAGATTCCCCTTAGAAACATTGAATTCTCAAGTATATATCCATGAATCATCTCACCATCATCACTTCAGGATACAAGATGTATAGGACTCTCCTAGAATTCTTAATATCACTATGTGATTTCCCTACATTCTCAACTCCACTATATACATTTTTCATTTGATACCTACACCATGTAATATATTCACAAAATCATTGAAGATTATATTGTCAAAAATATCATTCTAATTTTTTCATATGTGAATTATGGAAACTGTATGGTCTCCGATAGTAGGATCATATCATTTAATAGGTAAATAATGCTTTATTTATCCCAAATTTAAAATAATTTTTAGTATAATTCAAATCACCATTTAAATCTATAATTATGCTTCGTTGAAAGGACTTGGTTGTTTCTTAATGAAGAATAATGTGGTAATTTATTCTACATCACGTTCATTGAAACCCCATTAGTTTAATTTCCCTACATATGAGTTGTAATTATCAATTTTTATTTTTCTTTAAAACTTATTAGAAATCATTTATATGGAGTAAATCTTTAAATATATACTGATCAACAATATTTGAAGTAAATATTTACTCATAACTAATTGAACATGATATAGAGAAGATGGGTGTAAGTAATCATGTTTTATGATTTCATAATTCTTTTTCATCTTAGAAATACAAACAAGGTGGTTGATTCTTCGAGTCAAAAATTCAATTCCACATAAACCATTTAATTTTTTTAACATGACCCTTTGTTTAATGATTTTATGAACTTTTTCCTATATGTTTTGGAAGCAAGGACATCATCTATTTTTTTCTAGGTTTTAGTGTAGTCAAATTTATCAGAAAGAATTAAGATTTCTTATAAGGTGGATCAATCTGGACAAGAAAATCTATAATACATTATGAGTGGAATGTTTTTGGATTTTAATATTTATGAAAAGCATGTTTTAAAATTTCCAAAAATATTATGTGTGTCTTCTGATTAATATTTTAGGAAAGAGTAGTTAACTAAACTCATTGTTCTCTATATTTCATTTATCGGGTAAGAACTAAGATATATATAAAACATCAGTAGTATTACTAGTGGGATAGAATGAAAAGATATATTAATGAATTTATGATAAAGTGCTTGACTTTTAAATTGGTTAAAAAAGTGTGATAGTTATAGATGTGTATTCTTCAATCATTTCAAATGATAGAGTTGAAATGGGAAATATGTTAATGGATTTCATATTAGGATTTCCAAAGGCTTCTCAAGGTAATA
This sequence comes from Viscum album, assembly GCA_963277665.1. NCBI lineage: Eukaryota > Viridiplantae > Streptophyta > Magnoliopsida > Santalales > Viscaceae > Viscum > Viscum album. The sequence continues at coordinate 96,633,642 of OY728163.1, forward strand.
ATGTGATTTGGGTTATTTTTAATTGATTAACTAAATCTGTACATTTTATTTTCATTTAAGATATAATTTCTCTAAATAATCATTATAGACTATATCTAAAATATGTCATCAAGTTAAATTCTGTTCTTGTATCCATTTTATCAGACTGTGATCCCAGTTTAATATCCTTTTTTTGAAGGAAATCAAATTTCATTATGTACTGAATTAAATTTCAGTACTTATTTTCATCCTCAATCTGATAGATAGTCTGAGCAGATGATTCTGACCTAGGAGGATATGATTTGTTCAAGTACAATGGATTACTGATTGATATTTCATCGACATCATTATTTGGTTCTGTTTTATTATGATAATAGTACGCATTAGAGTATACATATGGAACCGTTTGAGTAATTATATGTAATGGAGTGTCAAACACTAGCTTTGGGGATGATGTAGGAGAGAGGAAGTTAATGGGACTAGAGTTGGTGGAGGAAATGGTAGTGAAAGTTCAATTAATTCAGTAGAACATGAGGGTATCTATGTGTAGGAAGAAGAGTTATGTTCAAAACCTAAATAATGATCATTTTTTGAGGTAGGTGATCATGTATTTTAAAAATTTTCTCCATTGAAAATTGTGATGTATTTTTGTAAAAATGGGAAGTTGAGTCCATGGTTCGTCAAAACGTTTGAAATCCTTGTGAATATTGGATTAGTTTCCTAACAAGTGGATTTACATTTAAGTTTTCCCCAAGTACACAATAAAATTCATGAACTAATATTATGGATGTTATTGTTGAATTCATCTCATATTGTGATTCAAGAAGTTGTTCAGCTGAAAGAGAATATTTCTTGTGAGGAACAACGAGGTTAGGTTCTTGACCATGGAGATGAAGTGTTGTGGAATAATGTAATTCAAAATAATAAGGTTTTATGAAAAATCCTTCTAGTTGAAGAGAAAGCATGGTAATCACAAGTTTATGTGAGGGAAAAATATCCCCACATATTTGATAAGTAAATAAAATTGAGTGGGAACAATTTCCATATAGTGGGAAGGATGTAACATCCCATGTAATTGTAGAATAATTATTTTCCATATATATTATTGTTTATGAATTATATTGTAATTTAACCTTGAAAGAAAATATATTTAAAATAGTTTACCAAACAGGAAATAACGATTTTCCCTAAAATCATGTGTTTCAAGAAAGACATAGTTATACTGAGCAATAATATACTTTTAATATTATTATTTAATATGGATAGATTTCCTTCTTTTAATGGTGCACCTATTTTAAATAAATTTTTTGAAACTTTTAACATTTTTATAAGAAAAAATAAACTTATTTTTTAAAATTTTAATATAAAAATTTAATATGGATTATTTTTTTGTATATTTCTAAGAATATTCATAATTTGATAAAAAGTGAATAGTAATGAATTTTAGTTCAAAACTTATTTTCCAACCAGTTTATTAATAAATTAAAATTATTTTATTAATTAGTTTTAATGTATAATAAAATTATTTTTATATCCTTTGAAATAATTAGTGTTACTTGAATAAGTTTCACATTGAATTTAGATATGAAAACATACTAATATTTTGACCATTTTTACTTTTAAAACTCGCTTTGTCGTCCGATCTACGTGGTTAAATTTAAATAAATTTGTGCCACTTATATGATTTTAATTTGGAAAAATGGATTCCATATTTGGAATCAGAAAAATGTATAATTTATAATATATTCTACCTATTTTTAAAAAAAATTGTGAAAGTAATTAAAATTAATTACATTGATTAGGAGGAAAATAAGCTTAACAAGGGACAAAACCTGAAATATAAGAGCCAAAATGTCATGGTCACTTAAAAATATCCATTCTATGTTTATATTTTTACCCTATCATCCTTTTATTAATTTGTACCGTCATTAGATCCAATTAATATGGTAAAATGTTGGTGGAATCCCGTTTTCTAAAATTAATATGAATGCCACTCCACCTCCACTATAAAAAGACACTCACACTTCCCATTTCTTCACACCTCTAAAAAACATTTTTCTCATAAAAACCAACCAAATTAATATCCCATCAACACTCCCCTCACAATATAGTCATCACTTTTTTCATTAATCCAACCGAGAATTCCTTTGGTGCAAACCAAAAAAGAGTTACCTGAAAAAGAGGTAACTTTCATCATCATGCACTTTTTATGTCATTTACTTATCCACTCCCTATATTTAATATTATTATAGGACTATATAATAAAATATTTATCCTAAATAAACTTATATGTTGTTATTTTAATGGATATACCTACACCTACACACACTTCCATAAAATGGGTAACACAATTATTGTTTATGCAATGCGAACTACTTCCTCATGTAATGAAGTCATTCGTTTTTCCTTTACCACCTCTCATGGTTGAAAATAATGATGGAAATTTTTTATTATATATATATATATATATATTATTTATGATTTATTCATACATCATGAGTGATTATATACACATAATGTCATGCATTCCATTTTTAGTAAATATGATAACGTCGTTTGTGGATGTGTGGACCACCCCCCCATCAAAGCAATGTGATATGTTCACACATTAAATATAATGTATTAACTATGGGTTTAATTGAAAATATGTGAGATACATGTCATATATATGATATTAATTGCATAATTACCTTTCAGTAAATATAATTTCTTTTTTTATTTATTACCCACTCAAACACTGAAAAAGTGATAACGTCTTTCGTGGGTGTGTGGACTACCACCTAATCGACGTTATGTAAATTCATTTACATAATAATAATTATATATATAGGTATATATTAATTAATAATATAGTATATTTTATATAATTTTAATTACTTAAATATAAATTTTACTTACCTTTTTTCCATAACAATCATTTAATAATTAAAATTTTACACATGTGTATGTATAGCCTACCGTCTCCATGACTGTAACGTTTTTTCATTTTTCATAATTTTCTGTCATGATTTGTTTTAAATGTATAATTGATGTGTAAATATGATAATTATTTCATGATTATTGTTGAACCCTCTGGGAATCTAGTTGATTTATTATATTTTGATAATCCCAATTATGATTATTTGTATTTTGTTAATCCCTAGTTGATAAATGGTTAAATACTTATTTGGGAATCTATCTATTTATTTGCTTTAAGTATTGTTCTATTGTTCAATGTTTAAATTTTATTCTTTAGGTTACTGGATGTTTGTACACTCTGACTTAACCTATTCTGCCAATAGAATGCTTAAACGGAACAGATCTACCGATATAGTTAAGTCTATTGCTATATGAGAGATACCGATACAGACTAGTCACCGTTACATTAAAGTCCACCGTTACAGATAATAGCCACCGTTACAGAACAGTGCTACTGATACACACAAGTCCACCGATATGTTGAAGCTACTGTTATCAAAGGAAGTCTATTGATACAAGACGGAGCTACCGCTACCGATATAAAAAGGTTACCGTTACATCAAAGCCTACCGATACTCGAAGGTCACCGATATGAAAGTTTACCGATACGCGGAAGGTTACCGATAGAAAGGCTATCATTACTCAAGTCTACCGTTACACTAGAATCTACCTTTACTCAGGCCTACCGTGACATCTACCTACCGATATCCAAGGCTACCGTTCCAGAAACAGAACCTAACACTACTTTAATTTCTTTATCATTATTTAATCTAACCAACGGTCATATCAGGTATATTTTAATACACGGACATTTATTTAATGTGTGTTGTTGGTTGTCAGGGAACCGTACCTTGTACCTGCAAAAAGTAAATCATCTTTTACTGGAGTTCATGCTTTAAATAAAGGAAGGATGTGCTACTGCAAAGAGAGAAATGAATATACGAATACACAGAGACATACATACCACGGGTGTGCTGGAAGAACAACCAAGTGTGAATGCAAAGAGACGACTGATCTTACTAGAAGCTCACACACATTCTTGCATACCAGAGAAGAGCTAAGAATGAAAAAGAGAACATCAACTCAAAAGCTTCATCGACTGTCTCTACACCTGGAAGACAAGGAAACAGACGATACTATGTTTTCCAGACAAAAACCAGAAGAGGACTCAGAGCAAATTCTGATCAATCAAAGGAGTCCATAACTTCATGACAATCACTAGAGCCATTTATAAACTCCAAATATTTTCTCTGTGATTTATATTTTTACATATTTAATAGTGTGTGTTATATTCTGTATTTAACACACACACTGTCTCCTGTACTTTTACTGGAGGATCTGTAAATCCTCAGTCACACTCTTACATCTTTTTATTTCCCACTGGGATAGTGGTAGAGGTCTTGTGTGACCTGGACAGCTAGAGCTGCTGTTTTTGTTCCCACGGATAACAGTGGTGGAGGTCTTAAACCTGGACATTTGCATACTCTTGTGAACCCCGATCCAGGTTGTGGATCACTTTTATATAAAGTTTTGAGAGGACTAAGTCTGAGCTTGAGACTGAACCTCTTGGTTAAACCTGCTGTGATTATTTAGTTTCAAAGTTATTTTTTATTCCGCTGCAAACCACTTTAAAACCAAAACTGTTTTAAAGTCACTTTGATAATTAAACTCGCAAGTGTTTATATTAGTGGTAAATCAGTAAGTTAGTTTCAAAAGGTAATCAATTCTTATGATTTGATTAACTGGTAAATAATCAATCCTTTGTGAACCTAACCAAACCTTTATTTTCATATAAATTCACTATAGTTTAATTCTGTGTTTTATTTGGGGGATTTTAAGACAAAGTTTTTTTTAAGCAAAAATTTTAATTGGAACTCAATTCACCTCCCTCTTGAGTGTCTACTCCGACCAACATTTGGTATCATAGGATATTTAAATATTTTTCTAAAGTACTCTGTTTTCCAACTGTGATTTTAGTTGTATTTTAAATTTCTTAAAATTTCTGTTATTTCTAAATTTTTATCTATTTAAAATCTTTGCTTTAAGTTAGTTATCATGTATAATAGACTTGAAGGTGTTGCTACCAATAGATCACCATTTTTCAATGGCACTAACTATGCTCAGTGGAAAATCAAGATGAAAATTCTTTTAGAGAGCATGGGTTTTGATATTTGGACTGCTATAGAATCTGAATATAAAATTCCTACCTCTGTTAGAACTACTTGGAATGAAGCTACTAAGGCTGCCTACAATAATAAATTCAAAGCTATGAATGCATTGTACTATGCTTTAGGAGATGAGGAATTTAATAGAATATCTACCTGTAAAACTACTTATGAAATTTGGGATACCTTAGCCGTTTCTCATGAAGGAACAACTAATGTTAAGGAAATGAGACTGAATACTTATACTATTAAGTATGATAATTTTAGGATGAATCCTAATGAACCCATTTCTGATATGTATCTTAGGTTTAATGAAATTGTCAACGCAGTGACTTCTCTAGGAAAGGATGTTCCATCAAAGGAACAAATTATGAGAATTTTGAGATGTATACCTGAAAGATGGAGAGGAACTTCTATCTCCATTAAGGAACCATGTGATATTGGTGAACTGCTGGTCAAGGAACTAATTGGCAAGTTGATGATGTATGAAGAAGAACTCAAAGTAAACAAAAAAGAAGATGATGAACCAAGAAGGAATTCTGTTGCGTTCAAGACTTCAACTTCAATGAAGAAGGATAAGGAGAAGCTTCAAGATATAAATGAGACTTCAATCTGTGAAGACAATGAAAGTGATTCTGATAGTGATGCTGAGATGGATCAAATTTCCAGAAGGTTTAAGAAGTTTTATAGGAAGAAAACGTTTTTCAGAAAATTAAAATACAAAGGAATGTATGACAACAAAGGACATTGGAAAAAGGATTGGAAGAAACCTGACAAATCAGATGAAGTTGTCTGCTATGAGTGCAAAAGAAAGGGACACATAAAAGCAGACTGTTCAAAGTTGAAATACAAGAAGAGGTATGAATACAAGGACAATAAGTTTATGAAATCCATGGAGGCTACTTGGAGTGATTTTGAGGATATCTCCACTGAATCTGAAGTTTCTAAAACTGAACATAGAAATAAGGCAAATATGTGTTTCATGACAAACACATCTGAGGTAGCATCTGAAACTCTTGATTTAAATTCATATTATTCTGAAGATGATTCTGACTCAGAAAACATGTCAAAATATGAACTATTTGAATACTGTGATATGTTAGAAGAAACCTGTAATGAGATGAAAGGAAAATACAAAGTTTTAATGAAACAGTATGCTTAAACTATTAAACATAAATCTGATCTTGATATTGAAATAGAAAAGAATGCTCAGTTGCTTAAAGAAAACACTGAACTGAAATTATCTAATGAGAAACTCAAGAAAGACTTAGAGAAATTTACAAATGGTAAAGATACTCTTACTCAGATGCTAGGTAAGAATATAGAACCTATATACACCACTGGTATAGGATACCAACCAGAACAGAGAAAATTTACAAAAACTAAATTCATTCCTAAATCTGGACAGGATACTTCTAGTTCTAGTTCTAGATATTTATATGCCTCAACTAGTTAAATTCATAGTTACGGATACAATAAAGTTTACCTTTTAAAATCCGTTGATTATACAAATCTTATGAGACCCATTAGACAAATCTGGGTACCTAACGTTCTATTGGCTAACCTGTCTGGACCCAAGAAGATCTGGGTACCAAAATCATTTCCTATCTAAATTTGTTTTTTAGGGAACCTGCTTAAAGAGCTCCTGTAGAAAGACTTGGTACTTGGACAGTGGATGTTCAAGACATATGTCAGGAGACTTCTCATGCTTTAAAAGCTTAGTCAGAGTTGATTGAGGATTTGTCACTTTTGGTGATAATTCAAAAGGAAAAATCATCGGCTTAGGCCAGATTGGTAACACTGACTCAGTATTAATTTCTAAGGTTTTATTTGTTGATGGACTTAAATACAATTTGTTAAGTATTTCTCAGTTATACGATGATGGTTTTTATGTTAAATTTGAAAATGATTCTTGCAATGTTTTTAATTCTAAAAATGTTATAGTGTTTTCTGCTTTAAGAAATGAAAATGTTTATGCTATTGATCTGAATTCTTTAGCAAAGCAAAATATTACTTGTTTAAATTCTTTTCATAAAGAGTATTGGAATTGCCACAGAATATTAGGACACTGCAATGTACACTCACTTAGAAAACTTTCTAGGAAGAACTTAGTTAGAGACCTACCCAAACTTGAATTTCCAGCAGACAAAGTTTGTAATCCCTGTCAAAAGGGAAAGCAACATAATGTTTCTTTTAAATGAAATAATGAAGTTTCAACTTATCAACCTCTCAAGTTGGTTCACATGGATTTATTTGGACCTTCTAGAGTTTCTAGTTTAAAGGGGAACCACTATGTCTATATTCTTGTAGATGACTTTTCTAGATATACTTGGGTATATTTTCTAGCTCACAAAAGTGAAGCATGTTCTTACTTTTATAAATATTCCAAGTCTGTAGAAAATCTTAGCGGACTTAGGATTAAAACCCTGAGAAGTGATCATGGTCGTGAGTTTGAAAATCATGAGTTTGAATCCTACTGCTCACACAGTGGTTATAGTCACAATTTTTCTGCCCCTAGGACACCTCAGTAGAATGGTGTAGTAGAAAGGAGAAATAGAACCCTGCAAGAAATTGCTAGGACTATGCTTAATGAGTATGACCTACCTGTTTATTTTTGGGCTGAAGTTGTCAATACAGCTTGCTATATTATCAATAGAGTCTTGATCAGACCTGTTCTTAAGAGGACCCCTTATGAGTTGTGGAACCATAGGAAACCTAAGGTTAACTACTTCAGAGTTTTTGGCTGCAAATTCTTTATTCTTAATACTAAATACAATCTCAACAAATTTTCATCCAAGAGTGATGAAGGAATTTTCCTAGGTTACTCTACTTCTAGTAAATCCTATAGAGTTTTCAATAAAATAACCAAATGTGTGGAGGAATATGTTCACATCAAATTTGATGAAATTGATCCACATGAACCTAAGACCTCTCTTGAAAATCTTGAAGATGATCTATCTGCTTTGAACCTTAATGATAAGGATAGTGGACCTGTAGTAAAAACATCCAGTTCTGGAAATTTCCCAGGACCTGCTTCTGTTGAACCCCAACCTATAGATGAACCTAAAATTTCTAGTCCTACCTTTACTAGATCAACTATAATTCTAAAGAACCATCCTTTAGATTCTTTTGTAGGTAATTTAGATAGAGGAACACAGACTAGAGCTTCTCTAAGAAATTAGGTTGAACATCAAGCTTTTCTTTCACAGTTAGAACCTAAAAATATCAATGATGCTATCAATGATGAATTTTGGGTAATGGATATGCAAGAAGAACTAAATAAATTTGAAAGAAACAAAGTCTAGAAATTAGTAGAAAGACCTAAGGACACTATGACCATAGGAAAAAAATGGGTGTTTAGAAACAGAGTTGATGAATCTAGAAACATCATTAGAAACAAAGCTAGGATAGTTGCACAAGGTTACAATCAAGAATAAGGAATTGACTATGAGGAAACCTTTTCACCTGTAGCTAGATTAGAGGCTATTAGGATCTTACTTGCCTATGAATCACATCGGAATTTCAAGTTATATCAAATGGATGTGAAATGTGCTTTTTTAAATGGTTTTATTGTTGAAGATGTTTTTGTAGAACAGCCACCTGGTTTCTCAAATCCTCATTTTTAAAATCATGTTTTTAAACTTTCTAAAGCTTTATACGGTTTAAAACAATCTCCAAGAGCTTGGTATGAAAGACTTTCAAACTTTCTTATTTCAAAAGGATTTACAAAAGAAATAGATGATCCCACTCTTTTCATAAAAAGGATTTCAAAATATGTTTTAATAGTACAAATATATGTTGATGATATTATTTTTGGATCTTCTAAAAATTCTTTATGTACTGATTTTTCAAAGGTTATGAAAAATGAGTTTGAAATGAGCTTAATGGGAGAGCTTAAGTATTTTCTTGGATTTCAAATCTTTCAAACTAAAGATGGTATTATTCTAAATCAAATCAAATACACTAAGGATTTATTAAAACGTTTTGGTTTGGATAGTATTAAGGAAAGTGATACACCTATGAGTACTACCTGTAAATTGGATATTGATGAAACTGGTAAACCAGTTGATCAAACTAATTATAGAGGTATGATTGGGAGTTTACTTTATATTACTTCTAGTCGACCTGATATTATGTTTAGTATGTGTATGTGTTCTAGGTTTCAAGCTAATCCTAAAGAATCACACTTAATCACTGTTAAAAATATTTTCAAATATCTTTAAAGTACTACTAATTTGGTATTGTTTTACCCAAAAGAACAATCATTTGATTTAATAAGTTACTCAGATGCAAACTTTGCTGGATTCAAGTTAGATAGGAAGAGAACTTCTGGAACATGTCATTTACTTGGAAAGTCCCTAGTGTCATGGTGTAGTAAGAAACAGAACTCAGTTGCATTGTCTACTGCTGAAGCAGAATATGTTGCTGCTGGTAGTTGTTGTGCACAGATTCTATGGATGAAACACACTTTATTGGACTATGGATTTGATTTTAAACATGTTTCAATTAACTGTGACAACACTAGTGCGATCAACATCTCCAAGAACCCTATGTCTCACTCTAGAACTAAACACATTGATGTTAGACACCACTTTTTAAGAGATCATTATCAAAGAGGTGATATAAATCTTCATTTTATAGGAACTGAACTTCAATTAGCTGATATTTTCACTAAGACTTTATGTTCAGTAAGATTACGTTTCATTAGACATGAATTAGGAATGATAACTTACCCTTGAAACCATTAAAAATCCTCACCGTTAGAAAAATCCTCACCGTTAAAAATCCTCACCGATAGGAGCCCTCACCGTTAGGACATCCTCACCGTTAGGAGACTTTACCGGTACATCTCGCGCTATTTTAAACATATTTAAATACAAGACATCAAAAAAACTTCATATGATTTATTTTATTTGTGGATCCTAAATGATATTAAACCGAGTCTAGACTTCACTCAATCTCACCGCGAACTCGTCTGTTCGAATCCCTCCAACCTAACCCTATCAAGCCGCAAAACCCTAAACCTCGAATCTGTAATGGCCCATGTCAAGGGACCCCAAGTTACAGATGGGAGTGATCAGCCACAAGCGAAAAGATAGAAAGTAATGAATGATATTACCAGTGGAAGTGGAAGTGGAAGTATAGCTCAAAGAAATCCTCTAAACCCGCATTTGTCGAAGAGAGAGATTGTCGTTGAGAAAGAATTGTGTGAATAATGGCTCAAGGAGAGAAAGTCATTGGTTCTTAAGGTTTTAGAAGAATAGGGTTGGACTGAGTGCTTCGCGAACAACAATGGACCTTACTATCCTGAGCTGGTGAAGCAGTTCTATGGTTTTCTTTACTTTGAAAAGACTGAGCAGGAAAGTAGAATGATATCTTTGGTAAATGGTCAGGAAGTATCTTTTACTTCAGTGGAATGGGCTAGGAACTTAAGAGTTCCACATGAAGGAGATTATGCATTCTACTCAAAGTCTGTACCTTCGACCAGTGATTTGTTTCAATATGAAGATGCATTGCTGGAGCTTACAGGGAATGGGACCCCTAGAAAGGTAATTGCTACAGAGATGGAAGGAGAAGATAAGCTGTTGTTTAAATTTATTCAGCATGTTGTTAGTCCTAGAAGAGTATATTTTCCTACTTTGAGATTACAAGACATATATCTATTATATTTGCTGAAGCACAGTGTTAGAATCAATCTATGTAGATTGATTATGGTTCGAGTGGAAGATATTACTAGACCGAAGTCCAAATGAAATGCACTATTTTTCTCAAAGCTAATTTTTATGATGCTAAAAGTGAAAGAGGTAGCTAGACCTCAGGATGAGCTGGTAGTGGTTAAGGACAACTTTTGTATTACAAGAACTATCTGTAAATACATGAAAGTCAGTTGGAATCCTTGGAACAAATCACGGGTGAATGATGATGGAAAAATATATGAAAAGTATACTCCTGTGGATCATCCTTCTAGACCAAAGGATGTGAGGGATCCTGGTCTTGGACCAGATGAGCCCAAACCGGTCTACAATGATGCTGAAGCTAAGGAGGAAGAGACATCAGTAGAGGAAGGAGGAGACCCAGACTTACCCCTAGTCCTGTGCATCAAGTTATTTCTTATGGAGCAGCTAGCCCTCCAAAAGAACTACCAAAGAGAGAAACTGTCTTGAAGGACAATGATATAGAGACTACAGAAGAAGGAGAAGAAGCATGCCAGTTTGTTGTCAAGGACACCTCTGAGGAGGATGAGGCAACCAAATATGATCATGATGTTAATAGAGAAAGGGAGGATGATGGTGAAGTAGATGATGAGGAAAATGTTGAAAAATAGCTCAGTTTGAGTCCTCTAATAGTCAGTACAATTAGGACAGTGCCTGATCAGGAATAAGTAGCAGCAGCACCTATTGATGAGAGAGTCATTAATGACTCAGAACAAATGGCTATTGAATCTGCTGCAGTTATAGAGGAAATTGAAGAATTACCTCAAGAAGGACAGTTAGAAGAGATACCTCAGGAGAATGTTCCAAGTGAGGGGGAGAATTTTGGCTTAGTATCAGTACGATATGACATTGAAGGTTGGACATCAGATCCAGGATATATGATTCTTGGACTTTCTTATGGAGACTCTGATGAGGAAGACCAACCCCAAAAGGAATCAGTTACCTTACCCGCTATGGCTGAAAATGTGGCAACCAAGGAGGACCTTGAGTCCATAAAAGTTGAATTGAAAGAAGCAATAAGGGAATCAGTGGAAGAAATGAAGAAAAGTATGGTTGAAGAGATGAAAAGCGTGGAGCAATCCCTTGAGTTATCCATTGGATATGTTGTATCCAGTCCTGTGAAAGAAATGATGGATGAAATTAAAGTGTGTCACACTCAGATTGAGATTTGGACAGGAGCTGTAGTTTCTTTAAGACAATCGATTGCTTCTCTGACTGCCATGCATAGCTCTCACACTCAAGTAAACTCTGACATTCGATATATCAAAGAAGTGTTCAAGCAATTTGTGGAAGTTTTTGAGGCCTTTAAAAAGTCATTTAATGAACATCTGAACAGTCAGGATGAACTTTTTCAAAAGGTAGTTAGTATTCTGACTCAATCTTTCAAGGAGACAGTGGCCTTCTCAATGAAACCTCTTCCCTCATCCAACTCAAGTATGAAACATGACCAGATCCATACTACTATTCAGGAAGAATTGGCTAAGGCCAATCCCAGTGGTGCATCATATACTCATATTCTTTCTACCACTAAGGAAGTTAGTAGTTTTGTTCGTGATCACCTGCGAGAAGCTACTGCTTCTCAAGAGGCAATCAAGAATAAGGTGGATGCTTATTTCGATAAGGTTCATACCAAGAAACAAATGACCAACCATTTAAAGCTCTTATTGGAAAATATGAAGTTACCTACAGTGACCCAAGCCTTCAGAGAACAGGTTAGTAAGCTCAGGGAGCTTACTCCTGCCTTGGAAAAATTCATTGAAAATAGAGATGATTTTGTGTCTGCAATGGAGAGAGGAGGAAGCATTATAATGGATTTCAGGAACCTATTGTTGCCCTTCCTGCATGTGGATTCCAGACCAGGTATTGTACCTCCTTCACTTCTTGCTTCTGCCTCTGGGAGTACTCCTCAATTGACTCCAGTTCAAGCCATCAACAACTTGACACCGATGATCACTCAGAGGAGCACAGATTTCAGATCCGGTACAGTTTCTGTAGCTGAACCACCAGTTGTCCCTTCAGTTATTCCAAAAACCTCTATTGGTCCTAAGGGAAAGACACATGTTCTAGAGGAGGATTGAGTGTTTCTAGATCTTTTTGATAGGATTCACTTGTTCTTTTTTTTTTGATTTTATCAGTGTACCTTTTGTATATTAATGAAATTCCTCTTCATTCTCTACTTTACTGAGTTTCTGTTACTTTGTTATTTATTCTCTACTAATCTTTATCTTTTCTCTTCTACCCTTCTTTTTGTTAATCACAAAGGGGGAGAAAATGAGAACATGAGAAAATGAGAGAAAATCAGACATGAGACCTAAGAGTTAACAAAGGGGAAACACACAAAGGGGGAATGAGAAAATAAGACTTAAGATAGAATCTTGCAGTACAATTGAAAGGGGGAGGAATATGGATGTTTTGTTCTGAAGAAAAAAAAGAACCTTTTCCTCTAATGCTAATTTCTTTTCCACTTTTTCCTATGATACTGTTTCAATTTTCTTGGTATAAGTTGTGATTATCAAAAAGGGGGATATTGTTGAACCCTATGGGAATCTAGTTGCTTTATTATCTTTTGATAATCCCAATTATGATTATTTTTATTTTGTTAATCCCTAGTTGATAAATGGTTAAATACTTATTTGTGAATCTAGCTATTTATTTGCTTTAAGTATTGTTCTATTGTTCTATGTTTAAATATTAGTCTTTCAGTTACTGGATGTTTGTACACTCTGACATAACCTATTCTTCCAATAGAATGCTTAAACATAAAAGAGCTACCGATACAGTTAAGTCTACTGCTATGTGAGAGCTACCGATACAGACTAGTCACTGTTACATTAAAGTCCACCGTTACAGATAATAGCCACCGTTACAGAACAGAGCTACCGATACACACAAGTCCATCGATATGTTGAAGCTACTGTTATCAAAGGAAGTCTACTGATACAAGACAGAGCTACCGCTACCGATATAAAAAGGTTACTGTTACATCAAAGCCTACCGATACTCAAAGGTCACCGATATGCAAGTATACCGATACGCGGAAGGTTACCGATAGAAAGGCTACTGTTACTCAAGTCTACCGTTACACTAGAAGCTACCGTTACTCAGGCCTACCGTGACATCTACCTACCGATATACAAGGCTACCGTTCTAGAAAAAGAACCCGACATTGCTTTTATTTCTTTATCATTATTTAATCTCACCAACGGTCATATCAGGTATATTTTAATACACTAACATTTATTTAATGTGTGTTTTTGGTTATCAGGGAACCGTACCTCGTACCTGCAAAAAGTAAATCATCTTTTGCCGGATCTCGTTCTTTAAATAAAGGAAGGATGTGCTACTGCAAAGATAGAAATCAATATATGAATACACAGAGACATACTTACCATGGGGGTGCTGTAAGAACAACCATGTGTGAATGAAAAGAGACGACTGATCTTACTAGAATCTCACACACATTTCTGCATACCAGAGAAGATCTAATAACGAAAAAGAGAACATCAACTCAAAAGCTTCATCGACTGTCTCTACACCTGGAAGACAAGGAAACAGACGATACTCTGTTTTCCAGAAAAAAACCAGAAGAGGACTCAGAGCAAATTCTGATCAATCAAAGGAGTCCAGAACTGCACGACAATCACCAGATCCATTTCTACACTCTAAACATTTGCTCTGTGATTTATCTTTTTACATATTGAGCAGTGTGTGTTATCTGCTGTATTTAACACACACATTGTCTCCTGTACTTTAACTGGAGGATCTGTAAATCCTCACTCACACTCTTACATCTTTTTATTTCCCACTAGGATAGTGGTACAGGTCGTGTGTGACCTGGACAGCTGGAGCTGTTGTATTTGTTCCCACGGATAATAGTGGTAGAGGACTTGAACCTGGACAGTTTCATACTGTTGTGAACCACGATCCAGGGTGTGGATCACTTTTATATAAAGTTTTGAGAGGACTAAGTCTCAGCTTGAGACTGAACCTCTTGGTAAAACCTTCTATGCTTATTTAGTTTTAAAGTTATTTTTTATTCCGCTGCAAACCACTTTAAAACCAAAACAGTTTTAAAGTCACTTTGATAATTAAACTCGCAAGTGTTTATATTAGTGGTAAATAAGTAAGTTAGTTTCAAAAGTTAATCAATTCTTCTTATTTGATTAACTGGGAAATAATAAATCCTTTGAGAACCTAACCGAACCTTTATTTTGATATAAATTCACTACAGTTTAATTCTGTGTTTTATTTGGGGGATTTTAAGATAAAGTTTTTTTTAAGAAGAAATTTTAATTGGAACTCAATTCACCCCCCTCTTGAGTGTCCACTCCGACCAACAATTATTATTATGTAGAAGATGATATGATATCCCCTTTTACCGTATTTGACCTGCCAAATTCATTTTTGACACATAAACCGAATATCGTAAAAACACCAGACATAAACATAGTTTTTATGTAGTTTTTTATAACATTGTAATATGTGAATAAAATGTAATGATAAAGTATAAAAAATTTATTAATAAGGTAAATAATTAATATGAGTTTATTATTCAAGATTTTGAAGACATGCGTGATATATCAGACTCAAGTTAAGGAATTTCCTCACAATCTCATTTCATTGAGGTATTTCATGATGGTATGCTCCTTTATTCATTTATAAGGGGTATATAAAACTCCTTTGATATTATATATCCATATTTTATTTTTTATAGTATTAATTAATATTTTTTAAAATTTTATTCATTCACGAGGATTACAATTTAGATGTTCAAACTAGCATGGTATACTTTGAATGTTTAATGATTAAAATTCAAAATCTTTTCTCCACACCAATATTCGTGATATTATTTAACATATTTATTTAAATGGTTATAAAATTGTTATAAAGATAATATTATTTCTTTTTAGAATTCCATTCATTCATTTTTATAAAGTAATCTTTTTATATTCATTATATGGAATATTTTAAAAAATGACAAAGGGAGTGTTCTACTCTTAACAGACATCGTGATAATGAATTTTATGTCACTATTGAGATTATTTTATTTGTTTTAAACTTTTCAAGATTTCATGTTTTATTAAACGAAACCCTTTTTTATTATTTTTTTATTTTAGTATTGAATTTTTTAATATAATGGTATATTTTTTATAGAAAATGATTGTTTGGAAAGAAAATGGTTTTTTAATTTCTAAAAGTGATTTTCATATGAGTTTAAAATAGTTTTTTAAATGATGAAATGTTTTATTTCATGTTTTGGTTCATATAAATTATAAATAATGGGTTTTTGTAGATAGTGATGGGTGATCCTGTTATAGATTAAATTATGGGCGCGCTAAGATAAAACTCCAATTCATTGGGTAATGAATATATTCATTCGAGAATTATATTCTATGTTTTTTGTAGGGTTATTCTAATATGTAAGGTTTCCATAAGGGATCAATGTGATGATATCCCAAGGTACCTATATGAATTTAATATGTTTACTAAGGAGTTTTCATGTAAATAATTTGTTTCAAAAAGTTAAAATAAATGATATTTATTAAAGAATGATATTTCCCTCTTTGGGTAAAATGTTATGTTTTCAAGAATGGGTTTTTAATTAGGTTTTCATTCTTATAAATAGAGTAAATATTTCCTTTTTCTATATACATTATTCATTTTTTTTGCTCATACAATGCTTTTAAAAGTTTTTCACAAGATTTAATGATGATTAAGGGATTTGGAGAAGTCATGTTGAATGTCATGAAGAATTTTCATAAAATATATCACTCTATATTTTTAAAAGATTTATAATTTGGAAATAATGGATACTGATCAAAAGTGACCACATTGTATTTTATGGTTTTGTTATGTATGAGTTACAACCTAATTCTCTAAAACTCTAAACCTGAAGAGTTCCTCAATATGAAAGAAATTAATTTCATGACTAAAACTCATGATTATGTAATGTTTAAAGTTGAGGGCTTATATATAATATTATATAGCTCACAAACACACTGTGGAAAGTAACTTGGTCCTAATATAAATTGTATATATCATCCCTTAAACACACATACACCACAAATAGGGAATATATATATTATATTTATACAATTTAGCACCCTTAGTTTCAAGTATATTACCTTATCTTTATGATTTTTAAGTATATAAAGTATAATGGTGAAGTTTGGGAGAGTTAAGAGATCTTTTTGAGTATTTTTAGGGATTTTTTACCAGTGTAGGGGAGGTGCATGATTTGTGGAAACCATGAAACACTTGATGGAACTATGCATAGTGATATGGGGGGAAACGATAAGGAGAATGTGTGACACATGGTTTATCCAGACTTTTAGGCCGATTAGTAGAAATTGTGTTCCTTTAAAAATGGATTTGGTCCTTTTGTTTTAGTGGCTTCATCACATATAGTGCATGATTTGGAGACCATGTAAGACAACTGTGTGGGGGTCATCCTTGAGGTAGTGGATAACACATGATTAGTGCATGGTTTTCCCAACTCTGTGACTAAACCATGTGTCATAAGAAACCATTTCCTTAAAAAGTGGATATCTATCAGTTTGATATTTTAACCCCCCATTTTTCCTTCTATCTGGCCCTAATATAGTATTTTTCTATCACAAATGTCAAAGAAGGTTTTTTCATTGATTTTAAAGTGATATAAAGGCTTCCCTTGGTGATTAGAAGCTAATTTCTCATGGTAAGTGACCATTCTTGGTCGTTCTTGATGTTTTTCTTATATCAACTTCTCCCACTCTCTCATTTTCTATGATCTGTTCCCAGAGTGGATAGATATAAGGTTATGGATTCCATATATGATTATATATGGATTGCTTTATGTTACTGGAAGAGATATGAGGTGGTTTTGTGGATATTCAACCTAGTTTTGTGACATTTGTCATGCCATTTATCATTTTCTCCAAAACACTCGTGGTAGGTGGATTCACTCTCAACTCCCCTTGTTAGAACTAATTGTATTAGAATAAAATTTATTAAATTTATTTAAATTTATAGTGAAAGTTTGTAGAAATTTCAGATATAAATCAACTTTAGAGAAAATTTATAATTTTATGTGAAATTGTAGAATTTTGGTAATTTGATGTGCAAAAAGATTTTGGTTTCCTGATTTTAAAATGTTGATTTCTAAATATGGCATTGCTATATTTTTGAAATGGACTGTTAGAAAATGGTTTTCAATTAAATGTTTTTTTATTGAAATGTTTTTGGCATGTTTTGATTAGAAAGGCTTTTTTTTTTGCATACTTGGTGTGTGTGTTCACATTGCATTTACAAGGCATTGTAGAAATATGACCTTGGGCTCAGTGCCAAAGGTTTAATGGAACATGGGATATCATTACCTTTTTATTACTTGGTAGATTAAAGAGAAACTGGTCTTGAGTATGGAATTTTCATAACGATTCATGCATGGGTGAATATGTAGAATGGAATAGTTATGATAAAGGGAACTTGTGAAATGGGTTTAAAGCATTGTTTTGTGGCTTTTCATAATAAGTGAATTTTTTTAAAAAAATAGGTTGATATGGAATAGGTTTATATTTTTTTATAAACTATTTTATTAATATTTTTACATAAACTCTTTTATATTAATTTTGTTAACTTTTCTATCCTAGTAGAGTGAGTTTGCAAGTCATTGGGGAAAACCTAATGAGTTTTAGTACTCACCCCTGATTTGGAACTTTGGTACTTTTTCAGATGTCATCTACTAGGAAATGAGCTAAGGTAAAGTGTCACAAACCTTTAGCACTACTTCGTGATATATGGGTTGTTTGGTGAAGCTGGAGAATAGAGCATGTGGATTTTGGAGTCTTTTGGTTGTCTTGGAGTTTTGCTAGTTGTCTCCCAAAGTCTTCATTGATATTGTAATCTTTCTCAATAGTACATGAATAGATTATGATTTTGGTAAATTAAATGTGACTTTCCTTTAATTTTTACCGTTCATAATATAGTGACTTGTTCAGTTATGAATTTTTTATTTGATTTTTTTATTCTTAATGGTCAAATCGTCCCCTACATATATTTAATCCCCTAGGCATTTATTACCTGCCATTGGCATCTTGGGGATGTTTCATAAGTCCTAGTAGTGTCTCACTATCCTCTAAAGTCAATTAGGGGAATGAGGGATTTTACAAATGGTATTATCATTGTCCTTCATTTTGGGAACAAGTGGTCATTAGTTTTCATGGTCCTAGTGTAGAATTTCATTCTTGCATATTCCTTGATTTGGGATCATCGAAAGGAGTGGATTGTTAGGATATGAAATGTAGAGCATAAAAAGTCATAGCTAATCCTTTTATATTGAACTTAAATTTACCATGGTGTTGGGTAAATATGTTTTCTGGAGACACTTATAGGATTTTCAAATAATATTTTCATGGTTTTAGATAATGATAAGAGCATGACATGCATTAGAGGAATGAATTCCTGCCAGGATTTCATATTTGATTTTGAGTAATGATAAATGATTGAGTGCAATGTGTTGATTTTTTATTAACGTTTAAATTGATTTAAAATGATTTATTTTGAAAAAGAGAAGGGTTTTGTTATTTTGAAACTAGTATGACTTCCAAGAGCAAGTAGATATTTTTCTTTCAACAATAGTTGTATGTGTAAATGGTTGATTTTGGAAAGAAATGTCATGATTGTTGATGGGATTTAAAATGAAACACTAATTATTTAGTAGTTCGAGAGTGGTAATTATGAAATTTGGGGTTTGTTTAGAATATGTCACCTAGTATGTGTCATAGAAACCAACCTGAACAATCATTTCAAGTTTTTGACACAGGGAACCGGAGGGATGGTCCAAGACAATTAGATCATTCCGTCCAGTTCCAAAAGCTGAATCCACCCATATTCTTGGGTGATTTAGAACCAGAAAAGGATGAGGTGTGGATAAATAGTATGAATCGCATCTTCAATTTAATTAGCACACCAGCAGAGCTGAATGTCAAGATAACGACATATGTGATGGAGGATCTTCCCCACCATTTGTGGGATCAAATAATACCAGATAAAGTGGATCAAGGCCTTGGTTGGGGGGATTTCGAGGAATTTTTCACAAAAAATATTCTATCGTCACACGTTAAGATTAAAAGGAAAATAGAATTCTTTAGCATAAAGCATGAAAATATCAATATCATAGAGTATGCGGCCAAATTCATGAATATTGTGGGCTTCTCACAAGATGTTGCTTCTAGTGTGTCCTTGAGGTCATGCTTATTTGAATAAGAATAGAGATAATATATTTACTCAATAATTTCTATACTATGTGTTACTCAATAAATAGAGATGTTCAATCGAGAAACAATTGTGGAAAGGGACATCTTAGGATCTATGGGAGTTGGAATTATATCAATACTCGGGGGAACTAGTGGGAACTCTAATGGTGGGTGTAAATGAAAGAGGGACACCAACATCCAAGGTGAGAGCATGAATCAAAATCAGATGGCTGGATCTGTAAACCATCCTCTATAAACAATGATCCAATAATGGTGTTTCTAATATGGCTCATTCAACTACATTAAGATAGAGTGAACAACACCACCTAGATCATTCCATAATTAGAATAATATTGGGCATCTTCAACACTATTGTCTATGTGATCTGATTTTAGGTGCTCGGGGAACTTCTCAAGTATCATAGGACTCGTATGCTTTGATGATGTGAGGTTCGTATAATTAATATAGTTGTAAGAATAGAGAAATCCATGGTGATTATATGATTATTCTAACTCTTAGAAATGGGAAATATTTACAAGGAAACAAGGGGAAAAGTGCAGCGATGAAGTAATAATATGGAGGTAAGTATTTGATTCTGGATGATTAGGTTTGACCGTCTACGGTGAGAGGTATGATTATTTTGAATTATACCCTTATAAAAGTGTTCTTTGATAATGGAGCATCGTATAGATTTATTTCTTCTCATATTATTTAATTTTTTAGTTTAAAACATGAGATAACGCCCTTTGTCATAATATTTCAAACTCCTCTTGGGAAATAGAATGTAAAGACTTTGTGGGTAGAGCTTGTTATATAACCATTTATAGAGACAATTTGAAATGGGATTTCTCTATTCTAGACATGGAAGTATATGATCAAATCCTGGTTATGTATTGGTTGATAACATTCAAGGATCACATCAACTGTTATACCAGAAATGCCTTTTGCACAACTCGGGATGGTGTTGAGAATCTATGTTGAGGATACTAGAGTGTAAATATTAGTGAAACTAGGTTTTTGGAACCTATAGTGGGAACGAACTCTTACTAGTTGCTGGCATTGACAATGGCATTGATAGATGAGATCGAATGTAATAGTTTTTATGCTATGGTGGACCAGTTTCAAGATGTGTTTCCTAAAAATTCCTATAGGTTACCACTGGTAACAGAAGTAAAGTTTGTGATTAATTTACTCCTTGGGAAAATCCCTATCTCACATCCATATTATCCGAAGCATCAACAAAATTAACGGAACTGAGTGTTTAGTTGGAAGTACTCGAAAGCAGGGGTTTCATTCAGAAGAGCATGTCTCTGTGGGCAGCACTTGTTTTGTTTTGTCAAGAAGGTAGATAGAACTCTTCATCATTGAGTTGACTATAATAAACATAACCTAGTTACGATAGAGTTAATATCCACTTCCATTAATTAATGATATATTAAATCAATTAAGGTGAGCTCAGTGGTTCTCTAAGATTGACTAATGATCATGATATCACCAATTGCGAGTTTGATATGATGTTATTTCGATGAAATATTTCAGAAGTATATATGTCTATTATGAATATGTGGTAATTCCATTCTCTCTTATGAATGCACAAATAGCATTTATGGAATTGATGAATCTCATATTTTATAGATATCTAAATACTTTTGTTCTGGTTTTTGTGGATGACATAATTTTGTATTCAATGACAGGGGATAAGCATGTCAAACTCTTGGCAACAATGTTGGAAATATTGAGATAACATCATCTGTATTACAAATTATCAATGTTTTATTTTTTTTTGATACAAGATGTATGCTTTATTTGCGATGTGATTTCTGAAAGAGATGTTTCAGTGGATCCAGAAAATATAGAAGCAGTTTTCTCTTTGAAATTGCCTAAGAATGTCTTTGAGGTACAACGTTTTCTTGGTCTATCTATCTATTACTGATGATTGTTTTGTGAATTTTCACAACTAGCTTCACCTATGATGTATTTAATGAAGCAGAATGTTCCATTACAAAGCTTGTGTAAGAAAATTAAAATTGTTAACATATATTGTAAAAAATAATCAATAATAAACCACTATATTTGTTGTAAAAAATTACAAATGAAGTATATAATAAGATTATATAGATGAATAAGGTTAAAAATATATTATTAAGATAGTTATGTATATTTATAGGATGTTAGGGTGTGATAAACTAAGCGCATAAATAATTTACAGGAGTTTTATCTTAGGATCCCATCGTTGAGAAATGTTTTAATTTATGTACCTATTTCCATTTATATGGTGTGTATGATAAAAAAATTATGTTTTGAGTAAATATATTAATTCATGGTTTTTTAGATTCATTTTAGAGATCCTTCACCATCACAATATTTTGTTAAAAAGTTTCTTATGTCTCAACTGATGTTCTCTTTCCATGAGTTAGGAATTTTATTCTAGACAGTAAACATATGTCTCTCATTTTTTCCTACCATTTCCATTTATGTTTTTTTGATTTACTTTACCTTTTAGGAATTTAATCCCTATTTTTAAAATTATTCCCATTATTGTATCCTGTTATATTTAAAAATTCATCCCTGAATGTATTATTTCTCAACATAAGCACACCACTCTTTTTAATCCATTTTCATGATTTACATATCAAAATTATTTTCTCTATTATTACAAGTTACATTCATAGTTCACTTCACTAATTATGAAAGACTGGTTTCATTATACTTTTTTATGTGGGTCTTACTAAAAGGCTTTATTTAAATTTAGATAATTCTCATATTGATTTTTTTCAAAAATAATTTATTGTAATGTAATGTTATAAAATATTCTATAATTAAATATTTCCATATTATTTTGAAAATAATTTTTCAACTAACAACAATTTCATACAAAATGCTTCAAGAAGGTAATATTTTTGACCATTTTTCATATTGGTTATTTTATAAAACAATGAATATCTTTTACATGTTTCTTTTTAATGTATCGTTTTGTAGTAATTTACATTTCCTAAGATAATTTTACTCCATGATTTCATGTTTTTAAAAAAAGGAAAGATAATATTATTCTCATGGATTAACAAAATATTCATTTTTAATTTTATTTGAATTGAAAACACGAATTATTATTTTCAAAAAAAATACTGAATATTTTACGAGTGTTCTTCATCTATGTTTTATTCTTGATTAAGTGTATTCTTCAAATGATACCATCCACCATATTTATATGGATGCCTTGTGGAATTCTCATTTACATATATGGTGTAATCCATCTCTTATTTTTGTCATTTCTAATCATCCCCTGTATAAGAATGATTTACTTCTAAAGAATTTCCTTTATGAATTCAATATATTTCATTACATAATTGATGGGTGTCCTCCTAGATTCCCAATATACCATTTTATTAAGGAAATTATTATGTAAACCATATATTGATTTAAATAATGGGTAAAATACTATATTTTTAATCATATTTACTAAGTGGTATTTACATAGAAGATTTTTAATCTAATAGGATACCAATTTATTTTCCATGGGTTTATCCTAAATCTTTTATTAATTATATAATGATTTCTTCCTTTTGGGACCACTTTAAAAGGATATATGTTCCTTTTATTTCCATAGGACTTTATGATATGTTGATTGAAACCATGTGGAGCATATTTATATGATTTTCATAAAGTGATGGGTGGGTCAAGAAATATATATCCCTCCAATAAATTGGGTAATGTTTCTATCTCATGAGATATCATATTGTGTGGGAAGTGATCTGAGCCAACTATAGGAATGGGTAGTAATCCTAGCCATATATGATATGTTAATAATGTTGGTATGTGTGTCTTATTCTTAGGATAACATTTTTATATTCTCTCTACATTTTTATAATTCAATGATCTTATGTTATGATCATTTTGTAATCCACATTCACAAGATATCATGAGTTTATTCTGTGTTTCCTTGTATATGATCACACTTATTATGAAATAATTTTATGCATGTTTTCTGTCACATTATTCTTAATTATTATGTTTTCACTTACTATGAATTTCTCCTCTCTTCTACTAATATTTACATTTACCTTTGTTTTGAAAGAAATTATTACGTATGATAAGGCTAAAATAATATATTTTGGGGGTAATTTATTTGAAATATTGAATAATAATTATATATTAATATCTTTTTATATAATTGTAAAAATTATTATTAGTTAAGAAGTTTTTAGATCTAGTAGTTTATGATTTTTTATAACTCTCTAAAAATATATAAATAATGGTCCTTATATTTTAAATGTGATAAAGATATTCTGATTATATAAGTATATCAGAGATAGTGTTTTAAGATATGTGTTTTTGTAACTCGATCCATAATTATGGATCTAGGGGAACTATCATTGGTATCTTAGTAGAGTTTATATAACTTTATAGGTTCAGATGTTATTAGATGAATATGATTTAATATTCCATAATGAAATCAATGAATGATGGGTTAAGGTTGATATTGGTTTCAATGGAATAGATAAACCATTAGGTTGTAAGGGTTGAATATGTTCTATTTTTGGGGGATTATGATAACTGAAAATTAGTGAAAAGCATTGTAATAATTTTATGTATATAGTAACCACCAAAAAAATCTAATATAGTGATTTTTGGGTTTTCCAATAAACTAAATTCCCACCTACTTACCGGAATGCAGACTTAGTTTTGGAAGAGATTCATCTTTGAGAAACAAAATCAAAAATAATTGGTTGGGTGTATCTTAGTCAACATTCTTCTAAACAGTTAATGTTTTGTTACTATGCACCTCTGAAGACCCTCGGGCTATTCTTGGGTAAATTCCTACTCTCATTATAAACCATTATGTGGGATTTGAACGTATGACATTAGGTAATTTAACTATATTAGGTAAAAATATAGTAATATTTCCATGGATAACCTAAATTAAATTGAAATACTCATAAGGTGAGGTATCCGCTTCCTTTATGTTTTTTTCATAAAATAATATATTCTTTACTTTAAACATTAACTAATTTATGTATTATCATCCGTAAAATTTATTTTAATGAAAGAGTTGGAGAAAGAAATAACCTAGCTAATTATGAATTCAATGGAAAATGTGATGATTATCATAAACATAAATATTTTAAAAAAAGAATTAGTATTAAAAAAGTTATTGTTATGAAAATCAACTTTCATTATATATGATTAAAATAGTGAAAATTGTTGAATTTCCTATCCCACAAATTAAGATAAGGATAAATCCTCAGGAAAATTTGGGAGAAGAAGATGATAAAGGAAAATATATAAATTTTCTATTGTGTCAAAAATTAGGGAAGAAACTCACTAGGGAATATATAGAAGGAATTAGAAAATGTTTCATGTGTGGAACAACAGGTCCTAAATCATCCAACTGTATAGGGAAAGTGAATCATTAATTAAAATTTAATGATGAATAATAATTGTCTTATATTTTTACATAAGATATTAAGGTATACATTTCATTTGAAATTTAATCACAATCCATGACTATATTTTTGACATTCTTAGTTAATGTATTTGTAAAAAATCATAGGATACAATTTATTTCAAGGGAATAATATAACGACCTAATATTTTAGATTAATAAAAATAAATATTATGTTTTTTAACCAGTTTCACATGTTAAACCCAATATAAAAAACAAAAACATATTAAGAATACATTCGTAATAAATCTATAAAACCCACTAATATGGTAAACCATTAATATTCATTACCATTATATGGTAAATAATTAGTACAAGTTAATTATTAAATGGTTGTTTCTAATAAATATTTTTTTCTATATATTATATTCTCCCTTTTAAATTGATGAGTTCACAAAATTTTAAATTTATTTTTTAAAAGTAAATTTATTTTTAAAATTTCTAAAAACAAAATTAAAATAGGATATATTTTATTGATTTTTCAAAAATCTTTCAATTTTTGTCTAATAGTGAAAAATAGAATTTTTCAAAAAGTGATTTTTATCACATTATAATTATATGAACTAGGCAAAAAAATTTATAAAAACAAGGAATTATTTAAAAATGTATGATAAATATGTTATTATGAAGTAAGAAATATTATTTCTAAATTATAAATTCTATATGTAATATTTTAGGATGTAAGGATCATTTTTTTATAATTATGAAACCTAATTTCATTTTTTATTTCAACTAAACCTTAACATGGTTACATTATGTTTTGTCTTAGTTTAAAGGTAATGTAATTTATTTTGTTTTATAATAAATCATCTATAATAATGAAAATCATTAACCCTTAAAAATATTTCTTATACATAAGATTATTTTTTAAAAGAACTCTTTAAAAAATTATTTTTAATGTATTATTAATTTAGAATCATATTTTTTCATATTTTTGAAATTAATTAGGATAAAATGGGAATAAATTTGGAATAATTATGTTAATATTAAGAAATAAGGGACAAAATATATTATTAGTAATTAAATAATTTACCAGATTAATATTTAATTAAGAGTAATTAGTATTCAAATGACTAATCTTTGGTAGATATATATTCCATAAATTAACTTGAAATTTATAAATTGTAGAAAAAAACTGTTAAACTTTTAGTTCATAACTACATGACTTACCAAAATAATGTATTAAATATTTTATAAAGGTTTTGTATTTATAATATTAACATCTTTTCATATTAGTAATATATCATCTTCGTTCATTCAAAACTACTGAAACAAGTTTTTCTCTAGTATAATCTTGAAGTGTTGTAATTAAGACACTCATTGGAGTAAAGAAAAATAGTATAAATAAAGATGGTATATATATTAAAAATTAACATGTAATTAGGAACATGGTATCAATGATCAAGGCTCAATGTTTACATTATAAATAGTTCTCAATACAATTAAATGTTGTGAGACCTATGTTAATAATAATCGATATTAAACAACAAGATTCATTATAAATTATTATAAATAAATCATATAAATTTTTATATAGATTAATATGCTTTTAAAATATATGATTAATATAGTCGTGGTTTTTTACAAGAATTAATTTAGTCATCAAATAAGAAGGGAAAAATGTTAAGTTATTTATTTCCTTAACTCACTATATTGAGATACATATTACATTATCCACCAAATTAATTTTATTTAATGTGTATATGGACAAACTATTATGTTATCATGAATTATATTTTATTCATGGTATTTGAGGTCCATTATCAATATTTTAATCCAATGAGTATTTTTATTAAAATGATACTATGTTATCCACACAATTTCTCTTTCTATATGTGGTGAATTTTCATCATGAAATTGATCTTAAAAGTTTCCTTTGTGATAAAATTTTCCTTTAAATATTTTATATATCCTTTAAATTTGAGGGTATTAATCCCTTGTATTAAATTTATTCTCTCTGGTGGGTCACATTCAATTTCAATATTCATCACTAAATGGAATTATTCTTAATAAAATCAAAAATATTTTTTTCTTATATATCCATATTTTATCTATCAAAATAATATTATATAAAATTGACAGTGAAATTTAAAATTTTCATTACCAATTCTCAATTAATTTTTTTATAATCCTTTTTATAGTGTGTATTTCACTAAAAGGATTTAATAGACTTTATAAATTTTCTAAATGATTTGTTTTTAAATGTTTTTTTATTATATTGTTATGTTTTAAAATGATCCAAATTTATTTAATTCATAATTCATTTAAAATAAAATTTTCTAATATAATTAGTTTTACAATGAAAGGATTTAATCAGTAAATATTTTTGAATAATTTTAATATGGTTATTTTTTGATAGAAAAGGAGTCTCTCGTACAATTTTCATGTGAATTTATCATTATATAACTTTTATTGTTTTCTAAGAGACATCCTTTATAATTTTTGAAGTTATAAGAAATAGAAATTCTTATTCTAATTATTTAATAAAATAATTATTTTTAATGTTTTCATGGGGAAATAGAAAGTTTTATCTTCAAAGAAATTTTCCTAATTCTTGTAAGAGTGTTCTTCATCATTTCTTTATTATTGATCATGGTATTCATAAAATTAATCCATCCACTTTCATTATCTATATGACTAATGATATTATATTTTACATCTAAGTTAGATCTATGAAATACTCTATTTTTAAAATCTTCCACTTGTACAGTTATAATTTACTTGAAATTACTATTAACTGTGAATATTGAATGCTCTATTACATGATTGAATGGTGTTCACCCAGATTCCCAATACATCAAATGATTTGAGAAAACCATATATCTATTTCATATATGGTGTAAATAATTTATGCATAATCATTTATTTTTAGTTCCATTTATCTATAATTATGCTTAAAGTCCTTAGATGACCATTTAATTTTCATGCATTTATCATGTCATGTTTTTTGATGAAATAAAATATCATTTCTTAATGAACTTGTTGAAAATGATATAAACCAATTTTTATTTTATTATAGTTTTTTATATGTTTATTAAAAAATGTTAAACAGGTATATATAATTTTCATTATGTTATGGGTGGGACCTGAATTATAGGTCCCTCCAAATAATTGGGTAATATTTCAGTATGATGATATATCATAGTATATGGGAAGTGATCCTTAAAAACTATAGGAGTGTAAAGTTATCCAAGAAAACTATGTTATGTTAATGATTTAAGGAGCCTTGACTTCTGATTATTATTCCATGTTTATTTTCATTAAACATTCCTATGATGAAAATTTTTTTAGGAAAATTTGTTTATCCACAATCATATGATTTCGTCTACAAATTCCATGATTCCATGATTTTTATCAACCTCATTATAATATAAGGTTACACCACAATCCTCTCAAGAAATGATTTATTATTATGTTTATCCTTACTACATGTTTATAATCACCCCTTCTTATGTTTTCATTTCCCTAGTTTATGATAGAATGTATTATTTATATTAAACCTATAAAAATGTCTTTTATATATAATTTATGGCCCATGTGGATGAATCATTATGGATTAACTAGATTCTTATATAGTTGGAATAGTAACCATTTATTAAGAACGCATGATATTTAGATGTTAATTCTTTGTCATGGCCCTTTAAAACTATAAACATTAGGTTCATCAGACTATAAATGTGTGAATTATATTTTAATCATATATATGTGTTAGATGAATTGTTTTATGTTATATGTGTTTAACATAAGGTCAAGGAGATTGAATTTCAGTGGATCTATAGTAAGTAGACTCTATGTACGATAATATATTCATTATTTCCATCAGTGAAAACCTCAAACACTTTCCTTTTTTATGTAGTGTGTACAACTAAAAACAAACTCTTTCAATTCCCCTCATGTATGATAAAAACCCAAAATGAAGAATAAGGAGGAAAAATTTTGTGTCTTAGAAAAAACTTTAGAATGGGTGCTTTCTCTCAACTTCAGACATACTTTTCATCCAATATCATTATGGGATGATTTCATTAGAATCTTCTATTTAATGTCTTCTTTATGTGGAATATCTTTTTCCAACTTAATCTTCAAAATCATCATGTTTCATACTGTTGATGACATCTCATCAATTTTTAACTCTCCTTCTAAATCCATTTTATTTTCATTTTCCTCTACATGTTTTTCATCATAATGAAATTGATTATAAAATTTTGATTGATTTGGTAAAACAACCGGGATCTCTTTCTTGACATTCTGAGTCATCTCTGAATTATCACATAAATTACCCCAATTTTTGTCTTGAAACTGATATTTCCCTATAAGGATTCAGTTATCACAGAGAGGGGGGGGTAAATCAGTTATATCTTTTTTTATGATTCCTTTCTATTGAAACTGTAAGAACTCAGTTCTTATTTTTGAGGTATGGGTTTCTTCCTTACTATTTCCTTACTTTTTTTTAGAAATAAGGAAAATAAGGTGAAAATCCCAATATTTTGGGACTACACGTCGTGTACTTTTCCACAAAACGTGTACTTTGTCCGTGTGGGATGAGTACACAGGGTGTGTGGCCATGCTGGCGCTGGAAGGTATAAAAACCGACTACATGCCATGTAGTGGGTATTTACACGCCGTGTAGTCAGTTGGAAGGTGAATAGTAAGGCAGTGTAGGCAGCCACCAGCTGAGTGACTGTACACGCCATGTAATCAGGAAAAATAGGTCATGTACTCATGGCGATAGATGAACAGTTCCATTCTGGCGAGAAGCCGCTGTAGGAACAGTTAAAAATGGAAAGTAAACATCGTGTACTTGAGAATTACACGTTGTGTAGTCTATTTTTTGGCTTAAATCGGGCAGTAGCCTCCCCTCTTCATAGGGAATGATTAAAACCGGAGGAGGAGTCGGGAGAGAGGGTCGAACCTTCGAGGAGCTATAGATCGCACCCCGGGAATCCGTTTTCACCTCTATCGATCTCATTGGGACCGTATGGGTAAGCCTATCCTTCTCATTAATCTGTTATTTCCAATTCTTTCCTGAGGGAAAGTTATTTATGTTTGAATGGGTTTTCTTCTAACCCAAATCTACATCATCTTTGGGAGTTTTTGGAAGCGACGTTCACGTATACCATTTAGGGGTGTTTGAGGTAGGTGGCTTGGTGTTTAAATACCAACTATTGTGTGTTTTTGTGTACCGTTGAGTTACGAACCCATGTTGGGGTGTCATGTGGCTGAGACCTTGGCTGTTTTGAATACCTATAATTGCATAGGTAATTAAATGTGATAATAAATTGTTGTGTGGGATCACTACTTGGATCTGGGACCACCCCAGGGGTGCGTTCCTCTATTTAGCCGTTTGGTCAGGATACCCGAGGGTATGCCATTTTAATAATGTTCATTGAATTTCCTTGAGAGGAATTGCATGTGTATTTCTTGTTTATATGTTGGACATGGCCCTGTTACCTTCTTAGCCTGAGGGCAGTTCTTTACTTAGCCTGAGGGCAGTGTTAACTTTAGCCTGAGGGCAGTGTTTATTTTAGCCTGAGGGAAACTTCTTTCGTGCCTGTGGGAAATAGACTCTGTGCCTGAGGGTGACACTTCGTACGCCTAAGGGAAATATCTGTTATGCCTATTGGAAATTACATGTGGGTTATGATTCTCATTACCTGAGGGTAAGAATTTACATGCCTGGAGACACCGACTATCTACTTATAGCTTTCACCGAGGTGATGTCTAATATTAAATGGTTAAAATGAATAATAAAATGGAAATATAACTGGAAAATTTAGTAACTTTTGAGTACTAATTAGTTTATTTATTTTTACTACTGCACACTTTTATTGCATATTTATCACATAGTTGGGCACGGGCCTTTGGTGGGTGCCTTCTGAGAGTTATTTGTCACACCCTGTTATTTATCCATGGGTTCTATTTAGTTCCAAACCAATGAGATGAGGGTATTCCATCTCATGCATCATTTAGGAACATGCTATAAATCACATGCCATTCATAGTTCCATTCCAGGTATGTGCATTAGAAAATTTCATGTTGTTGTGATAGTTGTCGTGCTAGAAAAATCATGTTGTTGTGATAGCTGGTTTGATAAATACCTGTTGTGTGATAGGGTATTTTTGTGTGAGCTTGTTGATAGAATGGACACCAAACTTTGGTTTTTGGGGAGTATGGGCCCTCATTGACCATAATTTGGTGGATCATTGACTGTTTATCTTGTTATAACATATATAAGATTCCAAACATTGATTTGTGGGAAGTATATGCCCTCACGGGTCGAAATTTGGCACTTAGGTGTTGTTTTCAGTATTTTTTGGGATCCGGAGAACTTTCAGAGGCCTACTATCCGGAAAACTCAGGATACACGCCGTGTAGTTCCTTGGACACACGCTATGTGTTCTTCTGTTCAGGAAGAAAAGAAAACTTTTAAAGTACATGCCATGTAGTCTCTTTCCATGTCATAGACCGTGTGGGTGGACACACAGGGAAGGGAAATGCTTGGGGGAAAACACATTGTGTACCGGATGTACACGTCGTGTAGTGTTGACCCAGATTCCACCAGTGTAACTAACAAACACGGACATAGGAGACCTTAATATATACACATTGTGTCCACTATGGAACACGCCGTGTAGTCTGACCTGGGATCCGGATTTGTAACTAACAACATGGGTCGGTGTAATCCTTTCGTGTACACGCAGTGTGTATATGGAACATTCCGTGTAGTGTGAGCCGTGTATCCGGGCGTGTAACTAACAACATGGGTCAGCGGAGCTCGTCCAGTACATGTCGTGTGTCTAAGGAGAAACAGGGTGGTGTACAGGCCGTTTCCGGGTGTAACATGTCGTGTAGTATCAAGATGAGTAGTCAACCATGTCACGAATGACACG
This sequence comes from Viscum album, assembly GCA_963277665.1. NCBI lineage: Eukaryota > Viridiplantae > Streptophyta > Magnoliopsida > Santalales > Viscaceae > Viscum > Viscum album. The sequence continues at coordinate 96,666,021 of OY728163.1, forward strand.
GGAAGTTGTAAAATTACACCATACATGCCGTGTAGATTATATACATGCCGTTTAGTTTTGTTCAGCGGGAGCCGTGTGGTTTAGCCGTGTAGAAGGACCCGGGAAGGGGAAGAGAAGTCAGGTACACGTCGTGTAGTCATTATACACACTGTGTAGTCTTATTTTAAAAATCTTGAATGACTTCCTCCTTCTGTTCCCCTTTTGGTCCCTTCATTTTTCAGTCTTTGATAATCTTGATCTAAGGTGTGCATTTGACCTTGTAGAGTCATACCTCTAAGACGACCACGCATTTTTCTCCAAGAGAGCCGCAACGAGTATACATCAGTGATGGTGGGCCATGGGATACTATATGATCCTCCAGTAGTGCTAGATGCGGCGCCAGCCATTATACCGGATGCAGGCGCGAAGGCGCAGTTCCATGAAGGCTTTATGCAGTTCATGCAGACCTTTCAGGGAGCACCGCCGGCTGCCACATCTATGGCCGAGCTGACTCGTATATTCCAGCAGCAGCATACGCCTACGTTTTTAGGGTATGGAGGACCACATGATACAGAGTCTTGGATGGGGTCTATGCAGACTATTTTCGAGCATCTTGAGATGCCTCCAGAGCGGAGGGTCAAGCTCGCAACTGATATGTAGCGTGATTCCACCAAGAGGTGGTGGGATGTTACCACTCAGACATAGCATCACAGAGACATGGCGTGTGAAGATTTTCAGATAGCCTTCTATGACTTCTTCTTCCCAGAGACGCTGAGGGCAGATATAGCTCGAGATTTCAAGAACCTGCAGTAGGGTGTTATTTCGGTGATGGATTATTCTGCTCGTTTCACTGAGCTTCAGCATTTTTCACCCGTTCTAGTGGGTGATGAGACGTTGAGGGCCAGACGCTTTCAGGATAGTCTTCAGTATGGCATTCGAGCACTGGTGAATTTTTTTAGGTTGACTACAGTGCATTCTATTGTGAACCAGGTGCTAATTACAGAGAGGAACCTTCGAGAAGCTAGTGGTGCAGTCTAGGGCGGTTCGACACCAGTTTCTAGTACTATTTCTTCCAGTAAGAGGAAGAGATAGATGGATTTCTCTCATGGTGGAAGTACCATCCAGAATAATTTTTTAGGTGGTTAGGTCATGTGCTACTAGTGTGGTAAAGAGGGGCCCAAGAGATGGCAGTGTCCACGTGATCCAGTGGAATGTCGAGCTTGCGGAATGATGGGGCATCTGCAGCGCTTTTGCAGGGCGTTTCTATCAGTGTCTAGTGAGAGGGGTTCTGTACAGACTCTGCATGTGAGAGCAAGACCAGTAGATTCTTACCAGTTGGGGAACTGGAATACGTCAGGGTGTGCAGGCAGGGATGGTGTTCATGGTCGTGGTATCCAGACACCGGGATCTCAGAGGCAACAGGGTGGGACAGCTCAGGGTAGTCAGGTTGTGTCGTAGGGTCGCGGCACTGGGCAGTCATATGTAGTGTAACAGACCCAGCAGGAGCAGGATATCAGACCTTCTACAGTCAGATGTACTATTCTAGTAGTTTCTGTTTTATCTTCAGTACGTTTCGATACGGGTTCTACACATAATTTTCTATCTGTTCCTATTGTAGAGAGACTTGGGCTCTGCGTTTCTTCTTCTATTGTTGTTATGATTCTAGACACTCCGTTGGGAATTAGAATGGCTGGTGTGTGTCAGTTCAAGGAGTTCCCCCTTGAGGATGGAGGGTGTCACTTTCTTTGGGACCTCTATGTCTTAGAGATGATGATCTATGATATCATTATCGGGATGGATTGGTTGGTTCCCTTTCGATCCTTTGTAGATTTCTATCATCGTAGGGTGAGTTTCACGTCACCAGAGGGCAGAGAGTTTCTATAAAAAGGTGAATGGGATGTTCAGGCGAGTCGAGCTGGACTAGAGCATCGTGGGAAAGGTGGAGTCACAGCCTAGATTGATAGTTTATATCTGGATGATCAGGGGACTTGTCAGAAGGATTTCCCTCCAGTGGTTGATCATTTTAGGTATGTCTTTCCAGATGACTTTTCGGGTCTACCTCCAGAGCGTGAGGTGGATTTCCCGGTTGATCTTATGCTATGAGCAGCGCCGGTGTCCACTCTTCCTTATAGGATGGCTACACCAGAGTTGCAGGAGCACAAGAGACAGTTAGAGGAGTTACAGTCAAAGGGTTTTATCTGACCCAGTACTTCTCCTTGGGGTTCGTCTGTCCTCTTTGCGAAGAAGGAAGATGGTACCCTCATACTCTGTGTGGATTATCGGAATCTGAACCAGTTGACAGTAAAGAACCAATATCCCTTGTATAGGATTGATGATCTTTTTGATCAACTTCGAGGTGCACGAGTGTTCTTGAAGATTGACTTGAGATCAAGGTATCATCAGCTACACGTGAGACCATCAAACATACCACTTACAGCTTTTTGGAGAAGATATGTTCTATAAAATTATTTTTTTATGCCTTTTGGACTCACGAACGCGCCAGTAGTTTTCATCGCTTAAATGAATCGTGTGTTCCATCCTTATTTGGATTCCTTTGTGGTACTATTCTTGGAAGACATCATGGTGTAATCTCACACTCGACACGACCATTCCATCCATCTTGAGATCATATTGAGTACACTGAGATATCATCAGCTATATTCTAAGATCTCCAAGTGCCACTTTTGGATAGACCATATCCACTTCCTAGGTCATATCATCTCAGATTCCGGAGTTTCCATAGACCCAGAGAAGGTGAGAGCAGTAGTTTCTTGGGAGCATCCTAAGAACGTGTCAGATATACGGAGTTTCTTAGGGCTGGCTGGTTACTACAGGCATTTTATACAGGACTTCTCCCACATAGCAACGCCGTTTACGGGTTTCACTAAGAAGGGTGTGGAGTTCGTTTGGTCAGAAGCTTACGAGACATCCTTTCAGGACCTGAAAGGAAGGTTGACATCAGCACCAGTCCTGATACTTCCAGAGTAAGGGAAGATCTATACAGTTTACTATGATGCATCAGGTATTGTACTGGGAGCTATGTTGATTCAGGGTGATCAATTTATTGCATACGGGTCTCGACAGTTGAGGCCACATGAGAGGAATTACTCGACGCATGATCTCGAGTTGGCTGTAGTTGTTCATGTGTTGCGCTGTTGGAGACATTATCTCTTGGGAGAGCATTTTGTGGTTTTCACCGACCAAAAAAGTCTCTAGTATATCTTTACTCAGCGTGACTTGGATATGAGATAGTGAAGGTGGGTCGAATACCTTCAGTCCTTCGACTTTGAGATTGCCTAAACACCTGGTAAAGGTAATGTAGTAGTTGATGCACTAAGCAGGAGGACTCAGATACAGGAAGTGCAGGAGGCCAGTGGTGAGTGGAAGCTCATGGATTTGTTCTTTGAGATGCATTTGGAGGTGCATGATAGTCAGGGACAGATCTATCTTTTATCATTAGCTATTACTTCTACCCTCCTGGATAGAGTGAGGATGAGATAGATATCTGATTCAAAAGGCCTAGTTCTACGGGAGTCGGTGGCAAGTGAGGACTCTCCTCTTGGGTGGATGGTAGGCGATGGTGAGGTACTTTGTTTCCATGGATGAGTATGGGTTCTAGGGGATATACATGAGGTGTTGATGAGGGAGTTTTATGCTTCATCTTGGGAAGTTCATCCCAAAGTTACCAAGATGTACCGTGACTTGAGACGTCAATATTGGTGGTCGGGTATAAAGAAAGATGTAGCTGGTATTGTTACGAGATGTTCCACCTGTTAGCTGGTGACGGCGGAGTATCAGAGGCCAGCCAGACTGTTACAGCTGTTACCCATCCCAGAGTGGAAATGAGATGATGTTGCGATGGAATTCGTGACTGGGTTACCGAGGTGACCTCGAGGCAATAATGTCGTGTGGGTTGTTTTGGAAAGACTCATGAAGGTTGCTCAACTTATTCTGATCAAGGAATCCTTCAGTGTGGATGTTTATGGAATGTTTTATATTTGAGAGGTTGTACGTCTTCATGGGGTTCCTCATTCTCTCTTTTCTGATAGGGACACCCATTTTAAGTCTCATTTCTGGCAGAGTTTTCAGAGGGCACTGGGTATACAGGTGCTTCTAAGCACAGCTTACCACCCTCAGACTAATGGTCAGTTAGAGTGTACGATAGAGGTGCTTGATGAAATGTTGTGTGCATGCGTCCTATACTTTGGGGGCTCTTGGGAGAAGTATATACCCCTGGTCAAGTTTTCCTATAATAAAATTTTTCAGGAAAATATTGAGATGGAACCTTACAAGGCATTATATTGTAGGCCATGTCGATCACATTTTTGCTGGATAGAGCCAGGTGAGGCAGCTTTACTAGGACCACAGCTCATTCATGAGACTTCTGAGACGGTCCAGTTGATTCATAAGCAGATGGCTACTGCATAGTCTCATCAGAAATCTTATGTTGATCTTCGCAGACAACCCTTGGAGTTTGTGGTTAGGGATCAGGTTTTCTTGCATGTTTCACCAAGGTTGGGACATAGGCAGATCAGGAGACAGGGTAAGCTTTCACTGAGGTATGTGGTTCCATTTGAGATTCTAGAGAGATTCGTGCTGGTTTCCTATCAGTTGTAGTTACCACAGAGGTATCGGGCCATGCACGACGTCTTCCATGTATCTCAGTTGCGCTGCTATCATTCATACCCATCTCATGACTTTCATCCTGATGAGGTTGAGCTTCAGGTAGATGTGTTCTTTGAGGAGAATCTGATTCTTATCATGGATAGGATCACGAAGGTTCACTGAGGCGAGTCAGTTCCTCTCATACGGGTGCTATGGCAGCATGGCCAAGTGCAGGACAAAACCTGGGAGCAGTAAACCAAAGTACATGCTCAGTGGCCAGAGTTGTTCTGACCATTATCTTTGCCACCCTTGGAAGGGAAATTCGGGGACGAATTGATTTAATGGGGGAAGTTTGTAAGAACCCGGTTCTTATTTTTGAGGTAAGGGTTTTTTCTTTACTCTTTCCTTAAGAGTTTTTGAGAAATAAGGAAAATATTGGGAAAATCCCAATATTTTGGGACTACACACCATGTACTTTTCCATATGCCATGTACTTTGTCCGTGTGGGATGAGTACACTGGGTGTGTATCCATGCTAGCTCTAGAAGGTGTAAAAACCGACTACACGCCATGTAGTGGGTATTTACAGGCCGTGTAGTTAGTCGGCAGGTGAATAATAAGGTGGTGGAGGCAGCCTCTAGTAGAGCGAAAGTACATGCTGTTTAATCAGGAAAAACACACCGTATACTCATGTCGATAGAGGAACATTGCCATGCTGGCGAGAATCCGCTATAGGAATAGTTAACAAATGGAAAGTACATGCCATGTACTTGATAAGTACATTCCATTTAGTCTGTTTTTTTGGATTAAATTTGGCAGTATCCTCCCCTGTTCACAGGGAAGGATTAGAACCGGAGGAGGAGTCGGGAGAGAGGGTCAAACCTTCAAGGAGCTCTTGATCACACGCCGGGAATCTATTTCCGCCTCTATTAATATTGTTGGGACCGTACGAGTAATCCTCTCCTTCTCCTTAATCCATTCTTACCAATTCTTTCCTGAGGGAATGTTATTTACGTTTGAACGTGTTTTCTTCTAACCCAGATCTACGTCGTCTTTGGGAGTTTCTGGAAGTGACGTTCACGTATACTTTTCAGGGGTGTTTGGGGTAGGTGTCTTGGTGTTTAAATACCAACTGTTGTGCATTTTTGTGTATCGTTGAGCTACGAACCCATGGTAGGGTGTCATGTGGATGAGGCCTTGGAAGCTTTGAATACTTAGAATTTCATAGGTAATTAAATGTGATAATAAATTGTTGTGTGGGATCACTACTTAGATCCAGGACCACCCCGGGGTTGCGTTTCTCTGTTTAGCTATTTAGACAGGATACCCGAGGGTATTTCATTGTAATAATGTTTATTAAATTGACTTGAGAGGAATTTCATGTGTATTTCTTTTTTATATGTTGGGCATGGCCCGGTCACTTGCTTAGCCTAAGGTCAGTGCTTTACTTAGCCTGAGGGAAGTGTTACCTTTAACCTGATGGAAATGGTTATTTTAGCCTAAGGGAAACTTATTTCATGCCTGTGGGAAATAGAATCTATGCCTGAGGGTGACACTTCTTACTCCTGAGGGCAATATTTGTTATGCATGTGGGCAATTACCTGCAGGTTATGATTCTGATTACCTAAGGGTAAGAGTTTACATGTCTGGAGACACTGACTATCTACTTAGATCATTCACTGAGGTGATGTCTAATATTAAATGGTTAAAATGAATAATAAAATGGAAATATAACTGGTAAAGTTAGTTACTTTTGAGTAATTAGTTTATTTATTTTTACTACTGCACACTTTTGTGTCATATTTATCACACAGTTGGGCACGGGACTTTGTGGGTGCCTCCTAAGAGTTATTTCTAACACCCTGTTTGGGTCATGTCTTCATCCCAAATAGACTATGTTGATGCATGTGTGGATAAGGGAAAGGGTCCCTATACAGGTACATGATTATTGCATAGGAGTAGGGTAGCATGGGACCGAGCTTAGGCTCGTGATGCTGCCGGCTGTTTTGTTTTTCTTTGTTGTACTCTCTACTCTGTATTGTATTGTAATGTAATGCTGTGTAACATGTTCTGGTTGTTTTCTTAGAACTTGAGACATATTGCATCATTATCAATATAACTGTTTGTTATCTTTTATTATTGTTGTTTATTTTAAATTTTTATGGTTTACCGCTTCCGCTGTTGTTGTATGTTTTATATTTAAATTCCGCTATGCTACACTTTGAAAAATGAGGTAATAGTTTCCCCACTATCAGACTCGGGCCCTCGTTGCAATTTGGAAGCCTTGTAGTTTGGGGAAATGCGCTAGAGGTCATGTGACCAACCGGTTTTGGGGCACCTGTTGAGTGGAATCTGGATTCGGGAAGTTACAGAAACAACATTATCCTCTTATTAATGAGTAATAATTCGTTGAAAACAAAATAATCAAACATCTAGGGGAATAGAAAAACGTTTTACCTATCATCAATACTAGTTACATCATTGGTATGGTTTGGAAACAATCTAATACAATATAATCCACAAGAAAACAATCATTTTGTGTTGATAAAAAAGTAGGATATACCCTTGAACATGTGTAGAGCTATGTTCAATAAAATAGTTTATGTGACTCATGTAGCATGAAATGATGTAATGAAAAATTATGTGACAAGTTATGCAACATTCACCAATTATTTCAATACAATTTACTATGTTTCTTTGTCAACCTTCAATTATATAACATTTAAAACAATTATTCACTTCCCTACCTTATAGTAGGTAAGAAAATATTCTATAATTTTTATGGATATTTAGTCAGATACCTCGGTTTTATTCCTTGTTCTGATTACTCTATCATAAAATATGAATCCTTTTGAATACCTCTTAAACAATTATGAACTACATCTATCTTAGTCCAAAAATCATAGATCAATTTCCAGGTCATATCTCTCAGTCCGATCTAAAAATGACTGAACATGATCTTCCTTAGTCTTCTTCAATCCAGAAAAAATCCTCATGAATGCAATATCTAGTAACCTCTTATCACTAAAAATTCCAAAAAAATCACTTATCCCACATGTGAATAGTGTTCTACTACATCAGAAATTACTATATACTTTCTTTTATAGGTGATCCCAATATAAAAAAAGGAGGGAATCATAAATGTTTTCTCTATTAACCAAATTTCCCCAAATATCAAATTAATATTTATTTATGATAAATATTTTACTTATTTAGTTCTTCTAAATTCTTATCATTTATTCTAGAACCTTCTTGAATTGTCTCACATATTTAGTTAGATTCAAACTTTCAATCTATTATTTATTCTGATTCGGATTTTCATTCTGATTTCTTCATTATAAAGAAAACATATGGTCACTCTATGTTTATTGACCCACTTTATAATATATAAAAACTAAATAATTGTCATTTTAATGACCACTTATAATCCCAAAACATTGTGACCACTATTATATAATCACTTTTTATACATTGTTAGACTTTTATTTCGTTTCTTTTTCATTAAACATAGTCACAACCCTTGAATATTTTTATAGTTCCATGGAATCACTTCAATACTAGCTTCAACCCTCTTTGAAAAACACCTTTGTAATGGCTTCAAATAGTTCTTCTTTTATTTTTTTAGTTAGACCAATGATTTTGGGTTTGGTTAATTATGGATTCGAATGAATCTTGTCTGTTACATTACCTGATGGATTGGTCTCTAAATCATTCTAATAATTTCTATCAACTCAAGTCTTATGAGTCAGAAACACTTGAGAAATAAATAAACCTAATGAAAATTCTTCTTTCCCTCTCCACCCACTTATTAAGGAAGTTTGAAATATTTTATTCTTGAAAAAAATTATACAAAACAATTCATTGTGATAAAAATGTTTGAGTATATTGTTGATTGATCTTTGATACCATTTTTTAATAGTATCGAAAAATCCTTCTTTCTCATTGATCTCAACAACCTCCACTTACTGATGTTCTTCAACAAAATTTTCTGCATAGGACCCAATTTTGCAACTGTCACACTATCTGATGATTGGTGTTAGGATTACTCTGATGATTGGTGTTTTATCTCATTTGATGGACATGTGTTAGCCGATGAATTTTTTTATAAAAACATATTTTTATAAAGATTTGTATCTTATGAATTATTGGTATTACTAAAAACTAGCATCTTTATTTTCTTATATTATTAAAAAAATATTGTATCCTTCAAATAATTTAATATCTGGTAATCTCACACTGATAAACTATGACCGGAAGGAGTTTATTTCATAAAATATCTTCTTCTATAATATTTTGCTTATATAATGACTTCCTCATGACTTTAATAAAGTTTAAGATAGATATAGAATTACCTAAGTTGCAATGGAAATTTTTATAACTTCTCATCCTACCAACACTTCTTTCTTTCCAACCCAAACTTAATCTAATTGGCAGCATTCATTATCCCCCTTTCCATCATAGGGATTTCATCACAAGTTTCTCAGACAAAATCCAATTTATAAAAGCTCCATGGTCAGTAATGAATCATTAGGTCCTCATTAGAGACATTCAGACTCCAATAATCTTCCTCATTTTGATTCAAGATTTTATTTCAGGCCTAAGGTGTATTTTATGAATCTTTACTCCTAGAGTACATTAAAATTAGATAGAATTTATTAAGAATTTTTTTCTATCTTCTGATAATGATGGTGATTCTTTTTACTAAATCTTACAAAGAGAATTTATTTCTTTTATTTGACAGTAGTATACAATAGTTTAAACACAATCTTCTTCTAGATTCCAAAAACAACTTCCATCCAACTTAGTCCCAAAACAAACCTCATCCCATTCACGTTATGGGGAATCTCACCTAATAAACATGTCACACATACATGTTCCACTTGAACTTTGAAATTTAATCTACCCTAAACATGTTCCATAAAATTAAATTCGTTATTATGGATAGTTGTGGTGTATATTAGTTCAAAGGTAGTTTTCTCATAGATGTTTTCCTTGCATGCTATTTAAAACTTATCCCTGGTTGTTTCTTCTATCCTATAAAATTCAGATTGAACTAGAAAAAATAGGATTTAGGTCCATTCTAACCAAAATACCATTAGAATCACTAAAACATTGTTCTTCAATATTGGTTCAATATCTATCCAAATATGTGTTGCTTCTATCCTTCTGTGAATAGAGGAACACTTTTTCTCAGGGTGTTGTGGCCTCCTTGACAGACTATTCGCATCATTTGATGTTGAATATTTCTAATCATATTTCATGGAATATCCTTTCATAGGTTTTTTATTAAGACATGCACAATTTTTTACTATAGATCTATCTTGAGGATAAACAATTCTATATTTTACATAACAATTTGAAATAAAATATCATAAGATTGAGAAGATTTTATTTTAACTTACACTAATTTTTTAATCATTCTCTAATATTTTTCAAATCATGTTGAACTAGGAAACATCTTGTGTAATATAGTTATATTTTAAAATTAATGGCTATGTTTGATAGCATACAAGACACATAACACGGATCTTAAATGAATAAAAATATTATTATTAAAATTTAGTCATTATAAGATAGCAGTGAAAATGGAGGGAATTAAAATTATTAACCAAGTTATGAAATATAAAATGTTCTTACTCATTGATAATGTTTTAATTCTTTTTAAATAATCATTTTAATTTTAGTAATGTCATTTTATTCTTGAGAAAAACATTTACTTCAAAAATTGGTTTTCATTTCTTAGTGAATATTATAATTAAGTTATCAAAATTTTAGAAATTTTATTTAAAAAAATCATTTTTGGATTCTACATGGAGAAATTATCTTACCACAATTTTTTCAGAAATTCCTGAAAATATTTATTTTTCCATAAATAGTATAAAATATAGTTTTTTATAAAACAACCATTTATTTTATATTAAAAAGTCATTTGTGATTTTAATTTTATCTCAATTTAAAATAATAAATATTTATTCACATATAATTTAATTAATTAAATTTTAATAATTATTATTACTTATTTTTATATAAGTACATTTTTTCTTGAAAACAGATTTTTTTTTAGGAAAAGTGTTTGTCATTGTGTTTTTCTGGATTAATTGAAAATTAAATTCTTCTACTTAAATATTATAAATTTTTAAAAAACTTATTTCCTATTTGAAATTAGTGGTTCCAAATTTAGAGAATATCTCCCATTTATGTTTAGTCTATATAAATAGAAACCTTAGTAACTTTTTTACCATAGTAAAGGGTAAATCGGGTAATTAAATTTAAAACTAAAATGATGTGAAATATCAAATGACCCTAACAGTTTCCGTAATTTTATTATATGCATTAATTTCAACCACATTCATCAATTATTTGGGTAAATGTATTTTTATGTCCATTTGGGTGAGATTATGACCCTTATAGTATTTTATTTCAAGAAAAGTCCAAAATGTCACACTCTTATTTTTAATAATTATATTATTTTTAATATGTGGTTATACAGAAGATATGTTCAACTGTTAGTAACATTTTGAAATTTAAAATTTCATTATTCATTAATGTAATTGATTTTTATTTTTTAGTGAATAAATAATTACCATAAATTCTTAGACAGCAAAAATGTTGTAATTATTCAAATATTGGAAAATTAAAATAAATTATATTAACAATATTAAAATTAATATAATTTTATATAATTAATGTAACAAAATTATTTTACAGATTAATTTTATATTTTTTCGATGATTTAAAATAATGGGTTCAAATTTTAAATGTTTTCTTGATATAAGTAATGTCAATGTAATTAATAGTTTTTAAAATTGACATTTTTCATATTTTATAATAAATACTTTTTTATTGAACAATATAAAGATATAAAAAATAAATTTTTTAAAAAACTTTTTATTATATTATTTATAATATACCATGTTCTATTCATGGGTCCGTAATCCATTTATCTTAACAATATTGACCCTCAAAGAGTAAAAATTATTGTGGTCAAGGTACGTTTTAAAAGGGTTAATGAGGGGATAAAATCAAATGATAAGTGTAAACATGTGACCTAAACATGTCACAACTTTTTGGAATGAAATTATATCATCAAATGAAAATTATATATTGAAAATAAATTTGTTTCGTTTCATTTTTATTTAAATATTAATTTAAATTAATTTAATATTTTCACATACTTCAAGATTTCCCCTACCCTCTCTTGTAAAGGGCTCCTCTTCTTATTGATCCTTCACACTTAAAATCCCATTTTTTATACCATTAACTACCCAAATACCTTATTATAATCCATACCCTAGTTATATAGGTCTTTTATTAGGAAAAACCGCAATCATAATGGTCTTAAGGTGTTAAGAAAATGTGTTTTCTGAAGAAGGGGTATTTCTTTTAATCAGGCAAAAAATGATAATGTTGTTCATGTGTACGTGTGGACGACCACCTCCATTAAGTAATGTGATTCTTTTTTCATCACCACTTTACATTTCCAATATATATAAGTATATTTAAATGATTAATTTTTTATTTATAATATTTTTATAATTATTTAAAGTTAAATTAATTCTTACCTTATTTCAATAATGATCATTGAAAAAATGGAAATGTTAGAAATGTGTATGTACATCCTACCATCTCCATTATTTAATATAATTCATTTTTCATAATAATTTATAATAGTTTTATTTAATAATATAGTTGATTCAAAATAAATTGATAATTATTTCATGAATATTTATCTTTATAAGATGAAATTATGAATTATTTTACCATAGACATCCTACCAAATTCATTTTTGAATTATATATTAATATTGTCAACATATCTGATTTGAACATAAATGATTATGTAATTGTATACGACATAGTAATTATTGATATAAAAGGAATAAGAAACATGTAATATTTTATTAAAAAAAATAATTAACCTCTTTTTTTATTCAGGAAGATAAAGAATGTACATGATGAGTCAGACTCGAGGTAAGAGACATCATCTAAATTTCCTTTTGTTGGATGGTATTTTGATGATACACAATTATACTCTTTTATTAGGTTTTTATACTACCCTGTTGAATATTTTTATCATTAATTTATCAATTCTCATGATACTTAATGTTTTCTTAATTTTATAATTTCATGGTCCTTACGATTTAAATCATTCCAACATGGTATGGGACCTTCTTTATAAAATACTCTTTTAATGTGCCTCTATCAAATATTTTTACAAAATTCAAATGAAATATTTTTTTAAGTATATGGGATGATAAGATATTACAACCATCATGATGCTTCAATTATTTAAATTTTCCTTCTTTTTGTATTCAATTTTCTTTTCGAATAAAATGGTATCATTTTTATTTCTATAGATCTAAAAATTTAAAAGTGATTTTTACAAGAAAATAATGTTTTCAAATCTAAAAGTGTTTTATATATGGGTTTAAAGATTTTTCAATAGTTTTATTCATTATAAGGTCCTTGAAATTATTTTTAAATGGTTTATCCCCATTTTATCTCATAGTTTATCCAATTATATCTTATAGAATCGGTTTTCCAAGATGGGACTACAATTCATTGGGTAATGATTTTTTTCTTATGAGAATTATATTAGAAGTCAAACACATTATTATTATAATCTGTAAGAGTTTGTTAAAATATTAATAAAGAGTTCTATGATAATGATTTCTTAGAGAACCTATATTTATTTTCTATACTATCTCATTGGTTTTCATATAAATCATTTATTTTAAAAAATATATATAATTTGTTTTAAAATAATGATTATGACATTTAGGGTAAAAAACTATTTTTAGGAAATGGGTTTCAATTGGTTTTCAGGTTTTTAAATTGAATAATGTTTCTGTTCCTATTATGTCCCTTACTAGTAATTTTTTTATCATCCTATTTTTTTAATATGTTTCATAGATTTTAAGGATGGTTAAGAAAATAGAAGAGTTCAACTTGAATGTAATGTTATTTTTTGAGGAAAATAATTCACTTTTAATTTTAAAGTGTTAGTGTTTATTTATAATGAGTATAAGTGTCCAATTTTAATGTATGTCTTTTATATTTAAGATCTTTTACTAATTATATGAAACAATAAACCTAAAAGTTCATTGGAAATAAATTAATTTGAATTCTACACTAAAGAAACTAGATTATCAGAAGTTTAAATATTTGACGCTACAGTTGGTATTAGAGTGGGGATTATAAAAAAATTGATATTTGTACATTTGGTTAAACATTGGTTATGTTTCTATGTATATTATTTTAGTAAGATTTCTAATTTGTAACTTTTTCATGTTGGGGATGAAAAGTTTCAAATGGAATGAGGAGAATCCCAAAAAAAACATTTCTATCTCATCCAGATGACTTGCTTACAATAATTACTTCGAAGTCAATTCCATATAATTTTGAAACTATTACTAACATGTAACTATCCTATAAAAAGTATTATAAAAATTAGAAAACCACCTCTATACCTCAATACCACTGTAGTTTGGGTATTTTCTTTAATAAAATCCTAAATTCCCATGTTACCCATCGTTTCCAACATGGGAAATATCATCAAGTAGCCTTTAAATATTTTACCACGTAACTATAATTTGACGCATACAATAATTTTACAACATATAAAAATAAAGTAGAATCTCATGAAGCCTATTAATATTTGAAATTAAATTATTTTATTTGGGGTCATAATTTCTATATTTTAAAATGACCTTTGATTTAATGTATCATAACAAAATTAGTCCAAATGTTTTATAAAAATAAATTTCAATCAGATATTTTGAACTTACATGTCCAAAAAATGGGTTTTTAAAAATATCTCTCAACCAACATCTATACATCATAAATTGTATGACATCATTTTGGAAAAATAAAGCAAGTGACTTTGAAGAATCTCTAAAAAATTGTTGTAATTCCTGGACCTTCTATCTATGTGAACAAAATGAAAATGAAATCCTGATGACACCATGATAAAGTTATGACCTAATTTTAATTTTTTTTCTTAAAATGGGTTTTTTAAAGATTAAGTGTTTGAAATTTCTAATTGTGGTACATAGCAGACTTTTTTAATTAAGCAGATGTGGTAATTATGGGTTATTACATTTCGGGATGAAAAATGTAAGGTATGGGATAATATTTTTAAGGATATAAAATTATATAATAATTAATATATTAAGGTTATTTTATGATTTAACTCATATTTCTAGGAATTATTTTCACATTATAGTTTTATAAAAATTACATCCCAAAGGTTAGGTGATTTCCTATTGCATTTGGAAAGGTCGTGAGGTTTGAATCTATGACTGAATGGGGGAAATGGTGCATCTCCTACCATTGAACATCATGATTTCTTGGTTAGTATGATATTTTTTCTTTCTTTAAATGATCCGAAATTAAAATTTTATGATAATTTTTTGGAACATATGTTTTATCATTTTGATAACCATGGGTTTGGTTATTGATTTGGAGGTTAAGTGATTAATGTTATTTCTAAATAATCTCACTATATTGAGAACTTTATATGATATAATGTGATATTTTTTGAGGAATATATGTTGAATTATCATTTGGAATCATATATAATTTTTTTTCATTTATGTTGATTCATGTTATTTATGGACATTGTTTTCATATCTTGGAGATTATATGTTTATGGCATGCACATTATGTTATGATACTTAAAGAGTAATTTACTTTATTGGGAGATAAATGTCAAAATTTATCTTGGAAGACTATGTGATAAAATTCATATGATTTTTTGGTTTTAGTCTTAGTTTGGAAAATTTTTATTATTTTTATGGATAGTTTTTTTCAAATGATTATTGTTTGACATTAGATATTACTATTGAATGTTGGTGATTAAAGTTGGTTTTTTTAGTATGGAGGTTTAATCAGTTTGGGAAATTATATTATCTTATACTAAACATTTTTTTATTGGTTAATTTATAAATATCGGTGGAATAGTATGTAATCCTTTTTGATTTGTTGTATTCATTATAAATTGATTCTACTTCTCATATATGAAAAATTCATCTTGAATACTCATTATTTGGAAAAAAGATGATATTTCAGAGGAAAAATTTTGAATGATGAAATTATACTTGTAAAGTAAGTATATTAAAATATATTATTACTCTATAAATTAAAATAATTCATCAACTATTGTAAGAGGATTTTGGAAAAACAATTATGTTTACTTTTCTTAATGATAAATTAATGGTCTTTTAACTCAACATAGATTTATGGTATTATGATGGTTATCTTTCTTATAACCATGTTCTCTATCATCCTATATCAGTTCTTGGGAATTAACTTTTCTATAAAATGTCCCCATTTTCACTTCCCACAAATTCTTTCCTATATACCTATTTATGTGTTATTTCATATGCCCATCGCGGTTCCCTTACTCTATTTTCATGTGGAAGTTTTATTGACCCTTCTTACAATGTCGGATTTCAACAAGGTATTTTAAAAGGTCAAACCCATGGTTACCAAGACTTAATTAAAATTAAAAGGATTCAATTTACAAGATTTGGTAGAATTTAATACATTTATATTTAAATATAAAAATACCATGTTCGATAGTGTATGAGATATGTAACCCTGATCTTTAATGAGAATTAACTTATTAATTTTTAAATGTAATCATTATAACATAATAATTAAATTGGTAGAAATATATATTATTTACCACGTTTTTAAATATATAATTTTCCTACTCATTTCAAATGTATTAATTATTTGGTTTTAAATAAGCATTTGATTTTTAGTAAAGTCCTTTTATTCTTAAAAATAAGTTTCCTTCAAAAAATGAGTCTTCGTTCTTTTTATGAGTTAATATTATAATTAATTCTTTAAAATTTTTGAAAATTTGATATACCATATATATTTTAATTTTTTATTAGTCATGTAAAAATTATCTGAGTATGGTTTTTTAAAAATTTTATAAAAATATCAATTTTTCAGCAAATAGGGAAAAAATATGATTTTTTTAAAAACATTATTTTTCTTTATATTAAAAAGTACCATTATGATTTTAATTTTATATCAAATTAAAAAAACTTCCATATAGTTATGTATAATTTATTTTAGTACATTTTAATCATCTTTATACCTTATATTGATATATTTACATTTTTGGGCTTAAAAACTTTTTTCAAGAAAACTGATCCTTGTTGCATTTTGTCTGATTAATTTTTAATTAAATTAATCCCCATCTATGTTTTTAATTTGGAAAAATATATTTAATTGTGGAATCATTTGTTCTGGATTTATTAAATATTTACCATTTAATGTTTTCAATATGATTACTAACCCTAGTAATATTTGTTACCGTAATAAATGGTTAATTGAGTAATTAATGTTGAAAATAAAATTAATAGGATTATAAAATCACTCTAAAACTATCCTTAATTTTATTTTGTGATTCTAATGTGTCCATAATAATCCAATATTTGGTTATATGTAATTTGATGTCCATTTGGATATTATTATAACCTTTCTGAATTTTATTTCAAGAAAATTCAAACATGACACAATATTTTTTTTATAATTATAATACTTTTAATATGGGGTTTGTTCCACCTTCAAGGTGGATCATTTATAGGTATTACAGAAATGGTTTTATGAGCATCATCACCCCTCTCTCTTTCTATAGAGACAGGTTCTCGTTGAATTTACCATTTCTTTTTTCCCACCCGTTTAGTATCATTATCCATTAAAGAATGATGAATTAACCATGTGGGAACTGTTGGTCCAAACAGGTGATTGCATGGGGTTAAATCATTCATTAAATATGTCCTCCTCAGATATAAATTCCTCGGACGGTCTCCAACGGGTTTATTTTTGGATCCAAGAACGCCCAACAGCCCTGGTATCCATGATTCATGGACCTAACTTCCAAAGGCAGGCACTCGTTGGCTATCGATTTGGCCAATGACCCTTAAGGACTCCATTGGTCAAGAAGGTGGGAGGTCAGGCTCACCACACCCTTCTAGGGGAGTGTTATTGCCTATTTTGGGACTCTATTGTAGATTTAAGTCATGTTCATATATTCGTGAATCATTGGTTCATTCCCGAAGAGTGTGTCTATGGGCTACCCTTTTCTCACATGATCGTCGTAGGCACTCATATATATGATAATATAGAGGTGATGATGACCTGAGTCATATTATAAGGTGCTCTAGAGTTTATAATCATCCAGGGGGGACAGAAGGTTACTTGATGTTGGGTTCGGGCCCGTAAGAAGGGATTTCTACGTATCCTCAGGAGAGGAATCAGAAACCACGTAGTTCATATTTTTATTGGGGCTTATTCATTGAATTTTCCCATTTTAGGGGACATTATTGGGTGGACCCTTTTAGATGGGCACCCTTTTTAGATTGGGCCTTCTGGTAAACTTCACATGTATCCTAATTTGGTCAAAAATCGGGGTTCTCATAGTTCAGATCCATGGATATGTTGTGATCCTCACAAACATCTAATCCCATAGGATTCATGCTCAGTGTGAGAAACATGAGGATGTGACTGATTCAACAATGCACATTCCTCCTCCCCTGTTGGTGGGGGGATCTCATGGAGGAAGATGCTTGGGTAACCAAGGGTGAGGGCATGGAGCAATGAGCCCATCAATGTAAAATGACATTAAATATCACGCGACCCTGCCTCAAGAATATTGGGGAGTTACCTCAGTGGGAGGTCCCCAGAGCACATTTTGGGAAGGGGAGGAGTTTTGTCCTCATCAAAGGGGGAGTGAAAATAACCCCCATTGAATGATCACTATTACTATTTGAATGGAAAAGAAATTCATCACCCTTAATCCCTAGACCTAGGAGGTTCATGTCAGTGTCCCAAGGTAGGGTTCTAGGTTACTCTGGGAATGTAGCCTCACAGGCATTACCAAAGTCCGCACTGTTGTGGAGAGGGCCTTCGTGACTCCACTTACCATGGGTATATAGACTCAATGGAGAACATTGATGCATTTGATGGTCATATCATATGGGTTTGGTGTCTTTGTAGAAGGATTTGGCCTAGTGCCGGAGGACTGGTTCATGGAGGGATCATGGAGGACTGGACAGTAGTGTAGGGGTGAGGTTGGAAATAGAAGGAAAAATTCACTAAAACACCCCATTTCGTGCA
Organism: Viscum album; assembly: GCA_963277665.1. Taxonomy (NCBI): domain Eukaryota; kingdom Viridiplantae; phylum Streptophyta; class Magnoliopsida; order Santalales; family Viscaceae; genus Viscum; species Viscum album. The sequence continues at coordinate 96,684,739 of OY728163.1, forward strand.
CTAAATTTTTATGTGGGATGGGGGAGGTTCTGCATACCATAGTGGTATACGGGCAAAGGGGTCATCCATATACCAATGTGGTATGTAGGCATGGTTATAGGAAACTGCGTACCAAGGTAGTACATGATGCAAGGTTCAGTCTACATAGCGTTACACTATTTGAAGCACCATATTGACTTGGGGTCTAGGGGATCATCATTCACAGAGAGTTCATTAGCATGAAACCTATGGTTTTCGGTTCACCAATTAGGTTAGCGTTACTATTATTATTATTTGATTACTCTATTTTATAGTTCGTGGATGGTTGTACCTGCGGAGGGAGTAGATTGTGATTCTGACTTCGCCGATGAATGAAGATGGAAGCTGGAGTGCCTCCTCTAAGTCTCCCTCAAACATTCAGCATCCATCCTTCTCTTTGTCCTTCTCCCTCTATGTGTCTTCCATACTTCTACTATGCTACTTTTATAGAGCATCAGATAATTCGTATCTATTGGGAATGCGACATCATTTTTAGAGGCCCATTGAAGCAATATCCTGACCCATGGAAAACTCATTCAATCGGTGTTTGCGGAGGCTTCGATTCGAGATAATGGTTCATGGAACCTTGCTAATTCACTTTATCCATGAACTGATGAGTTCGCAGCACTATACGCAGATGTTCCTCAAGCGTATGAATCTTTCAGCGATGTGTTTCGTGGTCTACCTTGATCAGTGGCCATCACCTCATGGGCATGTGGTTCGCATATCATCTTGCATACCTCACGGTTCACGATCCATCTACTCTGCATACCTTTCCCAATGATTGTACGCGGCCCTCTTAAAAAACCATGAAAACTTGATTTTTTTTCATGTTCCTATAATAATTTACAACTCAATTTGAGTCTCTTTTCCTTGCTAGACTTGTAGAAGTGCTTGAATTCTTTGGAAAATAACTCGTGGGGTTATTTTATTCCCTTGGAGAAATTTTCAAGACCCTGCAAATTCCCGATATCAAATTGGTGTCCGTTCAGAAATAAGAGAGGACTATTCTGATATCGAAGTGGTCCTGAACTGAAATGGTTCATGTTAGAATAGATGAACCCGATAAAAGGGGACCATAACTATATATAGGGCCCCTTGTCTTTTGTCTTTTACCATTTCTCACATTGAAAAATACTCTTGATTTCCCTAGATTTCATTTCTCTCGTGTACTATGCTCCTTGAAAAAATCCCATTCGTGAATGGCTCTGTACGTTTTGGCGAACCAATTTTCATTCCATTTATCTTTTTTCATACCATATTTTGGATTCCGAAAACAGTTCTGTTGAATTTTAAGACATGAAATCCAGATTCCACATATGAGGAGGCTACGTGGATGGCTTTTCCACATACTCTACTTGGATCGACGAACCAAACTTTTAATAATGTTAACAATCATAACCTAAACATTAATCCACCATTTTGATATACAAACTTAATCAAGGCCTCGGTTCATGGTATCCTATTTTTGCAAACCTTTATGTTTTTCATCCAACGATCTATGATCCAATGCCTCGTAGAAGGTTCATGTAACATGGCTGCATACAATAGAACATGACTGCATACTATAGCTGTAGGCGGGGTTACTTCTGCGTATCACGCAGTACACGGGATGTGGCTACTGCATACTATTTCTGGAATCCATACACTGAGATTTATGTTGACATACTTTGAGTACTTTAACAACTCTTCCACATCCTTTATCCAACATTTTTTTATCGGACTAACTTCTCATCAGCTTCTAGATCTTCTTATCCAAGCTACAATGGTTGATTCACAGGCTGCTGCAAAATCAATGAAGACAAGGAAAACAATGGTAAGAAATAGCGATGATTATCTTTCATCCCACATCATTCTGCATGATAGCTTATTGATGGTCTTCTTAAAACCAGAGCTCTTAGCATAACTGTTATTTTTATAGTTTCCATTTTACAGCTTTGGTCTTCCTACTGGCGTGCTTCTTCCGTTGCCTGACCCCGACATCCCTTTCATCCTCTTGGGGGCACCAAAGGTCATGATAATGCCTAGATTTCCCTAATATGAGAAGTTATCAACACTCTAATTCAAGAAAGAGTCTTCATATTAAGAGTATCGTCATTGACTCAGGGGAACCGCGTGTACTTCGATGGCATCTTGAGACTAGACGCTCAATAATACTAATCCATTATCAATATCTTCCATGAAAATCTGAGTGTTGGGTGGAGCACCAAGTGGGATTTGCAGGATAGAATATGTTTCTCCAATGAGTGGGAATAGGTGTTCTGGGTGCATCAGACCTATTTGGAGCCCCTCGACCAGTTGGAGGTGGTGAGTTCGTACCAAGCATCTTGGGTTTCCAAGTTTGCAATCTTTTCTTTGGGAGAAATACTTCTTGAATTGCTGATCCACTAGAGTTCGAGCACCAAAAACATCCACCTACTGCATGGGGTGGTGGGGATCAGCCTATGGGATATTCACCAACTCTGGGAAATCCTTATCCCTGTAAAAATTTATGATGATTTCCTCTCGGTAGCTGCCACATGGAACTACACTGAGCACGTGTCTCTTTTGACAATGAGCTTACTGTCCATGGATGTGGGATCACGGGATCATCCTCTCGAGGATCTTTCCCTCATCCCATTTGAAGCATGGATAAATTTATTCCTACAGAAGAATGGACCTAGGCTGAGGGATCACCATAGTAAAACTCATACCACTTGCTTATCCGACTAAACTCCTGGGTCATATTGTGATACCCTTGAATCAGGTCGATAAACCACATGGGGATAAGAGATTCAATATGATGTTTCACCTGTTCTTAGACTAGTAGGTTTCTTTTACATGTTTTTAATTGGATATATCCTCCAATACCATGAGAATATACAAGGGTTTGGTCCTGCACCATGATAATGGAGGCCATGCTGGAAGAGGGTCGACCCATTAATTTGGACCTTCCTACCATTGTCCGGCATTACGAATTGTTGGGACCGATATAGGAAGGCATGCCTTTTCATCCTCTCAGAATACCATTCCAATTCTTATTTGGGTGGATGGAGAAACACTTACCCATTTATTAATAGCAACATACCACCATGTTTCCACATTCTAACTTTCATGCTACTCTTCTCAACATTTCGTTTCTTCATCCCCGAACTCTGAGTGTTACCGATGCATTTGGGTCGTTGGCTGATGCATCTCATTTCTTGATTGAGCCGTATCCTACCCCTCATGGATCATTGAGAGGTAACCTGAGTAGTTCCTTGGAGGAATGCTCATACCTCATTATCCTTTAGGACGGGATGCTCAATACTAGTATAGAAAGAGTGATCATTTGTGAGCCATACCTCCCCTACCGGTTTTCCAGGCAATTTGGATGCCTTAAACCTACTACATTGATTCCAATTATTTAACAAAGGGTTGAATCTAATTTCATGGTTCACTGCCAATTGTGTCTTATGATGATGTATAAAGGTTCTGCTAGGTATATTATCATTCCTAACAAAATAGGTCCCACCTTTCTATCGCTGGAGTATTCATAACTATGGGAAGATTGTGTCCTCAGCTAGATGCTGAAAGAACTAGTTCAGCGAGTGCCGAAACCCTTGAACATTTCCTGCACCATCCTTTCTCGAATGAAAAAAAAAATTCATTCCTTCCATTAGGAAGAGTGGAATAGATACACCTTCTACTTCTATCTCTGCTGCAACCATGATTCATAGGCCTCCTTCTCTTGCTCTTGTGATAAGAGGGTGTTTGGCCCATCGTCAAAAGCATCAGGGAGGGGTTTCATCAGTAAAACATATTTTAGTGGGGAGTGATTTAGACTAATCCATTCCTACGGATGTTTCCCAATATCATAATGAGAATGGTAGTATCCAAGTATCACCGATCATCCCAAAAGTCGTTTTTAGTCTTCCACATACGGCTCTAGTGGCTGGGCTATCTGATAGATGAGAGAGTGTCCCGTCTTGGGTGACCTACCCTCGGTCCCTCCCCAATCCTATTACAATTCTTCCTACATACACACACATGTAATAATAAAGGAATAAACGTATTGGTGTTGTGGAAATGCACCAGGTAGGGAGAAAAGAAACATGGCACCATTTAAGTTATCTTTCCACGAAGACACCCCTAACCAATTTTGCTTATGAAGGTGAAAACTTTCAGCATTTATTCACTGAACTGGGTTCTAATGGATTTGATTATAATAACTTACACCACCTTATTTACCAAATATTCATTGCCTTAGAAGACCAAGCCTCATGCGGGGACCAGATGGTCAAGTTCAATTATTCATATCACTAGGTGGCAACCCTCCACAGCATTTCGAAGGAATTTGATAATCTCAAGGCCGAGAAGGTCAAGGATCATGATTTGGTGGAAAACCAAGAGGAAGAGATGCATGAGTATGAAGCCCACATAAAAAGGTTGAGGGAATAACATTCCTCTTCGCATGCCAACTATGATTCCATCTAGAAAAAAGAGCCGGACCTTAAAGTTATTTTGAAATAGGTGTGTTCGATGGTCAAGGTATAAACATAGTAAAGAGATTCTTTGGAGCATACTATTGATGGCCCATGACAATAACACGCCATCCTTCTAGAATGGGTGAACTGAGCCCTGTTGTAGTTCTGTACCAGGCCACAATATGTACTCTTCCCCTTTTTTTGATACTTTGGAGAGACTCCAAATTGGGGATCTTCATCCATTTTTTTTTTGAACTCAATGGAACAGATTTGGATTTTAAATATCTATCTTTTCATATTTCCCTATCGTGTGAAGATCATTTCAATGAGGCATTAATTTTAAACCATGACTTGAAATCAGCAAACTTAAATAATTGAACTGAGATCTGATTTTTTCTTGAGTCGCAGGACTCAGCAAGCGTAGTTCGACTATTTATGGGGTTTTATGGAAAACCCCATGAACTTTTATGTATTTTTTTATATTACCATAATTTTTTCCAATTCCTTCTTGGTACGAAATTAGAGGGAATAAATTTCCTTTGCATAACTAGGATTTTTTTAGGTCTCCCTTCGTGGGTTTTCTACCAAACCAGCTTTACACCTTTTCTGGGGGCTCAATGTTTCCCTTTTTTTAATGAACTGATACTTGACTTTTTCCGAAAGGTTCCCTTTTCGTATTTTTCCATTGGAAAGTATGGCATATTTTTCACCGGCAGTTTATAGTCCTTACAATCAAATATATTATTTATGTCTTTAGTTGATCATCTTTGACTAGTCTTAATACGGCAGGGCCTTGACTTGGGACCGTTATCTAGGATTGTTCTAGTATCCTTAAGACATGGATTGTGGATATTTTTGACCTTTGATTAGTTGATTATGGACATGCATGAGGATCGAGAGCCACTTTAGGTGTACATAGGTAGTAAAGGACTCTCCTAGGGGTGAATTTTCCTTTGATTGATAGCCATTTTTGTGGGATACATATTCAAATCCACCGGGGTTTAATGTGCATAGTCAAGTAAAGGTGTTCGTAGGACAAGCAGAGGTGTTAGCTGGAAACCGACCTCTCATTTCTGATGGCCTGGTGGGATTTGAAACAATTTTTATTTATTTTCATGCTGGTATTCACATGGGGTGGTTGGCCTGATTAGTGGTTTCTGAGGATATTAGAGACATTTATGTCGGCTTTGAGTGGTCAACCATTCCCATATGATTCTTACTTGTGTGAGGGAGAGCTAGTGAATGGTCAGTTTAGTTAAGAGTCTTTTTTATGTCAGGGTCACTTGGAAAGAAGGACTTACATAAGTCTTCATCCAAGAGTTTTCCAAATCTGGTGGTGTGACAAGACATGAATTTCATTTGAGAATATAGAATCTACAAATGACTCTCATAGGGACAGATTTTACTTTTATTGATGATCGTTTTTTGTGGGAAACATTTTCCATGCCACCAGGGCATGATATGCATAGTCAAGAAAAGGTGTCTGTAGGACACTGGCCTTCCATCTCCGATGGCCATCTATGATTATTGAGATTGGGAAATTTATAAATACAGTATGTGACCTTCAACCAGGGGTGCTCCTAAACACAAAAGGAGGCATTTTAACTGAACTTCTTCAAGGAAACCTAGAATCAAGTGGAGGAACACTTCTTTTTTATGTGGATTAACTTCACACATACGAATGGGACATCTTTAGAATTATCAAAAGGGACCAGAGATGAATCAATCCTTTATGTTTTGATATATCTAGGATATGTGTAAGAAGGAAAGTGTAAACAATGAGTTTATGGTCCTTGAATCTGGAGGGATTGGATGAGCCTTGGAATCATTTGGGTGTACTGAGATAGGAGATTAATCTCCTAAGGATGAATTTTCCTTTGATTGATGGCCATTTTGTGGGAAACATATGGAGAGATACTGGGGCCTAATGTTTATAGTCAAGAAAAGGTATCCTCAGGACACTATCCTTCCATCCCAGATGGCCTTGAAGGGTTATGTAGATTCAAGATCACACGGAGCACAATGTTTGAAATATGGTAGGAGTGTATTCGGACATATTGAGGACATTTGGGCTATGATTTACTAATGTAATCGGGCATCCCTTATGAAGATCTAAATCATGCATAGGGTGAGGAATTTTTCCCATCTTTTAGATCCTTGGTTATTTAACATCACATTCCCAGGACATGGGTTTCATCTTGGGGGAGGGAATCATGACTTTCCTTTAGGTTCATTCTTCTAGGACTAAATTATTGGAATTATTTTACATAATTCCACGGCGGATATCTTGTTTAAATCCCTAAGTTGGAATGAGGTATGATTGATGTGAGAAACAGGGGATTAAAAGGATTCTGTGTTATTTATTAGGAATAGAAAAGTCAGCAATATAGGGAAATGTTTTTCTTAAACCATTCTTATGCAGTTTAACCTCATACAACAAGGATAATTTTGGCCATGCATTTTAACTTTGTGTGTTGAGGAAGTAATACTATGCAGTTTAGAATCCTGCAGTGAGGATGAGTATACTGTCATAAAGGTCTTAAATAGTGTTAGGTTAATCACAATCAGGATATTCCGACATTCCTTAGACGTGAGTGGTGATCAATGGTATAAACCATAGTCCTGAGAGAAACATGAATCAAAAGGGATGACATGGGGCTTGGAAACTATTGGGTGTACTGAGATAAGAGATTAATTTTCAGGGGTCTAATTTTCCTTTTATTGGTGGCCATTTTTGTGGGCAACATTTTCAGATCCACCTGGGCATAATGTGCATAGTCAAGAAAAGGTGTTCATGGGACACTAGCCTTTCATCTTAGATGACCTTTAATTATTATGGGGATCCAAGTTTTCCTGAGGTATGGAGTGTAAAAAATGTTAAATATGTGCTTGGGAATGTGAGAATACCCAGACAATGATTAACGATGAACTTATTGGAGTTTCCACATAGGTCTGACCCATATGTATAGGGGGAAGCATGATCTTTTGACTTCTCATGACTGAGAGGCATGTTAGGAATCTCAAAATACCGAGGACTGGGCCACAGATAACTCTTGAATAATTTTTCTATTTATTATCATGCAATAGGACCTTTCATGGACTCCCTGTAAAGGTCTGACCTACGTATGGGTGAAAGGGGAATTTTTTGCAGGTGTTTGGGCTAGGATGCCGAATCTGAGAAACACTACATATCCTGCGAGGGAAGGAATCGGGCCAAATATAATTCTGAATGTTCCCTACGAATTTCTTCTCATTGTGTAGGGACACTTGAGTTCATTTTTTTATGATGGATGGGCCGATATCAAAGATCGAGGTGTCACTACGTATCCTACGAGGGAAGGAATCAAGACACACATAGTTCTGAAAGTTCTCTATACTTATTTGACTCGGTCCATGTGTGAGGGCATGTGAGGGAATTTTGGTTTAACTTGATATGGGTGCTATGACTACGATAGTTCCCAACAATTTATTTGCCTATGTTAATCCTCATCACGGATCCAAAGATCACACGAGTTATACTCGATGTGAAAAACATGGAGTGGTCACAGAGTCTCCTTCGTATGTGGGTGGAGGTAGAGAATATGATGGGGGAATTTTATTTTTCTTTTTTGTATGGGATGGTCCAAGTTCATGGATCTAGGAATCTCTACATATCCCACGAGGGAAAGACTCAAGCTGTATATAGTTCTGTATTTACCTTGTACAGATTTGGATCTGTCCAAGGGGTAGGTGCATTTTCGTTCTATCCATCCTAGTTTCCAGGTCTATCATGTTACTCTATAAATGGGTTTCGTAAGATAATCCCTACAACTAGTCCACTGCTCACAAGAGTTATACATGATGTGAGAAAAAAGGTTTGATAAGGGTTTCCCTTAAGAATTTAGGTAGATAGAGGGTGTGAGGGAGGCTTTTTTATCTTGGGGAGGGCTGGGATAGAGGATCGAGGAATCACTACGTATCCTATGTGGGTAAGAATCAAGTCATACGTAGTTATGTAATAGATTATGTAGTTTGTAATTATGTTTCAAGGATGATTTCCTCACATATTATCATCATGTATAAAGGAAGATGACTCATAGTTTAAGGTTTTAGAGTTTGGACCATGGAATTATAGTTTGACATCATGTTTCATGGACTAATACCATACAATTTAATGTCAAGTGGCCCAGATGATGACTTGTTGTTTTAGGTTATAGAGTTTGGACCATGGCATTGAGAGCCTTATAACGGATAGTTTAGCGTCATAGAGACTGGAACCTGTTATTGAGGGTATTATATCTCATAGTTTAGGGTCATAGAGCTCGGAATTTGGTATTGCATTTCTATTACACAAATTATTTCTTCAAGAACATTGCATTTGTTGAAGCTATGATGAGATGTCCATCTATTTATATCTGGGCGTATGCTCCATTGGAATAGACCCTATGTATGACTTATGGTCCTTCCCACTTCAGTTTATTCTTTGGGGGATTCATCCCGAGTATCATCAGGGTTTTGAAGACTAAAACCATTTCCCCTACAAGGAAATATCGAAGGCAAAACTTTTTATTAAAGGCTTGTGCAATCTGATTTTGGTAGATTTCCAAATGGTGCATAGTGTGTAGCCTTTTTCATCTAGATACTCCAATTCATCAAAACGGCTCTGGGATTTCTATTTAAAAAGATAAATTGAGCTGTAGAAAAGACCAGAAATAAAAATGACAACCAAAACATCAATCAAGAAGAAGCAGAATCTGAAAGAGAAATCCTACCACAATTTTGGATCTTTCATTGTGTTTTCATCACTCTAATCTACTAGAGTATGCATTTTTGTCGTGATCCGATGAAGTTCAAATGTTGAATCATCATAGGAAGAATATGTTTAGAGCTCTGTCGTCCATGAGAGAAATGAGCTAACCTGTTTCATTTATCTTAACTCCTATTTATAGGAGAATTCTAGTATTCAAGGAATCCGAACCTCTGATGCCCCCTCATTTGAGTTCGCCCCTAGGGAAAACACCTCATTCTGAATACAACGGAAGTCTCAGATTCCCAATCCGAGTCCCCCTTCAAAATTTATTTGATTTTGTAATTCGATATAAAATTATTAAATTTAATTATATTATTTATGAAAACACCATCTATGGTGTTTTCTACCGAATTACCATGCCAACAAAAGTTATGTCCTTCCTTGGGTAAACGCTATGCTCTATACTCAACCATGGCCTCAGGTTTTTTATCTGATCTATTTTTTGAGATATATCCCATTTCCTCCACATGTATAGGATACAATATACTTAATATTTTTTATAATTTATTCCAAGAACATTGGTCCTCATAATTTCATGTTGTCTCAACGCCTAATTTTGGAAATATATGTAGAAATATTCAAAAGTCTTACAAATAAAAAATCGGGTCTCCACACTGGTGTATTCTGGAATATCTACTAAAAAGGGGGTCAGGTTTGACTTTTTGACCTCCATATCCATGTTGGGATTTCCCTTTCATCCATAGTTGGTTCAATTAAAACTCTCTTAGTTATAATGTAGCTGCACAAATCTCCATACCCTATACCTCTTCACACTTATCTATTAAATGACGGGGTGATGAACATAAACCATATACCAGAGGCGATGTAGGTTTTCCATTTTCTTATTTCATTTTCATATGTATTACAATGCTTATTAATTATTCTGGGTTTTTTTCAATCAATAATGATTAGTCATACAATTTTAACTCATAGATACCCCTGGTTCTTATACCTCTTGTTCCGAATTGTGGTGAATTCTAAGGAATCTTCTCAATTAGAATCCTAGTTTTCGTGGATGATTTATCAATCAAGGATCTTCTAGATGATGCATCCAATAGGTTTCACTCATTTTCTGACACCCCTTGGTACAATAATGCTAGGAAGTTATGATATTTCACATCTTTCTAAGGAAATATTTCAGACGGGGTTTTAATCTTTCCCAATATTCTTAGAGGGTCTCTTTAGTAGCTAGTCTGGTGGCATAGATCTTCTTCCTTATTTTAGTGCTTCAAGTGGATGGTAAGAATATCTATATGAAACTAATTGGGAAATTATCCCAGTCATGGATCTCTCTAGGTTATAGGTTGTACAATTATTCTTTAGAATATCCTTCTTCTGAAAAGGTTAATTTCCTCCACTTGACTTGTTCCACTTCGATTACTCCTCACTTGAAGCTTGAAAAAACATAGCTGAACTCTGGGATGTACTGGTTCAAGTTTTATCCTATAAGGCCATGAAACTTGGGTAGCACAATAATTATATTTAATCATAATTAAAAATAATTTTTTTATAATGGAATAGTCAATTGATTATAATAATTTGAAAATTATGCGGAAAAATTGTCCCTTAGGGTATGTTGTGGGTTAATTTCCATGTATGTTGGCTCAGATTGAGCAATTGATGTTTCACTAGAGTCTTATAACTTGATTTTTTAAAAGTGGTTTTCATGGTTGAGAGTCTTAAGACCTCTCAGAAAATTCCACTCTATCTCATGGTCAATATCTAGGATTTCCTCATTGGTTTTCATATTCATGAAAGTTATGGTTTTTATTAATCACCAACTCCTAGGAAAGAGTTCTATGTTTTGACACCACCCATTCATGGGGTGTGGAAAAATCTAATTGTTTCTTCATAAGGGTGTAGTAGTAGTAGTAATGACCAAAGTCCTATACCAATAGTAGTTTTTTTAATCAATATGTCACAAATGTGAAATTACATTAAAGAACAAAAACTTAAATGACTCGGAATCAAGGAACATGGTTTATGAATATTAGATTAGAGAAAAGTGACTGGGTTTTAGGTTTGGCTCCCATTTTATAATGCCATCATAGACCTTTTGAAATTGAATCTTGTTTTTAGTCAATTAATTTATTGAATGTATTAAAAATAATTTATCCATGTACACCATTGATTTAAAGGAATTGATTTTGAGAATAATAAACCCAATTTCCTTATTTGGACTAATCTTCTTCCAAATTGTTAAAGGTAGAGTGGTCTCCCCTAGATCACATGAAAAATTAAAATCAAGAATTGATTACCCTAAGATCTCATATTATCCCACTATGTCTTCCCCACATTTTTAGTAATCACTAAACACTTATCTTCCTAACACTAAATCACCCATTCAATACGATCCACAACCCATAAGAGGGAGAATAAATTTTTCTATTAAATCAATTTTAGAATGATTATATTTGAAAAAAAATGCAATCATATTAAATTAAAATTTTACAATCATAAATTAAAATCTATTTAATAAATAAAAATATATATAATAATTTGGTAAAACTAATAATCTAGCATTACACCAGGTCACCATCCCATTACCCAATCACAGAAATGGTATACCCCTCTATTACAAAGGAAATAATGGGGGAAGAAATGTCTAAATACATAAGGAATGTATAAATATAATATAGTTAATACATAGTCTCCATCGGAAAAAAAAAAATTGTTCTATCCTTCGTGTTCCTGAAACTTTCTCTCAATTGAATTCCACTCTATTTATAGAGGTTGAATTCTACTTCAAATATCTCAGTCAAGGATATCCAAATATTCAACCTAAAATATTTGTTTAAAAAAGGATATTTTGAATATCCAAATCTTTATACCTCTAATAATCATGGGCAATAATGTTTTATAACATGGAATAAACTCAGGAAAAGAAAAATATAGTAGGGAAGAAACTTCATACCATGTTCATGGGTTTCTCATGTAGTATATAGCAGTAGTAGAGGTGTATATAGTGAAACGGAAGTGGGAACTCGGTGGCATGGAAATGGAAGGTAGTAGTGGCTTCAATGAACCTCATCCTGACATCATAGTGGCTGGATGAGTCAAGAACTTATTCATTGTTGTAGAAGTCCTTGGAAGAGTAGATCGGCTCGAGCAGGGATAAAGAGTGTCTAAGAAAATGATCCTTTGGTCTGAAGAAGCGGTAGATGATGGTAGCATCCAGCAGTGTAAACTACTCCATGGTGTCCCACAAGTAACTGTTGTCTCAATAGTGGATCATGAGTCGCTTTCAGCTCAATGGTGGATCATGATTTGTTGTCGGGCTCTACGGTGGCTCATGAGTCACTATCAGATCAATGGTGGATCATGATTCATTATTGGCTCAATGATGGATCATGACTCACCATCAGATCAATGGTGGATTATGAGACACCATAGACTGAACGGTGGCTCATGAGACACCATCGGCTCAATGGTGGATCATGAGCCATTGTAGTATCAAAAGTGGCTCATGATCAATAATTGGATAAAAAAAGAACCAAGATTCATTGTCGGCTCAATGGTGGATCATGAGTTACAATTGGCTCATTGGTGGCTCATGAGTCACCATCATCTTAAAGGTTTATCATGAGTCTCCATTTCCTTGGACGGTGGTGGTGGATCTAAATGGGATAAGTAGAGTTGAATAGTGGTGTGATACCATTGGTGTAGCATTTTTACTACGGTTGTAGAGGTGATCATCCATGGTAGTGGAGGATAGTGGTCCCTCAACCCAGATGGCCTTCAACGTGTCCATAGGGGGCTCAAAATGAACTTCATGGGGTCACCCAAGGGTGAAAGAGATGATCCCCAGTTATTTTAGGCCTCTTTATATAGATTGAGATCGACCCCATGATTTAGGGTGTCAATTGTGAACATTACCAGTGTATGTGGTGAGGGATAGAAAATATGAGTGGTAATAGCATGGAGGATCACGAGGGTGCAGGGTGTCTGAGCATGAGGCAATAGAGCGATGCACAAGATGGTTTCATTTATCTAAAAATGAACAATTAATGTTTTTTCTTGCATCCCACATCAAAAATAAGGGGGGAATCCATCATCATTTATTACTCAAACCATGGTTACCTCACCACAAATAAGTTGATTGGGTGTCAGATGATGCTCATCGCCACAGCGGACCACCCCATCTCGGTGAGGCTCTCCTCTTGTTTCTCCATGGGTTTCACCACCACAGGTCGTCACTTGGCATTAACCATGAAATTTATTTTCTATGGATTTCATCCCTATGGGCTGGCCATTATCCTAACACCCTTGTTTGGCCTCCCATACTTCTATCCCATGTGGGATCTCCCTACGACCTACTTGTCTGAACTGCCCATTCATGGGGGAGAGTGGATGTGGGTCAATGGTTGAGGTTCATCAAGATGGTCCATATTTTTTACATATTAAAATATAAAAACTAAATAAAATTTCAATATAATAGATAAATAAATTTCCAATGTCAATTCCTTTACAATTTATTATTTTAAGACCATTTCAATCACACATTTAAAATTTCCAATCATTTAATTAAAACATTTAAATTAATGAATCTATTCATTGAAAAACATTGAAATTCAATAGAGTGGCTAACAAAATATACATGAAAATATCTCTATGTCAATATCCTATATATAATTTTAAATATATAATATAAAATAAATTAATAAAAAGGAAAGAAGAGGAACTATGTGTTCCAAGAGTTGTAGTGTAACTATGTGTTCCAATAAGAAGAATACAATAATAATGAGGTAGAAATATGAAAATTCATTAATGATCAGAACTGTAAAGAGATAGAGTTATTTCTATATTAAATTACTTTGAAGACCAGTTTATGCGGTGTAACAATGTTTTGTGAATATCTAAGAAGATTGAAATTTCAATTGGAAAGTGTAATACGTTGAATAATTATTCAGGTTTACTAAAGTTAGTGGATTTATTATAAATTATTTTTGATTTATCTAGTCTATTAATGAAAGATAGTATGTATTAAATAATATTTCCATTATTTTGAATATTATCTATAGTTTTTAGTTTCTATTTTGTAAATTAATTTTAAATAATCGAATACTCAAATATACTTATAAAAAGTTTCTCATGTATGGAAGTTAATTGGATGTAATACATGGAATTAAACAGGGCATAGAAAATGGAAAAAATATGATATATATTTCAAGTACCATCCTTGATGGTACCTTCATGTCCTTAAAATGATAATATACCTAAACTTATACAAACAGATACCTTCACTAGAGCATTTTGAAGAGGAGAAAAAGAGGGAGTGTCCCTTATGATGAATATATCAATCACTAAACCATAAATAGGTAGTGAGACTTAGGATATAGTGATCTTATCTATAAAAAATGTAAAGACAGTGAGCCTCAGTGAAGATTATACTTACCTAAAAAATTTATCTTCACAAATAGCAAGTTATAGTGGATCTCGGGTACACTAATACAATTATGACTATATTACCCTTGAATTACCATTTGTTTGGTGAATAAACTAAATTGGTTGTGTTCTTTCCTTCCATTTACACTTCTATATATCTATGTTTATGTGTGAATAAGAAATAAAAGGTTGAATATTATTCCTTACATTAAGGAAACAATACCCTAAATAAGTGAGTATAAAGGGATAATGTAAAAAAAATGTTTAATTCTACTAACACCATGATTCTCCCCACCCCCACCCCCACTCAGGGTGTCACGAGTCCCTATAAGTGGTATCAAAAAAAGTAGGTTTTTATTGAATTTAACCTGATATTAAAAGTTCAATATTGAGTAATTTTTATCATACTAGTAAGAATTATATTTAAAAATAGGTTTGAATAATATTACAAGATGATAATGGAAAATAAGAAATCAGTTATCTAGATTTACTTTTTGAAGGAGATATAGAGGAATTAAATATTCAGAGTAAGAATAATAGGAATACTATTGGACTACTGAAAGAGTTTTATGAATGTGTTATATAACTTGAGGCTGAATTAACCCATCTTGAAGAAGCTATGGAATATCAGAATTAAACCCATAAAGAACCAAAATCAAACATTGATTTAAATAAAAAGGCTAGAAAATAATTCAAGGTGACTAAAAGATGGAGCATTTATTTTTATGAATGAGAGGAGATAATTATTTATCTCAGAGAATAAATTACTATATTTAAAGAAAATGTTTCTAGGATTCCATCAAAAGATGATTTGTTTGAATGTAAATTTTTTGTAGGATTTAGTTATAAAGACGATTCACATGATTATGGTAAAAGTACTGATTAATTAGAGTTTTCTAAGGTATCAATTATGGGTGGTGAGAAAGATATTTATATGAATATTGAATATCTAGAGAAACTATAGAAATATGTTTTTGATATTATGGAAATGATTTATAAATATCTCTTTGAGAATGAAGATCAAGGAATATTTTTCCTTGATCAATCAAAGGTAAGGAATAAAGTAGCTGGGTTTTAATACAAAATCAATACTCTTGAATAAGAATTGAAATCAATGAAAGGAGAATTAATGTTAGGAATTTAAATAAAGAATTATTAATTGGAGGAAAAAGAAAAAATAATTAAATAACATGAATTATCATTAGAAATATTAAAAGAACAAAAATAAGTTCAATTAAAACTGATCAAAAGGGAATGTGAAGAATAATTGAAGTCTTTTCTTGATGAAATATAATTATTTATCTTGAATTTATTTAGATTTGATGTAATGTTAAAGAATGTTGCAGACTTAGTAGCAACAAATAATAGAAATTAGTGTAAATTTTATAATTCATTAGAAAGTAAATATGGATCTCTTATATTTTAATGATCAACTGTTATGGGAAATTCTGGTTTTAATATTGATACATCATTATTAAATAAAATATAAAATCCTACATGAACTAAAATAAAAAGTAAAAAAGAAGTTTTGAAATAAAAAAAGATTCAAAAACATAAGTATGAAATTATATTTTTTTTGAATGATTGGTCATTCTATTAGCTATAGTAGAGATTCCATTGAAATTATTTCAGATTATGAAATATATAGGAAATCATAACTTTTTATTCCATAATAATGAAGATATAAATGTGGAAGAAATGAAATTCATATCCAAATAAAATAAATTTATACCTATATAGGCATTTTTTATCTTTATGGACAACAAGGAGACATAATGAGTAACTGCAAAAGGATATTTTTGGGAAGGAATCCATGGATGAAAAGAAGAGGTTATTATCTCAATAAAAGTGTTATGAATGAATTATTATAGGAAATTTCATAGGGTATTGTGAAATGAAAAGTGGTTTTTAAATAAAATTAGTTATTTTAAATAACAGATTCATGTGAAATTATAAAAGACTTATTGATACATAACATTTAAGCATATATATTAGAAGATGTGAATATTTTATTGTTAGATGTTATATTTTTTCCAGTATTGGATATATGGAAATATTCTATAGTAATAGAAGTAATGGAGATGAAAATATGAGATCTTAAACTTCTTTGAATAGTTGGAAACAAAAATGGAGAGAAAAAAATTTCATTATATAAAAAAGATTCATAGTACTATAAAATAGTGATTAAGAAAGGCTAAAAAGAGTTAATGAAGCACCTATGGTTGGTTATACGCATTAGAATTCCTAGAAAGAGAAGAATAATACATTGATGGAATAGAAGAAATAAAGAAATTATCTTATGTTCATGGAGACCAAGAAATATGTGTGCTTAATAGGTTTCACAAATACCACTATAAAGTAAGATTAAAATAATGGTAGAGCTATCTTTGCATAGAGAAATAAATTTTTAAAAGAATGCACAAATGATTCCTTAAAAAGGGATTCTTGTACTAGTATGATTATGTTTACTAAGGAAATAAATATCATTCCCTTTTAGAATAATTTGAAATGTCTTGTTATCAAAATAAGGGAATCTTTAACTAATGTAGTTTGTGAATATATTTCCACATATGGAATTTACATGAATTAAAAAGATAAGATAAATGGTAAAGATCAAATTTATGAGGAAAAATGAAATAGTAGAATTATTAAAGAAATTTCACAAGGAGATCTTTTAAAAAAATATAATAAAATGGTTGGTTTTGGAAAAGAAACCAAAATTATAAACTTGAAGTTATTGGAGGTAACCCTTATTCCTCGATACTTATTTTCTATATTTTATTAATAGAGTGATGTTTTATTTAGAGTGAGATACAATCCACAGGGTATATTCACTCAAAGGTGGTGAATTCATAGTGAAAGTATGTTTTATTTATAAATCTAGAAATGAATTATGTGTGCATTAATAATGTTGATGGATGTGTTAGGTGTAAATTGAATAAGAATTGGATTTAAACCAACCAGTGGTCACATGAATAATATTACGTGCTTTATTAATGTGGATTTTTTCATACATTTACTATAATCTATATGAACATTCTAAAATGATGAAGTTACTATTGGTATCTATAAAAATATGGTATGGAACTGATTTCAAATTCATTTTTGAGTTTACCTATGATTTCAAGACATTTTATGAAGCCTTATAATGTGATGTTAGACCTATGATAAATGAAAATAGTGATTTATGGGTCAGTGGAAATCTTTAAAAGGATGTAGTAATATTTCATAATTCATGTGTATTTTTTGTACACTAACATGATGGTATCAACTGAATATATTTAAAGATACTTATAATATTATTGGAGTGTGAAAATTTCATTAGAAAGTGGTATTACATCTTCAAAGTTATTCCTTAAAGTGGTGTCTAGAGTTGAAAACATTAAATGTGAGTTGGAATTTTGAGAGTATAGGCTTCTTAGTATTGTTTGGAAGAAGGGAAATATCATGCAGAATAAAATTAAAGATATTTAATTCAATGAGTTTCACTTTTTTTAAAAAAATCACTATATTGGTTTACAGGTGGTATGTTCCTCCCTAGAGTGCTTTAAATTTTGTTTTCATGTATTTTTTTAAGTTTACAAGTGTTTCTAATTTCTAAAGCTGTAATTATTTATTGAAAACCCTAGTGAGTAATATATATAGTATTGATATTTTAAACTTTTAATTTTTATTAATACACTTATCTCTAGATCAATATTCTTAGAGGATTTATTAAAAATTCATTTTTATGTGTTGAATCACACTAATTATAATTTTAAAGGGAGAGTGTATCCTTGATATAAAGCATTTTTTGTAGTAGAATGGATAATACAAGTTGGATAATAAATAGTTTGATGTTTTTTATTACATTACTGAAAGTATTTTTGAGTTAATAATTAATGGGGGTATTTTTAAATATAGATTTTATAAAGGTGTCATATTTTGATGAGTTATATTTAAAATCTAGTGAAAGAAGTATATTGATTGAGGGGGGACGTCTTGAATTCAACATCAAGAGAACGTACCCTTTAATTTTATTAAAAATGGGGAGAAAGTTAGAGGTATAGAATATAGTAAACAAAAAAGAAAAGTGGGATATTTTTTTAGATATAAAGTTTTGATGGATATTATGAAAATATATAATAAGTAATTTTTATATATTTAAAGTATTTTTAGTACCCTTTGGTGGAAAAGTTACATGATGTAATGCATAGAGTTATTGATCTGACTCTTGAAATTATTATTGAGTGATATTTGTGAATAATAATTGGATTTCATTCTTGGAGGATTATTTTGATTTCCATGAAAGAAGTATTGAAAGTATTTGATGTCATTATTTATGGATTATTTCGAGATTCATGAAAGATGTGTTAAATATATATAGACATGTTTACATGGTTTTGTTCATAGATATTCATGGAACTATTGTAAATTATTGTGTAAAGTATAGACGTTTATAGAGGATATTTTATATCAATGATGATATAATGATATTTTAGGTTCATCTAATATTCAAAGTGTAAGAGAATACTAGTCATAAAAACTTTTTAAATATGAAATGTTGTCAATGTAAATATTTCCTTGTGTTTCTATATTTTTTGTGGAACAATTTTTCATGATAAATTATGTTCATTAGAGATCATTCATGAAGTTTAGAAGTGATTAAAGCTCAATTTGTTTGTATCAGAAAAATTATACATTGTATCATAAGAGGCTACTCTATAGTTATAACCCAGAGAATTCCAATTATGTTGAAAACTTATTAATTCTTACATTGTAGTCTATGGATATGGCAAAAAATTAATTTTCTATATAGATAAAAATTATAGAATCATATTACATCATAGAGGGTTTGTATTTAACAAATCGATGTAAATATTAGTGTTTGGTGATTTTGTGTTTCTATAGGGACTTAAATCAAAGAGTACCTCTATGATACAACCACTCAAGTCAGTGGAGTTTTGCATCATAAGGGAATATTATAGACTAAAAAATTTGTAATGTGATTTTTTGTGGCCCCACCTTATTGGAGATGCCCATAATGTATCCTAAGGAACATGTTGTATTACTAAGCATGTGATATTCAGTGGATCTAGAATATTGAGTAACTCCAATCAATTGATGTTGTGTTATGACACAACTTCATGTAGCACATAAGGATAACTATTGAAAACCAACTTCTTACACTATGAATCATAACACCACTCCATGAAATCTATTTATGGGTAATTCAAATATCATTGCTGACATGGATTTCTATGGAGATTTTTTTAGTTATTTTATTTACTGAAATCTACCATTTAAATTTTCAATAGATAAGATCATATAAAATATGATATGAATGATAGAAATAAAGAAGGAATGTTGGAATTTAATTGTAGTTTGAATTTAAAATTTGAAATTAAAATAATAATTTTGATATAATGAGATATTCTATATAGATTTTAAAATAGATAATATAGAAGAAATTAATAAAAATATGAAAAGAGAAACTATGACTTTCAGGAAAAGAAATGGAACTATGTGTTATAATAGGAATAATAAAACAACAATTAAGTAGAAATATGAAAATGCATTAAATTATATAAATAATAAAACATATATATTTTTGGGATTAAATTATGTTAAATACTTGTTTTTTTTTGTGAAAGATTACTTTATGAATATATAGTAATATCAAAATAGTAAGTGGAAAATGGAATACTACAATAATTTTTTTGGTTTGATGATGATATAGGATTTTTGGTGCATACTTTCTAGTTTTTCTAGTCTATTAATAAAAGATGAAATGTAATATGTAATATTTCCATTATTGGGAATATTATCTGGAGTATTTTGATGCTATTTTGTAAAGAAAAATTGATTGATTAAAGACTCAACTATACTTACATTTCCTTTCCCTAGGTTTTCCAATAAGACACCCCATACACTTCCTCTATTTTGAAATATATTCATTGTTACTCCATTTCCACCCTAATTGTAGAAAGTTTCTCTCCCTTCTGAGCTAACCGTAGGATGTCCTTCACCCATTTCTGTATTTTTATTCTCCCAGAGTAGGAAAGTCCCCCTTAGAATTCAATAATTTGAAGGGATCCTCCCTCACTCACCTAGTCATCTAATATCCTCCTGACTAACCTGGTTTGGTATCATCCTTTTTCATCTAGCAGGAAAGTGAAAGCTGGTGTCTCAATGAAGGATCCCCCCGTTAGATATGCGACCTCCCAATCAACTCCTCTTATGGTGATTCTACAGGTTTTGATGGTGAAGCCTCATACATCGCCTATGGAGGGTTATTTGTGTGGGACCCCTTACAATTATGGGAGTTGATTTGTGAAGGGAGAATCAGGGGAGTTCTGTCGTCAAGGAGAAGAAGTCTCCATTGGTAGGAAACCTATTCTCTGGTTTGGCATCCACCCCAACAACACCTCTATTGAAGAAGTAAATATGAAATGCATTTGGAGGAGGTATAAACTTCAAATGTTGATGAACCAACTCTTGACATTGTAGAATAACTTCCTCTATAAAATGGGACTAAAATCCCATGAACATGCATTCATGGTGTGATACTCCGATGAGTTTGATCCAGAGAGAAATAATAGAAAACATTCCCCCTTCTCACATGGATGTAGGCACACTACCAAAACTTTTTAAAACTCTAATTTCTTTCATTTTTTATTTTTTTTTTGTTTGATTCTATTGCCACAAACCTCGGTTGCCCCAAAAAGTGGTATTAGAGGCCGAGAGTTAGAAATATCGAAGCAATAGAAATGTTTTCTGGTGACTAAAAAATAGAAATTGGGTGGAAAATATTTAGGCTAGATCTATGAAGATCTATATGAGACGATTCCAATGGCACAAGATATGTCAAAAATGGAGCTAAAACAAAGTCATTAGATCCTGTTAGTTTTTATATCAAACCTCTGGTTCTATAGTACCACCATGTCAAAGAATATGACATGTTCACACTAGGAGAAACTTTCCAAATAGTTTTTTTGATGGTATTATGGCAAGGCACGCCAGCACCACATTATCAGCAAATATATACTGTTGATACTATTTTGGATATAACACTTCAAATCAGTCTCTGTTTTTAGAAATATAGGAGTTTATTCTAGCTATTTCAACCATTTTGGACACATCTATATGGTTAGATTTTTAAAATTAGTACTCCATAAAGTTTTTTCAAAGGGTTTCAACATTGATTGTTGTAATTGTGTTTTATTACAATTATGATGGATGGTGACGGAGCACTACCAAATTTTGATATTGAGAAGTTCAATTGTCGGAACAATTATTTTATGATTTGGAAAAGATAAATGAAAGATATTCTAGTTTAGTAGGGCATGATAAAATTGTTGATCGATGAAAATCCTGATATAAGCAGTTATAATTATTGGAAAGATCTCAATATGTGGGTCATCAGCATAATTTTATTGTGTCTAGAGACTGATGTAAAGTACTTAGTTTTGGATGATACCTCACTGAAGTACATTTAGATGAAGTTGGAGCAATGGTATTTGGTGAAGTCTCTCACCAAAAAATTATTCCTATAGAATAAATTGTACTAGTTGTGAATAGAATAGGGAAAAAACATTTTTTATTAGACAAAAAAAAAAAAAATCCTATAACAATTATGGGGGCTCAGTGTGAAGGTTGAAGAGGAAGAAAATTCACTTTTTTCATATCTTCCAAACTCATTTGATGGACTTTTTACTGAATTTATTATGGGGAAGGAAGCATTGAACTAGGACAAGGTGATGGAATTGCTTCAAGATTTAGTGCCATTATAAATACCTATGATGCATTTAGGTGGGAAAATCATGGTGATGCAAGACGATCAACATGGGAGGATATGATATCGAAAGTCATTAGGTAAAGAATTGTGGTTGAAATATAGGGAACATGATCCTTGTAAAATCACATTTTTTTGTGCGATAAAAAGGGTCACCACAAAATTGACTATGAATTGCATAAATGGTATGTTTTCCGGAAAGAGAAAGATGAAGGTAAGGTGGTGAACATCATAGAATCATTGGGATGTGATGATGTCTTACTGAAAATAGGAATCTCACACACATATGGTAGAATTGAATAGGGAAAATGCAGTGTCATTACTGCAAATTATATGATCACATGAACCGGGAATGTCGAATTTTAAAAAGGAATAATGAGAGAGCTCAAAATCTAAATCAAGATGCATGGGTTTTGGATTTGGGGAGCTTAGTAAACATACATAATAAAAAAGGTGTGTTTAATACTTTTTAACAGGTGTGAGATTCGGTGAGACTTAGTGATAGGTCAACATGTGAGGTTCAAGGAGTCAGAATGTTGAAATTGAAGACAATTTATGGAGAAGTATGAAAACTATCTAACATGAAATTAATTATGAGGATGAGATGAAACTTGGTATCATTAAGTAGGCTTGATGTGAAAGGGTACACGATTTCCATAGTTGGTGGAGTGTTGGAAGTATCACATGGAGATGCAATAATGCTTACTGGTATAGAGTCCCAAGGTTTGTATCATTTAATGGGGGCCATAGTTAACATGAGATCGATTGAAGATAGTGGAAGTGATAGATCATATAATGAGAATAAGCATTTTGAATTTTCTAATTAAGTTTTCAATTCATGCAAGGATATTGTAGGTCTAGCTTCTGCCCCAAATTGGTCTTGAGGGGGAGATTTGTAGGGTCCACTTCCAATTATTATATTTGATTTGTGGAGGGAGAATCATAGGAGTTTTGTTGGCAATGAGAATAAGTCTCCTTTGGTGGGATTCCTCTTCTCTGATTTGGCAGCCAACCCAGTGACACCTATGTTGAAGCAAAAAATATGGAACATAGCCAACTATGAGAGAAACTTCAAATTTGGATGAACCAACCCTTTACAATGTAGAATAACGTCCTCTATAAACCATGGTTAAAATTCCATGAACATGTAATCATGGTGTGATCCTCCAATAAGTTTTATCCAAAGAGAAAAAATACAGAATTGGCCCCCTTCTCCCATGGGCATAGGAACACTTCCAAACCTCATTACAACTCTGAGTTATTTGATTTTTCATTCTATTTTTATTTGATTCCATTTCCATGAACCTATAATTCCCGAACAATTAGGTGTTTAACTTCTCATGAAGTGATTTTAATGTTGTGCTCAATCTCCATTGGTGGACAATGGTAGTAGGATTTGTTCTACAAAACCCCCTCTCTGAATGTTTTAGAACATTAATAAGACCTAGGTGCTAGCCTCTCTAGCATTGGTCTATGTGATGAATCAGAAATATTTATTTGTGTTCCTTACCTCTAGGGAATATGTTTTCCATGACTGGTCCCAAATCCTCATATCATTGGTAAAATGGAATATTAGTTTTCATATGGTAAATGGAGGTTCACACGGGCTATGAATCGCCCCGAAGGGGGGTGTGGATCAACTTTCTAGGCTTTCTTCTCCTCTTTCACAACCACTCCTTCCTCTTGGGTATTGGAGATGTTATTGGGTCCTTTTTAGGTATGGATAATAGATATATTTGGATTCAATACTCCTCATTTTTTAGTTGTTCATAGAAGTTCGCATTTTCTAACCATTATCATCCGTCGTTCACCAACATGATGGTGAGTCAATATCATGGTTGAAATGTATCTTCTATACCTTTCATAATCAGTTGAGGAGGCTCATCCACTACTGTCTTCACTATGAGATGTGGAAATTACCCTATGATTTTTTTTGGGTGTGATGAATCATGGGTTCAGTGTTTCTTGGTTTTGGTTTGGATTTACTAGTGCGGGTCGTCTCAGCCACTCAAATACCTACTCTGACCCCCAGTGCCTCTGCTCCTCTCCTAGTCAGATCTAGAGTGGTGCCAACTAAGTGGTTTTGGGATGTCTGATTTGGAGTCCTATGGTATTTATTTCCTATGGTATTTATTTAATTACTGGAGTCTTTTTTCTCCCTTTAATTCATTGATGATGAATTTCAGTGGTGGATACGACAACATCATTGAAGGTGTTTCCTTCGGTATTTTTGGATTCTATTCGGTGATATGTGGAAAAGTTTTTGATTTTATGGTTTGATACTTTACAGAGGAAATGATGGAGTTCTCAGGAGATGTTTTTTATGATGGTGTCTTTCTCAATGATGGAGGTGTTGATGTTTGCGGGTTTCTTTTTCATTTTGAATGCTCTAAGGGTCATCGGTGCTGGCGGTGAGGGGCGTTCGTTGATTGTGGTGTACTGACGCCTGATGTGGGTTCCCCCAAATTGAGTCCAAGGTTTTGGTGGGGTGGAGTTACGTTTATCTGGTTGTGTGGCTTGAGGAGCCTCTTCAAACGAGGTAGTATTATGGTGTTTATTTGAAATTAGAATTTTGAAGCTTTTAATTCATGTTTTTATCAAGCGGGTGATTTTGGTTGCAGATGGTGATGGACTGATAGCATCATGGGTTGAATGACATAATGTTTGATGGGTTTATGGTAAACGATGATGGGATGTATACTAATGTGTCTCTACTATTTTTCTAAATATGGTTTTTTACATCTGGTGAAGTTTGGAATTTTCATGTGTTTTAATTGTGTTTTGTGTGGTTACCACTAACCCATAAAGTGGAATTTAGAAAATTTTAAAAAAATGGAGAAGGACACTTGACATCAACCTATAGGAATAATCCCTTTGTGTTAAGGGTTTATCACGTGTTGGTTATAGAATATGTTATTCAAGTGTCATTATTGGCATAAAGAGCCTCTTATGTTTCCTTTGTTACTATAGTCTAGAGTCTGGTTTCAGGGGTTAACTATACTGAACATCCTCCCTCGCCAACCCATACAGTTAATCCTTTCTCTCTAGAGTTGGATCCATTTTCCAACATCCACCTAAGTCCAAGTAAGTTCCCAACCTTTATTTAGTGTTTTGAAATCCTAGTATGTTGTTCAACTCCACATATCCCCCCCCAGATCTCATTCAGCCTTTTATTTAGTCCTCTATGGAATCCATTTCTAATATGAAAGATCCTGGTCCTTCAGGTTACTCTGTGGTACCTCTTTCAAAATACTTTGTTGTTTTTCCATCCTTGTGGCTTTTCCATTGGATTTGGATGACTAATATCCTATTTCCAATTCTTTCTTGTCTCTTCTTAGTGGTTTCCACACGAGATATCATTCAAAATGTAATCTAGCTCTTCTCATATCCCTGTCTTGGGGAATCTCAATTCTAGGCTCCAAATCTAGGAATATTTTCAAGATATGATTTCTCTTATTATCTATAATTCACATGAACTAGGTTACTATGTGAAAATATACTTCCTTTCTAATGAGATCCATCAATACAATGTCACTCTCATAGCATTCCTTGAAATAAAAAAAGGCCCCTCCAAAATTATGGATTTTTCTCATAGGATGGGTATCTAGGATTTCATTCTTAGTGATCCCACCAGTCATCATATTTTGATTTTTTTAAGGAACTCCATTACATTGGAAATGGTCTATGTCTCTAAAAACGCATCACTACCAAAGTGAGTTCTTGAAACCTTCTTCTAATAATTTTTGTATTTTATGTGTGATGTGACTACTATAGAATTTTTATGGAATGATCTTGGATATTTTAATCCATGGGACTCATCCTAATTATCTGGCGGAAACTTCAACATAATTTTTCACACTATAGATTAAAAACTAGGAGGAGTCAGCCCCATGAAATCTTGGAAAGAAAATTAATCCTTCATGTCTCACACTAGTAACGTTGACATGGTATTATCTTGTGATAAATTTACCTGGTGTAACAATCCAAAGGGGGGTATTCTTATGTGGTGTCAACCTGAATTCCCTTTTTCCAATTTCCAAGTAATTTTCACATTCTTAAATGCAAAGTTATCCCATTTTATTTGGGTGCTCCTTGATCACTCCCCTCTTCTCATCAACCAGAAATCAAAAAGAAATGCTAGTTATTGTTTTTTCTTCTCTAAACAGCAGACTTTATATCCTAGATATCATCTCATGGTGTGTGTGTGTGTGTGTGTGTGTGTGTTAAGCTAAACCCATATAGGTTTGATTGTCGTATATCCTTCACAAAAAAATAATTCATCTGAAGTCTTACCTTTAGTCATCGAATAATAACAAGCCTTCTCGTTTTTATGTGCTGGACTCCATTAAATTGAACAATGAACATATCAAGAACATTCATGAAGATGGCTAGGATGGAGAATTATTTAAATATATCATCCATAAGAAAAACCAGTTGATGGAGATTCTCCTGGAAAAATAGTTGGATTTTCATGAATATTCTTGGGTTATGTGTCTTAAAGAGGGATTCATGGACATTGTGTATTTCCATGAATTTATTTAGGAGAAGAGGAATATCAGCAGTCCAAATATCTTCCTAGAACATGGATCCTTTACTAACAATCATGATGTCCTAGAGGTATGGTTGAGGCTCACATTAAATATTCACATGAATTATCTAATATATTCATGTTGTAAGGGTAATATAGGGTCCAAGATAAAAACTATTTCTCTATTCCTTGTGTGGTCACAAATCTCATTAACTCATTTAGAACCATCCTTGAGGAATGGTATGTCTATGAGAATATTAGCTCCCTCAAACCTGAAATCTTCACATGTCCTTCCATCTTCTTAGTATCTTTATATGTGGATTCTTTGGATTTCACCAAGAGAGACCTTGTGGAGCCCATCTAATATTTCTTCCAAGATGGAGGAATCCCTTGGGTGCCTAGTTCTACCACCCTTGATCTCATTTTGAAAGTGAAGGACCCCTCATATATAAGGAATTTTAGACCCATTTTCATGTGTAATTCCCCTTATGAGGTACTTGATAGTGTCCTTAATAAAATATTGTAAATGCATCTCCATAGTTGGGTCTCTGAGGACCGACATGGTTTCATCAATGGTCGGTCCATCAAGGGTGTTATTGGATCTACCCTAGAAATTACTGGTGACATCAACATAAAGGATTTGGGTTACAAATTTTCCATCAAAGTGGACATTGAAAAGGAATGTGACAAGATGGAATGGAACATCATTATCAAGGTGATGACTTATATGTGTTTCATTGTATGGCTGATTAATCTATTTTTCAGATGTTATAGTTACTTGTGTATTTGAATCACTTTTATGGGTTATAAATAATGCTTCTTCATGTCAGTCAGAGGGGTAAGGTAGGGGCCCTTTTTCACCCAGTTTTTATCTTGGTTAGGACACACTCATTAAATACCTATCCAGATGTTTCTATGATGGAATCATTATTCCATTTCATTGTTGGGTGCATTTTAGTAGACTATCTCATCTCTTGTTTTTAAGTGACATATTGTTCCCTATTAATCGTAATAAAATATCCCTTTGTGGCTTCAACAAGATGATGGAGGAGTACTACTAGTGGATCATCCAAATCATCAATCATGTGAAGATTGGTCTCTATATATCCAACTCATGTTTGGAGAGGCATGAAAACATAATTGAAACCAATCTAGGCATTCAATGGAGGTTATTTCTGATGGAATACTTGGGATCACTGATCTCTTATGGCCTTCCATGCATCCATCATTTAAAAGGGTTAGTTGATATAATTTATACCATTATTTACAACTAGAAGATACAATTTCATAGCTTTGGTGGTAGGATCACCCATGTTAACTGTATTCTCACCTCCATTCCCATGAATGTTTGGTCTATTTGTAATGTGAGTTTTTTTTATGTTTTCAAAAAAAATTGCAGAAAACGGTTAGGGAAAAAATATTTTCCAAAATTTTCCGCAAAGGCGGCATTCGTGATTCTGTCTTTGCATTTCGGGTGAAAGGTGGTATCGTGGCTGCCGCCTTTGCACTGCGGCTGAAAGGCAGCACCCGCGATGCCGCCTTTCCCCTAACAAAAAAAATTGAATTTTTTTTTATGTTTTGTTTTTTTTTGTTTTGTTTATATATTTACTTAAATATAAAATTCATAAAAAATGTTCAGGAGGATTTCGTCTTTCACCAAACAAAAAAAATTATTATTTTTTAAAATTTTGTTATGATTTTTTGTTTTGTTTTGTTTGTATTTTTATTTATATTTATAATTCATAAAAATTGTAAAAATTATCATTTTTGAAAAAAAAATTGTTTTCTTTTGTTTATATATTTATTTATATATATAATTAATAAACATTGTTCAGGAAAAATAATTTATAAGCTTTCAAAAAGGCCTACTTGAAAGTTAAAAATGTTTCAAGTAAGTGACTTTGAAAGTCCATAAAATATAAACTGTAAGACCAATATAAACTAAAATTTAAACAATAATTAAACTTATAATAAATTGTTGAAAACAAAAATCATTTCATAAAAAATGTTCATGAAATATAATTTATAATCTTTCAAAACCGACTACCTGAAAGTTAAAAATGTTTCAAGTACGTGAATTTGAAAGACTATAAAATATAAACCGTAAGACCAATATAAATGAAACTTTAAAAATTGATTAAACATATAGGAAATTTTTGAAAACAAAAATCATTGTATAAAAATTTTTCATGAAAAATAATTTATAAGCTTTCAAAACTGCCTACTTGAAACTTAAAGATGTTTCAAGTACGTGACTTTGAAATACTATAAAATATAAGCCATTAGACCAATGTAAACAAAAATTTAAATGTTGATTAAACATATAAGAAATTGTTGAAAACAAAAAATATTTCATAAAAAATGTTCATGAAAAATAATTTATAAGATTTCAAAACCGCCTACTTGAAACTTAAAAATGTTTCAAGTACGTGACTTTGAAAGACTATAAAATATAAACCATAAGACCTATATAAATGAAACTTCAAACATTGATTAAACATATAGGAAATTGTTAAAAAAAATATCATTTCATAAAAAATATTCATGAAAAATAATTTATATGCTTTCAAAACCGCCTACTTGAAACATAAAAATATTTCAAGTACGTGACTTTGAAAGACTATAAAATATAAACTATAAGACCAATATAAACGAAACTTTAAACATTTATTAAACATATAGGAGTCAACCCTTCATCAATGTGATGCACGGTGTCACTAGTATCACATACATCTATAATATTTGATGCATGAGAACATGTTATATCTCCTTTCATGGGACAATGAAATTCATTCTTCCACCAGTCATGTCCATATCCATATAAACATCCGGCCGCATAAGGGAATGGTGAAAGATATGCCACATCAAATGCTCATCTATTCCCATTCCTGCAAATAACAACCCCTTAAACACCACCATGCATCCAACCATTATAATTTCTTCAACAATTGTCACCCCATTTCCCCAAGCCTGGTTGATTAGATGAAAACACCAATGATTACACATAGCCTATAAAACTCTTCATCACCAAATCTTTATCCTTTATCATCTTCAAAAGGATATTATAAGACCTCCTTTATCTATCCATTCCAAACACTCACATAGTATACTAGTATGTGAGTGTTTGGAATGGATAGATCAAGGAGTTCCTACAGTAGCCTTTTGGAGATAATAAAGGATAAAGATTTGGTGATGAAGAGTTTGATGGGATAAGTGGAATCGTTGGTGTTTTCATCTGATCAACTAGGACTGGGGAAATGGGGTGAAAATTGTGGAAGAAATGATAATGGTTGGATGCATGGTGGTGTTGAAGGGGTTGGTATTTGCAGGAATGGGAACAGATGAGCATTTAATGTGTCATATCTTTCACTATACCCTTATGTGGCCGGATGTTGATATGGATATGGACATGGCGGGTGGAAGAATAGATTTCATTGTCCCATTAAAAGAGATATAACATGTTCTCATGCATCAAATATTATATATGTATGTGATACTAGTGACACCATGCATCACATTGATGCAGGGTTAACTCCTATATGTTTAATCAATGTTTAATGTTTTGTTTATATTGGTCTTATGGTTTATATTTTATAGTCTTTCAAATTCACGTACTTGAAACATTTTTAAGTTTCAAGTAGGTAGTTTTGAAATATTATAAATTATTTTTTATGAACACTTTTTATGAAATGATTTTTGTTTTCAACAATTTCTTATATGTTTAATCAATGTTTAAAGTTTCGTTTAAATTGGTCTTATGGTTTATATTTTATAGTCTTTCAAATTAATGTACTTGAAACATTTTTAACTTTCAGATAGGTGGTTTTAAAAGCTTATAAATTATTTTTCATTTCCATAGACGTAAAACATATAAATAAACATAAACAATCAATGCCTATGTCTATAGTGAGGATATTATATCCCACATGGTGGTCTAATAATAGGACGTCCATGGTGAGATCTTTAGGGAGTCTGATGACCTGGAGAGGGCTGATACTCGAGTGCTGGAACGTTGATTGTCATATCCTCCACCTCTGTGCCAGTGGGAGAAAATGTCAACTCCACCTCGTACTTCCCTCCTGATCCTTCTCCCACTTCGATGGTATAAGGACCCGAAATCATCGCAGTGGGGAACAAATCATGTGGTGGAAGTATACCCCAACTGTGCGATGTGTCTAGACACCAAGGTTGTGATGACTCTGGACCCAAAAGTTGCAATCCATATGGACCGCATGATGGAGAAAAGTGAGGATATCCCGTCAAAAAAGATGTATCCCATGACATCTGAGGCACATCCTGCATCGGCTCAGACTGAACTACTAGAGAGCTGACCTCTGCCTGTGGAACTGGTGAGGCCTGACATGCAGGACGATGCTGTCTACGTCACTGTGGTCATGGCTCCTTAGCACCAACAGCTGCTGCAGGATATTCCTCTATGGCAGGAACCTGTTGTCTCTATGACGGACGCTTGAAGAGTCTCTTGGAAAATGCATGGACAGATGACCTCAGATCCAATGCTTGAGCATGAACGGCTTCCCGGTTGAAGACTCTATCCTCATCATCATCACTCATATGAATAAGACTTTCTATGTGACGCTCCTGTAAACATATTAAAAATGAATTAGAAAATAACTCAATAAGCATAGTAACATAATTTAATTAAATTACAATCATATGCATCTCTTTGCCGGCTCGGGTAAGATACAATATAGACTTCAGTTTATACCATGGCTCATACTCATGCTACGATTAAAGAGAGAACTGCATCGTAGGAACTCCATTGATACAAAAATCTATGCTTCTAAGCCAACAGTCATGAAATACAGCATGTACTTGATGCCAGTTGTCATCCAGCCTCCCTGTCATCTTCATCCCATGAAGCTAATCTGTCTGCCTCGGCGGTAATGGAATCTGCTGAGTTAAGAGAAACTGGTGCATGAATCTGTCAGGCTGGTTCCACTCAACAATATGAAAGTGAATGAGTGGCACTATAGCCGCAACATCATTAAGACCAACCGTGCAGTATGGAGGAAACTGGTCTATAACAGACCAGTATGGAATCCATGAAATCTGAAATAACATATTACCCTTATTAGAAAAACTTTTAACTAAAAAAATGATGCTATTATTAAATTTTTTTAGACAGTTATATATTGTATATACATACCTGATGTGGTAAGATAAAGTCCAACTTGAGCCGATATATAGCCAAATTGTGTCTCGGAACTGCATTGAAATTGTGTCACTGACACCACCTATAAAATACTACATCGATAGTGAAAAATAATGAGAAATTAAAGTCGATAACTTGTAGTAACATCAGAAACTGATAGAAATGAGTGATCATACCAGCATCCACGCAGAGCATCATGCAGCACCGCCATCTCAACCGGCGGACCAGCAAGATCAGGGTAGAATGTGGGGATGTTCTCCCATGCCCACATCTAAATAAGGATGATGCATCCCCCGAGACCTGTGCGCCGCCTATTAGATATCCTTCATAATGCTCTATATGTGTATTCCAAGCAGGAGAATCCCCAACTGTATGTCCCTGCCCGATCAAAGTCCACTATCAGGGGTAGATACATCATGTGCACATGCATCCCTGAATGATCCGTACACATGGTCCCTCCAATAATTCATAATATATATGCATGTGCATAATGCATCACCGTCTGCTCATCAGCATCATCAGCTAAAAGTGTAATCTGTGACTCCAGCCAAGTCATGGATATCGATGCTCCATTGGTAGAACTACAATCAGACAAAAGGTCAATTCCTAACAAGTGCTGAGCAAGGTCGGGTCAAGATGCCCAAGTGGATCCAATAATGGGTATCCCCTAGATAGGAAGACCAAGAAGCACAGCCACATCCTGGAGGGTGATGGTCATATCTCCCTCAGGCAGGTGGAATGTGTGTGTCTCTAGTCACCACCTCTCCATGAGTGCAGCTAGCAGGTGATGGTCTACAAATGTAAAATCAGATACTGTGATACCATAGAAGCTAGCACGACGCAAGTATGGTATAATGGTAGGAGGAGGCTCCGTGTGATGAAAATGGTGCGCTCGATGCACCCTGATCAATCGATCTGGACTACCCTCTATCATAACCTGTGAACAATGGGTAGCCTGCTGACTGAGTAGTATGGTGTCATTCATCTTCATATAAACAAATGATTATTCACAATGTTTCATGAAGTTTTTTTTACCAAAATAAAGGGTCACGTCTTCATGTTTTTCAGAGCATATTACTAAAGTTTATTAAGATATTCTTTTACCTAGAATTGGGTATTTTGTAAGATATGGTTTTATATATTTATATATACAAATTATTTGTTTGTGTTATATAGATGTTTATTAGAAAAGGATTTGATTTATAATTTATATATGATTTTCCACATGATTTTATGTTTCGTGATTATATTCTCAATCACATAATGTTTTGAAAAGCGATGTAAAGGGAAGATGTTTTTGGGTTTACGGTTCGTCTTTTTGATTTTGGGATTTAGAGATTCAGGTTTCAAATTTTGCCTTTTGGATCTAAGATTTTGGATTTTTTTAACATTTTACAGTTTCAGTTAATGATTTGAGAAACGATTTTTAGGATTATGGTTTAGAATGTTAAGATTATGGTATAAAAAAGATGTTTGTTGGGTTTACTGTTATTATTTTCAGTATTGGTGGTTAGAAAACCGAGGTAAAAGGAAGAGATAACAATATAAAATTTACAATATGAGAATCTCACAATAATGGATATACATCATTGCGGCTTAGAGTGTGAACTCGACCCAACAATTCTAGGGAATCGTTTCCTATTATGACTATCTTTATGACATATGGTACATCTCAAACTCTATCTCTGTTCTTGAGGCCAGTCTATCTCATTTCGCATCCTGCTGGCCTTTGGTCTCCCATGGGGATGCAACTGATTTATATCAGGTACCACTATCAGCTGACCTTCAGGCATTGGGAAATAACAAAAATCGCCAATAGGTGTCCATGGTGCAACATAACAATTATCAATGGTGTTCATCTGGTACATTGGATCAACATATGCTTCCCATGATATGTTAATAGAGGCACATGCTATGATGGCGTGTGACCATGGAAACAGTAAGGCCTAAAAGTTTCCACATTAACATTGCTTCATTTCTAGTAATACCACCATTTTTTCACCAATGATATTTGTGATGGGGTTCACCTTCTCTTGAACTTAAAATCAAGGGTATTCTCATTGAAATAGGAAAACTTGATAACCAGAAGCTTCTTCAATATTCTTTTCAATTTCTCATTGAAAATGTCTTCTGTACGTTAGCCCCTGATGTATTCCATCTGATGCTAGTTTTTTTCTATCAACAAAGTACTTCACGTAAAGATATAATGTCTCCTGAACTAGGGAAGTTATAGGTAGCTTGTGAAGTCCTTTGAAGACACCATTGATGTACTCTACAATGTTGGTGGTCATGTGTCTGTACCACTTCCCCCCATCATATGCCAATGTCCATTTTTCTTTTGGAATTCGCATCATATAATCGTAAACTTATCCATTAACCTGACGGATTTTTTCGAAACATTCTTCAAACCGTCATTGATATTACTCATATGCTATACAGAATAGATGATATTTCACATATTTTGAATTTATCTTTACGTTGATATACAAAAAAAATAACAAATACAATGCGTACCAAGTTTAGTGATTGCTTTTTTCATCGGTTTGTTATGGAATTTTTTATGAAAGTTTCTAGCAATGTGTCTAATGCAGAACCAATTATGTGCATTTGGGTAACTCCATGTATCAGGATCCGCATTGATTGCCTCATTAATTTCCTGATACCGATCAGATATCAAGCAAACACCCTGAATGTTGGGGAAATGGTTGTTGATACATGCCAAAACCCAACTCCATGATTCATAGTTTTCTTTCTCTACAATGGAAAAGGCAAGCAGAAGAGGTGAACGATTTCCATCTTTGGTTGTCGCAATCAACAATACGCCCTTGTATTTTCCATATAGAAACGTTCCGTCAATCTGAATTAAGTGTTTGCTAAAACAAAATGCAGAGATACATGGAAGGAATGCCCAAAACAATCGATGAAATTGAACACAAGATGGATCAAGTCTGTAATCATGAGACACATATTTGTTTGTATCAATATAGAATACAACTTGGTTATGATGACTCAGTGTAGCTAGCAATTACGGAAATACTCGATATGAGTCATCCTAATCACCATAGACCTTCATAATTGACTTATGTTTCGCCATCCATGCCTTATTATAAGAAATCATATAACCAAATGTCTATTGTATCCTCTCTTGTACAAGGGCTATCGGAACATCTTGACATGTCCTAATCATCTCAACAATAATGGATGACACAAATTATGCATCCAATGAATTATGATCTTGTGTCAGGCTTGGCTGAACGCAAGTATGAGCTACCTCAATCCTCGAGATTCTCCAACCTCCAAATGAAATGTCCGGAATCTCCCTCAATAGAAATCTACAATCATCCCCATACTTCTCACACCGTATGACATATTTTCTATGGTCTGATTCATAAACTATATAGCTACAGTGCCTCTCAATGTGAAATCTCTTTAGCATACTTTTTAATGCATCTTTACTTGGAAAATTACTTACAATATATAAAGTTTTTTCCATATCACTAAACCTATCTTGTATAACTCCGGGAAACATAGTTGTCGGTGTGATAACATTATCTTCAAATTCAGGCACACGTGTCATTGCTTCTGACCAAGATGCAAAGAGCGGTGGATGATTTATTGTACGTCGAGCCTACTGTACAACTAATGCATTTCTTGAAACTTCTGTTGTTCCTTCCACATCAGCACTATTATCGCCATATATTTTATTATTACGAAACTCCTCATCAGATGTCGGGTTAACATGTATATCCGGGAGATAAATTAGGTTGTCCTCTTCTGCATCATTTGGAATAGTCTCAACTTCATGGGGTGGACTATATTCAATAAGTCTTATAAGTCTACGTATTTGTACAATTGGATGTTGTTTTTGTACAGTAGAAACATCAACATATAACTCCATCATGGTACTATCTGACCGTTGAGAAAACAAATTAATTGTTTGGATCCATTGTGCATCATCAACCAATGGACAAACTAGATTCCACAATGTTGATGGAAACTGAAAATGTCTATAACTCATTGACTTGATCTTTTGATCGGGTCCTATATTTAATGAGCCATGAATTCTGTCTTGAAGGTCACTTAGGGTTACACAATCAGTTGTATTAACCACTGTTATTGGTTGTTTACTGTAAGAATCTCTTTTCTCAGTTTGAATAACCTCCCCATAGCAGTACACACAGGCAAACATTATGATCTACGTAAAAAAAGTTTTCTGATCAAGATTTTGATAATGTAAGGGACATTCATAATGATGGTTACCAATATAAGTTGGATTTTATACTTTGAAGATGTAATAAAACTACTTATTAAAAATAAGTAGGATTTTACCTCACGTTCAAATAATATCTATTAATTCTAAACTATACAATCTTTATGATACTTAAATTTTAAAAGATCTTATATCCTATACAAGGATATTTCTTAGTACACTTTTTAATTATTTAATCATTATTCAATCATTAGTTATTCCTTACTAAATTATTAATTATTTATTCAATAACATAGTAGAGTTAAAATATAAATATCATTGAGTTAAAAAATAAATAACATCATGTTTTGAGCTTCTTGCATTTCTTGAAGTGAATTGGATTTCAAAATTTTAGAAAACCCATTGTCACATGGGTTTTCTGAAATTTTGATATCCAATTCACTCCAATAAAAGACAGAAGCTCGAAACATGATGTTATTTATTTTTTAACTCCATGTTATTTATATTTTAACTCCATGTTATTTATTTTTTCACTTTCACTCCATGTTGTTTTTTAACTCAATGTTGTTTTTTAACTCCATGTTATTTTTTAACTCCATGTTGTTTTTTAACTCCATGTTGTTTTTTAACTCCATGTTTATTTTTAACTCTATGTTGTTTTCTAACTCCATTTTTTTAACTCCATTTTGTTTTTTAACTCCATGTTGTTTATGTTATTTAATATCATTTGAACTGTAGTTTTATTTTTAACTATGTTATTTATTAATTAATTTCTAATTAATCATTTATAAAAATAACTATCAACATCATTACTAAATTATCAATTTATCATTTCTTTTCTTAGATATTTTATTAGTTTATAAAGAAATATGGATATCTTAAGAATATCCCCAGGGAGTGTCAAACCAGAATGTAGCAATGCTCATTGTCATGCACCGGTTCCCATTCGAGTCTAGCCCAAATCGGTGTTTTCGGGTTTTACCCCTAGGTACATCTGTGCCAGAGCCACATTCACTTGTTTGTATCCAGAAAAGGATTTGATTGCTCAGATAACATAGTCTTTATGCTACCAAAATTTCATTAAAATAATCCTAAATTAATTTATACTAATGATAATTATAATTCCTAAATATATATAACTAATTAAACAATCTAATAAACAAAAAAAATTAAAACTACTAAACTACTAAAGAATTAAAATATTTAACTATAAAAAATTCAACTAAATAAAAAACATTAAATTTACAAAAAATATTTAACTAGAAAAAATTCAAAAAAATAAAAAACATTAAATTAAAAACCATACCTCTAAAAGCTTTCCAAAAATTTCAAACCACAAAATCCACCACAAAAGAGAGAAATTGAGAGGTAAATGGGTGTTTGGAAGTAGTTGAAGGGTAGGGGGCCACTGCCCTTTTATAGGGAGCAGAGGCAAAGGCGGCACCCTCAGTGCCGCCTTTCATATAACATCATCTAGAAAGGTGGCACCATGGGTGCCGCCTTTTCCACATCAGCGATCGGCACCGGTAGTGAAAAGGTGGAAGCCGTGATGCCGCCTTTCACCTGAAATGAAAAGGCGGCATTGCAGATGCCGCCTTTGCGGCGCATTTTAAAAAATATTTTCACCCTAACTGTTTTCTGCAAAAAAAAATAAAACGTAAAAAAAACTCAAATAAGGAGGTTCTCATTGAAATTGAAAATATCATGACATAGTTTATCTAGGATGACCACTTAGACAGAATATTCCAATGGGATTCAAAGCTATGATAATGAAGGATTCATATCAAGGAGGCATCAACTTGGGATGCATTTTTTGTCATGGTGCACTGCCATCATTCCATGTTAGTATGGGGAGTTTTCAAAGGTCATTCACTTGAGTAAAAGTTCAAAAAGTATAGAAAATAATTAATCTATAATAATAGGAGTGTCTCCTATTTATAAAAATCACTTCAAGGTACAAACCTAATCTACTAAGCCACTCGCTCTAGATTTTTGGGGATATAGATATCGAGTTATGGAACTATAATTGGACACAAGCCATGATATATTTATTAAGGTTCATAATATCATATCTCACCTTTAGTAATACCAGAATGTATTCCTCCATCATTTATTTTTTCTTGAACTAGGAACAATAAGACTTCCTTTACTATATCCATTTGATAGATGACTGTGACTCTTGAATTTTCAAAGGCTCCATACTTGGGTCTTATTGGAAAAGGCATAACATCATGTGTTTTAGGGTAACCAGAAGTGTGATAGGGTGGCCTCTAATGGTGCAAGGATATCCCCCCAATGTAAAAATTCCTTTTTTGGAGTATTTGAAACCATGCAGTCTCCATGGATGATGTGATCAAACATAAGGGTATCAAGATTTCATCTCAGGTCCTCTATTGTAGGTGTCCCAGTTAGGAAACAACCACCCATTTAATATTAAATGGAAAATGGGAGGATACAATGTGGTTATCATTTTATGAGTACCCATGGATCATATATCATGAGCTTTTTAGTATAAACTTACTTCATCTCTAGTTTGATGGGGTTTGCAATAGTAACCATGAGATGAAAGATAGGGTGACCCTACTCATAGTAGGCTATTATTGTATCTGGTAGGTGAGTAATAAAACCCATCATGAAGGATTCATCAGTATTTGGTTAGTTTTGGTATCCAAGAAATGATATTTGGTTTCCAACCTTGCCTTTCTTTTGGATTATTGGGAGAGTTCTCCCTCTTTTATAAAAATCATGGCCAATACAATTACCACTCATTCCATCCAGTGTTTTCTTTTACAAGGACACTAGGTTCATTTCCCCATATAGTGGGATCAAAATCAATACTGATGTGTCTTGAAACTTCCATTTAATGTGGGGTTATTTTTCATGACCCAAGGGGTTCATTTTCCATCACCATTAATACATTCTATGGGCAAGGAGTCTCCGTCGTCATTGTGGAATGTGCCTTGCTCAATGGCCTTGAGCTCTACCGAGATAAAATAAATTGAACATGAATCTGTCGAAATGGATTGATCCATTATTATAAACTCAATTCAAGTCCATAACACTGCTCTATGTTTCATATTTTATCATATATATAGACATTAATCCCTGATCAATAATTAGACAAATCTGACTCAGACATGGAAAACATTTAATAGAGATTTATATTTTCTAAGTTTGTGGGTGACCTGAGATGATAATTTCATGTCCTTTAAAATTATTTTCTCATTTCCTTATTGACTATTTTGACATTTTAAGATGATATTCCCATGGTTTACATTAATTTCAACCCTCATTAATCTTAGTTCCTTTCTCTTGTTAATAAAATTTTATATTGGGTTGATTGGATAC
Organism: Viscum album; assembly: GCA_963277665.1. Classification (NCBI taxonomy): domain Eukaryota; kingdom Viridiplantae; phylum Streptophyta; class Magnoliopsida; order Santalales; family Viscaceae; genus Viscum; species Viscum album. The sequence continues at coordinate 96,724,409 of OY728163.1, forward strand.
CTTAACTAAAGCATTGTATAGAGGAGGAGAAGTGGGAGTAGCCCTTGGGAAGAAGAGATCTATCTTTAAACCATCAATAAGAAGTGAAACATGGTAGTTAGTGATATCATCCCCCAAAATTTTATTGTAAGTGATCCATGGTGATGATTTTCCTTATATAAATATTGTATCCACACAAATTGTGAGTTATAGTAGATCCCAGGTACACCAGCACAATGTTGAGTGTATTCTATCTAGAGTATAAATTTATTGATGAACCAAATAAAATGAATATTTTAATTAAATTAAAAATACTTCATATGTTTGATTTTGTGTGAAGAATTACTGAATGGTTGAATATTGTTCCTTCCAATGAGGGAACAATATCCAAAAGAAGTGAGTAGAAAGGAACAAAGCATAAAATAAATTTAATTCTTCCAACACACTAATTCCAACCCAAGGTGCCTTGGTACCTAATTTAGTATTATTAATATACTAAATTTATTTTATATTAATGAAATATATAATATCTAACATTCTATCACTTTAATCTAAAATGAAATTGTTGTTCATATTATGGTCGGTTCACCAGCTCCATGAAAAATACATTTAACTTTCCATCATAACCTTCCACAAATAATTTATAAAATGGATTAAATGAATAAATTTATTATATATGATAATATTATAATTCTGGTAAAATCATTATATAATTACATCAATGATGTTAAGAACAAATAAACATGGTAATTCTAATAATTAAAAAATATCTTAATCGGTTAACATTTTGAAATTTGGAAATTCCTAGACCATCTATTGAATTGTGATACTCATTTAATAATGGAATGATAATGACTCAATATAATTATAAATATTTTTTTATCTCTTTTACAACACCATGAGCCAAAATTAACTCATCCATGTAGTTTGGGATAAGTCAACTGAATAACTCAAAGTGAACGTTGTAAATAAAAATGCATAATAAATTATTACCATATAATAAAAAATTAAATTTAAACAAATTAATTAACTTGAAAAAGTTTCTCAATCAAGTAATTAATATATTTATTTTGATTATTTTGGAGGCCTAATGAACTCACTGAATGAGTCAAGGACTCAGGGTAAGTGAACTTCCAAACCACCCTCTTCTATTTTGGGTTAGCAATTTTATCTCTAAAACTAACTTAATAATGGAATGATAATATTATAATTCTGGTAAAATCATTATATAATTACATAAATGATGTTAAGAACAAATAAACATGGTAATTATAATAATTAAAAAATAGCTTAATCGGTTAACATTTTGAAATTTGGAAATTCCTAGACCATCTATTGAATTTTGATACTCATTTAATAATGGAATGATAATGACTCCATATAATTATAAATATTTTTGAGCTCTTTTACAACACATTGGGCCAAAATTAACTCATCCATGTAGTTTTGGATAAATCAAATGAATAACTCAAAGTGAACGTTGTAAATAAAAAATGCATAATAAATTATTACCATATAATAAAAAATGAAATTTAAACAAATTAGTTAACTTAAAAAAGTTTCTAAATCAAGTAATTAATATATTAATTTTGATTATTTTGGAGGCCTAATGTACTCACTGAATGATTCAAGGACTCGGGGTAAGGGAACTTCCAAACCACCCTCTTCTATTTTGGGTTAAGAATTTTCTCTCTAAAAATCACTTAATAATGGAATGATAATATTATAATTCTGGTAAAATCATTATATAATTACATCAATAATGTTATGAACAAATAAACATGGTAATTCTAACAATTAAAAAATAGCTTAATCAGTTAACATTTTGAAATTTGGAAATTCCTAGACCATCTATTGAATGGTGATACTCATTTAATAATGGAATGATAATGAATCAATATAATTATAAATATATTTGAGCTCTTTTACAACACCTTGATCCAAAATTAACTCATCCATGTAGTTTTGGATAAGTGAACTGAATAACTCCAAGTGAACATTGTAAATAAAAAATTCATAATAAATTATTACCATATAATAAAAAATGAAATTTAAACAAATTAATTAACTTAATAAAAGTTTCTAAATCAGGTAATTAATATATTTATTTTGATTATTTTGGAGGCCTAATGAACTCACTGAATGATTCAAGGACTCAGGGTAAGGGAACATCCAAACCACCCTCTTTTATTGATTTTTGATAATCCACTTTTCAAGGGGTGAGGTGGAACCCTTACAATGCCCATAGGTGTAGGTATTACATGGACCATAGGCCTTAGAGTAAATCATTGCTCGTAGTCTTCAAACATTACATACAACCCAGACTAACTACTTGGAACTGCTTCTCCCCAGCATCTTCATCGTGAAATCATCTCTTCACCTTTACATGGTTGTTTATCTAGGCTTTCCTTTGCATGCACAGGCTTATCCCAATGGCAGGTGTCATACCCTCTCATTCTTGCAATCTATTTATCTTCTTCTATGGTGAAAGCTCCTTACTCCTCCTCCTTCTAAAGCTTGTTCCTTGTAGGTTGTCTGGTTTTCATCTGCACTTAAGGTGGCCCAAAGACCTTGAGGTGGCCCGAAGGCCTTATTGACCCGATGGCCTGGGTGGCCCGAAGGACTTAAAGGACTCGGGGACCAAATCGGTGTCCTGAAGGCCCAAACGGGGGCATATTCCCGGCTACTACAGTGCCAAACAGTGCCTATTACAGTACCTTCTACAGTGCCTACTTGTTTGTATGTGTTTTATCCTCACATATATATCTATTTTAACTTTACTTTCCTTATTGGAAATATAAAATCTTATAAGGTTCCATTCTCAATTTCATTCGTTAAGAAGACCTGATTAAAGAGAAATTCTTTAATTATTTCCAAATTTCATGTACCACTTTATTAAATGATTTTATACTTCCATGGTTTTTAATAATAATAATTTTTTAATGAAATTTCATTTTGGATCATTTAGGGTTTTATGAAAATTATTTTTCTCATACACTCTTTAAAGACTATATAAACTTTTTCTTAAAACCCCACTTAAGAAGTTTATTTCCAAACATGAAAATCCACTCTTTTTATAAATTGACATCACATCGACTTTATTTTCATGACCTATGATAATTTAATCATTCAAAAATGTCTAATAATTTGTTTAAAAACTTTTTTTATGATAATATTTTTGATATGCCATTTTTTATGATCTAAAGCAATACTATGTTCCTCATTTACTTTTTCATAGGTTTTACTTATTCTTATGGATTATGATAGATTTCATTATATTTAAAAAAAATTCATATACATGTTAAGAATATAATGGGTGGGAACAAAATTATTCAACACCCCAACACATTGGGTAGTTTTTTCTTCTCATGAGATACAATTTATGGCGCACAGGCAGTTAGCATAACACACTCTGTTTTGTTCTCTTAGAGGGGATCCTTGACTTATTCTAATGATTTAATATTTTATATAGTTTACGCATTCATATGATTCCTGGATATTATGATATAATATTACCATTACATGGTTATATATTATTATAAATTATTCTCACCTTTTATTTTTTTTATTATATATCTATTGCCTCATATGTTTTACTATTCATCATACTTTACTCGGATTATTCCCTTAATAGGATTTATAGCTCACCCTTTTCTTTATGTATGCCCCCCAAGGTATCATATGTAGTATTATAAGTTAAAATGGATCAAGGATATAATTTTCGATATTAAATTAATTATTATATAGCTTATGCTTTTAAGTTGATATTTTTCATAACTAGTCTCCCAATGGTAAAATACCTCTAGATATGTTGGGTTGTGTTTGTGTATTTTTAGGATTAAAATCATATAATATTATATATAAGATACTTGGGTCTATTTATTTGCTATTATATAAAGTTCTATTCATTTTGGGGATTAATATTAGAAAGAATTAGTAAAAACCATAATGATAATTATACGTAAATAGAAAAACATCTTAAATTTTTGTACTGGAGTGTGTGGTCTCCATGAAATTATATCCCTACCCTGATACTAAAACAGGATGTCATTATCGCATGGATTTACCTATGTTTAATAGCCTAGAAAATGGATCTTTGGGTATTAATCTAATATTCACCCTATGAATAAGTAGTAAGACTTAATGAAAACCTAGATTGACATTTCTAAGGGATATTATTAGGTCTATTCATATGATATTTAGAATATATTATGAAGATTTATTGAACTTTATGAGGTAGTGTATAACTAGTTCATTTAGAGAACTAAATAAGAAAATGAACATATATGAATTAGGTTAAAATTTATAGATTCATAAATTGGAGTATACATGTTATTTATGACTTATTTATTCTCTGTTAATTGTTTTAATTTTATACATTGGTTAATTTCATAACTATCATCACAAAAATTCCATTATTTTAGTATATGGGTAGAAATAGAAGGAATTGTTTCAAAAAAAATATGTGATAGAAAATTAATTGATTTCTCTAACAAAACACCTTATATAATGGGAGTAGGAGTCAATAAATTCATGGAAGTACTATCACAAATGCCTTGAGTAATAATTAATAACACGAATCATATCAAACACCATGTAATTCCTAAGAGAGAAAAAGTTGTAGTTGAGTCATTTATACAATAAAGGACTCCAAATTTTACTTGATATTTTAATCCCATGATTGTAGATAAATGGATTAAATTAGTTGTTAAAATATTCTCCATTCTCTAGTTTTATGAATAGGATAAAGTCACTTTGGTCATCTATCGACTAGAGGAAGAAGCTGATCTGTGGTAGAAAATGATCAAGAATACAAATCACAAGGAATATATTAAATGTATATAATGTTATAGATTCAAGAAGGTATTTTTCAATAAATATTTTTCTCTATTCTCTCCATATTAAAATAGAGAAGAAATTATTTATACTCTAGTAATAGGAGGATGAATCTATTGGGCATCATGAAGAAAATTTCACATGGCTTTCATGATACAACTCTGGCTTTGTCATGGATGATGAAGGTAATATAGAATGATTCTTTAATGGGTTAAATACATGACTTCAAAAAGAATTATAAATATGAGACTTTTAAAGCTATAAATAAATTTTTTGATGTCCCTCCAAGGTTGAGATGGAAATTAGTGATTCTTAGTGGTCCCATGGGAGTAGAGATAAGGAGCAGAAAATGGATTTTAACTCTAGATTATCATTGGATATTCCTGTTTCATGTAAGAAAATGAAACTTCCAACATATCATAGGTGTGGGAAGAATAATATTGGAAACATCCTAAATTAAAAAAGTAATTGTTACTAGTGTATAAAGGAGGGGTATAAATATAATTAATATCAAAGGTAGGTGAAGAATATTAGTGATGTGATAGGAAAAAAAGAAGGTTCTAATAAACCCTCTTCATGTTGTCCAATATTTAAATTTTCATGATCATGGACACAATTCAAACCAATGAACTAATCTAAGGGATATCAAAGATAATCAATGATAACAACCTCTAAGGATAAAAGAGAATACATGGTAAAATTATATCACTATTGTTAAGGTGTTTAATAACAACTAAGTGATGATAGGTACACTAGTTATTCATACAAGAATAGTGAATGTTGGACCCAAGGATATTCTTTGATGGTAATGGTGTTTGGTTTGTGTTTATTGTCAATCCATATTAGATGATCAAGGAGTATGGGAGATGAGTGATCTAATAGTATAGGCTAACATTAGTTTTGAAGGTGGTTTGGTTTCATAGTGTTTTCCCAATTTGTAGGCCTCAAAATTAGGAGTTTGTTTTTGGAAAAGGAAGGATTTCCACAAATTAGTGAACAATACATGGACCTTGAATCATAGATCATAGACCGCATTGGAGATGCATAGTAAGATGATTAAAATCAACGAGGGGAAAATTTCTGCATAGTGGTGCTATGTGGACCATGTAGGGGAAACGGTTTATGGGATTATCATAGTTCATGGAAGGTTGAATGTTCACCAAATATCCCATTGCTTGTGGATGAGAGATGGTGTTTCATTTATAGAAGGCATTGGCTGTAATGAGTAAGGAAAGATGATATGTGGACTGTGGAGGGAAAAATGGTTTGTATGAGCACGGTACGTGAAGAAGGTTATACCACATCAAAGATTTGGGTGATTCAAATTAGTGGGATTTTCATATCTATTTTCTTATATAAGGATCACTAATCCCATATTTAAAGTGAGTGATTTTGATTTGAAATCTAGGTGGAATTATATGAATTCCAAAATGGTTCAAGGGAAGAAAACTTCGTGAAGGAGAAGAGGTTGATGAGAAGTATTCTATGAAAAGAGAAGTGATCTGTAGAGACAGTTCACGGAAGGAGTTTTGCTAGGTATTGTAGCCCATGAAGTAAAATGGTCCATGAAGAAGAGTGGTTCTTTTAAAGTATAATTTTTTTGTGTATTAGGGACAGCCCATTGAAGAAGATTATATCTATGAAAGAAGAATCCATCCATAAAGTAGGTTCAGCCTACGGAAGGAAAGTTGGTCCATGAATAATTCACACCACGCGGTGCAACACAGTTCACAAAGGAAGAAAGGAAATAAAAGTAGGAATAGTTCTCAAAAGTAATAGTTCATGGAAAGGTGGATTTTATCTATGGGTGAAAACAGGACATCAATATAGCATCAAACTATAGTTTTGGATGCATGAATTCATGAAAATGAAGGGACCCTCATGTCCATAAACTAGGTGTGGATCCCTCCCAATGTAGTGATCTAGGGGGAGACAATATAAGTATTTCGAGGGATGTAGTGAGAAATCTCTAAAATATTGTAAATGAAAGGTGTCTGGAATAGAGTGACTGTGTCTAATCATTTTAAATCAAAAACTTATGAAGATTAGTGGATTTAGGTATGACTAACACACTATCTCCTTATGTTAATTATACTAGTCGTTAGTGGTGAACCAAGTAAAATTTATGTGTTATCTCTTTGCATGTGATTTTTTGTTTATTGAACGTTGTCATCAGACATGTTTAATAGATTTCTACCAACATGGGAACAATATAGGTCACTTTAAGAAGAAACATTTGACATCCTAATTCACCCCTCCCCTATCATGGTGTTCTAGGGTCCTCTATGTGGTATCATAACCTACAGGTTACTGGAATTAAATATGTACTTCTTTTATGTCCTCGAGAATACAATTAATGTCAAGGGAGATCCCATTTTTGATAGAATTAACTTTCAAATATGGAAGAACATGATGAGATATCATCTAAGATCTCTTGGAATGGAAGTCCTTTTTTCCACTACACAAGTAATATAGGTCACTGATCCAAAAGAGTTGTTTATAACTGATACAGAAAGAAAAATGCTTGATGTAGATGCTAAAGCACAAAATTACCTCACTTCAGATCTATCTGATCAAATCTATCTGAAGATGATGAGCTGCACTTCATCCAAGTCTATGTGGGAAAAACTTGAAAATATATATGAAGGTGACAAAAATTGGATGAGTACAAACTTCAAGTTCTAAACAATAGGTTTCATGATATGATGATGCATCCTGATTAAAATGAAGATACATTTTTTAATTGAATTACTAAAGTAGTATGATTAATTCGAGGGCTTGATGAAGAAATAAAATACATTTATATTGTAAAGAAAATATTGAGAATACTTTAACCTCTTTATAATCTAAGAGTTTTAGCCCTAGAGGAAATAGATCTTTCAAAACTTTATCTGGATGACTTGATGAGCAGATTGGTAGAATATAAACTGAGAGTCAAGCTAGAGGATGCAACATGTTGTGTTATCAAGGATATGTAATTCAAATCCATGGAAACATTTATATTTCAGGAGAGTGTGTTAATGAATATAATTAGTAATATGAAAATATTTCACTCTTTTATAATAAATTCAAGAGAGGAAAAGGGAGATTTTAAGGTAATCTACCCTTGTCATGTTTTCGTTGTGGAGGATTTGGGAACATTGCCTCTCATTTCTCAAGGAAGTTTAATGATGAATAATGTGAAGTTGGAAACTTCAAGAAGCCTCAGAAAATGTTTTCTCAAAAGGGAGACTTAAAATCTTGAAAGAAATTACAAAAAATGATCTTTTTTTGTTATGAAAAATATGATTATAATGAATTATTTGAGGAAGAAGAACCAGAGTTTTAATCCAGAACCCAATATATGATGTCCATAGTTGAAAATTCATAACCATCACAAGATAAATCTAGAGATAATAAATTGATTTCTAATGTTGATCTCAAATTTAAACTTAAGGATGATCTTGTTAAGCTTTAGAATCGATGTAACAAATGCAAAAAGTGGAGGGTAGTTGTGGAGGAATCATCAGAATGTGTTGATCATCTTGAAGCTAAAATTGAATGACTGGAAGAAGTAGTAAAGGAACAGTCAAAAACCATTGAAAGTATAGAATATGTAGTGGAACTGAAGCTTAAAATTGAAGAACATGAAAAGTTCATAAATGATCTTACATATGGGTATGAGGAGAAGTCCAAGACTATTAAGGGTCTTGAAGAAGAAGTTGTTACTCTTAGGAGTAAACGTGAAAGTGAATCAAATTCAAAAGAAACAAAGAAGAAAATATTGTTTGGAATATTCTCAAATGTTGAGATACTAGAGAGATCTAAATAGGGTTCCGATAGAGTATAAAAGGTTTTTCATGATCAAAGATCCACATGCATGGGAAATAGTGTAATTGGTTGTGATTCTAAAACATTAAAGGCTATAAATAAGATAAACCAAAGAAATGGGAAGTCGAAAGTTGTATATATTTCCAAGTCAAATGAAGTCCTAAAAAAGAGAACCTAAAATCAGTCTGAAAGGATAACTAAATCCAATCTACAAGTTTCCTAAAATGATTGGAAGTTAAACTATTTTTCTAGGGAAGAAGATATGGGGAGAAACAAAAGTAAGAAGACATTTACTCCTATGAAATGTGAATTATGAGGCTTTCTGTGAAATACCATATCCTACTATGAATATAAAAGGATATATTTTAATGGGGATGAGCTAGGAAGTCAAAAAAGGAGAAAAAATTTATATTCTTCATTCTATAGAAGAAATAATTTCTATGGATATTCCTTTCATTATTATAACTTTTACATAAAGTTGTTTATTATAGGTAGAGGAAAGGCATGGAAAATACATACATAACTCAGAGACAATCCAATACTCATCAACCAGAAAATTTTGCTCTTAAAAAAAGTTTTATTATTTAGAAGAAGAGTATGAGTATGATGAACCCTTTTACCTAGAATAGAAATTTAAAATTCTATCTTTATGCTTCACTCAATATAATATTTCATGAATGGAAAAGAAGAAAATTGAAAAATCCAATGTTGTAGTAGTAGTCCTCAATGCTGCAAAGTGTAAAAGAACATGGATTCTTGATAGTGTATGCTCGTCCCATATAATAGGAAATTAAGACCTATTACATAATTTTAAGAAAATAGTTGATGGAACAATAAGGTTTGTTAATGATTTTGATTTAAGGATTAAAGGCGGTGTAAGTATTGAACAGGCTAATGGAAAGCTGATGAAAACTGAATTTCTTTATGTAGATGGATTGTATCACAATCTCATTAGTGTGAATAAACTCTATGAATTGAAACATATACTAAAATTCAATCAAAAGGAGTGTACTATAAAAATAAAAATAGGGAATTCACTCATGAAAGGTTTCAGAATAGAATACAACTTATAATAGGTTGAAAGCAGATAGAATATTTGCTACATAATTGTTGAAGAAAAAAACAACTTGTGGAACTGACGGTTGGGGAAACAAGACATGGAAAATATATCTAAGCTGAATACAGTCATGGATATTCCAAATATGAAACATGAAATATAAAATACTTATGATTATTTCATATGAGAGGAGTTGGTATTTATCTCATATCATCCAAAGAAGAAAAGGGCATCAAATCTTTTTCATTTGATCCATATATATATGTATGTGGTTCAATAAATGTTTCTAGAACATGTGGAGAAAGTTAATTCATTATCTTCATTTATAATTATATTATAATTCCTTGTGTGAAGGTTATACATAGGAAACAACATGTTCTTAATTGGAAGAAAATGTATTGTCAAATAGTCGAGAATAATACTGGATGGAAAATAAAAGTTCTATAGTCTAACAATGGAGGGGAATACACATCCACTAAGTTTGAAAATTTGCTAGATAAACATGGAATACCACAAGATTTGGATTCTATGATAAATCTATTGAAAAATGGATTTTTTTAGTGCAAGAATCGACAAAGGAACAATATGGATAGAACTATGATGATTGAGAGTCGTATCCCTCTCCATTACTAGAAAGAGGTTGTTCAAGATGCAATATTTTCTCAAAATTGAGTAGGGATTTATATGGGAGAAACAAAGACACCATATGAGTTGTGTTATGGAATGAATCCCTCTTTAAATTATTTTAATGTTTTCAGAAGTAAATGTTTTATCTCAAACAAAGAAGGAAATCAAGGAACGTATGGTGATGTTGCAGATAAAGAAATATTCCTCAGATATTCAATGAATATCAAACCCTATAAATGTTTCAATAATCATCTTAGAAAAATTATGGAAATTAGTTATGTTAAAATCATTGAAGATAAAACCACAAATGACTCATGGAATTCTTATGATGATGTGATAGAATATGAGGAAGAATATGGACATGGAACAGATCCAAATATAGATGTATACGAAGACATGTAAAACATATAGGGGTCATAACATGATGTTGATTCAGAATAAGAATCAAAATGGGAAACCATAACTGAAGAAAATTCTTCCAAACCTCCCAAAAGAAATTGAAGAGTAGAAATTGATCAATCCAACATCACTGGGGATTGAAAAGTACCCACACAGACAAGGAGAATGGGGAATAATGAACAATCATCCTTGATATAATTTATGGAACCATCCTTATTTGAAGAAGATGCAATGGATGAATCCTGAGTTAAAGCCATGAATGAAGAGTTGGATCAGATCAATAAGAACCAAAAATGGGATCTAGTTAAGATACCCAAAAATCACAATGTTATTGGTACTAAGTGGAATTTTAAAAATAAATTTTACAAGCATGGAAATTTTATCATAAATAAATCTTGATTGGTGTGTAAAGGCTATTCACATATTGAAGGTGTTGATGTTAAAGAAAGATTTTATCTAGTGGATAGACTGGATTCAATCATACTTTTTCTTACCATGTAAATTCAAATAGGATAAAAAGTGTATTAAATATATTTCAAAACATATTTCTTAAATGGTGTTCTTGAAGAATAAAATAAAACAACTAGTGGTTTTTATACTTATTAATGATGAAATGAAGGTTTGATGATTAAATAAGGCGATATATGGTTTGAATCAGGAACCATGATCATGGTATTACTGACTCGACTCTTATCTAAAGAATCTAGAATTTAAAATCGGAGGAGTGGATCACAATATCTATATGAAGAATTCATAAAAATATCAGTTCATGGTACTAGTGTACGTAGGTGGTATTATATTTGGTGGAAGTGAGAAGGAATCAATTGATGAATATTCCAATAATTTTAAATCATAATTTTAAATGTATATGATTGGTGAACTCGCATACTTCTTGGTGATGCAAGTGATTCAGAGGAGAGGCTACATTTTTATTTCTCAGTAAAAGTATACATGAGAGTTGATAAATAAATTCAATATGCATGACTCTAAACCAATGTCGACTCCAATTGTGGTTGGAACTAAACTTGGAATGCTTGAGGATGGGACTTTTGTGGATCCCACCATATATACAAGAATCATTAGAAGCTTTTTGTACTTAATTGCAACAAGGCCATATATTGTCTTTGAAACATGCTTAGCATCACCCTTTTAATGAAATATGAAGGAAGAACATATAGAATAAATTAAAAAAACATGAGATACATTCAAGGTACTCATAATTATGGATTATACTTTGATGCTGGAATACATAATGAACTATCATCATTTTCTGATGTTGATTGGTATGGAGATGTGGTAGATAGAAAGTCAATAATTGGGGGAGATTTTTTATTGGCATGAAATCTGTGGGATGTTTGAGTAAGAAATAGGAAAGAACTTATTTCAATACTATTGAAGCTGAGTATATATCTACTACAAAGGATTTTACTCAACTTCTTTAGATGAAGCAATAACTGACTAATATTTGTGATGAGGTGAAACAACCAATGATGATTCACTATGATAATAAGAGTTCAATTGATCTTACAAAGAATCTTGTTCATAATTCACGTAAGAAACACATGAAATCTGATATCACTTCATCAAGGAAAATTTTGAACAAGACATGATTAAAATAGATCATTTTGGAACTGACAAACCAAGTGTATGACATTCTGACAAATCCATTGGTAGAACAGGTGTATGAGAAACATAAGTTAAACATTGGTGTTCAACCACCTCCTTGTGAATGAGGAGGTCATGAGTGTTCCCCTATCCTAATTTGTGTTAAATGTTTTACTCTATTTATATAAGTGATGTAGGTTACAGGGGAGATACAATCCAGGGGGAGTGTTTTTTTAGCTCCATAATTTACAAATACTGGAATTTCGGTTTATTTCCAATGGGAGAATGGATAAATTCTTATTTTCAATTCTATGAGATTGTATAATAATTGATAAATGGAGATTGGAGAAATTCATGCTTCCCATCTTGTTTTCTATATTATATAATGGATAAATTCTTATTTTCAATGTTATGTGATTGCAGGAGAATTGATAAATGGAAAATAGTTAAATTCATGCTTCCCCTATTTTTTTCTACACTGATCATTGCTCAAGTAAACTTATATTTTTGGCTAAGTTTCCTCTTGTGTTTTTGGTTTTGATAGTGGATGATGGTTTATTGAATTTATCTGTGGACTTCCAAAAAACCCAAAAGGGGTTATTGTTAGACCCAAGGATATTATTTGATGCTGATGGAGTTTGTTTTGTGTTTGTTGTCAATCAAAATTTGGTTGATCAAGGAGTTTAGAAGATGAATTATCTTACAGTACAGGATAACATTAGTGTTGAAGGTGGCTTTGTTTCCCAGTGTTTTCCAAATTTTTGGGTCATAAAATGATGAGTTTGTTTTTGGAAAAGGAAATATTTCCATATAGGATTGAATATTATGTGGACCGAAAACCACAGTTCATGGACATCATAGTAGGTATGAAAAATGATGATGAAAATAAGAAAAGGGAAGATTCATGCATAGTGGTTCCATACGGACCGTGAAGCATGGTACATGGACCACATAGGGGAAATGGTTCCCATGACAATCATAGTTTATAAAAGTCTGGATGTTCATATGATAGATTGTTGTTTGCATCTGATATATGGTGTTACATTTGTGGAAGGCATTGGCTACTGTGAGAAAGGAAATATTTTATGTGGATTGTGGAGGAAAAAATAGTTTGATGGAGGAGCACAGAACGTGGAGAATGTTGTGCCGCATCGAATATTTAGGTGATTTGGATTTGAGGGGTTTTTTAATCTATTTTATAATATAAGGATCACTAATACCATATTTAAAGAGAGTGATTTTGATTAGAAAATTGGGAGTAATTTGATGAAGTACAAAGTGGTTTTTTGGAAGAACACTCTTCAAAGGAGAAGAGGTTCTCAAGGAGGATTCTATGAAAGGAGAAGTGATCTGCAGGGATAGTTTTTGGAAGGGGTTTTTTGAGGAACTGTATCCCATAAAAGAAAATGGTTCAGGATGAATAGTTGGTTCATGAAAGTATAAATCCTCTGCGAAGTAGAGACAGCCCGTGAAAGATGATTCTATCTATAGAAGAAGAATTTGTCTATGAATCAGGGTCGTTCCACAGAAGGAAAGGTGGTCCATGTATCATTTATTCCATGTTGTGTAGCATAGTTTTTGGAGGAACCATGGTAGTGTGTAGAGGAACAGTTCACAAAATTAATAGTGCATGAGATGGTGGATTTCATCTACGGGTGAAAATGGGACTTCAACGGAGTGTCTATCCATAGTTGAGGATGCATGCATTCATGAAAATTAATGGACCTACATGTCTATAAAATGTGTGTGGATTACTCACAATTCAGTGATCTAGGGGGATTCGACAGAAGTGTTCTGAGGGACATATTGAGTTATCCCTAAAATATTTTAATGGCAGGGTCCCTGGCATAGAGTGACTATGTATAAAATTTTGTACTCCATAACTAGCGAAGAGTAGTGGATTTAAATATGAATGACACACTATAAGTATATTCTTCGTAGACTAACACTTAATGGTGAACCGAGTAAATTTATTATTTTATCTATTGACATGTGATTTTTTTATTGAACATTTTCCTTAGACATATTTAACAGGTTTCTACAAACGTGGGAATGAGATCTATCACTTTAAGAAAAAAAACATTGACACACTAATTCACCCTTTCCCTCTAAAGGTGTTCTAGGGTCCTTCAGTGAATTTACTATTTGATTATGGTTCTATGCATTATTTTTTATAAGTAAATATTAGTAGAAACATTAAAATACAACCACAAAACATGGAGGTTGAGTTATCATTGAAAATAAATAATGGGAAAATTATTGAATCTCAATCATATAACTCATCCACAATCAGTATATGTGGGATGAATCTCCCAAAAAATCATATCATGCTCCCTTTAGTATAATTCTATGATATACAGGGCATGGATTGGTTGTTAATATATGGAGCTCATATCAAATTCTAGGAAAATGAAATTGATTTCCATGTCCCAAATCATCCTAAAATTTTTTATAATTTATAACATCCTTAGCCTAATACTCCATCAAATTACTGATTCATGTCATTACTAAACCTCAAGTATGAATCCTCTTATGCCAGTGGTTATTGACTAATAATGAGGGTCTAGGAAATCTTGTAGGGAGACTATAACCTTGGGAATAGAGACGAAATCACAATGAGAAATAAAGTAAATAAATCATGATATATGAATCATGTAGAATGCAGAAGAGTACCAACAGTAGAAATTACAATAATAACACATGTCATGTTATATTTAATTCCCAAATAAATGATGTTTCAAAGTTCAAACAAGTAAAAAAATTGATGAAAAATAGATACACAAAAATAATAGTTCCAAACCTCCTACCAAGTCTTGTATCAAAGTTTTAATTCCATCCAAAAAATAAAAAAAATCAAGCATAGGTCCCATTTTCCTTGTTGGGAATTGTGTCTATGGAATCTACCTGGGTACCAAATGATACCTGAATAGGTTGTGAGTACAACTTAATAGGCTAACACCAACAGTTTCTAAACAATATAGGCAATAGTAATAGTGTATGAAAAAATATGATAAATAGGATTATTAATTAATAAATTAATATGGAACACTAAATATAACTATTTTCCCTCAATATTTGTCTTAACACCTAGGGCCATCCAAACCTCCTTTGGTATGAGGCCAGATATCTCTATCAAGTAGTGGATTATCCTTCCTATGATGAATCATCCGTACCGTTGGTGGATTCCCCTATCAAGGATGGATCTTTTAAATGGTGGATCTCTCCCTCATTCATCAAGTATGATTTTCATCTCGACCACAAGAATCATGTAACCATTCATCTATCCCTTAGGTGGTATGTACTCATGTATATATCCCTTGAGAGAATGCACCCATGAATTTATCCATTAGGTCGTATATACCCGTTAATCTTGACCTTAGGTGGTATGAAACCATGAATCATACCCTTAGGCAGTATGTTACTGTTTATATTTTCCTTAGGTGATATGTTACCATGCATATATACCTATATTGGTATGTTACCATACCTCCATCCATTAGGAATTGAAAATGAACAAGGAGTCGTAACAAGAAAATATGTCAATAAATCTATCATAATTCCAAACTAAAAACATTAAAAACATGTTAATATAAGATAGATTGGTCAATTTATCAAATTACAAATTAACAAACCATGCATTCCATTAGTCAATGTCACTAGTTATCAAAATAATTGTTCAACCCATTACACATATCAATTATACCAAGATTCTTATTCACTGGACTTTAAATCAACTTTCAATATTTTAATATTGCCAATAAATTTACATGAAAAGATAACCAATTAAATCCAAGTGTTACTTTTCGAATATGATTTATCACAACTACCAAGTTATTCCAATTCCATGTTAAGCCAATTTACATGAATTCTTAACCAACTTAAATTTTTATCAATGGGATCTAGGTTCATTCAATCTATTTTACAACCTAGGGTCAAAGGTTAGAACACCCCTAGGGTGGCTACAAGTCCCAGTATCAAAACTAAAATACCCAACGAAGCCTGAGGGAGATCTATGGATATGGGTTCATCAAATTCAATGGGTTTCCAATTCAGTTAGGTCACGTGCACGGAATGAAATTGTGATCGTATAGGTTTCACATACTATAAAAATAAAAACAAGATTTAGGGAGTTATTCTAGACGACCCACCTTAATAGAAATATGGATAGATCCAATTTTGGGCATTGGATCAATGTGAAAATAAATTATCTCTAATTTTGGATCACCAAATTGAAGAACATATTAAAAGGTGGAGAATTGGAATTTTATAAGTTGCTAGAGATCTGTAAAATCCCCCATATTTTAAAATCCTAATTTGAGGTTGAATTAGGTTTTAATATGTTATTAAAATAGGTTTTGGGTGGATATTTCTTAGACCCTCTATTTTCAAGCCCAACCTGATTCCATTAACTGATTGGTGGGTAGCACCGATTAGCCAGTGATGTCCTCTAGTGTTGTTGTATGCCTAGGAGCCCCACCAATTGGCCAGTGGGTCTCCAATAGGATACCCAATCTATCCAATTCCACTAGCTATCAGTTGTCACTACAACTCCTCATGGGATTCATTCTATGACTAGTAAAAGGATAAAAGATAGAAATTAAGAGGTTAAACATAAACATAAAAAGGAACTCACCTCAAAAAATATGGGAACTTACAACCCCCCCCCCCCCACCACCACCACCACAACCATATAACAACTAGTCCCCAAGCTATGATCACCAGCTTAACTAAGGGTTATTAATAAATAATTCAGTCCATTACTTGTACATATTAGATTTAGGATATCCTCTTGAACATTCCCATAGAGGCATCGTAATCACACTAGAGTAATAATCTTCCCCTACAAATTCTTATCAATATTATCCATGGTATAGACCAGATACTCCATAAAGGATTCATCGACATCAAGCCCAACCTCATAAAAATCCATAATGTGGTAAGTTTCAGGGTCATATATCTGATGTTGTGACATATAGAACATGTTTTTTATGGAACTATAGAATTGTGGAAGGTCTAATCAGCACTAAATTGACCCTCTCTACTATCTCAAATGGGGTGAAGTACTTGGGAACTAGATTTCCATGATTTCGGACATGGAGTTTTTCAAGTATAATTGGGGCCCAAATAAAAACATTATGACCAACTCCAAGATCTATAGGTCATATTTTATGTTCAGTATGTGATTTATTTTACTCTATTTGGTAACTAACCACTTCCTCATTAGTTGAACCTACTAATACATCTCTTATATGAGACTACATCTAATGAGTGATGAATTTTTTTCCTATAACTAGAAAAAATAAGAATGTCATGAAATTCCATATAAATCCATCAAATGAATAATTTGTATAGAATTCTATAATATATTTTTATAATAGAACTCCACGAGTTTTAGATGTTTCTCCAAATAATCACCAAATTATAAAAGTAGGCTCGTAACATATTCCCCAAAATATAAATCATCCCTTAAAACTAGATTCTAGTATGAGGATGGCTGGTTATAATCAAAAGAACCTAGGATCCCAATTCCTTCTAAAGGCCCTTCCAAAACATTGATGTGAACTGAGAAACTCGATCATAAATTATACTCCTTGAAACACCATGTAACCAAACTATCTTATGCATATAAAGATTACTCAGATATTCAACTGTGAAGGTCTCCCTAATATGAATGAAGTGGGATACCTTATTCAAATGATCCATGATCACCCATACTTAATAATTTTTTTGGGTGTTATAAGTAATCCTTCCTTGAATTATATGGTGAAATAAATTCACATCCATTCCATTATGAAAAAAGGCTGAAGAAACCCAGTAGGCCTCTAGTGATCTACCTTCACCTTCTAATAGGTGAACATCAAGCCAAAAATTCTATTATATCATTCTTAATCCATGTACACTGGTATTTACTATAGATA
This sequence comes from Viscum album, assembly GCA_963277665.1. Lineage (NCBI taxonomy): Eukaryota > Viridiplantae > Streptophyta > Magnoliopsida > Santalales > Viscaceae > Viscum > Viscum album. The sequence continues at coordinate 96,742,640 of OY728163.1, forward strand.
TCCTAACACATCATTGTCAAAACATGATGTTCCACCCATTTAAAATCATGAAATTCCTTCATTAACTCTTTTTGTAATCCTATAGGAACCCCGATATAGCCATTGATAATAAGAATGTCATCCCTTCTAGGAAACTAAAATAATAGTGGATCCACACCATATATGTTTCCCTTAAATATAATACCTATGAATTAGATAATTGATCCCCCTTGATCATAAATAGAATCATGGTCACCTCAGATGTTAATGTTATATACACTCATCCATGGGGATCCTGAACACCCAGATGTATCTCTGTAAATTGTGGAATATATTTCCACTCATCAAAAGTCTCTCATGCTACCTATATCTATGAATTCTCACTAAAGACCTCAGCAAAGAAATTTCCCATAGATTTATTGTATTCCAAATCAATGTCGAAAGATTATAGATACTTGACCCACCTCATATGCAAAAGGTTTAAGTCTCACTATGAAAAATATGTACTTCAGACACTTGTGGTCCATTTACACCACAAACCTCTCACCCAAAATATAATCTTTAAAATATTTTAGGGTGTGTACCACCATAGAAAACTCTATATCATAAGTTGGATAATTCCTATTTTTCATCCTCAACTATCTAGAAACATAAAAAACCATTTGGTCCTCCTATATCAAGAAAACTCAGAGCCCAACTTCTGATGGGTAGCAGTACATGGTATACTCCTTACCTAGATTTGGTAAGGTGAGGATGATAGATGAGGTCAACCTTCTTTTCATCTCTTAGAAGACCCTATCATAAGCATCTGGAAAAACTTACTTTACCACATTCTAGTCATAGTTAACATTTGTGCAACCATATGGGTGAATCCCTTGATTAGATGATAGTAATAGACTATTAGACCTAGAAATATCTGATTTTAAAATATGTTCTTGGGCCTCTCCCAATATACTATAGCTAAAACCTTATCCATGTCTACTAAAACTCTTCCATCTAATATTAAATGACCCAAGAAATGAACTTTGTCAATCAAAAAACCATATTTAGATATCTTAGTGTAAATTTGATGCTTTTTAAGTGTACTCAAAATGATGTTAATATTTTGGGAATGATCAAATTTATATTGGTATTTCACTAAAGTTTCATTGACGATAACCACCACAAAATCATTCAGGAATAGATGGAAGATCCAATTCACCAAGACCATGAATATTATAGGTTTATTCATCAGACCAAATGACATTACCATAAACTCATAAAATCCATATATATAACTAAAAGTAGTTCAAGGTATGTCTGATGATCTTACTATAAACTAACGGTACCTTGAACTCAAGTAAATCTTGGAGAAAATTTGGGCACCTCTCAGATGACTGAAGAGATCATTGATGTGCAGATGAGTATATTTATTCTTGACCATCATCTAGTTTAATCTCTAATAATATAAACATAAACATATTGTTTGACTATCCAACTCAGAAAAAATCCTAGTAGAACCCCATGGTAAAGTATTGGGCCTTACAAATCCCATATCTTTCAGATATTCCAATTTCACTTTTAACTCTCTAATATCCATTGGTTTTATTATATAAGGAAGGATATAAAATTGTTTTGGATATTAGTACTAACTTTTTATTGAAGTCAATCTCCCACTTAGGTGGTAAGGAATATAACTCTATAGAAAATATGTCTTGAAAATTATCCATTACTGTAGGAAAATTACCATGTTTTGTCCCACCATCATTTAGAATAATGAATACTATCTTTTATGTTATAAAATCCAATATATGCTAAATTTTCATTGCATGAACATCCTAAATATCCCATACTCCATAATTGATACAGCCACCCTTTCTGGTAATAGAAATGTCTCTCTCCTATGATAACAGTTGTTATAATACTAGTATTGAACATTCCAATCTATAGAAATAATAAAATAAAAAACTACCATTTCATGAAAAAATATCTCCCAAAGGAAATGAAATCCACCAATTTCAAGAGAACACTCATTTCAATGTCTGATACCCTTTGATCACACCTCTAATAGTGTGTCGATAGTCATATGTAAGATGATGAAATTTTATGGAGTTGAATCAGACTCTAATTCAGGTACTCTTTATTCCTTATTTTATTACTTTTTATTTGGGTTATAACTTGGGGTGTGTTTGGGTGAATTTTGAGGTAAAGTTAAGGAAAAAAAGGTTGTTCACGATTGATGCGTGGTTAAAGAAAACTATGCACCCCTACCCAGAAAAATGTGTAATCTTGGACAGTGGGGGTTCACACAACTGAAACATATTTTGTCAAACCATACACCATAAAAAGATAAATTATGAACCCCTAAAACAATAGGTTCACGGTTAGGGTAAACTATGTGCCCCACCCCTAGAAACTATGTGGGGTATTTTTTATTGCCTAAAAATTAGTTTTAAATCCACCCAAACCCCCCCAAAAATTTCCCCATTCGATCCAAAATCGTACCCTTATGATTTTGGGCTATTTCAAAGCTTTTAAGAGGGATTACAAGGTTGTCCAAACTTTGTTCTTAATTATTTGAATCTCGGATTGAAGATCTTATCCTCTCCCAGCAAGTGGATCATATCCCGTTGATTTATCATTCATCCCCTTTCTTATCTCATTATTTTGGTGGGATTTAATATTTTTTTTAAGATCTAGATCTAGATTTAGTGAATATAGATCAAGGATTGTGGATATAGATTTATAATTAAATAGATCATTATTTTTATCTTCATTAAGGGTTTTGAGATTCAGATCTAAATTTCCATCATTATGCTGCTTAATTTTTTAGAATTTTTTTAGGGATATTATTATTCGACAAATTGAGGTTGGTGGAATAATATTAAATTCCCATTGTCATGATTTTAATTAAGAGTATGTAATTATATAATTTCTTGACTTCTTTATCAATTGAAGTTCATGATTAATTAATTAAATTGGTTGAACTAATTAATGGAGGATTCGTGGAATTGAGGGATTCAGAAACAATTAATTGAAAAATTAATTGTAGGATATTGATATCATAAATTGGGGATAATTAATTGTATAATTAATTATGTGATATTGATATTATGAATTAAGAATAATTAATTATAGAATTATTTATTGGTACATGATATTTTTTAGTGGAATGAATGTGGTTAATTAATTATGGTAATTAATTAATGTAATTATAAATATTAATTAATTGTTGAATTAATTATTATGATAGATGTCACTAATTAATTATAGAATTAATTAATGGAATTATTGTGATTAATTAATTTTGGATTAATTAATTGTATTTATTATGATGAAAGGATTAGTGTTTATTAATCTTGATTGATATGATATAGTGAAGCATGTAATATTTTGATATATGTGATATACATATTTCATTGATAAATGAGTGTGCTACATGTATTGATGCTCCAAATACCCAATGAATGAAAAAGTGAATGCATGAGAATATTGTATGGGATAAGGACTTATGATCCAAATACCCATGGGGTGTGGGATACAGACTAATGCTCCAAATTTCTATGGGGTTCTAGACATAACATTTAAACCCATAAGATTGGCATTAGGCTATGGTCCCAAGTAGTTGTGTTAATGAATTGAGTTAAAATGGATAATGCATGTACATTTATTGAATGAATTGTTAATTAATGATGTTAATGATTCAAACTCCGGAATGGGATGAAGGAGGTATTGAGGTTTGGGTGTCATTGAGAGCCCGAGGGTTTATGTGTTAAATAGATAATATTTAATAATATGATAAACTATTTATTTACACATTGTACTTATTTTTTTATAAAAATGCATACAATGTTATTGACTGGATTTTTTTAGGCATGTTTGGTGGTGGCTTACTGAGTTGTACTCACATCCTACTCGGGTTACCTGATCGTTACCCAAATATACATTATTGTTGAAGGATAGGTTTATGGAAATGACCCTATCTTGGATGGAAGAGTTGGGGTGGAGCATGGATGATGGAACAAGATGTGGTTCGGGAAATGTTTGGGAGCTGTTAGCATATTTACTTTTGAGTTTCATTTTTGAAACTTGACACGTACATTTTCTTGGAATATCTAGTATTTTGTTTGACATTTTGTTTTTAGTTTGATCATCTTGTGATATTTTTATTGTTCTATTTACAATTATATATTATTTAGTGATTGTTTTATTATTTTTATGATGGTGTGTAACTCTGCTAAAAGAGGGTATAGTCTCCCCAGGATCAATATTGACCCTCACTTCTAGTTGTAAGCCTATGGACTATATAGAGTCATGCTTGAGGTCATGTGTTGAACTGGATCAGGGAACTAGGGTGTAAAACCTAGGATAGGTTGTTACAAATTGGTATCAAATGATGTTTTCTTTTATTTATTCCTTTATCTTACTATTTTGGGAAAGGTCAATAGGTGACTAGGAAGATTCAGGACTTGTTTATGAGCTCATTCATGGGAGTTGAAAACCTATGTATGGGGGGGAAACCAAAGTTCCTAGGGATTAATTGTTGTTATTTATGTTTGATGTTACAGTTGAACATTATTTCACCTTGGGTGATACACTTGTTTTGTGGTGTGATTATTATTTCTAGTAATTGTTGAAAATGGACTTATGCCCTGATATGGCATGGAGTTAATTTTACATGAATCATTATAGGCACTCAGGATTATTGTTAAATCCTTCATTTTAGACATATAGGGTGAAATGGGTTTTGGGTTGATTGTTGGACATGGACTATTTTTCCTTGCTTGTGTGAAATTGAAATAAAAATGGGTCCTAACATGAAATTGAAACAATATTAAAATAATTCAAGATAAGAATAAATGGGTTTCTAATGAGAAATTTGATTATTAAAATGTATTAAACCTTGTTAACCAAGACCTAGGTGTATGATGGTTAATGGTAGTGATAGCACCTCAGTTTTGACCATGTTGTGAGGTTTTAGGAAAATAATTTTTAATGATTGTTATGATTTTTCTCTTATTTAAATGTGATAAAGTTTTGTTATTATTCCTAATGTGTTTGTTTTAAATTGTAGATATATGCCTCCATGATGACACTTTTGGATAGGATTATAGGAGGATGTGGCTGGAGATGCTCCAGTAGTAGTGGAACCTAAGGTTTTGATTGTGCCAGTTGAGGTTGTAGGGGAGAAGTACAGAGATAACTTTTCTTACTTCTTTTAATTCATGGAGAGAGTCCCAAGGTAGGTTTTGAAAAGCATTTCTAATCTAATGAGGGAGTTTCAGTTGCAGAACCTTCTTAATTTTACTAGAAAGGGGGGGCCTAAGGGAGTTGAGTTATGGATTGAGTCTATCCAGACTATACTTGACCACTTGGAGACTCCAGCTGATAAGATAGTCAAGTTATCTATTGTTTCTTCTGGAAATGGGGATGACCTTGTTTGTTTAAGGTTCAAACTTTCCAATCGGTTTCTAACGGGTTTATTTGTAGAATTGGAAACATCCAATGATTCTATATCTATTTGTACCTACTTTCTAAAGGTAGGTTCTCATTAGTTGTGGACTGATGAGGCTTAAGAATTTGCATTGGTCAAGAGGAAGGTATTTCATACTCATCACACATTTTTGGGGGGAATTGTTGTCTACTCTGAGACTCTCTTATAGATTTAAGTTATGTTCGTGAATCCTTATTAATTTACCAAGTATGAAAATGAGTTTTTTTATTTATATTTAGAAATAAACGATTGATAGGTATGTGATTTTGAGAATCTTTTATATGTGTTTGAGGTTCTTCATCGATAGAGAATCATCTGTAGAGATTCTTAGTCAATGGTATCCTTCAACACATTATATAGAAATCTCTTGTTCATTATGATAACCATACTAGTTTTAAAGCCACTCAGTGGGGAACTTGAAGTTTATAGTCGTTCAGAAAGACAGGAATTATTTCATAGTTGGGATCGTACCTGCAGATGGGTTACCTACATATCATCGTTAGAAAAGGAATCAGAACCCGCATAGTTTGAGTGAAGAAGGGTATAGTTTAACTTCATATGGGATGAAAAATAATTAATGAAAGATGGTCTTGAGCCTTAGAAAGGCTTCCTACGTACTTTACTTTTAAGGCATAGATCAAATTCCACATAGTTCGGGTGAAGAAGTATGATGTTTAGGAATGATTAATGGTCCAAAGAGAGATGTCGCAATTACTTTTACACTCTAAGCTCACGTGAGTCTTGCTCGGTGTGAGAAACAAGAGGTATCAGTAAAGCTGACGATTGTGCCACAAAAGATGCAAGCATAAGAAATGATGTGGGGAATACATATGTATGATGGCCCGAGTAAATGAAAATTAGGACTTAGTTCAGGAACGAAGCCTATAAGCATGTCCATAAAGGTATTTGTACTTTATGGATATTGGGAATTTTAACTCAAGACTTACTCCTGAGAAGAAGGCCCAAATTAAGAGGAACTTGTGATTGGGTTTTATTCCCGAGAAGGAAGCCCAAATCAAAAGGAAATAAGGTTGGGGATTACTCCTGATAAGGAGGCCCAAAGTTAAAGGAAATTATGATTGGGACTTACTCTTGAGAAAGAGGCCCATGTTAAGAGGACTTATAATTTGGGTATTAGTCCTAAGAAGGAGGCCCAATTTAAAGGGAACTTATAACCTGGGGCTTAATCATTTGAAGGAGGCCCAAAGTTAATGGAAATTATGATTGGGACTTACTCATAAGAAGGAGGCCTAGTTTAAGGAGACTTGTAACTTGGGGCTTACTCCTAAGAAGGAGGCCCATATTAAAGATCTTCTCATATTAAAGGATGATCTTGAATGAAGGAAATCTCTAACCTTAATGAAATAAAATTATGTAAATCATGAGGTTTTGAGAGATGTTCCACAGAATTCCTTTCATATAAGGAATCCAATAAAGGAACCATGTTGTAAATGGCTTTGAAGAGGGTTTAGGCTAAATATTGAAGAGGGGAGGTGAATTTGAGGAAAGGAAGTGAATTGGAAGGAGGCACACAAGTGTTGTTCTGGCGCACAAGTCCTGGTCGCACAAATATACTTGCACGACATGAGTTCACTTGGGCGACGAAGAACCTGTAGTTTAATACTTGGGCGAGACATGGATCAAGCCCTTAGTATTATCCCTAGATTCATCTAGAAGGGCGGCGTCCAAGTTTCCATGAGAGGACAAGGTGGCGCGCAAGTTTCTTTACTTCACTTAAGGGTTGGACACTTAGGCGTGCAAGTATTGATGAGTTCTAATACTTAAGCCTTATTCTTCCTCTTTAGAGCTTCCATTTTAGGTAAATAATTAATTTAGAAGTGTTCAGAAGACTTCAGACAGAGACTTGGGTGAACAGAGCTTGAATTTGAGATTTGGATTTTTTTTCGTCCCTCAAATGGGGGGCCCACAGGGGGTATTTATAGGCCACCTAAGGTTTGGGAGAAATTTCACGGTGCGCAAGTGACTTGCGCGCCTCATATCTGGCGTGCAAGTGACTTGCGCACATAAGGTTGGCGCGCAGGTATACTTGCGTGCCTTAATGCCTTTGCAATATTTTGATGAATTTTCCCTCTTCTTTTCTTGAGGTATTACCCTTAGTCAATCTTTGGACTCTGTGACGTAACGGAGCATCAAAAAAATTCCCCCCTCAGAGTTGGATCAAAAAAAGGAAAGAGGATTTGACTCTGAGGTAAAGGAGAAAACCAAGGATTTTGGGTGCACAGTTTTTGCGCACAAAGGTATCGGCGCGCAGGTGCGAGGCATGCAGGTTACGGAACATGGGGGTACTACTTCTCCTATAAATATGCGGGTGTCACTGTGCACAAAACACTCGGCTTCAAACGCTTCTGATCTCTCGGCATGCAAGTAGCTTGGTTTTTGCTCGTTCGTGCTTCTGTTCATTGTGTCGTGATTCCTCAGTCTGTTTCTGACTTTCACGCCAATACTAGCGTGGTAAAACTTGTGTGACCAGCTTATACTTGCGCGCCTTAATACCTTAACCATTTTTTTTTATTTTCATCACAAATTTTATGAAAAAACAACTTACTTAAAAGTCTTATTCGATATTTGTGTAGATTCAATGGCTCCCAAAAGAATTGGATCGGTTGATGAGTTGGCCAACAAGCGAATTGATGACATGATGAACATCGTTGGCCATGATTACTATGATATCTGCGACAACACTCTCCCAAATTTGGCCAAGTACTTGAAGAAATATCATGTGAATTTCCCACAAAGTATCTACTTTCCTTTATATGGCCATGGTCATCTCTAATGATTCAACATTCCAGATGCGAAGAACTATCTCCCGCGTTCATGGTTTCAAACTTACACCAACTTTTCTTCAGTAAATGTGTTAGTTACAGGATCATTTGTCAATTTTGGGATAGTGGAGAGGGCATTCATAATGCATCATAGCCCTTATGCCCCAGATCTGAAATCTTATATGCTCGAGATGCAGCTGCACTATTATCCCTCTATTTCAGTTATGTTGTGCATTAATAGTAGCAACAATGGTGTGAACTTTCAAATTTTTCCTCCATGCCATTTCCTTACAGATATGAAAATGGAAAACCATGGGCCGATATGTTTTCTGCTTCCGGTTGGTGGAGAGAATACTATCATGATGTTAGAACAATATCTAAAAAGAGTACTCTCTCCGAATGGATCTTTACTTCCAATGCTCCATTCTCAAATCCATGTATCCATCTTCCAAGTCTCTTGGAAAGAAACAGAGTCACTTTTTGATCAGCAAAAAATTTTCTAAATCCGCACTCAAGAACATTCTTTTACAATTGTTCCAAGAAGATCTGGTATCACTGCATCTCTTATTGTATATAGTTGAATGAATGAATTCCATGTGGCTGTTGATGAAGCTCGGGATTCCATAAATCAAATGAATAGTTATGTTGAAAGCCTCTTATAATTCTTGAAAAAGAGAAGAGACTCCAGTCTGTGGATGTCCAAATTTTTGTGCATCATTGAAAAAACACTTTCATCTTCAATCATTTGTGTCAGCATTCTCTTGCTACCTACTTATATATTTTTACCTAAGCCAATGGACCTAGTAAAATCATAGTTTTATTTGTTCTAGGAATATATAAACAACCCCACAAAATTTTTATCTTTAATTTATCAATATTACCTAAATCATAAAAAATGTATGTTTAGTGATCTGGGACTTAACTTTTGTTCAGATTTCCCTTGTCTTTTGTGGGCAGTTTAAAGTCATGCACGTCAGACATAAAAAGGATAATGTTTAAGGTCAAATATATTTGACCGAATGGATTAAAATTGACTCAATTCCTTGATAATTTATTTGAATACATATTACCACATTAAAGTATGGGGGAAAACATGTAAACTATGACTTAAGAAATTTTGAATCTGAGGAATGATATGAAAAAAGGGATAAAAGTCATTAGAGGAAGTATTTCCTAAGAGTGAAGTTACCACTATTTAAAAAACCTATTAGGGGGTTGAATTATGTAGAGACACTTAAGGGCATTGGCTGCATAGTCAAATAATAGCATCCTTTGGCTGAAAGGTCTGTTAGGTAGACTACTTATGCAAGGTCACCTAGGGGAACATGCTACATAGTCAGTCAAAAGAACTCTCAGAAATTTTACTTTTCTATTGCTAAAATCCAGTGAATGTTTATGGAGATTCAAATTTTCCAAAGCATAGAGTCTGCTGTATGAAGAGAGGTACTTGAATATGGAGAGGATATTTCCAATCAAGATTATCAAAGAATTGGATGAATATCACTCCTACGATGGTCTGACCCAAATGTAGGGAAGGTAAATACAAACCATAGACTTAAATACTTTTAGATCATGAAAAAGAGTATGGTACAAATATGTTAAGTATGGCTATTTTTGCGGATCCCTACATATTGTTGTTAAGACAAATGATGAAAAAAGTGGTTTTTCTCCCAAGAATAAAGTTACGACTATTTTGAAAAACCCGTTAGGGGGTTGAATTATGCAGGGCAATTTAAGGGAATTGGCTTCATAGTCAAATAATAGTATCTTTTGGCTGACAGGTCCGTTATGTAGACTACTTATGCAAGGCCACCTAGGGGCACAAGCTGCATAGTCAGGAAAAAGAATTCCCATGTATCGGACATTTTGTGACCAAAAGTCAAGAAAAAGGGTTATGGAGATCTGGAAGTATTTAAGGTTAGGATTATGACACATCAAAATGGACATTGTCCAATGCATGAAGGAGATACACAAACTAATGCTAACTATAATCATGTTGTGGTTGGGTCCTGAATTGAGATACTGGACTTCACTACGTATCCCATAAGGATGGGAATCAATCCATATGTAGTTCTTGAAATACAGTTTAACATCATGTGGGATGAGAGTGTAGGAGATCTTAGTTTAGGGTCATAGATCTCAGACCATAATGAGGAATACACATTGTTTGTTTTATAAACCTGATGTGAATGAAGACTAGGGATTTCATACCACATTCATGTTTTCACTGGGTAACTTTTCAGCCAAGGGACTGAAAGTAGAATTTGGGGTTAGTCCCAAAGACTTGGGGATGGATTTGAGGGATTCTCAAATGTTCCTATGTATCCCATAAGGATGGGAATCAAGCCATATGTAGTTCTTAAAATACCCTCTGTATAGATGTGGTTCGTACAAGTGAGGGTTGAAAGGGGACTTTAGTGCAATGACAATTTGACCCAGGATTAAAGATTTAGGCATTTCCATGTATGCACGTAATCCTTGGAATATGACATGGTTGGAGATTAATGTCAATAATGATTCCCTATCAGGTGAGGGTTCCAAAGACTGTGGTAGTTTATTTTCATACATGACAAAAGTACGAATAGTTTAGGGTCATATGCATGGACTGGTGGTGCACAGTTTAGCATCATGTAGTTAAGACGTATGGCTATTTAGTTTAATTTCTTGTAGTGAGGACAATGGGGGACTATATAGTTTAACATCATATAGAAAGGATGATGGTGAACCAATGTGAAGATATTGGTTTGGGGGGGCTTTACAGATCAACATCATATGAGATGGAGGTGACCCGATGTGAAGATGTTGGTTTTGGGCTTGAACCTCAGAAGGTTGCCTACGTACCCAGCCTATAATTCAAGGATCAAAGTCCGCGTAGTTCAATTAAGAATGAATTGGTGATTAAGTTGTACTTGAGGAAAACCCGAAGATGATGTTGGGACTTATGCATGGTTAGAATCCCAAAGAGGGTGTTATGGTTGAAGCTTACTCTAAGATCATGTGAGTCATTCTCACTGTGAGAAACAAGAGGTAACAACAACCCTAACAATTCACAATTTAACGTCATATAAGACAAAAGGGACATAGTTTAATGTCATGTTGGATGATAAAAGGACTATGTAGTTCAAAGTCTTGAATTAAGGACTCGAGGGACTATGCAGTTTAAAGTATTGCAGTAAAGACTAAAGGGACTATGCAGTTTAAAGTCTTGCAGTAAGGACTAAAGGGACTATGTAGTTTAAAGTCTTGTAGTAAGGACTAAAGGGACTATGCATTTTAAAGTCTTACAGTAAGGACTAAAGGGACTATGCAGTTTAAAGTCTTGTAGTAAGGATAAAAGAAACTGTGCATTTTAAAGTCTTACAGTAAGGACTAAAGGGACTATGCAGTTTAAAGTCTTGCAGTTAATACTAAAGGGAATATGCAGTTTAAATTATTACATTAAGGACTAAAGGGACTATGCAGTTTAAAGTCTTTCAGTAAGGACTAAAGGGACTATGCAGTTTAAAGTCTTGCAGTAAGGACTAAAGGGATTATTCAGTTTAAAGTCTTACAGTAAGGACTAAATGGACTATGCAGTTTAAAGTCTTTCAGTAAGGATTAAAGGGTGTATTTTTGTTACACAAAATACTTTTTCCGAAATCTGGCATTGGTTGGGGTCATGATGAGTTCTCCATCCATTGAGATTAAAGAATAAGCTCCATTGGAGTAGACCTTATGTATTGAGTAAGGTCCTTCCCACTTTGAATCAAGGTTTGGAGGTTTCTTTCCTGGTATCATTGGAGTTCTGAGGACCAATACCAATTATCCTTGAATGAATGAACGAAGACGAACTTTTTTGTTGAAAGACCGTGCTATTCGATTCTAATAGACTTCCAAGTGGTGCAGGGTGCACAATATTTTTTCATCTAATCATTCCAACTCATCCAATCGCTTTTGAGATTTTTCATCTGTAGATGAATGATCACAAATGGATACTCTGAGTGAAGGTAATTGAACCTCAATGGGTAAGACTGCTTTTGTTCCATATACCAATGAATATGGAGTTGACCACATTGCAGTGCGGGTGGTGGTCCGATAAGCCCATAAAGCATGAAAATTTTTATATGTCCATGATTTCTTATCTTTATCCACCATCTTTTGCAGTATGTTTGAAATAGTCTTATTGAAGGATTCTATTTTTCCATTGGCCGCTACATGATACTGAGATGAATGGTTGGATTTGATTTTGTATTCTAGATACAACTTCCTTACCTCGGATGAACAGAAGTTGGTGCCATTTTCCGTCAATATGGTATGAGGGACACCAAATCTGGTAATGTTGTTAGACTTTATGAATCTAACAATTCTTTTAGAACTAACTTCTTTGAGAGGTATTTCCTCTTCCAATTTGGAAAAGAATTCAGTATCAATAAGAATATACTTAAACTACTTGGATGTAGCCGAAGGGTAAGGTCCTACTACATCTATTCCCCATGTGGAAAAGGCCATGAGTATTTAGTTGTATGAAGAAAATCTAGGGGTTGATGAATGAAATTGTCATATACTTGGAAATAATGACACTTATTAGTGAAATCAACACAATCTTGTATCATTGAAGGCCAAAAGTATCTAAGCCTTCTAATTTGATCAGACAGTCTATGTCCAAATTGGTGGGAACCACAGACTCCTGCATGTAATTCATTCATGACAGCCATTGTCTCTTCACCATCAATACTTATTAAGAGAATTCCATCAAAACCTCGCTTGTAGAGAATTTTTTCTAAGTTATTTGGGCTATCATAAAGAGTAAAATTGACCACACGACACTGAACTTGTTCTTTACCGGCTCTATCAGGTGGGAGTGTTACATTTTGAAGGTATTCCCTGATAGGTGTCATCCACCCTATAGTCTGACCATATGGTTCAGAAATGGGACTAATTTCATTGATTTCCTCTGTTCTAATTTGAACATAAGTTGAAATTGTACAATGGTGGGCAATATTAATGATTGTTTCGTCTCGATTTGGATTTTTCAGAGTTGTGGCTACATTAGCCAGTGCATCAGCTTGAGCATTTTGTGATTGTGGGACATAAGAAAATTTTGGTTCCAAAGGAAATTCCACCATTAACTATTTTATGTAATCATACAAAAAGATTAACTCTTCTTTTCTGATGGCATAGTCCCCATTAACTTGTTTGATTACCAAGTCTGAATAACCTTTAACCTTTAAGTGATTCAACTGTGCCTGAAGCGCCAACTCTAATCCTGCGATGAGATCTTGATATTCTGCTTCATTTTTTGTACCGCCTTCCAACAATAAGAAGGAATATGGTAACACTTCCTTTTCTGAAGAAATAAGCACAATTCCTAACCCAACTTTTTTGAATTTAGGATCTTCCATTTTCTTCCCTGTTGGACTTCTGGAAGCACCATCCAAGTACATTTCCCATGATTGAAGATTATCTTGAATATAGAAGACTTCCTCATCAAGAAGTTCAATATCTAAAGATTTATCTTCTACTGAAGGGTGTTCAATAAGGAAATCAGCCAGATCTTGGCCCTTTGTTGCCTTTTGAGACACATACTGGATATCAAACTACTACAAAATAATTGCCCACCATGCCAGACGTCCTGTAAGCATTGGACGACTAAGGATAAATTTGAGCGGGTTATTGAGAGATACCAATTAGACCTCATGATGTTGCAGGTAGTGTATCAATTTCTGAATTGCAAAGATTAACGCTAGGCAACACTTTTCAATACTTTAATATTGAGTTTCTGCCTCAAGCATAGTCCGACTAAGATAGTAAAGGCTATTCTCATTCCCAGCATCATTCTTTTGGGAAAGTAAGTCACCCAATGATCACCCTAAAGTTGTTACATAAAGAATAAGTGGTCTTCCTTCAACATGTGGCATTAATACCGGTGGAATCAAGAGATATTTCTTGAGAATATTGAATTCTTCTTGACATTCTTCAGTCTACTGGTAAGTGACTCCCTTCTTCATTAATTTGGTGAAGGGTAAACATTTTCCTACCAGATTGGTGATGGAACACCGAATATAGGCCAAGTGTCCTTGAAGTCCTCTCAATTCCTTCAAATTTCGAGGAGGTGACATACTAAGGATTGATTTTTTCTTCTCAGGATCAACTTCGATACCACAGTGGCATACAACAAAGCCGAGAAATTTTCCTGAGGCTACCCCAAAAGCACATTTCATGGGGTTCATCTTCAAATTGTGTTGTCGAAGTTTTTTGGAATATGATTTCCAAATCATCCAAGTGATTAGAACGTTGTCTATATTTAACCACCAAATCATCCACATAACATTCAACAAATTTCCTTAAAAAATTTTTGAAGATACGGTGCATGGAACGTTGATATGTTGTACCTGCATTCTTCAGGAGAAAGGGCATTAACCGATATCAAAACACACCTTGAGGGGCTCTGAAGACTGTAGATTATTCATCTTCTGGAGCCATTGGGATTTGATTATACCCAGAATATCCATCCATGAAGTAAAGTGCTTCATAGCCAGTTGTTTCATCAATTAAGAGTTCTATGATTGGAACTGGAAAATCATCCTTGGTACAATGCTGATTAAGATCTCTGAAGTAATTACAATCTATAATTTTTCCATTCTTCTTTTTATGGGGACAATATTAGCCAACCATTTGGGATATTGAACTTCTCTTATGAAGTTAGCCTTGATAAGCTTATCCACTTCAGCTTCAATTTTGGAGGCATAAGTTGGGTGTGTCCTTCTTACAGCTTTCTTGAATCCTCAATGTTCTTATGGAAAACCAAAATGATGATTAGAAACATCAGGATCAAGTCCTGGAATTTCTGTATAATTCCAATAAAATGTATCTCTATTTTGCTTTAAAAATGAAATATACATTTCTTTATCTTCCAGATTCATGGTCGCACTAATTAAAATGGGGTGTAAATCTTCTTTTGTACCCATATTTATTTCTCTGAGTTCATCCACAGTGGTAGAGATACCTTCTTCAAATGCTGGAGGAGAATCCCTGAGATCTTCCTCTTCTTCTTCAATAAGTGTTACTTATTTTGTTTCTACTTTCATAGTAGATGATGAAGCAGAATTTACATGATCGGGAGAGAAGTTAAAATTTGAACATCTTGAAGAAGATCCTACCATTTATGACCCTATTGACGATGAAGGGTCTTCCTTGGGTAATAAATAGGAGATGATGGATTGATAATCGACATCATCATTCATCTCTGACATTCCTATAAATTCTTCTGGCCTGATTGATGAAGTATAGAATTTCTGGATTTCAATGGATGAAATGAAGACATCTCCATTTGAGCTTTCATCATTTCTTGGTGGATCAACAATTTCTACCATGTTTTCTAGCTTGGTTGTTGTAATTGACATTATGGAAGTTTCCATAAGAGTATTTGGATTTGGGTTTATCCTGTCAATTTGACTGATAGAAAACACATAATATGTACTTGCATGTATGAATGGGTTTACTGGAATCTTTTCCAAACCATATGGAGCATTAATTTTGGAAACCTCCTTTGTCATGGATTTCTCTTTTCCCTCTATGTGATAGAATTCCACCTCAATGTATTGAGATTCTCATGTTTTGAATGGGGCTTTATCACCACACAATGTCCCAATTTGAAAATTGAAACAATATTTGAGACATTGATGGTATGATGAAGGTATAGCCACATGCTGATGTAGCCAAGGTCTTCCAAGAAAAATATTGAAGGTTGTGTCATGATGAACAACCATTAAATATGAATTTGATACAAGGTATCCAAACTAAGTTCTGAGTGTAATCTCGGCCAGAGGTTCTTGTTCATTTTTATTATATCCTTTCAACATCAAATTACAAGAACATAAATCAGATTCGATTAGGCCCAATCGATGAAGTATACGAATAGGGATGAGGTTGACTCCTGAACCATTATCAATGAAAGCTCGTCGGATGTCTACATCATTGACCTTGAAAGATAAATACAAAGTTCTAATATTTCCATGCACACCATCATCTATATCTTTATATGTAAAAGATATCACCGCATGGCATTTTGCAGGATCATTCTCTATATGGTAGACTTCAGCCGCAGCAATTTCAGTTTCGAATTCCTGAGGACTTGACAAAGCCTCAATGAGTGCCTCCAAAAGATCCCTTGATAGATTCAAGTCATCCATAATTGATAACATGGCCAGTACTTGGGCCAAATGTTTCAAGACATCATAATTTTGGTCCAAAGGTCTATGTTTCCCAAGAGGAACATATGGTTTCGTAGGTTCTTTAGAAGTTGATTCTTTGGAAGTAGATGCATCTTGTATCATGGTAGGAGTTGGAAATACTTCTGGATTTGGAAGATTAGACTGACTATGTCTATTTATTTACTGAGAGGAAGAATGTGTAACCTTTAACTGATCTTCCAAAATAATTGTGTCAGGACTGAATCTTCCATGTGTGGAATAACTTTCTTATTCTTAATGAGCCTGTGGAAGGGATTTTCCATGAGTTTTTGCTGCATATATAGTTCTAGCAGGGGTAGGATTGGAATAGTGTCTTTTGAAATATCCACATCTTCCCCTGTATCCTAGACCTCTAGAACTCCCTCTAATTCCTCTAATTCCTCTAGAACTCCCTCTAACTCCCTCTATTCAGTCACAGTGGACTGAATCTTCCACTGTGACTGGCATATGGATCCGTTAAGTGAATCATGTTAACAGAACCAAAGATCAACTCTTCATCTGATGAAGATTCTACCTGATTAGCCAGTTTAGGTTGTGTGGTTTGGTGGGGTAGTGCTCGTGATTTTGAAGTAGATGGAATAAAATATGCCATATTCAAAGACAACTTAGGCTTTGACACGAGCTCATCTTCTTCTGACTGCTCTTCTTTCTTCGAATTATGCTGCCTCTTTAAGGATTTTTCTTCTGACGAAGGGGTTTTTGCTGTGGAATTCATACTAAAAGACACAATTGGTTTCTTAAATTGTGTTCATAAAATTGAATGAGTTCGGTTGATCATTTTCTTGACCATCCAATCATCATATTTCTGCACATTTTTTCTTTTGACTTCATGTCACTCACCTTCTTCCTCTGGATCTGTAGCAGTAACACATGCTACTTGGGCTGAAGAACCTTTCATTTTTTACTTGTACAAAGTCCACCATATTTTGCAGGAGATATTTGAAGACATAACACTCTTGAATGGGATTCCCTAATATCTGATGAAATGGTCAATAATTGGGAATGTCTTCATCTTCTTCCTTGTTCGGCCTTTTAGGCCTTGGCAACTGAACCAAATTATTTTCCAGAGCCGAAATGAAGTAACCAGTAACTTTTGCATTTCGGAAAGAATAAACATTGTTATTTAACTCCTCAAATTGTTTCTATCTTAGAGCTCTTTGATCATATTGATGAGACGGCCTCTATTGTTGACGATCAGGATGTAGATCCCTTCGATAAGATGAAGGTTTTGAAGTGGAAGCAGGTACAGGTGCTTATTTAAGTGTAACTGTAGCAGTATCTACTCTCCGCAATCTACTTCCTAGAGCTGATGGAATTACACAAGTTTTAGCCTTAGTATCTATAAGAGATTCTTCAATTTGTTGAGTGATTGAAGTAAGGTCTCGAAACCCTCCTTTGTATTTCACAGGAATCAATGGTGTGCATAATTAATCAAGCAAATTTTCCACACAGATTGGAAACAATTATTCTTGAGGGAGTGCTAAGCTTAAGGAATATGTTAATCCCTTCCAGCGAGCAATGAAATCTGAAAATCTTCCATTCTCCCTTTTCTAAAAAATTTTAAGAACAAAAACTGTCGACTTTGGTAATGTTGAGCTAAATTGAAGAAGGAATCGTTGATGGAGATCTTCCTGCCCAGTAATTGACCGAGACTGCAAACTTGTATACCAGATAAAAGTAGGCCCTTGTAATGACTGCACGAAACATCTGAGCTTAACTGCTTCTTGTTGTTGAGGAGTTCCCATAATAGGATCACAACGAGAAACAAAATGTGTTAAGTGTTGTTCTGGGTCTCCCGAACCATTAAAAAATGGGAATATGGTATTCAGAAAATTTGATGGGGAGGAATTGCATCAACCCATTCAATGTAAGATTTTTTTTTGGTTGAACTTGTGCACATTTTCCTTTCATAGCTTCCAACCAAGCTGTTAATGACTCAATGGTATTTATTAAATTTTGAGAAACATATGGTTGAGCTTGGACCTGATCAGGTGCAATAACTGGAGTTTGGATAGGTGTGGTGACTGGTACTACAACTGATGGTAGCACTATCGGTTGTTGTTGCGCATGACCCATAGAATTGGACCTATGAGGGTGTACTTGTAAAGGAGGATATTCTTGATCCATCCCAGTAACTGCAACGAATTCCCTTGACTGACTTAATCCAGCATGCTTAGGAGGAAGACTACCTTGAAGTAGTTTTTCATTCAACCTCCTTAACTCCTTCATTTCTTTCTCTTGTTGTGTGAACCTTTCCTCTAATGAGAGTGATTGGCCTTCTTCAGAGGTAGGGTGGGACGCAACCTAACTTTTACCCTTTTCCTTGGCATGTTCCTTTCTGGAGTATGGAAGAGCATTGCCCGAAGTAATATCTTGCCTCTGGGCAGCCCTTTGTTTTCTGGTACGCACACCTTCTTCATTTATTTCTGTGTGTATAGCTTCTTGAGTAGGAATTTCCTCATCGGATTCCTCTGAGTCAACCTCATGTTCTGGGGGATCAGTGACAACAGCATTGATGACATTTATCGATGCATAACTCATTACATCCCTTCTATTGGCATTTCTGCAATATTGTCTTCTTCCATGTCCTTGATGAGACATTGCCTTTTATTTAATTGATCCCTCAGGAACTTCTTAGTGAACCGTAATTTGGAGGGAATATCCTAATAATTAGTCTATGCATTCCTCTTGTGGCTTCTTCCCTAATCGATAGAAAACTGACTTTGGCTGAGGAAGATATTGAGGATTTGAAAAAGTCCCCAGTCTGGTGTACTGGGGTTGTTTCTGTTGTTCCTTCTCAACTCCTGGAATCCTATTTGTTGATCCCGAGGGTTGGATTAAAAGAGTCCACATTTTGGAAAGCTGAGGTTGTTCTTGAGCTGTTACATCTGAAACTTTCTTAAAATATCTCCTGATCTTGCGGACCTTAGTCCAGAAATTAGTCGGATGCATCATCTGACATACACTCAAATCACCTGGCTCAAATGACCATCGAATTATTTCTGACACTTCTGTCACTTGATGATGTGCATGCTCTAAATGAGATGCTTGTTTGATATTCTCATTTTCTTGATGAAAGAGTAATTCAACAACTTGTTCTTTATATGCCTGACTTTGAGAAGAACTAGTTGAGGCCTGTTCTTGGGAAAGCCTTTGATTATGCACAAAACCAGCTAGATGTGGCCAGACATGGGAAATAACATTGCATGAGACCACCTTTGGAGGGATTTTTTGAATGGATATTATAGTGAAATGTACTGCTCCATGAACACCCCATCCCCTGATATGAATACCAGATGGGGCATTGGTAATTAACTGACGCCACCTTTTTAGTGTTCCAAAGCATGCACGCTGAAGGGATCTCTTCTACTTTTCAACCTTTGGATATCGGGAAACTGAGAGAGATGCCAAATCAATTTGGCGTTATAACCCTTCTATTATCTTAACATGATTTTCATATTCATCATAATATAATATTTTCTCTTTTAAGTGACAAAGAGTTTTCTACATTTTGAGACTAATATCGTGAATAAAATATTATGTCAACATTTCTAGAATATCATACTGAGAGTCATCCAAAGGACAAAACATGACTGGTATTCACCTTTCGCCAGTTGTTTTCTCATATTCATCACTTCCTCCTTATCATTCGATGAAGATTATTCAACCTAATTAGACCAAAGTTGGTGCTTATTTGTTGTTTCATCAGATTCAACAATATTGGTAGATAATTCATTTATCAAAATAGATGATGAATGACCCAGGGGTGGTTCTGAGAATAACATACACCCCGAGATATCTTCTAATTGAGAAAGTATTTCACCTGCTAGTGGTAAAGAATCAGACATGATTGGATTCACATTTACAAGTGCCTCAAGATAAGAGGGCTTTCTTGTTACTGCATTGTCCTTTGACGAATTTTCCAGGCAATGCGAATTACTAATATGAAGAGGACTTTCGCAGCTAAATTCATCATCATGGGGAGGACCACCATGGTGGGTTATAGCAAAAGATAAAACCTTTTGCTCCTTGATCTTCTGGCCATGCAGAGGGTTATTGTGGCTCTCATCTGAAGATGATACTTCGAGATCCCAAACTGTCATGAAGTAAGATTTCATGAGGAAATGTCTAATGAATACCTTTGGAATTGTTGTTATAACTTCCAGAATTTGAAAATGAAAGAGTAGAATCTTGAGTTGCAACAGATAATTGTCTGATTGCATCAATAACTCCATCATTGAGAAAGGCCTTATTGTAGATTGGCTCTTGATTTCTCGATTGTGCTGGAAGGGTCTTTTTCTTATATGCCTTCTTACTCACTTTGGGAACCACTTGTTGACGAAAGTTGTTGTTATGGACAGGTGTATGTGCCTGCTCATGAGAAATGGTCAGGTTAGGCTGATTATCTCCATTCAAATCAGGTGTATGTGCCTGACTTGATTGTCTGTATGAAATGGGGGAGTATTCTCTACAACCCTCCTCGACTGGGATAGAGGTGTGTATCTGTTCCGGAGTGATATATTTATGTGTCACTCCACTGATAGGGATATATTTATGATTCCTTCCCTATGATGCTGCTGAAGTTGTTATAATATTCTGAAAGGCATCCAGAATATGGGTAGGGATTTGCTTCTGCTCTTTCACCATTGTCAGAATGTTCTTGGTGACCTCAGATACCGGAATGGTAATATACATCCATTCCATGCTTGGAGTAGGTGTGTATTCCTACTCCTATCCTCCTTTTCCTATCAGTGAATTATGATAGTACTCATGTGTGGGGGAAGAAAATTGTGTCTCCTTCCTGCTTGTCATTGGAGATTTCCAATTGATATCTGTGGGTGCTACCAAACGAGACTGTTGGTTATCCTGATGAATTAAAGGTGTATGTGCCTACTGATTGTTCCCAACCACATTTGATTGGAGAGTTTCTTTGTATACAGTCAGACGAGCCTGCTGACAAGCTGATGAATTATAAACAGGTGTATATGCCTGCCTATAATACTCTGCTGGAATTGCCTGGTGGGATTGGCATGTTACTGCCAGACGAGTCTGCTGGGCAGTAACATCAGGACGGACTAGTGTATATGCCCGCTCGTTTTTTTCCATCAAGTTAGCTTGATGGGCTTCTCCGGAGGGGGAATAAGTAAGAACCTGCTCCCTATTGTCCGAATTTTTCCTTTGACGGATCGTCTTATGTGATCGGGTCTGAGGAACCTGAGCCGAACCTTTAAAGGTGATACCCTCATCATGTTTAGGGTGAACTACCACACGAGTCTGGAGGCGAATATTGATGGGAGACCTTGGGAAGGACTCTTGTCTTCTTGAATTAAGGCCTTGAGTGACCTTCTCATTCACCTCCCCATAATATGGTAGGCACTGGTGATTGCATTTTGGGGATAACAACTCGAAACAGTTGGAGATGGTGGTTAGAAACACCTGTTTCTTTACCACTGGTCGTCGCTGTCTGGACAACCAGGGTGAGTTGTTAACTTGGAGGGCTTGTCGAGCGGCCTCCATAGTTGGATTGGTACCATGTTGAAGGTATTCCTTAACCAATTCATTTGAGACCCAGCGTTGAAGACGCTGAGTAGGGGATGTCATCCTCAGAGCGGATGAGGATCCAGCAGGAGTAGTGGCTGAGGCATTCACAGGTGTGAACTTTAAAGAATCCATTTCTGTAATTCAGAGAGATCTTGGAAAATAGTTCCTATTTTATATAACAAACATAATCAAGATAAGTTTGGCCAGACTACATCTTTTGGATGAGCATATATGTTATTTATTTCTTTGTTGGCCTTTACATTGAGTTAAATAGGGTCCTAAAAAATAAGTAAAACATCATTTAACTTGGTTAAGGATTCACGTCAGGTTCACCATTTTTGTTTCTTCTGGAAATGGGGATGACCTTGTTTATTTAAGGTTCAAACTTTCCAATCTGTTTCTAACGGGTTTATTTGTAGAACTGGAAACATCCAATTATTATATATCCATTTGGACCTACTTTACAAAAGTAGGTTCTCAATAGTTATGGACTGATGAGGCTTAAGAATTTCCATTGGTCGAAAGGATGGGAGGTCAGACTCATCACACCTTTTAGGGAGAATTATTGTCTACTCCGGGACTCTCTTATAGATTTAAGTTATGTTTTTGAATCCTTATTAATTTACTAAATATGAAAATGAGTTTTTTCCTTTAGATTTAGCAATCAATGATTGATAGGTATGGGATTTTGAGAATATTTTATATGTATTTTAGGTTCTTCATCGATATAGAATCATCCGTAGAGATTCTTAGTCAATGATATCCTTCAACACATTATATAGAAATCTCTTGGTCATTATGATGACCATGCTGGTTTTAAAGCCACTCAGTGGGGCAAATGAATTTTATTTTCATTTAGAAAGATAAGAATTATTTCATAGTTGGGATCGTACCCGCAGATGGGTTACCTATGTATCCTCATTATAAAAGGAATTAGAACCCACTTAGTTTGAGTGAATAAGGGTATAGTTTAATGTCATATGGGATGGAAAATAATTAATTAAATATGGGCTTGAACCTTAGAAAGGCTTCCTATGTACTCTAATTTTAAGGAAGAGATCAAAGTCCACGTAGTTCAGGTGAAGAAGTATGATGTTTATGCATGATTAATGGCCCAAAGAGAGATGTTGTAATTACTTTTACACTCTAAGCTCACGTGAGTCATGCTCGGTGTGAGAAACAAGAGGTATCAGTAAAACTAATGATTATGCCACAAAAGATGCAATCATAACAAATGATGTGGGGCTTACGTATGTATGACGGCCCGATTAAATGAAAATTAGGAGTTAGTTTAGGAAAGAAGCCTAGGAGAAGGGTCCATAAATGTATTTGTACTTTATGGAGATTTGTAATTTTAACTCAAGACTTACTCCTAAGAAGGAGGCCCAAATTAATAGGAACTTATGATTGGGTTTTATTCATGATAAGAAGCCCAAATCAAAAGGAAATAACGTTGGGGCTTACTCCTGAGAAGGAGGCCCAATTTAAAGGGAACTTATAACCTGGGGATTAATCCTGATAAGGAGGCCCAAAGTTAAAGGAAATTATGATTGGGACTTACTCCTGAGAAAGAGGCCCATTTTAAGAGGACTTTTAATTTGGATCTTACTCCTGAGAAGGAGGTCCAATTTAAAGGGAACTTATAACCTGGGGCTTAATCCTGATAAGGAGGCCCAATGTTAAGAAAATTATGATTGGGACTTACTCCTGATAAGGAGGCCTAGTTTAAGGAGACTTGTAACTTGGGGATTACTCCTGAGAAGGAGGCCCAGATTAAAGATCTTCTCATCTTAAAGGATGAGGTTGAATGAAGGAAATTTCTAACCTTAATGACATAAAATTATGTAAATCGTGAGGTTTTGAGAGATTTTCGACAGAATTCCTTCCAGATAAGGAAGCCAACAAAAGAACCATGCGGTAAATGTCTTTGAAGAGGATTTTGAAGGCTAAATATTAAAGAGGAGAGGTGGATTTGAGGAAGGGAAGTGAATTGGAAGGAGGTGTGCAAGTCTTGTTCTGGCACACAAGTCCTGGTCACGCAAGTATACTTGCGTGACATGATTTCACTTGGGCGATGGAAAACCTGTAGTTTAATACTTGGGAGAGACTTGGCTCAAGCCCTTAGTATTATCCCTAGATGCTTCCAGAAGGGCGGCGCGCAAGTTTTCATGAGAGGACAAGGCGGCGCACAAGTTTCTTTACTTCCCTTAAGGGTTGGACACTTAGGTGCGCAAGTATTGATGAGTTCTAATACTTAGGCCTTATTCTTCCTCTTTAGAGCTTCCATTATAGGTAAATAATTACCATAGAAGTGTTCGGAAGACTTTAGACAGAGACTTGGGCGACTAGAGCTTGAATATGAGATTTGGATTTTTTTTTGTACCTCAAATGGGGGGCCCACAAGGGGTATTTATAGGCCATCTAAGGTTTGGGTGAAATTTCACTTAGGGCGTGCAAGTGACTTGCGTGCCCAAGGTTGGCGCGTAGGTATACGTGCGCACCTTAATGCCATTGCAATATTTTTCTGAATTTTCCCTCTTCTTTGCTCAAGGTATTCCCCTTAGTCAATCTTTGGACTCTATGACGGAACGGAGCATCAA
The DNA here is from genome assembly GCA_963277665.1 of Viscum album. Taxonomy (NCBI): domain Eukaryota; kingdom Viridiplantae; phylum Streptophyta; class Magnoliopsida; order Santalales; family Viscaceae; genus Viscum; species Viscum album. The sequence continues at coordinate 96,767,247 of OY728163.1, forward strand.
AAACTACATACATGTTACGTGGTTAAGTAAAGTGATGGTGGGACATCCAAACTCGGGATGGATAGTTGGAATCTATGGAATGGAAGGAATTTCAAGATAAGTTTCTAGATAACTTCTATATAGGAACACTAATATAGGAGAGAGTATCTTATTTAAGGATTTTGAATCAGGGGAGCATGTCTTTGATGGACTATGTTGGATGCTTCATAGATTTGCAGTTCTTTGTTCCAGTGTTGGAAGTAGATGAGGCTACTGTGGAAAAGAGATATCGGGATAGAATTAAATGTTAAATTAAGTCTCATGTGAACATCTTCGAGCTAAAGATGTTTTTAGAAGTGGTAAATCAGGCTCTCATCACTGAGGGGAACCTGAAGGAGGATTCAATTGGCATAAGGGTTGTTTCTGTTGGATGATCAAGAGGTTAAGCTTCTAAGAATAAGAATAGTCATTACGAGAGCTTTATCCAGAGTAGTGGGAAGAAAAGTGTCTAGTCAAGGGGATTAGTTACTCAAGATATTACCATATATATTTTCCACCTGTATAGTTGGATGATCCACTTTCATAAACATTTACCCAAACCACTGGTAGAGTACTGATCTTGCGGCTAGTTGGGACATATATATAGGTTCTACATGAATGTGCGCCAGATATCTAGTGATGGTGGAGCTAGAAAAAACCAGGGTGTGGGAACAGGATCTTTTGTAGAATATCAGTCTAGTAGATAGAGTTATAATGGATGAGGAGGGGGAGACAGTGGACAGGGTTTTTTTAGGAAAGAGTGCCCATATCAGTAGAGTTGTTTATCTTAGTGGAGTTAGAATCCATCATAGGGAAGAGGATCAGGACAACTACATGCCATTTATCCCATACTTGTGGATAGAAAGGCTGGACCATTGATAGTGAGAGGTAATATTCTTTTATCTTTTACATTAGCTAGTGATTTATTTGATATTGGTGCTTCCCATTCCTTTATATCTACAAGATTTGTTAACAGTTTGAGCCTAGATGTGGTGTCTATGAGTGGGAAAATGATGATAGACACACTACTGGGAGTATGTTCTAGAGTCATCTGTTTGTGCAAGGGGTGTTCCCTTGATATTGATGAGTATCATTTTCTCTAATATCTATATATTCATAATATTTCAGGCTTCAACCTAATTATGGATATGGAATATCCTATTATGTACTAAGACCATATTTATTATTACCAAAGGAGGATGAATTTCATGTATCCTAAGGGTGAAAACTATATACATCATGGAGAATGGGATATCTAGGCAAGCTGAGTAGGTCTGATTAATTATTAATTGGGAGATCTCACAACCCAGGTTTCTAGACTTTTACTGGAGGAAAGAGGTGTAAAACCTGATGTCTTTCACCAATAGTGGAACTATGTTTAGTTGCGTTTCCTGAAAACTTCCCAGGTCTTCCACCAAAGAGAGATGTTGAATTCACCATTGAGTTCATGTTGTTGGATGATCCATTTTCTATTCCACTATACAGAATTCCACAAACAGATATTCAAGTGCTCAAGACTTAGCTAGAGGAGTTAGATAATAAAGGGTTTATCCATCTGAGTACATCTCCTTGGGATAGCCTATTCTGTTTGCAAAGAAGGCAGTTGAGAGTTTCCGCCTATGTGTCGGCTACTGGAATTTGAACCAGATGACAGTGAAGATCTATTATCCTCTTATGTATATTAAAGACCTTTTTGACCAGTTGAGAGGATCTTGTGTGTTCTCAAAGATTGACTTGAGATCGGGGTATCATCATATGAGAGTTGGTACTTTTGATATACTGAGGACTACTTTTAGAAGAACGTATGGCCTATATGAGTTATTCATAATGTTTTTTGGGTTGACAAATGCACATTTAGTGTTTATGGCCTTAATGAATAGAATCTTACACCCATACCTAGATTAGTTTTTTAGTGTTTTTGGATGACATCTTGGTGTACTTTAAGACTCATGATGATCATGTCCAATATCTTGACATCATCTTGAGTACATTGAGATAGAATTGTCTATATTCCAAGATATCTATGTTCCAGTTTTATATTGATTAGGTATACTTATTGGGTCACATCATCATAGATGAAGGTGTGTCGGTGGACCCAGAGAAGGTGCAGGTAGTGGTTTCTTGGGATCAACCCAAAAATGTATTTGATATCTATATATTTCTAGGGTAAGGTGGATATTATCAAAGATTGATCCTGGACTATTCCAGTTTAGAATCACCACTTTCAGGCTTGAACAAGAAGGGGATAAAGTTTGATTGCTCAAACTCATGTGAGACAGACTTCCAGGATTTAAAGAAGCATTTTACATTGACACTGATCTTGATCCTACTTGATCTAGGTAAGGAGTAAATAATGTATTGTGATTATTCTGGGATCAGACTTGGATATTTTTTGATTCAGGGAGATCGAGTTATGGAATATAGGTCTTAGTAGCTGAGGAAACACAGACAAAACTTCCCTACCCCTGACCTCGTGTTGGAATTAGTGGTCTATGCTTTAACGTGTTGGTGACATTATCTATTGGGAGAAAAGTTTATAGTGTTTACCAACCACAAGAACATGAGGAATATATTTTTTTAGAGATATTTGAATATCTAGAAGTCGAGATGGGTTGATTATATAAATTCATTTGATTTTGAGATAGCATATATGCCTAGGAAATGAAACAGAGTGGTTGACACTTTGAGTAGGAAAACTCTGACATAGATCGTTTAGTATTCTAGTGCTGAGTGGAAGATGATGAACTTGCTGGATGAGATGCATGTGGTGGTTCTGGAGATTCAGGATTAGATGACTCTCGTATCAGTTTTAAGAGAGTTTACACTTTTGGGATATATTAGGGAAAGATAGTATGAGGATGTTAACTGATTGACCTTAAGGGAAATACATGAAGGTAAGGAGTAACCTTGAGATTGGAGAATTGGTGAGGATGAGATCATCTATGTCATGAATCCTGTTATTGTGCCTACAAGAATGAGAGAGGAGTTAATTTTAGAATTTCATACCTCAAAGTGGATGGTACATCTAGGTGTGACCAAAATGTACCATGACCTATGAGAATAGTTTTGGTGTCCAGGCATGAAAAGGTAGATACCAGGGTTCATGACATGATGCTACACCTATCAGTGGGTGAAGACAGAGCATTAATGACCCGGTGGTTTACTATAGTCGTTTCCCATTCTAGAGTGAAAATGGGTCAACATGACAATGTAATTTTTTGTGGGTCTCCCAAAGACACCAAGGAAGAATGAAACTATCTGGGTTGTTGTAGATTGACTAACTAAAGTATCACATTTATCGATTATATGAGAGACATTATTAGTGGAGCATCTTTTAAATTCTTATGTTTGAAATATAGTTCATCTACATGAGGTTTCACATACTATAGTTTCATATTGTGTCTCACATTTCACTTCATTATTATTCCAGGTCTTACAGAAGGTGCTTGGTATATAGGTATTATTGAGGATAGCTTTACAACCATAGAAAGATGGGTAGTTAGAACGTACTATACATGTTCTTGGGGATATGCTATGGCCATGTGTCCTTGACTTCCATGAGTGTTGGGAGAAGCACTTGACTTTAGTGGATTTTTCCTTAACAAAAATTATCAGGAAACTATACTAATGACACCATTCAAGGATCTTTATGGTAGGTCAAGCAGATCACCTATATGTTGGATAGAGGCAAGAGAGTCAGAGTTTTTGGGACCGAGTCTCATGTAATAGACATCGAAAAAGGTTCAGCTGATTCAAAAGTTTATGGATACAACTCAAAGTAGACATAAGTCATTTTTTGATAGATGTCAATGACCTCAAGAGTTTACTGAGGGTGTTCGTGTGTTCCTTAAATTTTCTCCTAGGTTGGTACACTACAAGATATGGAGACAGGGTATGTTAGAGCCCAGGTTTGTTAGACTGTTTGAGATTGTGGAGAGAATCGGGCTAGTGGAATATATATTGGATCAACCAAAGAAATGCAGTTCCATGCATGATTTTTTCTATGTTTCATAACTATGGTGGTATCACCCCAACCCTTCTCATGTGATTGATTTTTATGATGGTGATATTGAGATATATGTGTCCTTTTTGGAGCATCTGATATGTGTGATAGATCATAGTGAGAAAGTGTTGTGGGGAAAGAACATGTCGACAGTTCATGTATTGTGGGAATATGGGCGTGTGTATGAGGAAACATAGAAAATGGAAGCATATATTTGGGATTAGGGGCTCTATCATTTTATTTTGGAATTTTAGAGATGATTGGGAGTGGAGCTTAAGGGTGAGCTGTTATAAGGTGGGGAGATTGTAAATCCCTAACTTCTTTGGAGTTTACTAAAGTTCAAATTTAGTTAATCCTTTGTCCTTATTTGAGAACTTTTTTTGGGTTATAACATGGGGTGTGTTTGGATACATTTTAAGGAAAATTGAAGGAAAAAAGGTTTGTGCATGGTTGGTGCATGGTTGGATAAAATCATGTTCCCCTGACCAGAAAATTGTGCAACCATAGAGAGGGGGTTCGCACAGCAAGCGCACGATTTTTCAAACTGTGCCCCCTAAAAATGGAAATCGTGCACCCCTAAATTAATAGGTGCATGAATGGTACATAGTTTGGGTAAATCATGTTCCCCTAGCCAGGAAACCATGCATAGTATTTTTAATTTCCCAAAAATTATTTTTAAATCCACCTAAACCCCTGAAACTTCCCCCATTCGACCCAAACTCGGACCCTTATAATTTTGGATGATTTCAGAGCTTTCCAAAGGGATTCCAAGGTCATATGACCTATTTTATTCATAATTAAATTCTCAGATCAAATATATTCTCCTCTCCTAGTATGTGGATCATATCCTGTTGATTTCATGTTCATCCCCCTTCAATATCTTGTTGTTTTGGTGGGATTTAATCTTCTTATTTACAATATCTAGATTTATATTTTTTTTAATCGATATTTAGGATTGTGAATATAGATTTATAATTAAAGATATCTTGATTTTTTTTATCTTGATTTAGGATTCTGATATTCAGATCTAAATCTACGTCATTGTGCTGCTCAATTTTTTGGGATTTCCATTGGGATATTATTCTTCAAAAAATTGAGGTAGGTGGTATAATCTTCAATTCCCATAGTCATGCTTTTTATTAATTTTATGTAATTTTATAATTTCTATACTTACTTAATAATTTAATTTATTGATTAATTAATTAAATTTGGTGAATCGATTAATGGTGGATTTTTTGAATCGAGGGATTTGGGAGTGATTAATTGAAGAAATAATTATAGGATATTGATATCATTAATTGGGGATAATTAATTTAAGAATTAATTATATTATATTGATGTTATGAATTAAATATAATTAATTGTTGAATTAATTATTAGTACATTAGATTTTTTAATGGAAGGAATGTGATTAATTAATTGTGGAAATTAATTAATGGAATAATAAAGAATAATTAATTATTGAATTAATTAATGTGATAAATGGGGTTAATTAATTGTTGATTTAATTAATGGAATGATTTTCATTAATTAACGTTGGACTAATTAGTGGGGTTTATTTTGATGAAAGGATTAAGGTTGATTAATATTGATTGATATGATTTAGTGAAGCATGTGATATTGTGATATATGAGATAAATGTGATCTATGTGTTTGATTGAAATATGAGTGTGGGACAAGAAATAATGATCCAAATACCCATAGAATGAAAAGGTACACACATGTTAATATTGTATGGGATAGGGACTGATGTCCCAAATACCCATGGGGTGTGGGACATGGACTGGTGCTCCAAACACCCATAGGGTGCTAGACATGACATTCTATGACTGTAAGATTGGGGTTGAGATATGGTCCCAAGTATTCATGTTAGTGAATTGAATTAAAATGGATAATGAAATCCTATTTATTGAATGAATTCTGAATTGATAATATGAATGGTTAAGACTCTCGAATGGTCCAAAGAAGGTATTGAGGTTTGGGTGTTCTCAAGAGCCTGGGGGTTTATGTGGTAAATAGATAATATTTAATAATGAGATAAAATACTTATTTATGAATTGTACTTATTTATTTATAAAACTTCATATAATGTTATTGACTAGATTTTTTTTAGATTCCATTACGGGTGGCCTACATAGTTGTACTCACATGCTACTTGGGCTACCTAATCAGTATCTGAATTGAATTTATTGTTGTAGGACAGTTTTAGGGAAATGACCTTTTATTTGAAGGATGAGTTGGGATGGATCATGGATGATGGAATAGAATGTAGTTCGGGACCCATTTTGGATCTTTAAATATCTTTAATTTTTAGTTGAATTTTTTGACAATTGACACCTATATGAACATGGCATATCTACTATTTGGTTTAACATTTTCTTTCCAGTTTGGTCATCTTGTGATATTGGTATTATTAAGTTTATAGTTATATATTATTCCGAGATATTTTTCTTATTTTTTTACTAGTTTATCACTCTAATAAAAGATGGTATAGTCTCGTTAGGATTGATATTGACCCTCACTACTAGTCATCTGCCTCTGGTGTATGGGGAGGCGTGCTTGAGGTCTTGTGGAGAATTGGATCGGGGCACTAGGGTGTGGCACTCAGGATGGGATGTTACATCATAACACCATCTAAACATTTTATAACCCAATATAAGCTGTTGGAAAAGAGTTTATATATAAAGTAATGTGATGATTTTATATCAAAAAAATACATGAAAGGGTATACGAAACAATAATATTAACTCTTATTGTGAATGTTCTTATATCTATACTGGTCTTAATAGACTGTATAGAATGAAACTGGCTCACCCCTCTACCCTGGGATCAAATCTAAATCCCTTAGGATGCACACTCCAGCTAATACTTCTACTCCTGTGTTGGGGTACTGCATCCCTTACCTCAACCTAAGTGTCTGGTGGAACTATAGTGACTTATCTTCTAAGGGGTAGCTAATTCCTTTCCATACTTGGGTTCCTTCCCTAGTCCTCTAACACGGATCAACTATTGAGCTCCCTTATAGAACATCTTCATATATCTCATCCTAATGCACACATGATAATCTACTCCAGGGAATTCATATTGGTTGTAGTTGTGGCCAGCCCTATCACCTTAAAATCATTGTACCTAGTTTCGGTCTTGATTTAGCTTCCTACTCCCCTCGCTACTTTTCTAACTACTATCCTTGGGGTAACTTTTATAGTGGTTCTTTTTTCTTCCCTATGAAGAGCTCTCCAATAATCCTATTGAGACTATATGCCCACAAATCGGGGCCTCCTTCAGGTTTCATGTCATGATGAGAACTTGATTCAACATATTAGTTAATTTTCTTAAGAGAAATATGTTTACCTAAAACTTGATCTCGCAAAGAATAATCTCATAAAAGTGATTTTACCTACCTACCTCATTTGATACCAAATATGTATAAAATCTCTGTAGGTTAATAAAATTTCCAATATAGTTTATCACTGGAATGATCCCTTGGGTTGGGTGCATGAACATCTAAGACCTATTATCCCTTAGAATATTTGGATAAAAGTGACTCAAAATCATTTCCTTGAATTTTTTCCCAGTTATATCTTCTTTTTGTACAGATTAATCCATGATATCCCACCTATTCTTAGATGAAAATTGTAGTATATAAGTAGAATGATTTATCCTTCTATCCATGGGTGTCTAGAGGTGCTTGAAGATAATCTAGACTGAATCGATCCAGGAGTAAACTTCTTTATATCCTCCCTCCATAGTGAATGTGGGTAGCTGCTGCATCTTGAACTCATTATTTAGATCTGAAATCAAAGGTATGGTGTGAGTAGTATTCATCTCCAAGGATCTGGTCACCCATAGAAAATTGTAACAAAGCAGATCGTCCATCAAATTACCCAAAGCTGATGAAGTTTCATCTAAGATATTTTATGTGTTTGGTAATTACTGATCTCATGATACTCAACTATAAGAATACATGGGAGAATTTTCTCTATAAAGTTCAACATACTCATCAGGTCATAGAATACATTACAAGATCAAATCAAGATGTCAAGACAGTAATAAAGAACCAATAACACGTTATTACTTCAAAAATTGGCTTAAAATTGAATTGGAATGTCATAAAATTTTCATTAATTACTTTTTATCATATCTATCTAGATATTTCATTTAAATGTTTAGATAAGTAGGCATGTCATATGAGATAAAAATTTCTCTATCATGAACAATCGATATCAACATGTTTCTCTATGTGCTTATCATGATGAATGCGTAGGAACCTTGTGCAGTACTATTCCATGTGTGAAATATCATTAAATAGAACCACCATGAAACAATTGAATCAACCAAGGTGAAATTACAACACAACTATAATAATCCAACATCAAGAAAAATAGTCCTACCAATGGGTACTTAGGATTTCCCTGCACATGGGTTAGATACTCTCCTACCTGAGCTCATTACCAAGCACTGGCACATCCTAGTCTCTTTTCTACCATACCAAATATTAAATTAATAGAAAATACTTGGGATCTATTACCACTTTATAACATACTCTACCTAGTACTCCCTCACATGACCGAATTGTGTCATTACTAAACCTCAAGCATGCCTTCCTGTATGCTAGAGGCTTCCAACTAGCAGTGAGTCTCTAGGGAATCTAATGGGGAGATTATACCCTATGGAATAGAGTAGTGATCATAATAGAAAATAAATTAAATCAATCACAACATAGAATCAGGAAGATGAAATAATAATACCAATAATTCATATAACAATAATAACACATGTCATGTCATACTGAATGCCCAAATAAATGACATGTTGAAGGTCATATAAGTAAAATAAAAAAGACTCCAAAATTAATACCTAAAACTCCCAATCTCAAACTCCATTCTTGGTCATATATCTATTCTCTAGTTTCATCTAGAAAATAAAATAACCATGCATAGGTCCCCATACTCTTATCAAGACCTACATCCATGAAATATTAGGGGAACCAAATGGTGCCCGAACAGGGTGTGAGTATGAATCAGTAGGCTGACACCTGTGATTTTTAAACAATATAGAATGTGGTAACAGTACACGAAATAATATTACAAATAGGAGAATTAATTCATAAATTAATATATAACACCAAATAAACCTATCGACCCTTGAGCTCCGGGTTGACACCCGAGGTCAACCAAATATAATTTGGCATAATGTCATATATTTATATCATGTGGTGGACTATATTACCTAGTATGAATCACCCATATCACTATTGGATTCTCATATCAAATATTAATTACCCAAACTATCGATCTCTCCCTAAAACTTTAAGAATAATATACATCCCACCCTCAGGCATCAAGTAATTATGCATCAATCCATCAGGTTGTATGAACCCATGAATCTATCCCTTAAGTGGTATATACCCATGAATATATCCCTAAAATGGTATAAACCCATGAATATAACACTTAGGTAGTATGAAACCCTTCATATTTCCCTCATGTAGTACATTTTCATGCATCATTCCCTTTGGCGGTACATTACCATACATCTATCCCACATGTGGTACATTACAATGCACCTATCCCTTTAGCATAAAACCTAAACAAGGATTCACATAGGACAATATGAAAATAAATCCATTATAATAACAAACTCCAAACATTAGAAACATGTTAATATAATACTATTTCTTTAATTTATCAAATTAATAATTAATAATCAATTTATTTTGTTAGACCGTGTTACCAATTATCAAAATAATTTTACAATTCATTAAACATATCAATTAATTCATGTTTCCCATTCACAAGGAATTGTATCCACATTCTATCTTGTAATCATTCCAATCCATTTACATGTAAAAATAACCAATTCAAACCAAGTGTTACTTTTCCAATCCAATTTTTATCAATTACCATGTTTTTCTAATTCCATGTTAATTCAATTCAGTTCAATTCTTACCTAATTTCAAATTTCATTAGAGGGATCTAGGTTCATTCAATTCATGTTCCAACATAGGTTCTAAGGTTATCACACCCCTTGGGTGGTCACAAGTCTCAATCACAATTCCAATGGAACCAATAGAGTCTAAGGGAGGTCTATAGATTGGGTTTCATCAAATTTCGTGGATTTCTAATTTATTTAAGTCACTTGAATAGTGTTCCAATAAGATCATATAGCTTATAAATACTATATAAATAAAAATATACTCTAAGGAGTTGTTCTAGATCATCCACCTCAAGAATTATTAAGGAGTGATCCATGTTCGAGCATCACATCAATGTGCAACACAAAGATATGTGATTTTTGATCACTAGATCAAAGAATGGATCAAGGGATAGAGAATATGCATTGGAAAAGTCTTTTAGGTCTAAATAATCCTTCAAGTTCATATATCATGAGTTGGGTTTGAACTTGTGGATAATGGGTTATTACTAGATGTTTTGGGGAGCAAAATGATGTCTCATACCCTCCGTTTTCTAGACCAGCCTAATGTAACCGACTAACTAGTGGGTTGCACTAGCTAACCGATGGCATCCTCAAGTGAAATTTTTTTAAGGAACTTCATAGACAGGATAGTGGTTCTCATATTGGATACCAAATATAATAAATCCCATCAACTAAACGTTGGAAATACATCTCCTCTTGATCTACATACTATGGTTATACTCCCTCTAACATGGAATATTCAAGTCCTTGACACCTCTACATGCTCATTTAACACAAGGAATAATACTCAAACATAAAACATAATATTTTCAACAAAAAAATAAAAAGGAAGGCACCTAGAAAATTATTGGATCTTACGAAAGTAAAATAAAAAAATGAATTTCCTTTGGAAACTTCTCCTCAAGCATGAATATTGTTTCCTTATGGGGAAATATATATAGATCAAATGATTATGAAAAAGGAAAGGATTACTATTTATTACATTCCCATTATAAAACAATATTATGATGTGTGTCCAGAATAGTTACATAGTATTCCTCCTAATGATGATGTCGATTTCTAAATAAAACTTATACCAGGAGACTTACTGATATACAAGACTCCCATAAAATGTCCACCAATGAACTAGAATATCAAAATAAGTAGCTGCAAGATAACCTGGATAAGGTTTTCATATGGTTGGGTGCTTGAACATGGGGTTCATTGATTATCTTTTTCAAGAAGAAGGATTTTTTGATGCATCTATGTATTGATTATAATGAACTCAACAAGATTACAATAAAGAAAAAGTATATGTGTCCACATATTTATGACTTCTTTTAACATATATGTAGGGGTCTAGTAATTCTTTAAAGTAGAACTTCATTCAAGATATCATAAAATAAAGTGACTAAGGAAGAAATTCTCAATACATCATTTCATGGTGTATATTTTGAGACAATTTTTCTTTGAGGTAGTCATAATATGGTGATATCCTATCACATCATGTCTCATTATTTTATAGTATTGTCATGACCTGTTGATATCTTATTGTTACATGACAACATGATTTCATGTCCATGTATAAATTGGTATCTCCCTCATTTTTCTCTAGAACCATTCACTTTATCTAAAACTTTAGGAGATCTGAGGTGTGATTTTAGAGGTATTTGATTACCCTTTAGTTGGCCTTATCCCTAGGCTCCAAGACATTTATTATATATTATTTGAGATTCTCCCACTATTAATTTCTTATAAAGGATATGTGTGGTGTATTTGATTTATTTTTTATGAGGTATCATTATGTATTATGTTTTTGATGTTCCACTCATATAGTTAGAGTCTTTTTGTCTTCTTCTTATTCCTTTTGATTTTATAGTGTTTTTGAAACATTATTTGAGGTAGGTTATTTCCAAAATCATATTCTATCTTTTGGAATATAATATTATTCACATTATTTTGATGATTCCTTCCAAACATTTTATTATGTTTATTATTCTATATTGTTTTATGTGGATTTATGGACATTCCTAGTTTATGGGATGAGGTGAGAACACATGGGAAACATGCTCTTTAAATGAGAATAAAATCAAAAGAATATGTTTAACCAGGTGGGAGGAAAACAAAAGGGATTGGGAGTTGTATGTTATTTATGGTTTTCAATTCTATTTTTTATGGAATAATATTTTTATTGATTTATTCCTATCATTGTGAGTTTATTATTAATGAAATAATTAACTTACCTTATCACCATTATAAGTTGTTAATTACTTAAAGAATAAAGTGGAAAGTGGGTGGTTGAAATCTTAAACGTGGAATGATATTATTTTTATAACTATTATGTGTTGTGAATTTTGTTTCCTAGACTAGATTTGATTTGGATTGAACTTGATTAAGTTGTATTTTTGAGGTTTAAAATGGGTTGTTGTCAGATTATTATTTTTTGGGACACTATTATTAATTATGAACTAGTTTTTGAGATTAATTTATAAAAATATTATCAATAAAATGTGATTGTTATGCATTTAAGAGATAAGTTGTAAATCAAATATATTTACTATTAACATAGTGGTCAATTACCTATGAAAACTAAATTATAATGAAAGAACTAAAGGATAATGTGAAATTAACATGGGTAGAATTAATAAATATGGTTGGAATGAAAAATATTATAAGGGAGAATGGGATATTAATAAACTATTAATGAATTAAATGAATAGTTATTGTGATAATAGAAGTGATGGAATTTGAATGAATTATTTGAAATAGACTACGTGTGAATAAATGGTATAATAAATTTAATTAGGTAAGTAAATAATAATTGGTGGGAATGTGTATGATGTGTAAATTTTAAAGTTTCACTTATTTGGTTACCCTTTTTTAGGAATATTGTTTATTCTACATTAGATTAGGTTTTTTGAGAAAATTATTTTCTTAATGTGGGGTTTATATACTGTTTTGATAACGTTATAGATGTGGTTGTGGGAAAATGATGTGGGGAACTTTATGGGACATAATGTATCATAGTAGGTATATTCATTAATGTTATAATGGCTTGAAGATATAAGTATAAAAAATGTTAGTTAACTCGATTAAGTGGCAATGAATCATGATACATAGTGGGGGTTATGCATGGTTTTGGGAGGAAATTAAGTTGATTCCATACATGTTTTTGATACCCTACTACAATGATGATTAAGTGGTTATGGATGCAGTGATGAGGATGTGGATATGTGTTTATGGGTTAGGGGACATATAGAATTGGGAGGGAATGAGGTTGATTCCCTTCATGTTTACATTACCCTACCAAGGAGTAGATGGAAAAGTGGTTATGTGATGAGGTGGTGTGTAGTGTCGGAATGATGGTTATGTCCAGATGTTATGTGGATATGATTCATAATATGTGGTATGTGGAAATATGATATAGTGGTTAGTTATGGAATGGGGTAATGATTGATGATATGATGTTGTTGAAGCTTATTTCTCTTATTCCTAAAAATATTATAATACTATTCATCTTATCATAACACTACTAGTTCAAGGTGTAATGGCTACACTGATAGGTGAGAGTGGTGGATAAATTTGGTCCCTTGATACATAGTGATTGAATATGGTTTTCGAATTGGTGATCATTCACTATTGATAGTGATATAATCGTCTGGGTGCCTAGGTTGGAAAGTGGGAGATATTATTATATGAAATAGAAAACATTGAGGAGAGTGATGATGGATATGGAATTCAGTTATTATGATTCATGCACTTATTATTCTTGTATTTGTTATTGTTTTGTTTTATTTATTTGTTATCAAGTTTTCTTTTTATTTTATTTTTATTTCACATGGATGATGATTTTTTATTTGTATGATCATATTTATTACTTCCCTGTGAATACACTACTATAGTATTATATGTTCTTGAAGGATAGACCAATAGGGATTAGATCTATTTTTTGGGTAACTTCAATAGAGTTTTATAGATATTTATGCATATATTTTCATAATGTTATATAAATTACATATATGATTCATTTTTATTATATGAATGTTTATTGTGGAATGTAAATTATTTATTATTGATTTATGGTTGTTTTATATTCCTAGTGTTTTATGAAGGTGATGTCTACCATATTTATGATTTATATACTCGATGTTAGTATTCAATATGAGCTATATTGGAAGTAATATTTAAGGGTCTCTATCACCTTTGATGTAGGAATAGAAGGTGTTCCAATATGAGTGGGTCATTAAAAATTAGTATCTGATTTTTTTTTAGAGTTAGGGTAGAGTTTGGAGTTATGAACATGTGAATATTACATGGGATTGGTAGGGTAGATTTGAAACTCGATCCAAACATGTGATGTAAACCAAAGGGACCAATTAGGACATACATATTTGGGGAGCTATAATCTGATTCACATACTTTGGATACCTATTTGGAATTTTATGTCAAATTGTATCCTTTATAGGATAGAAATAATATGGATGTACTTACATCATTAACATTAATAGTATTGGAATTTATATTCTGGAACTTATATGTTTTTCTATTATTATAATTCAATATTTCAGTTGTTGATGGTTTATCAGTTTGTTTTTTATTTGGTTATATAACATTAAAGTAAAGAGTAAAATGGTGGTTCACTATAATATACAATTTAACTAAAAACTAGTTGAAACATGTATGTGTTTTCTCAATACTTACTAAAAACTAATTTCTCTTAAAGTTATTTTCATTCTCATTATTGATGTTCATGACATGTTAATCTATTCCCTTTATGTTTATCATTTTTATTAAATCATTCTTAAAGTGTTCTTTTTGTGTTTAATTATTGTTTTTTATAACCTTTATTAATAAATTTTCCCATATTAAATTTCATTTTTACAGGTTGAAATGATTATTTTTAGAAATTCATAAGTGTATTGTAATTTACATGAATTTTTTTATTCTATGTGTTACCATCAACTTATGATATATTATATGCATGTGTTTGGAATTTATTTCAAGATTAAAATAGTGTATTTTATTTTTTAAATTATTGGAAGATGACAAGAATTCTTTGAGATAACATTTTAAATTTTGAAAACATTTAAATGAATAAACATGTACATTCTTTTTTAATCATGAATAAAGGTTTTGTATTCAAAAATATAGTGTTTTACATATCAAAAAATTATTTACACTCTATAAGTAGTTGTTGAAATATATATAGACATGCATAAGGGTAATGTGTAGATTGTTTAGTATGGGGGCATATATAAAGTTAAATATTTTATGTGTAAATTGTTACGAATACACTAGTATATATTCTCCCAAGAATGTTTTGTGAAGATAATGATGTACCAAAATATAAATGTAAAATGATATCACCCTTATATAATATTAAATTGTGTTTTAGTGTTTTTATAATATTTAAATAATTTTTAGTTTGAGAATTCCAAGAATGATGCATGAAAATAAAGCATGTGTAGTTTTTCCTTTGTAATCTAAAAGCATGTCTGAGTGATATCATTGATGTGAAATATATGATGATTCCTATGAAATGGTTATAAATAAATTTATAGCGGGCCATGATGTATAAGTTTGTTATTGATTTCCAAGAGGTTTTAATATATTTTACAAAAAAAATTAAATATATAGACATACATTCTAATGGACGACCGATATGAGTTTTTATGTAATACAGTTTATGATTTTAAGTTCCATGTTGAATTTTTAAAATCTCTATGAAGTTATTAATTTTTATGATTTTTTAAAATATTTTTTTATTTTTTTGATTGAGTGGATGTTATCACCTACTATAATAGGATAATAATTTAATCGTGGTAATAAAAATTGTGTTTTAAAATATAAAATTTTGGGATGATTTTATTGTTGGCCAGATATAGTTCTTATAAAGAATAATGAAAATGGAGATTTATTATTATTTTTCTTTTCTAATTCAATTAGGGTAGGTTGTATTTCCTTTTTATTGGGTTATGTAGTTATGGATAGGGAATTTTTTGGCTAGTTTGAGTGTTATTATGTGATTTCTAGTGGGTGATATGGATGATTGTGTGGTTAGGAGGATGGACGAAATGTCATGTGGGTGATATTGGGATCATATGGATAGTTGTGTGAGAGGGTATATAATTTTTCATCTTTTATAGGGTAGTTTAAGTTTTATTAGGTGTTGTATGATGTGGTTTATTTCATTGGTTATCCCAAGTTGATGTGGGTGATGTGATATAGGTTATTTTATGTTGTTCTTGATGGGGAGTAGTGATGTGGCTTTGTAGAATGTTTTCTAAGAAATATTCTTGGGAAGAGTAGTGGATGGGTTGATGTGTGTTCTATGAAATGTTTCTTTTCTTTATGATTATTGATGTTCTTTTTGTGGTTTATGCTAACATTTTTGCTTTTTGATTCAATGATATTTCATCAAATAACCATCATGATATTAAGCATGCAAATGGGATAGATGATTTTTTGTATAGAGCATTACTAAAATTTCAATATCATAAGGTAATGAAATTATTTGTTGGAGCCTGTAGCCCCAATGTAGAGGATTGATTGGAATAAATTGAGGTTTATTTTTGGTTGATCAATATTTAAGATCAATTTTTAGTATCACTTGATGTTCTCATGTTTCATAATGTTTCCCAAGGATAGTGGGATATAAAGCATGGTGTCCTAGAAATTGTATCTTAGGGAAATTTTTTGAGTTATTCAAGTAGGATTTATTTTCCCAGGTGTCTATGTGAAATAGTATGAAAGATATTTATGGGATTAGGTAGGGGGTGAGGTTGTTCATATATTTGAGATTTGTTTTATGGATCTAATTAGTTAATTTCTATGCTCTCTTCCTAGTGTTGGGGAAAAATAATAATATTGTGAATTTTTATTTAGGTCATTCATTTGAAAATTTATCATTACTTATAGCATCCCACCTTTTTATCACATAAACTTTCATTACATTTTACAAAACTGATGATCATTAAGGTTTAGAGTCTTGGAAACCAGGAACTTAAAACATGAAAACATGAAACATTCTTCTTAAACACTTGAAAGGATTCTCCTCATGTTCATCAAAGTTTCATTACTGCATCTCATAAACTGGGGACATACATCAAAAGAAAGGGTGAGCAGAAGGCCCAGTAAGGGAAACCAGAGAAACATTTTACATGTGAGCTTGAGATACTTCAATAAGGTCATGAAAAGAACTTTAAGGCATGAGAAAGAAATCATGAGATATATCATAATAAAAATAAAACTTTTCATAACTTGAATATGTGGCTACATAATTTAACATAGAAAATCATGAACATATCACCAAGGTCCATCCCCAAGGTGTCATTTGAAAATTACCAAGGTTATTCACCAAGATATCATGAAAATTGTAATCTCTAGTGGTTACATCATTACCCAATGCATTGGAGAGCTATCAGGGCGCACCCTTAAATTTGTATTTATTATCATGTGAGACACATATATCATCATCAAACATTTCATAAATAACCCATATATCATAAAATAAATGGGATTCATTTCATAATCATAACTTTTTAAAAACTGCTTTAAAGACATGATCTTTACGTCACTTTAAACCCACGGAAGGGGAGAGCGGGTCTCATGTATGTAAATACCAGAATTTAAAATAGAACATTTTGATATATATGTGAATACCCCTATTGAAATAAAATCTTTTAGTATTCACTTTATAACATAAAATAATTTTTAGAAAAGAGAGAGGCATTTTGAGACGAAAATTCTGCAGCATAACGGCTATCTTTCGGGGTTTTAGAAAACATTGAAAAGAAAGGGGACATGGGTCAAAAATTCATAAATGACCCATAAAACAGTATAGGGACATAATAAGAAGGATATATGAACATGTTAATGAAATTTGAAAGACATACCATTTGAAATAAAAAACATGGAAGGAAGACAAAAATTAGATTTCTCTTATGAAAATTCGGCAGCCTAACGGCGTCACTTAAACTTCAAAAAAAATGATTTGAAAAGATCAAATAAGGTCTCTCATAATATGAAAATAAGAGTTCAGTATGATAGATATATATATAATACCCCAACATAATTAAAAAAGGAACTTGAAAAACTTGACATGAAAGTAGAACTTTGAAAAGAATGAGAAGGGTGAAAGAATCCCCTTAAAAATTCAGCAGCCTAACGGTGCCACTTAAACATTCTTAAAAAGAATTGATGAGAGCAAGATGGTGTCTCTCATCATATGAAAATTAAAAGGGAAATAATATTAATATAGAATAAAATCCTCCAACCTAATAACATGGAGTATAAAAGAAATGACATAAAAGAGATTACTTGAAAAGAAAGAGAGAGGTCGGATCCCTTACCTTAAAACGTAACTCTTAAAACTCAAAGGTTTGGACCTTGAGAGGATTGGGGGAACCTTGGGAGGACTCCTTGTGAGGTAATGAGACCATAACTTCTTTGGGGGAGAGTGGGGAGTCGAATGGATGAGAGGATATCTTGGTATTTATAGGGAAAGTGAGGGGACAAGGCATTAATGGCCAAGGGACACCTCATTAGTGGTTTTGGCAAAACCATGGGCTTGCCCAAGGTATTTTCCCATGGTATTGGCCACTTGGGACACCTCATACCTTATATTACTATTCATAAGTCGACCATATTGATTAAATTCTTAATACATCATTTAATGATGTCATTAAACACCCGTAACTTAAAAAATGTATTTTCATTATTCATCGAAAATTCAACTTTCTCAGAATAATCCCAAAATTTCACCTTAACCAAATATCAATGCTCTGATTTCAAAAATGAACTCCATTTTATAAAAATATTTTTCTAAATATTCTTAATTTAATTTTTAAATAAATACACTATTCACCGAAAATTCATTTTTTCAGAAAAATCCCTAAAAATTATCTTAACATAATATCGATGCTCTGAGTTCAAAAATGAAGTCCATTTTATAAAAATAATTTTCTAAATATTTTTAATTAAATTTTTAATTAAAAAACACTATTCACCCAAAAAAACTAATACTTTACTAATAATTTATGAAACCGTTATTTAACCATTTTATTGAATCACGTTACTTAATCAAGGTTCCTAGATTATATTAATGATTTATTTAAGTGAGATTACTAATCCATTTGGTCACATTACTAATCCTAAGCATAAAATCACTATTCATAATTTAATATTCATCAAAAATCAAGTTAATCTTATTAGACTCTAAATTTCGTACTGGACATAATTGTAGAAGACTATTTTTTGAATATCATTACATGTTTTTAATTATTTAAAGTTTACATAAACTTTTTTAAAATATCCTTTTTCTAAAATTCATAAAAAAAATATGCATACTATATTTACCCGGTCATTTGAAAATTCATAAACTTCATCAAAAGAAGAAATCCCAATTTTTATTTAAAACAAAGGATTACACAAGGCAGTTGCGGTCTCCTTATATATCCCCTTATCACACCAGCATAGGACCTAAGTGTAAGGTGTGCTAAGGTGAGAGAATCCGAGGGAGGCTCGGCCAACATCGCATGAGTAGTAATTTCTATCAGTTTGAACTTCTCGCGAAGGCGATTCCGTTCTAGCTTCACACGATGAAGTTTGGCTTGGGTTTGGTCCAGAGCAAAGCCCAGTGGTGCTATCTCCTTCCCAAGTTCTGTTAGATGGGCTTCGATCGGTCCAAGACTATTGGGTGGGGCCATCGAATCTTCTTTATATATTAATTAACCAAGATTACTTGTATTTAGAGACAATAATCAAAACGTTTAGTTTCCAGTGGTCATATTGACCAATGGTCATATAACAGTCAAAACCCAACGGTCTCATTTTAATTATATTCATGTTATCAAATCAAACAGTTTTGTTGAGTATAAAAAATAAAATAACACACAAAATTAGGAAACAAGATTTATTCAAAATTTTGGGTCGTTACATTACTATTCCTTTGATATCGTAGAAAGTGTTGAGGGGTCATTCTTAGATCATATTGAGAGGTTTATCTATAATAGATGGTGTTATTGACGTATCCTCCTAATTGGTTGGAAATTTTGAGATTAATTCTTTGAGTTAGAGGACTCAGGGTTCATAGAAGAATATATTTTGTGATTTTGTGGAACTAGATTATAGATTAGTGCCCTAGGGTTGATTATGGTAAGATTTACATTTTTTAGCAATGTTACCTTTCTACAAATTAATATTGTAGGTAACTATCAGTATTATTGTCCCAAGATTCACTATATTTCTCAATATTTAGTGGAGAGTTAGTTTTGGGAATGTTTTGGGTGAATCTACTCCTTTCACTGAAATTTTCTAGTGAATTTTGAACATATTTTTAATTGTGTATTGATTAAAAAATTTAAAGATAAAGTACTTGTTTTTTCTTGAAAATATTTGAAGTTGATTTCTTTTAAAATAAAAGGGTAAATATTTTTAACCATGGTTTAGGTGAACGGAATTTCAGATGAAGATTATTATATGAGAAGGGGTGGTTAGTGATATGTTATTTTAGTGGTGGTTTTTTTGCTTGAGTGGTATCTCCCATGGTCAAGGGTCTTCATTATTGTTTTTACTATTGTAGAAATTGTGGATAATAACTTTATGAGGATGTTATTTGGGTTTTTGATCTATTAGATAGGTATCACCAAGGAGATCATTTGGGTGGAAACTGTTGTTTTTTCTTATGGGTTTAGTATTGATTCTCTGTGTTGAGAGTCTTTTGAGAGGTTTATAATGTAATTAAATAGGCCTTCCCAAACCATTAATTTTTATATTTTAGGTGTTGGAGATATTATGAACATATTGGAGGGAGAGATATTAATAAGGATAAAATTTTAGTTGGAAGATTCAAGTCTTAGTGTTCCTATTTGGGTCATGGTGTGAGGGGTCAGCTATAGTTTGTTGGATATGTAGTGGTTTTATGAGTCATATAAAGGAATATTGTTTCATTATGTGTAGTATTTCTAAGATTTTTTGAGATTTTTTACATATGGTATTTATGTAGTGTACATTTATATTATGGTGTAGTGATGAATGGTTGGATTCCCTTAGTTTTGTTTTTGGGGGGTCTTCAGGATGTGGTTTTAAGTTCATATCATGAAGTCTAGGGATTTCATTTTTAGTGGTTCTTCCTGGGGTTTTATTATGGCATGGTGATATGGGTAATGAAACAACCCTTCTTGGGTCATATGGAATTAGAAATTTGACCAAGAATTTAATGAAAATATATTTGGGGGATTTGTGGAATGGATATTGGGAGAAGTTATTGTCAACGAGGTCATATCACGGTGATATCCTATCACGTTACAGCTCTGTATTTTCCTATATGGTCATGGAATGGTGATATCATGTTGTTTCATAACAAGTTTTTTTCTTGGTTTCCTATAAATTGGAAAATTTCTCAATTTTCTTCTGAACATTTTATCTTTTTTTTGAACTTCTAGTGATCATAGGTGTTATTTTGGAGGTCTTTTTGTACTTTTTGGTTATCTTTAGCTCTCATATTTTGGATATTAATTCATTTTGATCTAATGTGAGTTTATTCATTATTATTATTCATTATCTTACACTTCTATAATTATATAGTGGTTGTATAATAGATTGTATTAGGTTTTGATTAATGGTTATTGTGGTTTAGTTTATTAAGGTTACTCTCTCATGGTTTGAGTCTTGTGGTTTCCTTGTTCTTCTCCAAGATTTCACAGTGGTTTTAAATCATCGTCTTGGGTAGGGTATTTTTAAACTTATCTTATATCTTTTGGAATATAATATTCTTAACTTTTTTATGATGATTCCTTCTAAACATGATGTCATATATCCCCTTTTATATTATTTTATGTGAATATATTGGAGTTCTTAGTTTATTGAATGAGGGAAGAACACATGGTATATAAACTATTTAAATATTAATTAAATCAAAAGAAAATTTTAATCTCATAATAGGAAATAGAAATGGAAATGGAGTTGTATGTGCTTTATGGTTTCTATGTTATTTTATAAGAACTAATATTTTTTTAATGATTTATATTGTAGTTTTCTTATTGATAAAACCAATGATGAACCTTATCACCATTATTAGAGGATAATTACTTAAATATGGAAATGAGAAATATGTTTTTATTATTATTATATTTTTTGCTTTATATTTCTTTAACTTGTATTCATTCGGGGTGAACTTGGTGAAGTTTAATTAGTGAGGTTGAAAATGATTAATTTCCATGTTTTCTTTATTTTGAGACATTTATTAATCATGAAATAGTTTCTGAAATTAATTTATAATGGTATAAGGAATGAAATGTGAAATTAATGGGTTAAAAGAGACAAGATAGAAATTTAATTAGTTTATTATTAACATAATGGTTAATGGATTGTGAAAACTAAATTGTGAAGAAAGAAGGGAAAAATGACGTGAAATGAACATGGGTGGAATCAATAGCATATGGTTGGTATAGTAAATATATTAATGGGGTTTCTAACACCCCAATATTTTATGAAATATTTTTTCAAATAAATTTAATTTCTTTGATAGCTTGTGTTACATGAAACACTAAGATTTAACGAACTGTGACAAACTATAAATATTATTATTTAGACAAGATCATTATTAACTAGCTATTAAACATGGTGGAATAAATATTAATGACCAAATTTTAAATATAATGTATAATGGTTTTATATAATTAAAAAATATTGATAAAAAAGTACATAATTTTCAGTAGATTATTTAAATGTTTCAAAAATACTATTTTCTCAAAAAAAATGTATTTATTGATTTTTGTAAAAAAATAATAAAATTAATTTTTGGAAATTTTAGAAATTTTATTTAAAAAATTAATCTTAGTTTTTTAAATCTAAATTTAAAAATTATCATAGGGTGAATGTTTGGGATTTTTCAAAAAAAATTAATTTTTTGATGAGTGGTGAAAAATACTAGTTGTTGGTTGAAAATTTCCATTTCATTTAGAGAATTTATAAGGTTAATTTAGATTTAAATTTATTTTAAAATAAAAATTAGTTAAATTATTTATTTATTAATCCAATTTTTTTCTTCGGAATCAATTTCTAATTTATTTTGTATATAAAAACCTTTAAACTTTTGAACATTTTCTCTTTGGAAAACTATTTTCTCGTCGAGTCCGTGGGTTTAATTTTAAATTACTTTTCACCAATTATTTGAATATATTTTGAAAAAATGGATTCCAAATTTATAATCTTCATAACTAATATTATATAAAATGTAAAACTTAATTTTTGGTCAAAATTAATAATAAAATAGTAAAAAAATAATTAATGTGGTTAAGGTTAAATGATTTACTGGGGATTAAACTAAAAATATAAGGGTTAAAATAAACTATAAACTTTTAAAACACCCATTTTATAGCCATATTTATACCTCAAAATCTATAAAGATCTATGATGGACCATTTTAGATCCTTTTATCATGTGAAAAATGTGGGTACAATTTGTTCTTTTCTAAAATTTCATGTGTGTCCTCTCCCACAGTTATAAAAGGTAACCCCATCTACTATACTATTCACACTTAGAAAACCATTTTATTTAGAAAATATCTACCCAAATATATTCAACACATTTCTAGACACATAATAGAGTCATTTTCTATATCACAAACCCAATCTAGGAAGGATTTAGATCAAACCTAAAGAGATTTTCTGAATAAGAGGTAAAAATTTTATCTTGGTGTTTTTATTTTACTTATTTTCCTAAATCCTTGAAATATTATCCAATTATAATAATATAATAACACCATTACCTCCCATATACATACATGTTATAATTTTAACTTCATAACCTATTTCTATCTCCTCTTCCATCAAATTGGAAATGAAATTGTCAATCATGTGTACGGTGGACTACCACTTCGTGAACCCATCTTATTAATTTTCCATCACCACCTCTCACAACTATATATAATGATGTATCTAATTTTTTATAATATATTTATGATATTATTATACCTATTTAATTATAATAAAACATCATCTTTCGTACCTCCACACACTTTGGAAAATAATAACATCACTCGTGTGTATGGCGAACTACCGCCTTGCGGACCGATGTGATGTGTTTTTCATTTATATTTTACTTGAATGTTAATAAGTATATATTAAATGTATTTAGATGATATTTTTAGAATATTTATACTTTTTTAATTATTATATCACATATAACCTATTACTTTACATTCTTTGGGAATATGGTAATGTCACTCGTGTGTACGGCGAACTACCACCTCGTGAAGGGATGTGATTCGTTCTTCAAGTAATATTTACATGGAAGGTAATAAGTATAGATTTAAATATAAATATGTGATATATATTAAATAAAAATTATTCTATATTGTTAATATATTATTTAACCTTATTTATTTAAATCTATTGAGAAAATGGAAAGAGTGTTCATGTGTATGTACGACTTACTATCTCCATGAATGTTGTATTTCAGTTTCTATAACTAACTATTATAATTTAATATAAATATATATATACTGAATATATATTATATTTATATCATTTATGTATTTTTTTTAATTGATCTAACCATGATCAAATTAATAATACGGGAAATAAAAAACCAAACATACATAAAAAACAAACCAGTTATTACTCGTAACGTGATTTTAACAAGGAATTGTTAATAAATTGTTTACAAAATGTCATAAGTAGATCATGTATGGTATTATATATAAATTTTTTTTTAATATCTTTATAATAAACTTATCTTTATGAAATAGTAATTTTCAATGTGTACAAAGGGATTCAATACTTATGGTAAGTGATTTTCGTCTCACTATTTACTTCTATGAGACACATGTCATATTCACCACCTATTTCATCAATTTGTTATTTATACTTACCATGGATGTATTTTATGATTATTTTTCTTAAAATTATTGGAATTTAAATATCCATTTGAGTATATCACTTTCATATGGTTTACGGTTCAAAAGTTACCAAAGTGGTAAAGACGTTTTGTCTTAATTTTCCTTCTCTAAGATAGATGTAGTGTTATGAATATATCATCTTTTATGAGGTATATATACATCCACTTTGACATGAAATATCATGAATTTATTTAATATAGTTATATTTTAATTTTTATTTAATTTTATTCTTTCATGGGGCCCATTATAGTGTGTTACCCCGGAAGCCACTAAGTGGAACCTTTAGATGGTTGGCCATAAGAACTCAAGCATGCCTCCTCATATGACAGAGGTTTATGACTATAAGTTAAATCCTAGGATGTGTTTTTGTGGGTACTATTCCATAATAGGATATATTTTATCATATAAGTTATATAAATATGGTAATAATTGGAATAATAACAATAAATCATCCAATATAAATAAATAGAAAGAAGCTGAATCAATAATATACACCAAATTATATTGATGATCATGTCATGTAGCTTTAAAAAATGAGGTATAAGAGATATATTGGGAACACGATATGAAAAAATGAAAAAATAATACTAAATTCTACCACTACTATCATCACGAGAAATAGGTTTGGTCCTCTTTTCCATTAATCTATCCTAATACTCGGAATTAAGCATCAGAAGATACACACTTCCCCTTATATACTCATGTGATTGTGAAGTCTGGTGGTGAACTAAAGGAGTCCTGAGAATGGTGTGATATATACTTAATAGGACACCACCAATTGTTTATAGATCAATCCATTCTATGTATATAAAATGACCAGTCTATGGGTGCATAATAAAAATAAAGAAATAAATAAATAAAACATATCGGATCAGGTTCCTCGTGGATACCTAGATGACACTACCTACTTATCCCAAAGTTGGATATCTCTATGAAAAGTTTAACCTTTATATATATATATATTATTTGGTGTAATAATTGGTTATTAAAAAATGATCATCAAGAGTGGACTAAGCCCAGGCATGTGATTTGACTTGGCAGACACATCCCTTAATTTAATAGTTTTGCAGGTCAAGAATTTATATATGGGATCTTTAGAAATTATAAGGTAAATCCTAATACCATAAAACGTGATCAAAAATAGTAATTAAAAGTATTTATCTGGGAGTTTTATAAATACCCCTTTCCACATATTCTTTCTATAGAGACCCATAAAAGGTAACCCATGTATCACTCTCATCCCGGTGTAAGTATGACCCTCTAATATCATCCCAGGTATTTCACATAGGGGACCGAGTATCACTTGTGACATGGTATAACCATCTATCCACTGATCCCATCCATGGTAAATCCCTTATAAAACTGGTATTACTTAATGGGTAGGTTATTATTCCTCTTGTTGAGACCATCCAAGACATCCCATAAGTATCTAGGTATCGCTCCCTATATATTTAAAATCAAAAATAATTTTTAATTATATAGCACGATGATCTCATCCAAGGCATCCCATAAGGATCTAAGTATCTCCCTTAGACTGTATATAAGGTAATTCTTACCTTCCACAATTCACATTATTTGGTGAGGCATTGAATTTAAGACACTTAAATCAATTTGGAAAAATAATTTAATTTATATGAAGCCATTAAAATTATGGAATAAGGAATAGGGGTCTAAAAACATGAACACTCTTCTATTTAGTTTATTTCCCAATTCATAGAATCTTTTATTATAAGGTATCACACACCCCTAGAAATGTGGCTTAAAAATTCATGGTAATGGGGTATCTAGGACTTTAAGGAAGGGAACTCTCATAGGGGAGGATCATGTTTAGGCGATCAACCAATAGTATTGTTTTGTTGATAGCTAGGATCAAACTAATCATGGTTATATAATCAATTATTTATTTAGATCTAATAGAATCAATGCTAAAGGATTCCAGATCGTAGAATAATGGTGAATATTTTAAATGAAATTATACTTAATAAAAAGTAAATAGACCACCTACATTAGCACCATAGTAATCTCCTTGTCCGGTTTTGGCACTTGAATTATGTTAGAACAGTAGAAATCATAAAAATTGATCAATGCACTAAAAATAGGGTATATGATCTAGAAATGAAATAGTGTAGTATATACGAAGATAATATAATAAAGGAAGTAATTATATTGGAGACCTTACCAATGTGGATCTAATTCACCTAACGTAGAAGGAAACTGAGATCAGATAGAGGGGAAATGGAAAATCCTAGCTTAGCTTGAGTATGAGATTTATTTGAGGGAAGGGGATACTGTACAGGTTGAATGAGAGAGGAAGAATAAATAAGGGTTAAAAAATTTCATGGGAA
Source organism: Viscum album (assembly GCA_963277665.1). Classification (NCBI taxonomy): domain Eukaryota; kingdom Viridiplantae; phylum Streptophyta; class Magnoliopsida; order Santalales; family Viscaceae; genus Viscum; species Viscum album. Next base: position 96,794,431 of record OY728163.1, read on the forward strand.
AATGGTAAATTACCCCTCAAATAAGGGCCCACATAGTTTGGACACACTATTGGAAAAACCATGCACCAACTATGTGGACACCAATGCACAAGGAACCCCCATGGATGGGCTAGGCACATGGTTTGAATAAACATGTGTAATCCATGTGAAATGAATCAATTAAAAACTCTAGAACACCCACATGGGTGTTATTCCTATCTTTCCTTATTTTATAAATATCATGTGGCTTCTTTTTGTACTCTAAGTTCCCCATATGGTTGAGTTGCATGTTTATCACTTACTATGTATTAACTGTGTGGCATAGTATGCCTCCTCAAATTCTTGATCTTCAGCCTCCAAATAGGCCCCAAACTATCCCAAACCACTCCATATACATTAGAGTATGTTATTAATGTTAGTCCCACTAGGTAAGATACCTTGAGAGGGGGTGAATTAGGGTATGACAGATTAAAACAATTTCCCATATTGATCTTGTTTCTCTATTAAGAAAAACTATCTTCTCTCTATTTCATGTAGAAAAGTATAAACAGAAATTAAATCATGTACAGGACACATCAATTTTTACTTGGTTCACCCTCACTAGGTTATGTCCAAGGAGCATACACCAGCAATGTGCCGATGGAACAAATCCACTAAAAGTGCACTAATGTTTACAAGTTTGAAGCGGACTCATTGTCCCTCCTGTTTTATAACAATTCACAATTTGAAAGCTCATTTCTCTCTCAAATAAAGTGTGATCATGGATTTTTCAGAAGATCCACTCAAAGTTTAAGTACTTATAGGTCCCTTCATTCACACTAATTAATGCATCCTCCACTATATGCAGATGCTCTATTGAAATCCAATTTTCCTCTACTGATGAAAACCACTTTACCACAGTACTACTAAGTAACTCCAAATATTTCATGCAACCCTTACTGCATCTTGTGCACATATTTAATGCATTGCATGCAGGATTCCACTTTTGTCACAAAACATCCCTTTCACACAACATCAATCTTACTTGAAACTTTCTTAGCTTGCATGAAACTTAAAACATTTCGTGCAACTCTCTTTGGGCGATATTCTTACAGCATCTGGTGCTTGAATTTTCTCTAAGTGTTGATCTCTCTAAAATAAGGGGGGTCACCTCTTATTTATAGGCTTCACTGACCCCTATACAGAAGATTCACCATGTCATGGAATATTCTCTTAGAGTGCGCAAAACCTCATTTGATGTCACATTGGGCGCACAAGATTCTTGCATGCAGACTCATCTTTCGTGCACATTTCCAAATCTTTTGTGCACTTCATGACTTTCCCATTTTTTGATGTTCTCCTGAAACATTACTTGCGCAAAATTTTCCACGCAATATTCAATCTTGCGCGCAACTTCCTTTTTCAAAAACATGTATCTCCATTTTCCTGTTTTGACACCCAAAAATTTGAAAAACATTGGAAAATGGAGCCACCTTAGATATGTTCTTTTTGTACTACCCCTAGATCTTCCATTCCTTTATCTTCATTATTTTTCAACATAGGTTGTCAACAATAACTATAGAACTCGACAACTCACCATGGAAACCTTCTTTATCAACAAACAAACCATCTTTTTCAACGAACACAACATGGAGGACCACTTTGTCAACAAACACAATCACCTAAAAAATGCTACAATGATACCTTGAGGGATTTTTTCCCAACAATATCACCCTTTGGGTTTGTTGAAAACTCTATCATAAAATGATACTCTATTAAATCTTCATCCACCATTCGCCTCTTGAGATACTAATAACGATCAAGGATTCACTCAACACATACTCTAATCCCACATGAGTGATGCTCATCATGAGAAACAAGATTAAATGAAAAGTTCATCATTGAATCACTTCATTTATGACACCAATTGTCGATAAAAAACTGATACCAGTTTTTAATCACTGGTACCCTTCTTCCACCATTCCAATGCCACTCTTATGCTTTTATCATGATCCTTAGATGTTGTGATATCTATTATATGATCGATCATATCTAGAATCTTCATATTTGAAGCTCATAATCCCTATATCTTGTTGCTCTCCCCCTATCTCACTGCTCCACCTATCATCTTCTCCCCGTGTCTTTGACTAAAACATTTTCTCCCCCTTTAAAAGTCACTATTTCTCCCCCTTTGTAAAGGAACCCAAAGGTCATTCCATTGTTGTCTGAAATACTAGAATGAATACAGATTATCACATTAGAGAAAAATACACCATACCTCGGGGAGAAGGGGTGGGGTTCCCATAGCCACACTTTTTCAAGTACGGGGAGTCGAATGGACTCACAGATCCAGTCAATTTCTCTCAAACGCTTTTATGGGTAAGTCCTTTTTCAGAATGTCAGTAACCTGTAAATCTGTAGGCACATACTCCAATTTCATGATTCCCTACCCAAACTTCTCCTTAATAAAATGATACTTTATTTCAATGTGATTTATCCATGAGTGATGAATAAGATTTTTTCTAAGACTTATAGAACTTGAGTTATCACACTAGATTCTGATCGAAGACCTTACTTCAACTCTAATATCATCAAGCTACTGCTTCATCCAAAATAAATTTGTGCATGCTTGAGTGGTTTCAATATACTCAACTTCTACGGTGCTCAATAAAATGCAATATTGTTTTTTGTTTATCTAAGAAATACACAATCCACCAAGATAAAATGCACCTCCTGACATTGACTTTCGATCATCTGCTGATCCATCCCAATCGGAATCTATATATCCCAACAACTATTGCTAAGATTTTTCATTATATATCAAACCGAAATCTATTATTCCTTTGACATACTAAAGTATTTCATTCACTTCAGGCATGTTTATTTCCTTGGGATTGCTTTGATATCGCGTTTCTTGGCATGTGGTGAAAACAATATCAGGTCTTTTCACTGTTAGGTACAGTAAACTTCCAATAACCTTCCTATATTATGTTACATTAATTTCCTTTCCATCATTATCATTTTATAATTTCATTCGAGTAGCAACTGGAGTATTTATCTCCTTGGAATTTTCCATTACAAATCTTCTCAGAACCTCCTTGGAATATTTTGGATTGTGAAATTAAAGTTCCATTCCTTCATTGTGTCACCATTAAACCAAGGAAAAACTCCATCTCTTCAATCATTGACATTTCAAACTCACTTTTCATGAATTCAGAAAACTGTCTACACTGAGCTTCATCTGATCCGCCAAATATTATTCCATCAACATAAACCAACACCATCATCTTTGATTACTGTCATTGTTGAAATAGTGATTGTAATCAACTCCACCATGCTGAAATCCAAGATTCTTCAAATACTGATCAAATCTTAAGTATTATGCTCTTGGTACTTGATTTAGCCCATACAACGCTTTATTAAACCGAAAAACCTTGTTCTCATCATCATGAATGAGAAAAACATATGTATTCTCATTATAAAATTCCTCCTCCAGAACCCCATTCAAAAATTCAGATTTGAAATCTATCTGAAACACTTTGAACTTCCATTGCACTGCAATGGCGAGGAATAATCTGATTGTCTCCAGCCTTGCAACAAGTGAAAATATCTCATCAACATCTATTCCCTCTATCTGGGAGTATCCTTTGAACACTAGTCATTCTTTGTTTCAAATCACTATGCCATCTTCATTCATCTTGTTGCGATAAACCCATTTAGTTCTGATGACATTATTACCTACTAGCCTCAGAACAATCTCCCAAGTCTGATTCTTCTCAATTTTATCCAACTCTTCATTCGTAGCATGAAGCCAGTTTTTATCTTTATTTGCATCAGAAAATAATTTAGACTCCACCTGAGATAAGAAATATGTCTACTGTAGTGATTTCATTCCTCTTGTCTGAATGGGAGATGATTGATCACCAATGATATTCTTCCTGTCAATTTCATCTCATCTTCTTGGCTTCTGTGTAAATATGGATCTTACATCATCATTATCATCAATTTCCTCCTCATCACTTTCATCAAGAACTTGTTCACTTTGCTGTTGAATATTATCTTCATCTTCTACAATAGTGAAATCATTGCTCTCAACTACCTTTCCCAGCCTTTTATTAAAGAATTTAAATGATTTTCTTTTTCCTGAGTTTCCAAGGAATATTCCCTTATCACCACTTGACTAAAATTTCCTATGTTTTTCTTTATTGAGAATAAATCACTTACTTATAAAGATTTGAAAGTACTTCACTATTGTCTTCTTCCCATACTACATCTCATACAGAGTCTTTCCTTCCTTCAGACACAATAAATCCCTGTTAAAAATGTAAACCAACGTCAATACGGTTTCCTTCCAAAATTTCTCAGGTATGTATTTTTATATAAGAATCATTCTTTCCATGTTGTTGATGATTCGATTTCTCCTCTCAACCACTCTATTCTGTTGGGGAGTTATTATTGAAGAAACTTGATGCCTTATCTTGTGTTTCTCGAGATAGTCTTTCACCTGACTGTTTATGAATTCTGAACTATTTTCTGTACAAAAATTCAATTGTTTTTTCCCAAACATCCTTTCAGATTCCTTCAGATATTGTTTTAGGCAATTGAACACATCAGACTTATGGAAAATGAATAATACCCATGCCATTATACTATAGTCATCAATAAAAATAATGTAATACCTTTTTTTTCAATGGATCTTGGTGAAATAGGTCCACAGACATTAGCATGTACCAATTCAAGCACTCTTGTTGACTTCTTTTCCTTTTCTTTGTAAGTATTTCTAATGATATTCCCTTGTTGACAGGCATCGCAAGTATATGTATGATCACGTGATATCTTAGGGAGGTCTCTTGTTGATTCTCACTTTACCAGATCTTGTAGAGATGGTTGAAATAGATGACCAAGTTGTTTATGGAAAAATTTGTTTTCTTCCTCTCTGGATAAAAAGGAACATATATTCTTCTCCACTTAATAGGTATAGATTCCCCTTTGTTCTTTTTTCCTGTAGGATCATTATACCATCTCTTCCCTTGACAGAACACATCTTCTTGGTAAACTATATAGAATTTCATGAGTCAAATAGTTGATCGACAGTGATTAAATTGCGACTAAGAGCTTCTACAAAAAAGACATCAGCACGTCTTATTTCTTTTCCCCCAAACCTAGCCTTTCATGATCTAGTTATCTTCAAGACTTTATCATTTCCAAACATGAAAACTCCTTCTTTGTCTTATTTTATGCCTATATCCAGATCCTTGTTTCCTGTCATATGATACGTACAACCACTATTAAGTATCCACACACCAGAATGGTCTAATGCTTTAAAAGAAATTTTAGAAACCACTACCTTATCTTCTCTCTTCTTATGGGTCCATATTTTTGTATTCACACTTAGTATAGATTTATAATTTTAATCTTTCTCAGAGTATGATGATCCAGATTCATCTTGAAAGGGTGAAAATCTATTTTTCATTTCAACTCACTTTTTGGTTCATTGATCTGTTGTTTGCGAACATTATGATTTTTCTTTGGTGAATTCCTCTGTATGGTTGATGTACATTATCTTTCCATGTGACCAAATCATCCACAACAAAAATATTTTCCTTCAAAATATGTTCTAAAGAATTGTTTTCTGTTTGGTTATCACCTCTGTTCTTTTTTCCTTCAGTACCTTCTATCTATAGAACATGCATTTTTTGAGTGTCCCATCTTTCCATAGTAATAAAACTTGATGAAAGGTGCATTCCTATGTGTCACTTATAGACTTAAAATTTCCCCTTGGGTTCTATGAATATTCTAATTTTTATTTGTACCCAAATCAATATTCAATTTTGGAACGGTTGCTTGCAGTCTGACTTCAACCCTAACTTCTTTCTATTTCTAATCGATCCCTAAGTCAGCCTTAACAGCTGAGATCAATTGTTGCTTTTTTCTCGCTGAATTTCTAGGCTCATCTTTCATCTTTTTAGTCTTTTTAATTGTCTACTTTCCCGATGTCACATAGGGGGTCGAGGGTTTTTCTTGATCCTTCACTTTTTATCAAAGACTGGCAGCTTCTTCTTCAAGTTCTTCAATATGCTTGACTTGATCTTTCAGTTTGTTATTCAGGTCATCAATCTCCCTTATCTGTTCTTCTATCTTGATATTTTGTCCATTAACCTTTTATGAGTTATAGGTCTTGTAATACTTAAGGTTTTTTATTTATTTTACTAGTTCAAACTTCTCTTCTTCTTGATGTTGCATGCAGAGTTTGGCATCAGGCACCACTTTGTTGGATTTCTTTGTTTTTACTCTCCAAACATTTATCTCTTTAAGAGATGCTTCTAATTCAGCTTCCATGTCGACTCTTCCTTCAACTTCTTCTTCTTAATCAATGTCGGTTTCTATCTTTTTCTGAGTACTACTGACAACTGGCACCATAGAATTTTCTCCATGATCTTTGCATTTCTATATATCTTTAACCTCCTCAACCTCAGACTCATCTGAATTGTAACATTCTTGTGAAAGGAGATTCTTCTTCTTAAGGAAATTTCTCTTGAACTGCTTCTTGCCTTTCCCATATACTAAAGACTTCTTCTTGGGAATTTCGACTTCATCTACATCATCATCTTCTTGAAACTTTTTGGGACACCTTACTGCAATATGAACAACCTTTCCACATTGAAAAAAAGAAAGTGTAAGTTTCTATTTAAACTTTCCTTTTCCTCTTTGAAGGTTTGAGGAAAGGAATGACATAACCTCATCTATTTCTTCATCCTCTTAAGAATCTTCAATAGAGAGATTCTTTATGGCCATAAATTCCACCACCTTAGATTTCCCATTTTCTATATATTTGTTATCATTGTTTCTCATTTCATATGAAAACAAGGTACTGTGAAAATTGTCTAGTGTCAGCTCCTTCCGATCTTTATCTTCTAGTACTGAGACTTTTGGATTGAATCAAAGTGGAAGTATCCTCAAGATGCACTTTACGATCTTTATGTCTTCAATGACTTCTCCAAGACCCCGTATATCTTCCACAACAATATTTACCCAATAAATGAATGCATCAACATACTCATTCAAGTTCATTTTTTAATCTTTATACTTGTTCCACAGAACTTGGAGCTTTGCCTCTCTGTCCTTTGTATCTCCTTCAAATATATTCAATAGCTTTTCCAACATCGCATGTGATGTTTTCATGACATCACCTTTGTATATATATCATTGTATAGGTATCTCCCTAAAGTGTTAATTCACTTGGAATCTGCATCTAATTATCTATGCTCAGCTTCCTATAAAGCACCAATATTAATATTGGTTGTTATACAATGCATTTCTACTATAAACACATCCATTCCCAAAGATCGGAAGTAGTGTTGCATCTGATTCTTAGATAGCTAAAAATTATTCCCCATTGAAGATCGGAATCCTTTTATGATTAGTGACCTCCATTTGAGATAGAAACACTGATATCAACCTTTCACTCTAATACCAATTTTTAGGTCCACTATGTAAGATACCCTGAGAGGGGGGTGAATTAGGGTATGACAGACTGAAACAACTATCCCTTTTGATCTTGTTTTTCTATTAAGAAAAACTCTCTTCTCTCTATTTCATGTAGCAAAGTATAAACAGAAATTAAATCATGCACAGGAAACCGTGATTTTTACTTGGTTCACCCTCACTAGACTATGTACAAGGAGAATACACTGACAATTTTCTTATGTACCAAATTCAATAAAAGTGCACTACTGTTTACAAGTTCGAAGCGGACTCACTGTCCTTCCTGATTTATAACCATTCCCAATTTGAAATATCACTTCTCTATCAACTAATGTGTGGTCATTACTTCTTATGAAGATCCACTCACAGTTTAATGACTTTTTGGTCCCTTAATTATCACTAATGAATATATCCTCCACTGTATGTAGATTCTCTATTGAAGTCTAACTTTCCTCTACTGATGAAAACCACTTTACCACAATACTACTGGGTAACTCCAAATATTTTGTGCAACCCTTATTGTGTCTTGCGCAAAACTTTAATGCCTTGCACACAAGATTCCACATTTTTCATGAAACACCCCTTTCTCAAAACTTCAATCTTACATGCAACTCAAATCTTACGCGCAAATTTCTTAGCTTGTGTAGAACTCAAAATCTTTCATGAAACTTCCTTTGGGTGAAATTAATACACGATCTGGTGCTTGAATTTTCTCTAAGTGTTGAGCTCTCTTGAATGAGGTCGGTCACCTCTTATTTATAGACTTCGCTAACCCCTATGTGAAAGATTCATCGTGTTGTTCAAGATCCTCTTCGAGCGCACAAAACCATGTTTGACGTCGCATTAGGCGTGCAAGTTTCTTGCATGCAAACTCAAGTTTTACGCACATTTCCAAATCTTCCACGCACTTCATGCCTTTTCCATTTTTTGACGTTCTACTCCAGAAACATGCCTTGCATAGAATTTTCCACACAATCTTCAATCTTGTGCACAAATTCCATTGTCAAAAACATGTATCTCCATTTTTTGATTTTGACGCCCAAAAAATTGGCAAACATTGGAAAATTGTGCCACCTTAGATCTGTTCTTTTTGTACCACCCCAAGATTGTACATTCCTTTGTCATAATTCTTTTTCAACATAGGTTGTCAAAAATATCTCTGGAACTCAAAAAATCACCATGGAAACCTTTTTTGTCAACAAACACAACATAGAATCCCACTTTGTCAACAAACACAATCACCTCTGAAATGCTACAATGATACCTTGAGGAATATTTTCCCATCAATTAATATAAATCAAGAGGTTTTTAATTGTAATATAAGTATATGTATCTCTCCAAAAAGATGATACATTACAACCAGCCCTCCTTAAAACAACTCATCCTCGAGTTTCCTTTCCATAGGTGGTAAATCATCATTTGAGAAATGTTCTGGCCAATGAGCACATACATCAGACTCTCACTCCCAGGTCTCATCCTATACACGATATTGCAACTATAAAACCCTAAACAGTGGAACTGACCTTCCTTGAAGAGCCTTCATTCACTGATTAATGATATGTATCGGAATCTCCTAAAAGGATGCATCAGCCTCTAACTTGATATCCTTAGGATCAATTGAATGATATGGGTTAACATGATACCAATGAAGTTTTTATATGTGTAGGTCATTGTGCATGGCATAGTACCTATAATTTAAGTTCAAATGATAAGATACCATCCCGAATCTCTCCATGATTTCAAAATTCATGACATAATAAGGCGATAGATTTCCATGTCTTTGTATCTGTCTATGGGCCAATCTAGTCAAAACTCATAGAAATACCTGATGTACCACCTCAAACTCTAGAGATCAATAGTGAAAATTAGAATAAGACTTATACCTAGACTGATATATTTCCATAAATTTTTTAATTATATGTACTTAATCTAAAGTCTCTTAAATGAGATGAGGACCCATTAGTGCTACCTCATCTGCCTTTCACCAACACAAGGGTGAACAGAATGACCTATCATAAATGGACTCATGTATTGCCTTGTGAATAATTGCTTAAAAGTTTTTATTGTAGGAAAACCTAAAAATATGGATACGTCTTTCCCATAAGAATCTAAAATCAAGGATTAATTCTCATATCATGTCCTCTAGCACTCGTATTGTTTTCTCAGAATATCCCCATCAGTCTTATAATGATACGTTGTAGTTAAGAGAACCTATGAATCCAGTTCCTTCTATAGCCCCTTTAATAATTATGATGTAAAACTTGAATATCAATATGATATGATGGAACATAGAACACCATGAAGGTTCATAGTTTCCCAAATATAATTCCTCCCAAGATCATCAACAAGGAAGGTATCTCAGATCAGTATGAAGTGTACGGACTTGATCATCCTTTCAACGATCACCCATACTGCATTATTACCTCATGGGGATCTTCAAAATACCATCATAAAATCTATAGTGACTTCATTCAATTAACACTCAGGAATGGATAGAGGTTTTATAGGTCCATCTGGTCACTGGTGCTCTTCCTTCACCTACATAAAGGTGGAACACCTCGTGATGAATCCTGCAATCTTCCTCTTCATACCTAGCCACCAATACTTGTGAATTATGTATCAGTACATATAAGAAATACTAGGTTGAAATACGCAAATAGAGGCTTGATATTCCCACATAAAATTATTCCCGTATGTTATCAAGAACCCACGCATGCCCATGGAAGTATAGGATCTCATTCATATTAATAACCCAACCATATAGGGGGTTCTCACCCAAGAAACTCTCCCTCAAGATGAGGTCCTAGGGATCTAAAAGATATCTTATCCACACTCATTTCAAAATGTATTATGTTACTAATAGAGATGCTATAATAATCTTCCTTTTATATTCCTAAACCTATAGGTGCATCTGAGAAAACAAAGACATCGGTTTCCACTCACTACTAGCCTCATGTACAGCATGTGTCTGAGTCTTCTGAGTAATTGTGTCAGATACAATATTACCCTTTACAAGTGTACAAGAAAGATCAAAATTGAATTACTTCAGGTAATATACCAACTTACACTACCTCATATTCAATTCATGATGTGTAAAAGTGTATTTTATACTTTTATGATTAGTTTAAACCATGAACCATTCCTCTAATAGATAATTCCTCTAATGGAATAATGCATGAACCATGGATTCTAGCTCGAGGTTGTCTGTAGAGTAACTCCACTCATGAGGTCTTAGCTGGTAGGACATGAATGCTAAAACCCAATATCTCTACATTAGTACTACTCATATCCAAAGTCCTAGATCATCATAATAAACAGTACGGCTTCTTCCTGACTCTTTCAGAATAAATATTAGTACTGAATTTAGTCTCCATTTCTACTCCTGAAAGTCTATCTCATAAGATTCTAACCATGTGAATTTCACACCCTTCTTAGTCAATCTTGTAAGAGGAATAACTAGGTGGGAAAAATCTAGGATGAAATGACTATAATAGCCATTCAACCCCAAGAAACTGTGCATGTCAAATATATTCTTGGGATGCTCCTAGGAAACCACAATACTAACCTTTTCTAGGTCAACATATATGCATGACTCTAAAATTATATGATAAAATAAGTGAACCTTATCAATCCAAAAGTGGAATTTGTTGATCTTAGAATATATTTGATGCTCCCTAAGTGTATTTATTACGATCTCAAGATGGTTGGAAAAGTGGTGTATAGTGAGAGAATACACGAAGATGTCATCTATAAAGACTACAACAAATTAATCCAGGTATGGGTGGAAAACCCAATTTATCAAGGCTATGAAAATTGAATTTGTGTTTGTAAGGCCAAATGAAATTAACTAGATACTCATAAAGGTTGTATCTATTTCAAAAAACTATATGTTTTATGTATGATTATCTAACACACACTTTATGGTATCCTGACCTCAAATCAATATTATATAAGATTATTGCTTCTCATAGATGGTAAAAGAGGTCATCTATATGAGGTAGTGGATATCAGTTCATAACTATAAGCTAGTTCAACTATTAGTAATCCACACACAACCTGAATTTATCATCTTCCTTATTGGATAAAAGGACATGTGTAATCCTTGGATAAGTATGGGGTTGTATAAAACCCTTCACTTCCAATTCTTCTAACTACTTCTTATGTTCATGGATACCTGTAGGTTCCATACTCTAAGGAGGAATGGACACTTGTGCTACTCTTGATACTAGCTTGATGGTGAACTCAACCTCTTTTAAAGGAGGTAAGCCTTAAAAATATTTAGGGTAGACTTTCCTAAAAAAATCCAACATAAGTGGGAATTCCACAAGTTGTATTCCCCAGACAATCATAAAGAGACTCACCATCTTGGTTGTCACCTTACCCATCCCATGGCGCTCAGATCCATCTCAAAATTGTTCAATATCCCAATCACCCTTATGAATATAAGTTCCTCCCTTATTTGATTTAAATGAGACCAATTAGTGATAGAAATCAATATGAGCATGAAATAGAACTATCCAGTCTATTCTAAGAATGACATCAAAACTGACCATCTTGAGAAAAAAAGATTCCACAATAAATGGTACCCACCTATCTCAAGGGGAAATTCATATGGTTATAATCTTATGAGATAGACTTTCAAGAGTTGAAAGGGAGACTAAATTCAGTACTAATATTGATTAAACACTACAAAAGTAATCCATCTCTAGGCCTGTACATTCTATAATTTCCACAGATATAATAGAGTGTGGTTTGCCAGTATCAAATAAGGATGAAAATAATGTAGAGGCTATTAGAATGGTACAAAATACTATGGAAGGCCCTGGACTCTCCTGTTAAGTTATAGGTTGTACTGTATAAATATGGAATGAACCATGGCCCTAAGAAACAACTTGAATAGCCTGGGAAGGTCCATTTTGTCAGTTCTGAACCTCAGATATCTGACTACCTCAACCACATCCATCTCCTCTACCTGATCGGCCGGTAGTAGACTAGATTCCAACTAGATTTGGAGCTATTGATCCAGTACCTAAATTCGGTGTTAGTATAGATCCCTTCTCATTGAGTAAAAGAGGTAAAGTTCAACAGAAACACTGAAGGTGGCCTATCTTAACACAAGATCAGCACTCGATCAGGTTCCTCATACATTGGAGATTCTTATTCTCTATCCTACACCACTGTGGGAACACTGAATTATTGTTAGTATGTGTCATCTCAATGTAACTCCCCCCCCCCACCAAGCGCAGATGCTCAAAATGATGTTTCCTACCTCTATCCAAACTAGCTCACTATCTTGAAGAGGAAATTCCTTGTATCACATTTCCATCTCCCCTCAAGTTCTACTCTGTGATGATGTACTAGTTCACTATCTTAGAAATGGTGGTCAACCAAAAAAATTTCACCAGTGATCAGATGGTTTATGTGATCCCATCCTCTAATTTTCACTCGGTCATCAGCTCATCACTCGTGAGAGATGGTGAAAAATGATAAAGCTCTTTTAAACAAGCTGAGTACTGCATCACTGACATGGAACCCTATTTAGGTTCATAAACTCTCTGGTGTGGTCCACTATCAAGGTCTACGAGAATAATTAGTCATATAAGTCTATCTGAAAATACTCTATGATAATTTCATGTTAACAATCAGACCAAGAGATGACATCCCACAAAATCTTGGTTATTTCATCAAGCATATAAGTGGTGAACTTGACCCTCCACTCTGGAGAAATCTCCATATTCTTGAAGATCAAAATCAAGGACTCTGTCCAAGACTTGGAAGCCCGAGGACCACCATCCCCTAAAAATGTGTGAGGTTGTTGCTTCTGGAATTCCCACATCAGTTCTCTGATAGTAGGGGTAGGTTATGTATATGACTATATAGAATGAATGAATTGGATGAAACTATCACAAAACTATGCATTGGTTCCCAGTGTAAGATCAACTTGATGTACCTATGGTGGAACTACAGGATGTAATATGGGTGGCTAAGGTCCCACCACCTCTATTACTTGGTGATCACCACCCTCCTAGTGTACAACCTGAGGTCATCATAGTAGCATATCTCTACAATTTTAAAACGCATTTCTCATATAAGATTTAACAAATGAAGATAATAAATATTGAAAGTAGGAAAGGATAGGTACATAACGTTTTTATAAATGAGACAAACCTATCTTCCTTCACTTAAATCCAATTCTAGGTGATAATGATGATCATAGATGTCTCAGGATAAACTACCTATTACCCACTACAAAGGTCGGGTCAAATTTAGGGTCTCGTATAACATAGCGGAAGTTCCATTATATGGAGTGTCAATTTCAATGTATAGAGTAAAACACCCTTTACTTTTTAGTTCGAACCTCCATTTAGTGGTATTTTAAAATTTAAATTCATTTAAGTTCATTATTATTTATATGGATATAGATACCTCAATATAGTTAAATTTTTCATCATTCCCAATTTATAATTGCTAATACTCTATATAAGTTTTAATTGGCACGTTAAGTAACTATGACCTGACCTTTACATCTAGTATCATGATGTAACAGGTTATGTATATTTATTTTATTTAAGAACTATGATTCCCAATTTATGGAAGTACTTTCTTCATAAATTAAAATTGGTATTCAACAATCAACCAACTAATATTTCATCCAATAAAACTAGTGGTTCTTGGCTAAATCAGGGAATAATTGGTAATTAATGTGTCATCATCAATATATGTGGGAAAATTCCATTTATAATGATGTTGGAACTTTAATTAATCCAATTATGTTATACCATCAAAAAAACATTAGAACATTTCAATATATAACAATCAATGCACTCATAACAATCACTTGAAATATGGAAAACACATGCAATAAACTAAATGTGCCATGGAAAAATGCACGAAATATAAGTACTAAGTGCCTATAATGATACATGAAAAAATGACTCCTTTACAAACTAGGATAAAGGAATAAATACATAATAATAATAATAATATAGATATTAATAACATTAGAAAGATTGTTTATCACCCGATAGTGAAATCCGTAAAATTGTAACATGCACAAACCAATAAAAAAATAACCTATCCCAAGTAATTTGGATTCCCCCTATATGTGGATTAGCTATTCCCAAGTACAGGATCATTACTAAAATTTTATACATCCAAGTATCCTATAAAATATCAAAATAGTAAGATAAATGGAAAATAGAGGATCTAATACCACTTTTTAGCATCCCATCTCAGAATCCACTAAGTGGTGCCCCAAGATGGTTGATCACATGACCACAAACAAGCCTCTATGTATGACATAGGATGTTGACTAATAGTGAGGTCCTAGGGTGTGTCAGTGGGGAGATTATGCCTCCATGGGTCATAGTATAGCACAACGATGATATAAATATGGTAAGAAGTAGAACAATAATAATAAATCATCTAAGATAAATGGACAGTCAGAATCTAAATCAATAAAAGATACCAAATGATGATGATGGTGATGATCATGTTATGTAGCTGTACAAAAATGAGGTACATATGATACTAAAGAAATAGACATATTGTAACAGCCCAAGACTTTATAAAAAATATTCTTTTTAATTTTATTAATGTCTTGTGTTGTACGCTACACCAAAAGGAGCTTGCACAACACGCATCCTTGACTTGTCTTGCATTACACGCAATCGCGACCTTCCTCGATAGCGTGTGTAATACGCAATACCGAGTTTCACTAAACAACGATATGCTATTAAAATATTATTAAAACTAGCCGGTATGAATAGTAATAACCACTTTTTAAAATTCTGTAAATCTTATTTTTCAAAATGAACTTAATTTTTGGATTCGGAGTATCGAATTTAGCCTAAGGTGAAATTTTGGTACATTTCGGATAACTTTCATATTCTGATGAATAGTGGAAATTACTAAATTATAATTAAAAAACAACTTTTTTAATCGAAATAATTAATAGTGATAAATTATTAATTGGAGTAGTTTTAAAGTTTATTTAGAATATATTTTTACAATTTAATACAATGTTGGTCATTGGATGTAATTGCACATTTAAACCAGACATAAACAAGTGTCAATCTTTTGATAGATATTGTTTCTTAAAAACACGCTATTTGTTTTAACAGTGGGATTTAATTATAAAATTAATTAATGCAACTTCTATGTTATGAATTTGGTAAAATAGACTTCATTTTTGAATTCGGAATATGAAATATAGCTTAGGATGAAATTTTGGCATTTTTCTGAAAACCTTCATTTTTTGATGAATAGTGAAACTACTAAGTGGTAGTTAAAAAACTGAATTTTTCATAAAACTTAATTTTACCGCTTCTGTGAATGGAATTTCAAAAATCCGAGAAACACGGTTGATGTCAGTAAGTAAAATGTGGTTCAATGAGATGAAAATAATTTTTGGTGAATAGTAACTTTTTACTTTTATTTACCACGGTTAAAAGTAAATAGGGTAATTAAGGGTAAGAATGATATTAATATTACCCTAACACATGTCCTAATTCTATTGGACAAGTGTATCTCGACCAAAAAAAACCTTAAGTGTAAAATATTATCATTTAGGCCCACTTGGATTAGATTAGGACATTTATTACTATTTAATTCAAAGAAGAGTTAAAAGAGTTAAAATCAAAGTTTATTCACTAAAACATTTTTAATATGGGGTTATACATAAGATAAATTCGACTATAAATATTAATTATAAAGCTAAAAAGATTTCCTACATAATTATAGTTTATTTATAATTTTTAGACTTTAAATAAATTAATTTATTTATGACACAACGATGATGCAGTAATTACCCTTTTAAGGAAATATTAACATAATTGATGTTATAAATACTCAAATGAATGTAATTTAAGACTTTTTATGAATTACACTAATTTTATAGGTTACTATGATATATTAGTGTTGATTTAATCAACTTGGTTCGAACATATAATTCTGTTATGACTTTCACAAAAATCATATATCAAATAGTGTCAAAATTGACACAAAATAGTTTTTAAATCAAATATTATATTATTAATTGTTATTTTATTCCTAAAAATCTAAGGTTCGGCCAAATGACTTAGATAAGGATATATATATTAATAATAAACAATTTGGGGTTCGTTTGGCATGTTATAGTAAGTGTATTAACCATATAGTGAAAGAAAACAAAAAGACACGGTAAAAGTTAAATTATTTAACTTAGAGTTAAATCTAATTGATAAGGTTAAAATAATAACCTAAACTTGTCTAAATCCTATTGGTTGATAGGATTTCGACCCATCCCCACTTTAGCTTCGAAATAAGACCCTTTTTAACCATTATAAACCTATTTTTACTTTAATATAAAATAATATTTTGAGATATTCCTAAGGTGCCCCTCTCCTCCCTTATAAAAGGGCACCTCCTCCCCCTCCTCCTCACACCAATTTGAGCACTCAAGCTCGGCCAAACCCTGCCAAAATCTCTTCTCCACTTCCCTATCAACATCCTAGAGGTTCTGGTCTTCCTCAAAGACCAATTTTAGTGCCCTAAGAGGAGGTCTCAAAGAGGCACTTCAAAGAAGAGGTAATTACCGTTACCAATTATTTCATCTTTATTTCTTCTTCCACTTCTTCTTCTTAGGTTGTTTCATTATAAAGTAATAACATCAGTATCACTCATATAATGATATGTTATTATAAGTATGAAACAACCCTATTTCACCATCTATCTATCCTACGGAAAAAGAAATCACCGCGCGTGCGTACGTACGGAATACCGTCTCCACGCCGTGGTGTAATCTATTTTCCACCACCACCTTACATGGATGGGTATAATGGTGTAAAGAATAACTATACATAGTTATTACAACATCATATTGATTCTGATATATTGTATAATCCACTCCGATTCAATTCAATGATATCATCGCTCGTGCGTACGTACGGACTACCGTCTCCACGACGCGATGAGATTCATTCTCCATGTTAACCATTTAAGAATGATTATAAAGTATATATAAGAAATAATAATGAAATATATGACATTATAAAGCTACTGGATTTATGTATATATATATATATGTATGTCATCTACTTACTTCCATTCAAGACAATAGGGAAAGGAAAACAGCGTTCATGCGTACGTACGGACTACCGTCTCCATGAACGGTGTTTTTCATTTCATTTATCTATCTATTATATATATATATATACTGAATATATATGATATATAAATCATATTTTATATTCTGTAAGTAAGTAAATCATGATATAAGTAATAATAATGTCAATAACAACAAGTCAAAACACCTACGATAAAAGAAATGATTTTACCCAAAACGCTTCTTTAACATGGAATTTACAAAAGAACGGGTAATATAATGTCATAAGTGAACCATATATGATATCATAACAATGAATATGATTCTTTAATAAGTCAATGACATTATTTAAACCATTATACAGGAGCTTCGGACACGTACAAAGCAAATCGTACCTAAGGTAAGGGAAATATCACAATCTCATTTTTATTCGAGATTGTTTATACTTTGGCATTTACTGGGGTGTATTTTATCATCCACATCCATGTTTCCTCAATATGTAATATTATTTCCATCCACCTACAATTTTTTAAATCCAATTTTACCCTTCGGTGAGTTTTTAGTAAAAGATATGAAAGGAATCTTTTGTCGTTTTTCGTACGAGGTACTTTTTGACTTTTCCGACAAAAGTACGAAGACTGTTTTTTTAACTTATACGGCATGAATGGATTTTTAAAACATTATTTCCAAGAATATTCCTTTACAAGTTTTCAAGTTTATTTTTAATCAACTTCTTTTAGTTTTAAATTGTAAGACATGTTAAGAAAGGAAAATGTTTTTGAAGAAGAAAGGATATTTTCCTCAAGAATGGAGTTCAAGTATTTTATCAAAATTATTTTCCATCTAAGATAATAAAAGGGTTCTGTTTTTATCCCTATTATTACATGGATTTGATTATGTTGTGATGGAAATATTTTTATGAATTCTTTTATCTTATATGAATTGTTTTATGATGTCATGTTGTTTAAGAATCCCATTTTTATTACATGGGTTATGCGATGATGTATGATTTATGATTATGTGGAACACATAAGAAAGGATTCATTATAAGATGGGTGGGAACTATATCTCCCTCCAATGCATTGGGTAAAGATTTTATATCTCATGAGATAGACATGGCTGGAATGGTAGGTTATACCGGTTCAGTGAAACAGGACTGAAACGAGGGTTACTCGATTCAGAAAGGGACTTTGTCCACTAAGATAGTCTTGGAAATGAGTCTTGACTAACAAGAAATGATTCTCTATGATTATGTGTGAATGCCACAAAGTTTCATGTTTTAAGTTATGATTATTGTGATTACATTTCACTACCATGATTTATCCCATGTTATGAAATTATGCTCTCTTTTGCAGGTTATGATTTCCAAAATGTTATGTTCTTATGAATACGATGTGATTGACATTTCTTTTGTTTACCCTTACTGAGCATTTGAGATCACCCTTTTATGTTTTCTTTTCCCCGGGATATAAAGAAAGGTTTTAGGTAAAAAAAAGGGGGGGAAGATCTTTATGGGAGATATTGAAGATCTTTCACCAAGTTTAGAAGATTACGTTCCGAGTTTCCAAAGACACTAAACTATTACGATCCTTGTGTGTGTGTTTTTGTTATGTACTAAGTATTCCGCAAATGTAATGTAATGTCCATGTACGTCAAGATACGGGTCTCTACAGTTGGTATCAGAGGAAAGGTTTAGTCAACCTTTGGAAACTAGGATGCGAAAAAGTTAGTGAGATCCCTAGAGATATTTCTAAGGTATGTCTAGGGATGTCTCTAAGGTTAAGTATACGTATAGGTTATAGTCCTAGAATTGCTCTAACGATCTTAGAATTTAACCTAAGATGTTAGATATTGAGGGTACTACCCCTTTATTATGTTGTTTTCCCTAGCATGATTTTTTCCTCTCACACTATTCTTTTGGGGTTTTAGACGATGGCTGGAACCCGAAGGAACCGTGTTGATCAATGCAATGGACAATGCAATGATTGTCCCCCTGAGCAACCAAACAATATGGGAGCTGGAATGCAAAATCTTGTAGCCATGCTCACACAACTTTCTCAAGCTATGAATTATGCAGGACTTCCAAACGAGCAAAGGAAGGAGCAACATTCTGTTGAATCCTTCATGAGGCAGCGTCCGCCTTCTTTCAGTGGGTCTACTGATCCATTAGTTGCTGAACAATGGATTAGTACTACTGAAAAGATATTTTCAGTTCTTCAATGTTCTGAACATGATAAAGTCATCTTAGCAGTATATCGTTTGGAAGGTGAAGCTGATCAATGGTGGAATCTTATCAAGAATACGAGACAAAGAGATGAAATTGATTCCATGGAATGGGACGAGTTCAAGAACTTGTTTTTCAGTAAGTACTTCCCTCGTATTCTTCGAACGAAGATGGAAAAGGAGTTTCTTGAGCTGAAGCAGAAGGATGAGGAATCTGTTGGTATATACGAAGCGAATTTTACAAGACTTTCAAGGTATGCATCTGGCATTATCATCCAACCTGAAAGTAAAGTTGATCGATTTTTCAGTGTCTTAAAACCAAGTCTTCGAAGGGCATTAGCTATAAGAGACTTCAGTAGCTATGAAGAAATTGTGCGTTGTGCTATCAAGGTAGAAATGGAAGTTGGTGTTACATATCCATCTCATGGTTTTGACAAGAAACGAAAGATGGAGTTCAAGGAGAAATCTCAGAATAATGGTGAAAAGAAGATGAATGTTTCCTTATGCACAAAGTGTGGAAAGAAGCATGGTGGAGATTGTCTTAAAGGGACTAGAAAATGTTTTAAGTGTGGAAAAGAAGGTCATCGAGCAGCTGAGTGTCGAAGTAATGGAAAAAGGGATTCTAATGAAGTGAATAAAGCAAACACTGCAGAGAACGCACAACCAACACTTCAATGCTTCAAGTGCAAGGAGATGGGACATTATGCCAATAAATGCCCTAATCCAAGGGTTAGTGATGATCGACATGAGCAACCTCTTAAGGAAAAGGACAAAGGGAAGTCACATGCGATCACTATTGGCAATGTTGAATATGACAACGATGTGGTGGAATGATTAAGTTTTTATGTAATGGGATTCCAAAATAATGTTGTATCATGGAATATTGGAATATTTATGTATTGGTCTAATGTGGTATTCAAAGTGATTGATATATTATGCGCATAATGAAGGGAAAACGAGAAAATGAAATGTTTAACAGTATTCATGAGCTCATGATTGATATAAGGACTAAGTGATATCATGGTTTGAGTATATTGAATTTTGAGGATTTTGGTATATGGAAAGTGTTAACTTTTAACTGCATTAATGTTTTCATTAAGGTTCAATGGGTATTCATTTTTCAAGAGAATACATGATTAAGGCCTTCTAATGTTTGGAATGTGACCAACAAGACATATCTCATGATATACGAGGATCAATAATGGTATTAACATGCTTGTTATATGAACTCTTTGGTAATCATTTTCACTATAATATGAGATTAGACAGAAGTATTATGGATAAGCCTAAAGATTGGAATGGACTATGTTGGACATAAGTTAGTATTGTTTAAGTATTAAAGTTTTTTTTCGATATTATTGATGGCATCTTATAGTAATGTAGCTTTAGAAAAAGGACAACCTGCAGGACGGGCCACAGCCTATCGCTTCGGACAAGGCTGTGGGAATCGAACCCACAACCGAAGTGCGACTGGACTTTATCGCCTACCACTGGCCTACAGGAAGTCCCTGTTTAGTAGAAACTAGTTTTATTATATTAAGCAGCATGATATATGAAGTATAAGTCCATTTTAGGAACTATATATGATTAATCTCACTATAGATCGACTTATGTATATAAATTTTTGCTAACCTTTTGTTTGAGACAGATGGAATGACCCGTCATTCTATCACATGATCTGCTAACACTTCACGAATAACAAATTCAACTTCATTTATTTAAGAGATGAAGTGGAAATTGTTCTAGGCATGAACAATAGTGAGATTGTACCAAAATAAAGAAAGTATTTATTCCAATTCAAATTTTCAACTTTAGGGAAATGATCTTGAAAACCAAAAATGTTGTCCTAGTGATCTTATACCTGATGAATCGGATGGTACCTTAGATCGTCACAAATTTATGGATTTGTGATTATTGGCTTTTCCATAGCCATGTTCTCTACCACTCTCCATCAGAACATGATGGTTAGATTTCTCTTCCATATCCATATTTTCACCTATGTGGAAACCCAATGATTAGTTTATTTGGGTAACCGTTACGTTTCATACTTTTGTTTTTAAAGATTGGTTTTGATATTCCTTTTTACGATGTGGGTTTCTATTAAAGAAACTTTCAAATAGTAAACCATTTATAACCCCGACGAATTTTGAGGGCGAAATTCATTTTAAGGGGGGTAGAATGTAACAGCCCAAGATTTTATAAAAAAATATTCTTTTTAATTTTATTAATGTCTTGTGTTGTACGCTACACCAAAAGGAGCTTGCACAACACGCATCCTTGACTTGCCTTGCATTACACGCAATCGCGACCTTCCTCGATAGCGTGTGTAATACGCAATACCGAGTTTCACTAAACAACGATATGCTATTAAAATATTATTAAAACTAGCCGGTATGAATAGTAATAACCACTTTTTAAAATTATGTAAATCTTATTTTTCAAAATGAACTTCATTTTTGGATTCGGAGTATCGAATTTAGCCTAAGGTGAAATTTTGGTACATTTCGGATAACTTTCATATTCTGATGAATAGTGAAAATTACTAAATTATAATTAAAAAACAACTTTTTTAATCGAAATAATTAATAGTGATAAATTATTAATTGGAGTAGTTTTAAAGTATATTTAGAATATATTTTTACAATTTACTACAATGTTGGTCATTGGATGTAATTGCACATTTAAACCAGACATAAACAAGTGTCAATCTTTTGATAGATATTGTTTCTTAAAAACACGTTATTTGTTTTAACAGCGGGATTTAATTATAAAATTAATTAATGCAACTTCTATGTTATGAATTTGGTAAAATAGACTTCATTTTTGAATTCGGAATATGAAATATAGCTTAGGATGAAATTTTGGCATTTTTCTGAAAACCTTCATTTTTTGATGAATAGTGAAACTACTAAGTGGTAGTTAAAAAACTGAATTTTTCATAAAACTTAATTTTACCGCTTCTGTTAATGGAATTTCAAAAATCCGAGAGACACGGTTGATGTCAGTAAGTAAAATGTGGTTCAATGAGATGAAAATAATTTTTGGTGAATAGTAACTTTTTACTTTTATTTACCACGGTTAAAAGTAAATAGGGTAATTAAGGGTAAGAATGATATTAATATTACCCTAACACATGTCCTAATTCTATTGGACAAGTTTATCTCGACCAAAAACAACCTTAAGTGTAAAATATTATCATTTAGGCCCATTTGGATTAGATTAGGACATTTATTACTATTTAATTCAAAGAAGAGTTAAAAGAGTTAAAATCAAAGTTTATTCACTAAAACATTTTTAATATGGGGTTATACATAAGATAAATTCGACTATAAATATTAATTAGAAAGCTAAAAATATTTCCTACATAATGATATTTTATTTATAATTTTTAGACTTTAAATAAATTAATTTATTTATGACACAACGATGATGCAGTAATTACCCTTTTAAGGAAATATTAACATAATTGATGTTATAAATACTCAAATGAATGTAATTTGAGACTTTTTATGAATTACACTAATTTTATAGGTTACTATGATATATTAGTGTTGATTTAATCAACTTGGTTCGAACATATAATTCTGTTATGACTTTCACAAAAATCATATATCAAATAGTTACAAAATTGACACAAAATAGTTTTTAAATCAAATATTATATTATTAATTGTTATTTTATTCCTAAAAATCTAAGGTTCGGCCAAATGACTTAGATAAGGATATATATATTAATAATAAAAAATTTGGGGTTCGTTTGGTATGTTATAGTAAGTGTATTAACCATATAGTGAAAGAAAACAAAAAGACACGGTAAAAGTTAAATTATTTAACTTAGAGTTAAATCTAATTGATAAGGTTAAAATAATAACCTAAACTTGTCTAAATCCTATTGGTTGATAGGATTTCGACACATCCCCACTTTAGCTTCGAAATAAGACCCTTTGGAACCATTATAAACCGATTTTTACTTTAATATAAAATAATATTTTGAGATATTCCTAAGGTGCCCCTCTCCTCCCTTATAAAAGGGCACCTCCTCCCCCTCCTCCTCACACCAATTTGAGCACTCAAACTCGGCCAACCCCTGCCAAAATCTCTTCTCCACTTCCCTAGAAACATCCTAGAGGTTTTGGTCTTCCTCAAAGACCAATTTTAGTGCCCTAAGAGGAGGTCTCAAAGAGGCGCTTCAAAGAAGAGGTAATTACCGTTACCAATTCTTTCATCTTTATTTCTTCTTCCACTTCTTCTTCTTAGGTTGTTTCATTATAAAGTAATAACATCAGTATCACTCATATACTGATATGTTATTATAAGTATGAAACAACCCTATTTCACCATCTATCTATCCTACGGAAAAAGAAATCACCGCGCGTGCGTACGTACGGAATACCGTCTCCACGCCGTGGTGTAATCTATTTTCCACCACCACCTTACATGGATGGGTATAATGGTGTAAAGAATAACTATACATAGTCATTACAACATCATATTGATTCTGATATATTGTATAATCCACTCCGATTCAATTCAATGATATCATCGCTCGTGCGTACGTACGGACTACCGTCTCCACGACGCGATGAGATTCATTCTCCATGTTAACCATTTAAGAATGATTATAAAGTATATATAAGAAATAATAATGAAATATATGACATTATAAAGCTACTGGATTTATGTATATATATATATGTATGTCATCTACTTACTTCCATTCAAGACAATAGGGAAAGGAAAACAGTGTTCATGCGTACGTACGGACTACCGTCTCCATGAACGGTGTTTTTCATTTCATTTATCTATCTATTATATATATATATATACTGAATATATATGATATATAAATCATATTTTATATTCTGGAAGTAAGTAAATCATGATATAAGTAATAATAATGTCAATAACAACAAGTCAAAACACCTACGATAAAAGAAACGATTTTACCCAAAACGCTTCTTTAACATGGAATTTACAAAAGAACGGGTAATATAATGTCATAAGTGAACCATATATGATATCATAACAATGAATATGATTCTTTAATAAGTCAATGACATTATTTAAACCATTATACAGGAGCTTCGGACACGTACAAAGCAAATCGGACCTAAGGTAAGGGAAATATCACAATCTCATTTTTATTCGAGATTGTTTATACTTTGGCATTTACTGGGGTGTATTTTATCATCCAAATCCATGTTTCCTCAATATGTAATATTATTTCCATCCACCTACAATTTTTTAAATCCAATTTTACCCTTCGGTGAGTTTTTAGTAAAAGATATGAAAGGAATCTTTTGTCGTTTTTCGTACGAGGTACTTTTTGACTTTTCCGACAAAAGTACGAAGAATGTTTTTTTTAACTTATACGGCATGAATGGATTTTTAAAACATTATTTCCAAGAAGCTTCCTTTACAAGTTTTCAAGTTTATTTTTAATCAACTTCTTTTAGTTTTAAATTGTAAGACATGTTAAGAAAGGAAAATGTTTTTGAAGAAGAAAGGATATTTTCCTCAAGAATGGAGTTCAAGTATTTTATCAAAATTATTTTCCATCTAAGATAATAAAAGGGTTCTGTTTTTATCCCTATTATTACATGGATTTGATTATGTTGTGATGGAAATATTTTTATGAATTCCTTTATCTTATATGAATTGTTTTATGATGTCATGTTGTTTAAGAATCCCATTTTTATTACATGGGTTATGCGATGATGTATGATTTATGATTATGTGGAACACATAAGAAAGGATTCATTATAAGATGGGTGGGACCTATATCTCCCTCCAATGCATTGGGTAAAGATTTTATATCTCATGAGATAGACATGGCTGGAATGGTAGGTTATACCAGTTCAGTGAAACAGGACTGAAACGAGGGTTACTCGATTCAGAAAGGGACTTTGTCCACTAAGATAGTCTTGGCAATGAGTCTTGACTAACAAGAAATGATTCTCTATGATTATGTGTGAATGCCACAAAGTTTCATGTTTTAAGTTATGATTATTGTGATTACATTTCACTACCATGATTTATCCCATGTTATGAAATTATGCTCTCTTTTGCAGGTTATGATTTCCAAAATGTTATGTTCTTATGAATACGATGTGATTGACATTTCTTTTGTTTACCCTTACTGAGCATTTGAGCTCACCCTTTTATGTTTTCTTTTCCCCAGGATATAAAGAAAGGTTTTAGGTAAAAAAAACGGGGGTAAGATCTTTATGGGAGATATTGAAGATCTTTCACCAAGTTTAGAAGATTACGTTCCGAGTTTCCAAAGACACTAAACTATTACGATCCTTGTGTGTGTGTTTTTGTTATGTACTAAGTATTCCGCAAATGTAATGTAATGTCCATGTACGTCAAGATACGGGTCTCTACAGTTGGTATCAGAGGAAAGGTTTAGTCAACCTTTGGAAACTAGGATGCGAAAACGTTAGTGAGATCCCTAGAGATATTTCTAAGGTATGTCTAGGGATGTCTCTAAGGTTAAGTATACGTATAGGTTATAGTCCTAGAATTGCTCTAACGATCTTAGAATTTAACCTAATATGTTAGATATTGAGGTTACTACCCCTTTATTATGTTGTTTTCCCTAGCATGATTTTTGCCTCTCACACTATTCTTTTGGGGTTTTAGACGATGGCTGGAACCCGAAGGAACCGTGTTGATCAATGCAATGGACAATGCAATGATTGTCCCCCTGAGCAACCAAACGATATGGGAGATGGAATGCAAAATCTTGTAGCCATGCTCACACAACTTTCTCAAGCTATGAATCATGCAGGACTTCCAAACGAGCAAAGGAAGGAGCAACATTCTGTTGAATCCTTCATGAGGCAGTGTCCGCCTTCTTTCAGTGGGTCTACTGATCCATTAGTTTCTGAACAATGGATTAGTAATACTGAAAAGATATTTTCAGTTCTTCAATGTTCTGAACATGATAAAGTCATCTTACCAGTATATCATTTGGAAGGTGAAGCTGATCAATGGTGGAATCTTATCAAGAATACGAGACAAAGAGATGAAATTGATTCCATGGAATGGGACGAGTTCAAGAAATTGTTTTTCAGTAAGTACTTCCCTCGTATTCTTCGAACAAAGATGGAAAAGGAGTTTCTTGAGCTGAAGCAGAAGGATGAGGAATCTGTTGGTATATACGAAGCGAATTTTACAAGACTTGCAAGGTATGCATCTGGCATTATCATCCAACCTGAAAGTAAAGTTGATCGATTTTTCAGTGGCTTAAAACCAAGTCTTCGAAGGGCATTAGCTATAAGAGACTTCAGTAGCTATGAAGAAATTGTGCGTTGTGCTATCAAGGTAGAAATGGAAGTTGGTGTTACATATCCATCTCATGGTTTTGACAAGAAACGAAAGATGGAGTTCAAGGAGAAATCTCAGAATAATGGTGAAAAGAAGATGAATGTTTCCTTATGCACAAAGTGTGGAAAGAAGCATGGTGGAGATTGTCTTAAAGGGACTAGAAAATGTTTTAAGTGTGGAAATGAAGGTCATCGAGCAGCTGAGTGTCGAAGTAATGGAAAAAGGGATTCTAATGAAGTGAATAAAGCAAACACTATAGAGAACGCACAACCAACACTTCAATGCTTCAAGTGCAAGGAGATGGGACATTATGCCAATAAATGCCCTAATCCAAGGGTTAGTGATGATCGACATGAGCAACCGCTTAAGGCAAAGGACAAAGGGAAGTCACATGCGATCACTATTGGCAATGTTGAATATGACAACGATGTGGTGGAATGATTAAGTTTTTATGTAATGGGATTCCAAAATAATGTTGTATCATGGAATATTGGAATATTTATGTATTGGTCTAATGTGGTATTCAAAGTGATTGAGATATTATGCGCATAATGAAGGGAAAATGAGAAAATAAAATGTTTAACAGTATTCATGAGCTCATGATTGATATAAGGACTAAGTGATATCATGGTTTGAGTATATAGAATTTTGAGGATTTTGGTATATGGAAAGTGTTAACTTTTAACTGCATTAATGTTTTCACTAAGGTTCAATGGGTATTCATTTTTCAAGAGAATACATGATTAAGGCCTTCTAATGTTTGGAATGTGACCAACAAGACATATCTCATGATATACGAGGATCAATGATGGTATTAACATGCTTGTTATATGAACTCTTTGGTAATCATTTTCACTATAATATGAGATTAGACAGAAGTATTATGGATAAGCCTAAAGATTGGAATGGACTATGTTGGACATAAGTTAGTATTGTTTAAGTATTAAAGTTTTTTTTCGATATTATTGATGGCATGTTATAGTAATGTAGCTTTAGAAAAAGGACAACCTGCAGGACGGGCCACAGCCTATCGCTTCGGACAAGGCTGTGGGAATCGAACCCACAATCGAAGTGCGACTGGCCTTTATCGCCTACCACTGGCCTACAGGAAGTCCCTGTTTAGTAGAAACTAGTTTTATTATATTAAGCAGTATGATATATGAAGTATAAGTCCATTTTAGGAACTATATATGATTAATCTCACTATAGATCGACTTATGTATATAAATTTTTGCTAACCTTTTGTTTGAGACAGATGGAATGACCCGTCATTCTATCACATGATCTGCTAACACTTCACGAATAACAAATTCAACTTCATTTATTTAAGAGATGAAGTGGAAATTGTTCTAGGCATGAACAATAGTGAGATTGTACCAAAATAAAGAAAGTATTTATTCCAATTCAAATTTTCAACTTTAGGGAAATGATCTTGAAAACCAAAAATGTTGTCCTAGTGATCTTATACCTGATGAATCGGATGGTACCTTAGATCGTCACAAATTTATGGATTTGTGATTATTGGCTTTTCCATAGCCATGTTCTCTACCACTCTCCATCAGAACATGATGGTTAGATTTCTCTTCCATATCCATATTTTCACCTATGTGGAAACCCAATGATTAGTTTATTTGGGTAACCGTTACGTTTCATACTTTTGTTTTTAAAGATTGGTTTTGATATTCCTTTTTACGATGTGGGTTTCTATTAAAGAAACTTTCAAATAGTAAACCATTTATAACCCCGACGAATTTTGAGGGCGAAATTCATTTTAAGGGGGGTAGAATGTAACAGCCCAAGATTTTATAAAAAAATATTCTTTTTAATTTTATTAATGTCTTGTGTTGTACGCTACACCAAAAGGATCTTGCACAACACGCATCCTTGACTTGCCTTGCATTACACGCAATCGCGACCTTCCTCGATAGCGTGTGTAATACGCAATACCGAGTTTCACTAAACAACGATATGCTATTAAAATATTATTAAAACTAGCCGGTATGAATAGTAATAACCACTTTTTAAAATTCTGTAAATCTTATTTTTCAAAATGAACTTTATTTTTGGATTCGGAGTATCGAATTTAGCCTAAGGTGAAATTTTGGTACATTTCGGATAACTTTCATATTCTGATGAATAGTGAAAATTACTAAATTATAATTAAAAAACAACTTTTTTAATCGAAATAATTAATAGTGATAAATTATTAATTGGAGTAGTTTTAAAGTATATTTAGAATATATTTTTACAATTTAATACAATGTTGGTCATTGGATGTAATTGCACATTTAAACCAGACATAAACAAGTGTCAATCTTTTGATAGATATTGTTTCTTAAAAACACGCTATTTGTTTTAACAGCGGGATTTAATTATAAAATTAATTAATGCAACTTCTATGTTATGAATTTGGTAAAATAGACTTCATTTTTGAATTCGGAATATGAAATATAGCTTAGGATGAAATTTTGGCATTTTTCTGAAAACCTTCATTTTTTGATGAATAGTGAAACTACTAAGTGGTAGTTAAAAAACTGAATTTTTCATAAAACTTAATTTTACCGCTTCTGTGAATGGAATTTCAAAAATCCGAGTGACACGGTTGATGTCAGTAAGTAAAATGTGGTTCAATGAGATGAAAATAATTTTTGGTGAATAGAAACTTTTTACTTTTATTTACCACGGTTAAAAGTAAATAGGGTAATTAAGGGTAAGAATGATATTAATATTACCCTAACACATGTCCTTATTCTATTGGAAAAGTTTATCTCGACCAAAAACAACCTTAAGTGTAAAATATTATCATTTAGGCCCACTTGGATTAGATTAGGACATTTATTACTATTTAATTCAAAGAAGAGTTAAAAGAGTTAAAATCAAAGTTTATTCACTAAAACATTTTTAATATGGGGTTATACATAAGATAAATTCGACTATAAATATTAATTAGAAATCTAAAAATATTTCCTACATAATGATAGTTTATTTATAATTTTTAGACTTTAAATAAATTAATTTATTTATGACACAACGATGATGCAGTAATTACCCTTTTAAGGAAATATTAACATAATTGATGTTATAAATACTCAAATGAATGTAATTTGAGACTTTTTATGAATTAAACTAATTTTATAGGTTAGTATGATATATTAGTGTTGATTTAATCAACTTGGTTCGAACATATAATTCTGTTATGACTTTCACAAAAATCATATATCAAATAGTGTCAAAATTGACACAAAATAGTTTTTAAATCAAATATTATATTATTAATTGTTATTTTATTCCTAAAAATCTAAGGTTCGGCCAAATGACTTAGATAAGGATATATATATTAATAATAAACAATTTGGGGTTCGTTTGGCATGTTATAGTAAGTGTATTAACCATATAGTGAAAGAAAACAAAAAGACACGGTAAAAGTTAAATTATTTAACTTAGAGTTAAATCTAATTGATAAGGTTAAATTAATAACCTAAACTTGTCTAAATCATATTGGTTGATAGGATTTCGACCCATACCCACTTTAGCTTCGAAATAAGACCCTTTGGAACCATTATAAACCGATTTTTACTTTAATATAATATAATATTTTGAGATATTCCTAAGGTGCCCCTCTCCTCCCTTATAAAAGGGCACCTCCTCCCCCTCCTCCTCACACCAATTTGAGCACTCAAGCTCGGCCAACCCCTGCCAAAATCTCTTCTCCACTTCCCTAGCAACATCCTAGAGGTTCTGGTCTTCCTCAAAGACCAATTTTAGTGCCCTGAGAGGAGGTCTCAAAGAGGCGCTTCAAAGAAGAGGTAATTACCGTTACCAATTCTTTCATCTTTATTTATTCTTCCACTTATTCTTCTTAGGTTGTTTCATTATAAAGTAATAACATAAGTATCACTCATATACTGATATGTTATTATAAGTATGAAACAACCCTATTTCACCATCTATCTATCCTACGGAAAAAGAAATCACCGCGCGTGCGTACGTACGGAATACCGTCTCCACGCCGTGGTGTAATCTATTTTCCACCACCACCTTACATGGATGGGTATAATGGTGTAAAGAATAACTATACATAGTTATTACAACATCATATTGATTCTGATATATTGTATAATCCACTCCGATTCAATTCAATGATATCATCGCTCGTGCGTACGTACGGACTACCGTCTCCACGACGTGATGAGATTCATTCTCCATGTTAACCATTTAAGAATGATTATAAAGTATATATAAGAAATAATAATGAAATATATGACATTATAAAGCTACTGGATTTATGTATATATATATATGTATGTCATCTACTTACTTCCATTCAAGACAATAGGGAAAGGAAAACAGCGTTCATGCGTACGTACGGACTACCGTCTCCATGAACGGTGTTTTTCATTTCATTTATCTATCTATTATATGTATATATATATATATACTGAATATATATGATATATAAATCATATTTTATATTCTGGAAGTAAGTAAATCATGATATAAGTAATAATAATGTCAATAACAACAAGTCAAAACACATACGATAAAAGAAACGATTTTACCCAAAACTCTTCTTTAACATGGAATTTACAAAAGAACGGGTAATATAATGTCATAAGTGAACCATATATGATATCATAACAATGAATATGATTCTTTAATAAGTCAATGACATTATTTAAACCATTATACAGGAGCTTCGGACACGTACAAAGCAAATCGGACCTAAGGTAATGGAAATATCACAATCTCATTTTTATTCGAGATTGTTTATACTTTGGCATTTACTGGGGTGTATTTTATCATCCACATCCATGTTTCCTCAATATGTAATATTATTTCCATCCACCTAAAATTTTTTAAATCCAATTTTACCCTTCGGTGAGTTTTTAGTAAAAGATATGAAAGGAATCTTTTGTCGTTTTTCGTACGAGGTACTTTTTGACTTTTCCGACAAAAGTACGAAGAATGTTTTTTTTAACTTATACGGCATGAATGGATTTTTAAAACATTATTTCCAAGAAGCTTCCTTTACAAGTTTTCAAGTTTATTTTTAATCAACTTCTTTTAGTTTTAAATTGTAAGACATGTTAAGAAAGGAAAATGTTTTTGAAGAAGAAAGGATATTTTCCTCAAGAATGGAGTTCAAGTATTTTATCAAAATTATTTTCCATCTAAGATAATAAAAGGGTTCTGTTTTTATCCCTATTATTACATGGATTTGATTATGTTGTGATGGAAATATTTTTATGAATTCCTTTATCTTATATGAATTGTTTTATGATGTCTTGTTGTTTAAGAATCCCATTTTTATTACATGGGTTATGCGATGATGTATGATTTATGATTATG
This sequence comes from Viscum album, assembly GCA_963277665.1. Taxonomy (NCBI): domain Eukaryota; kingdom Viridiplantae; phylum Streptophyta; class Magnoliopsida; order Santalales; family Viscaceae; genus Viscum; species Viscum album. The sequence goes on from OY728163.1 coordinate 96,826,861, forward strand.
TGGAACACATAAGAAAGGATTCATTATAAGATGGGTGGGACCTATATCTCCCTCCAATTCATTGGGTAAAGATTTTATATCTCATGAGATAGACATGGCTGGAATGGTAGGTTATACCGGTTCAGTGAAACAGGACTGAAACGAGGGTTACTCGATTCAGAAAGGGACTTTGTCCACTAAGATAGTCTTGGCAATGAGTCTTGACTAACAAGAAATGATTCTCTATGATTATGTGTGAATGCCACAAAGTTTCATGTTTTAAGTTATGATTATTGTGATTACATTTCACTACCATGATTTATCCCATGTTATGAAATTATGCTCTCTTTTGCAGGTTATGATTTCCAAAATGTTATGTTCTTATGAATACGATGTGATTGACATTTCTTTTGTTTACCCTTACTGAGCATTTGAGCTCACCCTTTTATGTTTTCTTTTCCCCAGGATATAAAGAAAGGTTTTAGGTAAAAAAAAAGGGGGGTAAGATCTTTATGGGAGATATTGAAGATCTTTCACCAAGTTTAGAAGATTACGTTCCGAGTTTCCAAAGACACTAAACTATTACGATCCTTGTGTGTGTGTTTTTGTTATGTACTAAGTATTCCGCAAATGTAATGTAATGTCCATGTACGTCAAGATACGGGTCTCTACACATATACCAAATGATGTAAAAAATAAAAAAATCCAAAATATACCACTATTAGAATCATGAGCATTGGATTAGTCCTCTACTCTCATACTTCATCCTAGTACTCATAATGAAGCATCCAAAGGTGGATTATTCCCCTTATATATAATTGTTGCCATGAAGTCTTCTTGGGTACCAAGGTTGGCCCGAGTAGGGTGAGAGATATACTTAGTAGGCCACCACTAATGGTGTCTAGATAAATTCAGTCTATACATATAAAATGAGCAGTTTGTAGGTACATAATAAATATAAAGAAATAAATAGATAAAACATGTCAGTTCGGCTTCCTCGTGATACCTGGTTGACACTACCTAACGCAACCTAAGCTATATGCATCTGATAAATAGTTATCCTAGAAATATATGATATGGTATCATAATGGATCCTTGTAAAATGAGAATCAATAGTGGACCGACCCCAAGCATGTTATTTTTATTGGTGGATGCATCCCTAAATTTAATAGTTTGGAATTTCATAATTTTATATATGAAATTGCTAGAAATTATAAGGTGCATCATAAGCCTATCCAAGGTGTTGGCCCATAAGATATCATTGGTCGTTATCTCTCACTATAATGTGTTTAGTTATCACCAATCATGTCATATATTAGAACATATATCTTACCTTATGTCTTAATCACAAGTCACAAAACTTACCTCATGAAATATCTTAAATCATATCAAATCTTATCTAGTATATCAGATTATTTCAGTCATATATATAATTATGTCTGTCTAAGTCTAAACAAGATTATAATCGATTATCTATGTGTAATTATGGTTATTAACACATTCTGAAATTTTTTGTACTATAATATAGACATAACATCTAAAATTATCTAAGTATGTGTCACTGACACCGACAGAAGAACTGAGACACCGACAGAAAAATGACTCATTGATGCATCGAGTCACCGACTGATGTCTCACCGATAGAAAAATGAGTCACTGACTAATGTCTCACCAATAGAAAAATGACTCACTGACTGATGTATTGCTGACAGTATGACTCACCGACTGATATCTCCCAACAGGATGACTCTCCGACTGATGTCTCACCGATAGGAAAACTCACTGATAGAATGACTCACTGATAGGATGACCCACCGATAGACTAACTCACCGACAGAAGATTCACCAATAGACTGTTTAAATTTGAATTTATGAAAATTATTCCTGACAGTCATATTTGAGTCATTTAATAATACTGACATATTTAATGATTTTTTGTAGGAGTTTTAGTAGACAGTAACAGGTATGATAAACCTATGCACATGGAAAGAAAATTCTCTTTTTCAGACCTTAAGAATAAAAAACATTTTAAAGAGAGAAGTAATAGAGAAGTGTGGTGTGCCCATGTGATAGACATCCAGAAATAACATATGTAACTCTCATGCAACCACTATGAACTCAAGAAAAAAAGAATAACACATGAGGAAATCTTAATCAAGTTGTACATTGAATTGAAAAACTACTTCAGCATATCAAAGAAGGAGAAGAATATACCTACAGAACCATATGTATACCTGGAATCCAGGATAAGACACTCTGTTTTGTGTCAAATTTCAGAAGAGGACTCAAACCTCATCTCAGATACATTTAAAGAGTCCAGAGCTACATATCAAGACACACAAAGCCTTCTAAATCCTTTCTCATATTTATTTTCTCTATTGTGTGATTTTTTACACACTTTTGAGCAATGTGTATATCTTTATGTAAAGCACACACTGTATTCTATATCAAACTGAAGGATTCAAGATATCCTTCCACTCATACCTTCTTACACCTTTTTAACTCCCACAGATAAGTGTGGAATAGGTCCTTGTGGGACCTTGTAGTTTGAACCCACGAAGAACTGTGGTAGAGGTCTTGTGACCTGGAAAACATGTGTGCTATTGTGAACCTGGATCTAGGGTGTGGATCTAACTATTTATTAATTTAAACTTCTTGGTGGTAGGTGATCACCAAGTGGAGAGGATTAAGTCTCTTCTTGAGACTGAACCTCTTGTTTCATTTCTGTTGTGCTTTTACTTTTAGTTTTACCCTGTTTTATCACATATTTCATAAAACTAAATTGAAAACTAATAGTTAGTCTTATAAAGTTTTTATAACAATATATACTTATTAGGTTAGTTTCAAAAAAAAATTTAATTATCAAATTGATATAACCGATAACTAATCATTGTTTGAGAAATTAATCGAACAGTCAAGATCTTATAAATTCACTACTGGATAACTGCTCAATTGAATTTTAAATTTGGGGGAATTTCAAATAATACATTTCAGTAGAATTTTTTATAGGAACTCAATTCACCCCCCTCTTGAGTGTCTTACTCAGACCAATATTTGGTATTATAGGAGTTTTTAAAATCCCTAGTTTCAAAAATTTTAATCTTTTTTTTCAACGGTGATTTTAATTGTGTTTTAAATAACTCAAAATTTATTTCAGTTCTAAATTTTTAGTTCTCTAAATATTTATAACTTATTCTTTATTATGGATAATAGATTGGAAGGTGCTACTATAAACAGACCTCCATTATTTATTGGAAAAAATTTTGCACAATGGAAAATTAAAATGGAAATGCACTTAGAAAGTATGGGTTTTGAAATTCAGTATTCAATTTTAGATGAATATATGATTCTTGATACTAGTAGAACTACTTTGGATGACCTAACTAAGAATTTTTATAATAATAATTTCAAATCCATGAATGCCTTACATTGTTCTTTAGGAGATGAATAATTTAAAAAAAATTATGTAAAACAGCCCATGGAATTTGGGATACTTTTTCTGTTTCACATGAAGGAACCTCTAGTGTTAAGGAAATGAGACTTAACACATATATCATTAAATAAGATAACTTTAAAATCAAGTATTATGAGCCTATTTATGACATGTATCTCAGGTTTAATGAAATAGTGAACATTATAATCTCTCTGGGAAGAGATGTTACTACCAAAGAAAAAATTATGAGGATTCTCATATGCTTACCTAATATATGGAGAGTAACTTCTATCTCCATTAGAGAATCATGTGACATCAGCAAACTATATGTTAAAGAACTCATTAGAAAACTGATGATGTATAAGGAAGATCTAAAAGTCAATAAGGAATAGGATGAACCTAAGAGAAATTATGTAGCCTTCAATACTACTACCTCGAAGAATAAGGAAAATGATAAGGTTCTAGCCATTTTTGAAAGCCCCAGTAATGATGAATGAACATCAGATAGTGATGAAGAGATGGATTAGCTATCCAGATGATTCAAGAAATTCTATAGGAAGAATAAGTAATAAGTTATTCAAGAATCCAAATTATAAAGGAAGATATGAGAACAAGGGAAACTAGAAAAATGACTAGAAAAGAAATAAAAACTCAGAGGAGATTGTCTACTATTAATCACTACTATAAAAACAGGTATTTGCGACGGGCTATTTGCGACGGGATCCCGTCGCAAATAGCCCGTTGCTGAAAACGTCGTCGCAACTACACTTATTTGCGACGGGCCCGTCGCTAAAGCCTTTTTTTGCGACGGGCATTCTCCCCGTCGCAAATAGTATTCCGTATTTTTGTAAAAAAATTTTAAAACAGTTTTTGCGACGGGACCCGTCGCAAATAGCTTTTGCGACGGTTCCGTCGCAAAAACTCTTTTTTAAAAAAATAAAAAAAAAATTAATAATACTAGTATTTGCGACGGGAGTCGGGACCCGTCGCAAATACTATTTATAGTATTTGCGACGGGTCCCGTCGCAAATACTTTTTTTAAAAAAAAAATAAAAAACTATTAATAATACTAGTATTTGCGACGGGCATAGTATCCCGTCGCAAATACTATAAAAAAAATAAAAAAAATAAATTATTAATAAATTATTTTAATTAATATAATAATAGAATTATAATTTACAAATGAAAATAATAAATTATTTTAATTACTATAATAATAGTAGAATTATAATTCAAAAATGAAAATAATAGAATATTAATAAATAATTTAATTAATATAATAATATTACAATTATAATTCATAAATAAAAAAAATATTAATAAGTTATTTTAATTAATATAAAAATAATAGAATTATTTTACATTCAAATATTAAAATAATTCAAGTATTACAAAAAAAATAATTAAATTATAATATTATAAAATTTTAATATATATATAAAATTTTAATATATATATAAAATTTTAATATATATATAAAATTTAATATTATAAAATATAAATAATATTATTATTCATATTAATATTGTTATTTAAAAATATAATATTATTAATATTTTATAATGAGACAGAAACTACGAATAGAAAAAAAAAATATTTTGATTTCACAAATTTTATAACAGAAATACAAACTCTAATCTGAAGGAGGGGGGAGGGGGAGGTGGGGGATCTGTAGATGGTGGTGGAGGAAACTCCATCCCTAAAGCATGAGTGAGTCGGCGCATGTACTCCATCTGCTCCTGATGCTGCTGCTGCCACCGACTCGTCTGCTCCTCGTACAGCTGCTGTTGGCGTCGACGCTCCTCCTCATGTTGCTGACGCATATGCTCCTGCTCCTGTCGGAGACTCTCTATCTGTGCAGTCTGAGATCGCAACTGATCCTCATACTGTGTAGAAGAAGATGCACGAGCTCCTCTCGAGCTGGACGCCGACATCGCAGCACTGCCATAATAATCTCCGGGAGTCAGTCGAGAGCCGATACCAACTACCCGGCCCTTCTCGAAGGCATACTGGGTGGCCTGCATCCATGCCGCCTCATCAAACTGACGGGCAGTGGTCTGATCTGATGACTCGGCCTGACTCTCAGGCCGGGCCTGTGCCTCTGCGGCCTCATATGATGCTGACGATCACCTCTGAGCTCCCCAGTAGCAGGATCACTATACATCCTCCGATATATGTCGTACTCTGTAATATCGGGGTGCTCGACAGCCTATAAGAATAAAAAAACTGTTAATATTTATAGTTATATAAAATATTTATAAATAATGTACGTACCAGATGCTGTCTATGAGTACTGAAAGAACGACTCCCAGCTCGATGAGTCACCTCCTGTCTCCCCCGATTCTGCCTCCCCACCGATGATCTCCTCTGAAAGGCACCACTCAACCAGTGCGCACATAATCCATCCCATACATGGGATGAAATATACTCTGGTTGGTGTGCTCTACATGACTCCTCAAAATCTGACACTCCTGCTTTCTTCATCGCAGCTTTTCTTAAATTGTGCAAAAACTGACGAAGACGATCACGCATGGCCACCTACCATGCCTCGTGGATGGCGTCACGCATGGTATCCTCGATCGGATACCATAAACCCTACAAATAAATCAAAATATCAAGTTAGAAATGAAATAATTTTCAAAATAAAAATTATTTATTTACGTACGTACCAACCAATGGCCGAACATGGCCTGCTGCACATCAATGGGAATCTGCTCCCATGTGGTCCACGGCTGAGAGAAATAGTTGCGCAAAATAGCGCTGCCCTGTCCGACTGCTATATGCAGAAAACTGAAAAAATAATAAACATTTATTATGTGAATAGATTAATGAAATCTTAGTCAAATCCACAGGTTATTACACAGGTTATCACACCTCCGTGTGCATGGATCAAACCCAAGACGTGGACGTTGCTCGGGGACGGGGTCAGGAATCATCAATCGTGCAAGACCGCGCCCCCTCCGCGTACTCCCTGGAGCGCCTGCAGGCTGAGGGTCATCTGTCAGCAACTCATCTGCATCAAAAGTCAGGTCAGCATCCGCCAACACACGAAATGTGGCGTCGTCCATCTGAAACAGAAAATGTTAATGTTAGAAAATAATTGATAATTACTATTATATATACATATATACATATTATGATTGTATATAAATACCATGAAATGCTATCAGTGTTCATCTTCATCATCATATTCATATATTTCAATGTCATCTTCATATTCCTCCTCAACATCATCGATATCCATTCGAGTTACAGTTGCTTCATCTCTTACCGTTTCAAATTCATATGTGACATCATTAACATCATCGTCATCACCGACTCTTAAATGTGGGGTGTCGTCATCGATACTCATGTCTTTTTGTAAAAAAGATTGATTTTGAGTACTCTCTTGAAAAACTTCAATTCTTTGCACATCAGTGAAAGCACATTCACTTTGACTAAACTGATTGTCTCGAATTTTGATTTTTATTACACTCCACCAATCAGTCAAGTCTCTTGATGTTGCACAGTACTTTGTATAATAAACTTGATATGCCTGTTGAGCCAATAAGAATGGTTCATTTACTGCGAGAACACTTTTACATTTAATATCGATGATTCCATGAGTCGGATGAACACGCACGCCTCTCTCTGTATCCAACCACCGACATTTGAACATGGTTATGTAATATTGTCCAAGATAACAGAGTTCAATGATTTCATCAAGTATGCCATAAAAGTCAACTTCATTTTCTCGATGATGAGATCCTCTCAAGCTAACTCCACTGTTCATTGTTTTTTTCGATTCCCCATATGCATGTGTGTGGAATCGAAATCCATTCACCACATATGCATTATAAGTTTTAACAAGTTTGGAAGGTGGGTTACTCAATACACACAGCCGTTTGTCAATTTTATCAGCATGTCGAGACACCTGAAGATTTGTGAAATAATTATCAATATAGTAAACTATACATTGAATGAGTTGCTAAAAGATAAAGAATTTATGTTACCAGTTTTTGAAATCACTGAGAGAAATTTTTCAGTCGACGTTCTTCGAGAGCAGCTGCTGTAATTTGTGGAATTTGTTTCTTGATATGATTATCATACAACCTATAAAAATCAAAGTTATTTACTGTAACATAAATGATAGAATAAGTGATATAAACACTTACAGTACAACTGATGTCATCTCTTCACAGTTAAGCAGAACATACGTATGAGCTCTATGATGTTCATCATCTAAAAGCCAGCGTTCAGAAACTCCACCAAAACCAAGCTCTGACTGGTTGAAAATAGATAATTAATTGTCGATTTCATCAATATTCTTCTCATTCCGTCCCATTCGGTTGTGTTTTGAAGGATACTCAGATTCAAAATAATGGGAGCAGAAAAAAGATATTTCCTCTTGCAAATAAGCTTCTGCAATAGATCCTTCAACAGATGCTTTGTTGCGTACTTTTCTTTTCAATTTTTTCATGCATCTTTCAAATGGGTACATCCATCGAAACTGTACCGGACCTCCACATTTGGCTTCATATGGAAAATGTAACATCAAATGTTCCATTGAGTCAAAGAAAGACGGCGGAAATATTTTTTCCAGTTTACATATAATTACAACAACATCTTTTTCAAGTTTTCCTAGAGCATCATAATCTGCCGTAGCCGCACAAATTTCCCGAAAAAAATGAGACATGTCTGTTATGGAATCCCAAATCACAGAATTCAACAGACCTCTTAATCCAATGGGTAGAAGTCTCTCCATTATAACATGACAATCATGACTTTTTAATCCAGTAATATGACCATTCTTTACACATCTACCCAAATTGGAAGCATAGCCATCTGGAAGTCTCAAATCTGCAATCCACTGACAAAATAATAAACGGTTTTCTTTAGACAGTGTATAAGCTGCTTTTGGTTTCAGTAACCTTTCTGTTCTGACATTCTCAAATAGTTCTAATTCTGGACGCCTGCAAATTTGGGCAAGATCTAAACGTGCATTTACATTGTCTTTGCTCTTTCCTGGCGTATCCAAAACTGTATGAAACAAATTATCAAAACAGTTCTTCTCAATATTCATGACATCTAACATGTGTCGGACCAACAAATCAGACCAATATGGCAAATCCCAAAATATGCTACGTTTAATCCAATTGTGTTCTTTCCCAAAACCAGAAATTTTCTGTTGGTTTATTGTGGGACCAAAAGTGATGGGAGGTAATGAAAATACAACCGATTTTAACTCTGAACCTAATAGCATTTTTGGAGGTCCATCCCTTTCAGCTGTTCCTTTTCTGAAATGAGATCTGTTTCTGCGAAAAGGATGATCAGCTGGAAGAAATCTGCGATGACAGTCAAAATAACAAGGTTTCATTCCATGAATGAGCATAAATGCTTTGTTCTCTCCCATACAGTAAGTACATGATTTCTGACCATGTGTACTCCAGCCAGATAACATCCCATAAGCCGGGAAGTCACTTATTGTCCACATCAATGCTGCTCTCAGTATGAAATTTTGTTTCGTTGTAACATCATATGTACTGACACCAGTACTCCACAATAAATTTAATTCATCAATCAATGGCTTCAAATAAACATCAATATTTTTCTTCGGATGTCCTGGAATTAGTAAAGTCAAAAAGATATATGGCTCCTTCATCAACATCCATGGAGGTAAATTATACGGAGTTAAAAAAACAGGCCAACATGAATATTGACTACCATAAGATCCAAACGGACAGAAACCATCAGTGGAAAGGCCCAGTCGAACATTTCTAGCTTCTAAAGCAAATGATGGATGCACTCTATCAAAATGTTTCCATGAATCACCATCGGCTGGATGATTCAAGCTTTTATCGGTTGAACTATTCTCTTTATGCCATGACATCATTGTCGTTGTATTCTTAGACATGAATAAACGCTGAAGTCTGGATGTAAGCGGAAAATATCTCAACTGTTTTACAGGAATCAAACCAGACTTCCCGTGTTGTCCTTCTTTATATCTCAGTTGCCCACATGTGGGACAACTATCCAACGACTCATTTTCCCCTGAATATAAAATTCAGTCATTTGAACATGCATGAATCTTCTGACAAGTAAGTCCCAAATTTCGAACCAACCTCTTACTTTCATAGTAATTTGCAGGTAAAACATTTCCTTCGGGTAACAGTGTTTTCAGCAAAGAAAATATCTGGTCAAAACAGGTGTTTGACATTCCGTTATCTGATTTGATAGCCATAAATTTTGCAACTGTTTGTAATTTGCTCATCTTGCAGCCAGGATATAATGCATCCTCAGCAGACTTCAACAACTCATAAAATTCAGACGGTCCCAACTCAGGATTTGAAGCTATATCAGCCGGAGTTTCTGTATGTTGAACAGATGAACCTGCAACATCATGTACTAAATCTTGAAACTGGGATGGATCCGGAATCAAGTTGGTATCACCTGCTCTGGAACTGCGTTCACCGTGTTGATACCAAAAAACATAATCTGCTTGAAAACCAAAACGCAAGAGATGTTCCCCCACTTTGTCAAACGTGTCAAACGTTCTCAATGCACATTTTCTACAAGGGCATTTTATCTTTCCTTCTGAAACAAATTCTAGATTTGATGCCGCAAATGATAAAAAACTCTCCACATCCTCTATATATACTGGATTTAAACCAGAACCATTTGGATTTCTACATTGATTTATCCATATGCGGTCATCTAATAATGACTGTTGACGACCTCGTTGTTCCGTATTTTTCTATAAAATATAAAAGCATTACTGGTTTTGAATAATTTGTTAAAAAAAACACAAGCAAGGATTGAATATATTGAGAATAAAGCAAAACCTGTTACAAATATTGATAATTTTAATATTATATTGATTTTTTATTTTTTTAATAATACTAATATAATTTTTTTCATAAATATTAATTATATAATAATAACATCATTACATTATTAGTATATTTTATTATTAATATTAAAATAATATAATTTTCTATATTATATACAATTCTCCTTTCATCTGTGTGTTTCACATTCTGTCTCCACATGTAATATTGGCATTCACTTTCACCTCTCCATTGGCGAGTAGGTTGATAATTTTGAAAAAGAATGCCAATATTACATGTGGAGACAGAAAAAACACAGAAGAAAAGAGAATTGTATATAATATAGAAAATTATATTATTTTAATATTAATAATAAAATATACAAATAATGTAATAAGGTAATTATTCCAAATTATTGGTAAGTATTTCAAATTATTGGTAATTATTCCAAATTATTGGTAATTATTCCAAATTATTGGTAATTATTCCAAATTATTGGTAATTATTCCAAATTATTGGTAGTTATTCTTAATTTTTGGTAGTTATTCCTAATTATTGGTAAATATTGGTAATTATTGGTAAATATTGGTAATTATTGGAAAATATTGGTAATTATTGGTAATTATTAGAAAATATTGGAAAATATTGGTCATTATTGGTAATTATTGGTGATTATTGGTAATTATTGGTGATTATTGGTAATTATTGGTGATTATTGGTAATTATTGGTGATTATTGGTAATTATTGGTGATTATTGGTAATTAATACTAATTATTGGTAATTAATACTAATTATTGGTAATTAATACTAATTATTGGTAATTAATACTAATTATTGGTAATTAATAATCATTATTACTAATTATTGGTAATTATTACTAATTATTCCTAATTAATACTAATTATTCCTAATTATTCCTAATTATTACTAATTATTGTTAATTATTACTAATTATTGTTAATTATTACTAATTATTACTAATTATTTCTAATTATTACTAATTATTTCTAATTATTACTAATTATTGCTAATTATTAGTAATTATTGCTAATTATTACTAATTATTGCTAATTATTATTAATTATTGATAATTATTAGTAATTATTGATAATTATTGGTAATTATTACTAATTATTGTTAATTATTGGCAATTATTGTTAATTATTACTAAATATTGGTAATTATTACTAAATATTGGTAATTAATACTAATTATTGGTAATTAATACTAATTATTGATAATTAATACTAATTATTGGTAATTAATACTAATTATTGGTAATTAATACTAATTATTGGTAATTAATACTAATTATTGGTAATTAATAATCATTATTACTAATTATTGGTAATTATTACTAATTATTCCTAATTAATACTAATTATTCCTAATTATTCCTAATTATTACTAATTATTGTTAATTATTACTAATTATTGCTAATTATTACTAATTATTACTAATTATTACTAATTATTTCTAATTATTACTAATTATTTCTAATTATTACTAATTATTTCTAATTATTACTAATTATTGCTAATTATTAGTAATTATTGCTAATTATTACTAATTATTGCTAATTATTATTAATTATTGATAATTATTAGTAATTATTGATAATTATTAGTAATTATTGATAATTATTGGTAATTATTACTAATTATTGTTAATTATTGGCAATTATTGTTAATTATTACTAAATATTGGTAATTATTACTAAATATTGATAATTAATACTAATTATTGGTAATTAATACGAATTATTGGTAATTAATACTAATTATTGGTAATTAATACTAATTATTGGTAATTAATACTAATTATTGGTAATTAATACTAATTATTGGTAATTAATACTAATTATTGGTAATTAATAATCATTATTACTAATTATTGGTAATTATTACTAATTATTCCTAGTTAATACTAATTATTCCTAATTATTCCTAATTATTACTAATTATTGTTAATTATTACTAATTATTGTTAATTATTAATAATTATTACTAATTATTTCTAATTATTACTAATTATTTCTAATTATTACTAATTATTTCTAATTATTACTAATTATTGCTAATTATTAGTAATTATTACTAATTATTACTAATTATTACTAATTATTGCTAATTATTATTAATTATTGATAATTATTAGTAATTATTGATAATTATTGGTAATTATTACTAATTATTGGTAATTATTGGCAATTATTGTTAATTATTACTAAATATTGGTAATTATTGGTAATTATTAATAATTAATACTAATTATTGGTAATTAATACTAATTATTGGTAATTAATACTAATTATTGGTAATTAATACTAATTATTGGTAATTAATACTAATTATTGGTAATTAATACTAATTATTGGTAATTAATACTAATTATTGGTAATTAATACTAATTATTGATAATTAATACTAATTATTTGTAATTAATACTAATTATTGGTAATTAATAATAATTATTACTAATTATTGGTAGTTATTACTAATTATTCCTAATTAATACTAATTATTCCTAATTATTACTAATTATTACTAATTATTGTTAATTATTCCTAATTATTACTAATTATTGGTAATTAATACTAATTATTGGTAATTAATACTAATTATAGGTAATTATTACTAATTATTGTTAATAATTGGTAATTATTACTAATTATTGTTAATTATTCCTAATTATTACTAATTATTGGTAATTAATACTAATTATTGGTAATTAATACTAATTATAGGTAATTAATACTAATTATTGGTAATTATTACTAATTATTACTAATTATTCTTAATTATTGATAATTATTGATAATTGTTCCTAATTATTAGTAATTAAATGAATAATTATCAATAATTAGAAATAATTACCAATAATTACAAATAATAACATTATTAATATATTTTATTATTAATATTAAAATAATATAATTTTCTAATTTAAATACAATTCTTCTTTCATCTGTGCGTTTTCTATCTCCACATACAAATAATACATGTGAAGACAGCAAACACACAGATGAAAAAAGAATTGTATATATATAAAAAATTATATTATTTTAATATTAATAATAAAATAAACTAATAATGTAATAATGTTCTTATTCCTAATTATTGGTATTTATTACTAATTATTAATATTTATTCTTAATTATTAAAAATTATTACTAATTATTCCTAATTACCATTAACTATAAACAATACTAATAATTTAAATTTATTAAGTAATAAAACAATGTAAACATAATTAAATTACAACTAATTAATAATAATTGAAACTAATAAAAAATTAAAAATAAATAAAAAAATAAAATGAAGATAAATACCTTGAAAATTGATCTGTTCTGATCGTTCTTCAAAACTTTAATATCAACTCCGGAGAAAAAAATTAAACTGGAGAAAAACTCAACTCTAGAAATATAATTTTGAGAGAAGGAGAAGATAAGGAATGAGAATGAAATGAAAAAAACGGATGGGGGTATTTATAGGTTAGATTATTTGTGACGGGCCCATTTGCGACGGGATTCCCGTCGCAAATAGTATTATTTGCGACGGTACCCGTCGCAAATACCTTAGCCAACATTTATTACGGTCAACCGGTAAATAGTTATTTGCGACGGGACCCGTCGCAAATAACCCCTGCCGACATAGTATTTGCGACGGGGGAATATTCCCGTCGCAAATACCTTTTACCGCCGCCGGTTATTTGCGACGGGAATATTCCCCCGTCGCAAATAAGTTTCCCGCGATTTGGCGCGCATCGCGGGAAAACTATTTGCGACGGGGAAAGCAATCCCGTCGCAAAAGCCTAATTATTTGCGACGGGTAAATACCCATGTCGCAAATAATTTTTTAACGGGACTATTTGCGACGGGATTTATTCCCGTCGCAAATAACCCGTCACAAATACCCATTTTTCCCGTAGTGAATGTAAGAGGAGAGGACATGTCGAAGCTGGCTTTCCAAAATTAAAATAAAAAAAGAAGTATGAAAACAAAGGTAAGAAGTATAAAAAATCTATGAAATCCAACTAGAGTTTCTATAAGGATAAATATAGTGAATCACCATCATCTCATGATGAGAAATATTGCACGTAAAATATGTGTTTTATGACAAACACATCTGAGGTAACCTTAGATTCTCCTGTACATAACTCTTACTATTATTGAGATGAAAGTGATTATGAAAATATGTCAAGTGATGAACTATTTGAATACTGTAACATGATATAAGATACAAGAAATGAATTGAAAGATAAATATAAATATTTAAAGAAACATCATGATCTCATTGTAAATATTAAGACAAAACTTACTACTAAAAAGGAAAATAATGCTCAACTGCTAAAATAAAAAAAAAGAACAAAAATTTTCAAATGGGCAATTAAAGAAATATATAGAAAAGATTACCAATGAGAAAAATACTATTACTCAAATTCTTGGTAAATAGATAGCTCATAAGTACAATTCTAGTATTGGATATCATCCTGGATAGAGAAACCTATATAAAGCACATTTTGTAACTAAATCTGGAAAATCTATTTTTTACCTAAAAATCGAAATTATGCTACAAGTTCTAGTTATGGAAAATCTTTTTATACCTCTAGTTTTTCTAGACTAAATAGAGTATATTTTTCAAATATGTTACATAATGATTATAAGAAACCCATGAAGAAAATGTGGGTACTTAAAACACTAATTACTAATGTTATTGGACCTAACCAAATCTAAGTATCAAATTTTGTTTTTGTCATGATTATTTTGTAGGAAGAATGCTTAAAGATATCTTGTTAGAATATGTGGTACTTGGACAATGGATGTTCAAGACATATGGTAGGACACTATTCAATCTTCAACAACTTAATTAATATTGATGGTGGATATATCACATTTGATGATAATGCTAAAGTAAAAATAATTGGATTATGCCAGATTGGTAACTCTAACTCAGTTTTAATTTCTAAAGTACTTCTTATTGATGGATTGAAATATAATTTTCTTAGTATTTCACAATTATGTGATGATGTATTTTCATGTTAAATTTGAAAATGATGTTTTCAATTATTTTAACTCTAAAAATGAATTAGTATTTTCTGCTTTTAGAAATGAAAATGTATATGATGTTAACTTAGATTATTTAGTTTCTCAAAATGTTTCTTATTTAAGTGACTTTCATAAAGTGTCTTGGATTTGGCATAGAATATTAGGACACTGTAATTTACACTCTCTTAGAAAGCTTACTAGAAAAGTTTTAGTCAAGGATCTACCCAAACTTGAGTTTACAAATGTTAAAGTTTTGTAATGCTTTTCAAAATGGTAAACAGCACAAGATATCTTTCAAATCAAAGAAAGAAGATTCAACTTCTAAACCTTTAGAGTTGGTTCACATGGACTTTTTTGGACCATCTAGAGTTTCTAGTTTAAATGGGAATAACCATTTCTATGTTATTGTAGATGACTTTTCTAGGTATACTTGGACTTATTTCTTAACTCACAAAATTAAATCATGTACTTACTTCACAAAATATGCTAAAATAGTGGAAAATCTAAGTGTAATTAGAATAAAATCCTCAAGAAGTGATCATGGTAGTGAGTTTGAAAATCAAGACTTCGAATAATTTTGCTCACATAATGGATATAGTCATAATTTCTCTACCCCTAGGACACCTCAAAAAAATGGAGTTATAGAAATAAGAAATAGAACATTACAAGAGATAGCCAGAACAATGATTAATGAATGTGATTTATCAGTTTACTTTTGGGTTGAGGTTGTGAATATAGATTGCTACATAATTAATAGAGTTTTAATTAGACTTATACTCAAGAAGAATCTTTATGAGTTATGGAACAATAGAAAACCCAAATTTAGTTACTTCAAAGTTTTTGGTTGAAAAGTATATATCCTTAATACAAAGGAAAATCTTGATAAATTTGCATCCAAGAGTGATGAAGTAATCTTCCTAGGTTACTCAGTATCTATAAATTACTATAGAGTCTTTAATAAAATAACCAAGTGTGTGGAAGAATTTGTGCATATAAAATTTGATGAAATAGATCAACATGAACCTAAGACCTCCCTACACAACCTTGAAGATGATGTGTCAAATATGGACATAAATGAAAAATCATATAATCCTCTTGTCAAGCAATCTGTTAAATCAAACAGTTCTGGAACTTCGTCAGAATTTGGACAAGATGAACTTGAACCTATAGATGAACATGAAATTACTATCCCCTCTTTTTCTAGACCAACTAGAACCCTCAAGAACCATCATTTAGATGTTGTTGTTGGAGACTTAGATAAAGGGACCAAAACTAGAGCTTCTCTTAGAAACTAGGTTGAAAATCAAGCCTTTTTTTCAGATCTTGAACATAAAAACATCAATGATGAAATTAAAGATGAATTTCGGGTTATGGCTATGCAAGAAAAACATAATCAATTTGAAAGAAATAAATTTTGGAAACTTATGGATAAACCCAAGGACACCTTGACCATAGGCACTAAGTAGGTGTTTAGGAACAAAGTAGATGAATCTAGTAATATTGTTATAAATAAATCCAGATTGGTTGCACAAGGTTATATTCAAGAAGAAGGTATTGAATATGAAGAAACTTTTGCACCTGTTTCTATACTTGAGTCCATCAAAATCTTGTTTTCTTATACTTGCCATCTTAATTTTAAACTTTATCAAATGAATGTTAAAAGTGAATTCCTAAATTGGTATATAGTTGAGGATGTTTTTTTGAACAACCCCCTGGTTTCACAAACCCTCATTTTCGAAATCATTTTTTCAAACTAACAAAATCTTTATATGATTTAAAAAAAGATCCAAGAGCTTAGTATGATAGACTAAGTAATTTTATAATTATAAAAGGTCTTACAATAGGAATTTCTGATTCTACTCTTTTTATAAATCAAATTTCTAAAGATGTTTTAGTAGTTCAAATTTATATAGATGATATTATTTTTGTATCTTTAAGAAATTATTTATGTATTGATTTCTCTAAAATGATGCAAAATGAATTTGAAATGAGTTTGATGGGTGAACTCGAATTCTTTCTTGGATTTCAGATTTTTTCAACGTAAAGAAGGTATCATTTTGAATCAAATAAAATACACAAAATACATTTTAAAAAGATTTGGTTTTGATAGAATTAAGTTTAGTGACACTCCAATGATTACTACTTGTAATTTGGATCTTTATAAAGATAGAAAATCTATTGATCAAACCATTTACAGAGGGATGAATGGAAGTTTGTTCTACTTGACCGCTAGTGTGCCAGATATAATTTTTAGTGTGTGTATGTGTGTCTATTTTCATGATAACCCCATAAAATATCACATAAATGTTGTTAAAAGAATTTCCAAATACCTTAAACATACTATAAATTAAGGTTTGTTTTACCCTAAATTACAATCATTTGATATAGTGATTTATTATGATGTTGACTTTGGTGGATGCAAGTTAGATAGAAAGATCACCTCTGGAAAATTTCACTTCTTGGGAAATTATTTGGTTTCATAGTGTAGTAAGAAACAAAATTATGTTGCATTATCTAATTCAGAAGATGAAAAAATAGCTTCTGGTAGTTTTTGTGCTCATATTTTGTTGATGAAACACACTCTGCTAGACTATGGATATCAATTTAGACATGTACCTATAGATTGTGACAATAAAAGTGCTATTAACATTTCTAAGAACCCATTTTCTCATTATAGAACAAAACATATTGATGTAAGACATCACATTTTGAGAGATCATTATCAAAAGGGTGATATCACTTTAGAATTTATTGGCACTAAATATCAGCTTCCTGACATATTCACTAATCCATTTAACTCTGAAAGAATGAATTATATAAGACATGATCTATGAATGATTAATTTGTTAGTGTCTTATAGTCTTTCTCCTTTGTCAAAACTAAGAAACTTGTTCATGTCGACTCTGTCATGCCAACTCTATCATGCTGAAACTTCTATCATGCTGACACATTTCTCATTCTGACACCGATGAGTTACTTTTTTAACTGTTTTATGTTCTTAACCAAAACAATGCTATTTTGATTATTTATGAACCTGATTTGATATTTTGTGATTTTCACCCAATTTAAGATCTAAATGATATAAACTTGAATCATTCCACAGTACTACTTACCTTGATACTGACATCGTCCACCCTACCATCGACCTTTCACATTCTAACCTTCAACCAATCTTTCAAAATGGTAAAGGTGAAGTGAGCTGGTGAAGGATACTCAGATAAGTCACTGACCGGTAAGAAGAAGAAAGGAGATTCCAGTGGATCTTCCATTCTAGTAAATTAAATACTATCCAATCGTACAGTAACTCTGAAAAAAAAAAGGTGTCTGCAGAATGTCTATTGGAGAGCAATTCACTGCTGCTGAAAGTTTTATAGGATCAAGAATGGATTTAGTGGTTTTTTGAGAATGGAAGAGAATATTACCCAAAGTTATTGCATGAGTTCTAATTTAATGATTATTTTCTTATGGAAGGTAGTGATTCCTATTGGATAAAATCAGTGGTAAAAGGTTAGAGGATAGAGGATCTCTTTCTCTTCAAAGTAGTGGGCTGAATATCTCAAATTTTCTTATGATGGTATTTTTTATGACTATAAAGTTACTCCTCTACCTAAAAGTGGTATTTTTAGTCTTGGGAAATATTTTAAAGAACATACTAATAATGAAGAGCCTCTAAGGCCAGTTTCTACTAAGCTGCTTGGAGAGAGAAGAGTCCTATTTTAGTTCATCCAACACCAAATCTATCCCAGGAAAGGGTACTTGTCTTCCTTGAAGAACCAGGATGTCTACTTGGTTTATCTACTGAAGAATGGAGTTAAGGCAAATCACTCCAGGTATTTAATGATCCATATAAGTGATATGATAAAACCCTATTGTAAGAAAAATTCTTTGTTTTACCCTAGGATGATATCTACCATGTTGAAAGAAAAGTTATGTTTGGATGACAATGATGAAACTATATCAGAATGCAGTATCTTTTGTTTGAATATGGTTATCTATGGAAGAATGAAGATTCATTATAATCCATGGAAGATAAGGTGGGTTGGTGATGAAGATAAATTCTATGAAAAATTCAATCATGTGGATCACCCTACTAGACCAAGAGATATGAGGGATTCTAGTTTGGGTCCTGATGTAGAAGAAACTTACTTAGATGAGAAAGGAGGTGGGGAAGCTAGAGCTGATAGGGAAGGATATTCTGTTGATGATAGTAGTGATCCTGATATTTTTGTAAGTCCTCCTAATATGACTTATAGAAAAACTAGTAAACCACTATCCTTACCTTAAAAAGAGTCAATTTTAATGGATGGGGAAGATGAAGAGGAAATAAAAGTTATTGATAGTGTTGAGTATGAATATAATGACTCAGATGAAGAATAATTAGGGGATCAAAGATAAGAATTAAAAGAAGATGGTTTTGGGGATGAAGAATATGAATAAGATGAAGAATATGGAGAAGATGAGGAAGAAGTGGAAGAAGTGTAAAAAGAGGAAAAAGAGAAATATGAAGAAGAAGATGGAGGAGATAAATCAATTGATGATGGAGGAAATGTTGGACTTGATCATGAAAACAATGGTAGTGGTGATGGTAGTGAAGATGTCCAAGCTGAAATAATTGAGGTAGAAGATCCAGTGGAACATCAACAGACTCAAGAGTTGGTACCTACTCCTCAAGCAGTGCATGTAAGGAAGAGACATCAAACTGAGGGTGAGAAAGCTTCCAATAAGGCTAACATTGAGGGGAACCTCAAGAAATAGAAGATCAAGCTGGTGAAGAGCATCAATTTGGAAGATTAGGGCTTGATACTCTCACTCCTATGGATTATGATGTAATGGATGAATGGGAAAGGAATCCTGGGTATGTGGAACTGGGATTGGATTATGAATATTTAGATGATGAAGTCTTTGTACTTTCTATAAGGTAACCAGTGGGTGAGACCCTTCCTAGTGACTATGTCACTAAGGTATATTTTGAAAAATTCAAGGAAGACATATGTTTGTTAATAATACATTCAGTACAATCTTAGATGAGATATGAGATTGATGAGTCCAGGAGAGGAAACATTGAGTTGAATGATAATTTGAAAGATATTCGGTATATGGTTGAAGGTGTAAGGCAAACTGGGAAAGTGTTATGAAAGGTGTAAATGCTTTTACCACTGAGTACAGAACTACAATGGATTGTGTTATAAAAGGAAATGAAGATCTTATTTCTCATCTTAATGTTCCTAATTTATCCAAATTGATAAAGTAAAGGACATTGTGCACTCTGATTAAACTTCAACTGCTTTTTCACACTCCACAGATTTGGAAGCTGTCAAAGCTGCTACTAGGGAAGAGCTGAAAGCAATGTCAAGTGGAACAGATTCACAAACCCTTGAAAAACATGACAAGTCTGTTGACCATGTGCAAGAAATGGTTAGGATTTATACCAAAGGAGACTTTGAGACTCAGGAATACCTTACCGAGAAAGTCAATCAGTACTTTCAGAAGATCTATACCAATCATCATCTCCCAAGTCACTTAAAATACTTAGTATAAAATCTCATATTACCTCATGTGACTGTTTCCTTTAAGTATCAAGTTCAAAAACTGAAGGATTTCACTCCTACCTTTGATATATTTATGGAGAAAAAGTATGAATTTGAAAAAACAATGAAGTATGGAAGAGAAATCATTGAGGACTTTATCAGGCTACTGAAACCATGCCTACTTGTTAAGAGTAAATCCATAGTTGTTCCAACTGCTGATTCTATTCACTCTGCCTAGCCAATGACTTCCTCTCAAATGTCATTTTCTCAAGACCTGACCCATATATGGCCTGTTATCATAGAACAACCTCAACCTTGGCTGTTATCCCAGCACAAACCAATCCTAGAACCATTTGTTCAAGCAATAATTCCTTTACCTCCAGTGAAGATATATTTATATGCTCCTATTTCTCATCCACCACCTATTGGACCTACCATTGATCCATATGAAAAATGGAAGGAACCCCTTGACCATAAGCAATAGTATAGATTTATTATTTTTGATAGGGCTAGGTACTTGTACTTTTTTTATTTCAGTAAAATTTTCATATTAATGATAATTCACTATTTCTACTTTTCAATTAGTTTTTAATCTTACGCTTTTTGCTAATCCCAAAGGGGGAGAACATTATTAAGAATTATTATTTGTTTATGTTACTTTGATACATTTCACTTCCCATAATTATTTTTTACCCTATCCATCTTTATGGAAGATAATAATCAGATTACTTAT
The DNA here is from genome assembly GCA_963277665.1 of Viscum album. Taxonomy (NCBI): domain Eukaryota; kingdom Viridiplantae; phylum Streptophyta; class Magnoliopsida; order Santalales; family Viscaceae; genus Viscum; species Viscum album. Next base: position 96,848,389 of record OY728163.1, read on the forward strand.
TTTAATAATTCTCTAATGGTACTTAATAATTCCATGATTTGTGATCATCAAAGGGGGGAATTGTTGGCCAATAGAATATTGTTGGCCACTATCTCTCGCAATAATGGTTTTAATTATCACAAATCATGTCATATATTATAAAATATATCTTACCCCATGTATTAATCACAAGTCACATATCTTAACTCATGACAGATCCTAAATCATGTCAAAGCTTATCTAGTATATCAGATCATTTCAATCATATATCTAATTATGTTTGTTTAAGTCTAAATAGTCTTATAACTGATTATATATGTGTAATTATGGGTATTAACACATTCTGACATTGTTTTACTATAAGATAGATAGAACATCCAAAATTATCTAAGTATGAGTCACTGACACCAACAGAAAAACTGAGACACCGATAGAAAAATGAGCCACTGATATGTCGAGTCACCAATTGATGTCTCATCGATAGAAAAATGAGTAACCGACTAAAGTCTCACTATTAGAAAAATGACTCACTGACTAATTTATCACCGATAGTATTAATCACCAACTGATGTCTCGCTGATAGGATAAATCACTGACGGATGTCTCACCGATAGGACGACTCACCGATAGACTGACTCGCCAACAGGATGACTCATTGATAGACTGACTCACTAACAGAGGATTCACCAATAGTCTATTTAAATTTGAATTTATTAAAATTATTCTTAATGGCCATATTTGAGTCATTTAATGATACTAACATATTTAATGATATTTTTTAGGAAATTTAGTAGACAGTACGAGGTAAGATGGACCTATACACATGGAAAGAACATGCTCTTTATTGGACCTCAATAATAAAAATTATTTTGAAGAGAGAAGAAATAAAGAAGTGTGGAATGACCACATGAGAGAATTATAGAAGAACATCTGCAACTCTCATGCACCCACTATGAACTCAAGAAAAAAAATAACACATGAGGCAATCTCAACCGAGCTGTACATCGAATTGAAAAACTACGTCAACATATCAACTTCCAGAAGAGGAATCAAACCTTATCTCCTCTACATCTGAATATTCCAGAGATGCATCTCAAGACACACAGAGCCTTCTAAATCCATTATCATTTTTATTTTCTCTATTGTTTCACTTTACATTATTTTGAGTAGTTTGTGTATCAATATTTAAAGCACACATTGTATCCTATATCAAACTGAAGGATAAAAGATATCCTTCTACTCATACCTTCTTATACCTTTTTTACTCACACGAATAAGTATGTAATAGTTACTTGTGTGACATGGTAGTTTGTACCCACAAAGAACTATGGTAGAGGTCTTGCATCTTGGACAGCATGTGTGCTATTGTGAACCCTGATCTATGGTGTGGATCAAACTGTTTGTTAATTTAAATGTCTTGGTGGGAGGTGATCACCAAGTGAAGATGATTTGGTCTCTATTTGATAATGAACCTCTTGTTTTATTTTCTCTGTGATTTCAATTTTAGTTTCACCCTGTTTTGTCACATATTTCAAAAAACTAAATTGAACTCTGGTAGTTAGTCTTAGAAAGTGTTTATAACAGTATTGACTTATTAGGTTAGTTTCAAAAGTTTTATTAATTATAAAATTTATATAACTGATAACTAATCACTCTTTGAGAAGTTAATTTAATAGTCAATATCTTATAAATTCACTGATGGCTAATTGGTCAATTGAATTTTAAATTTGGGGGAACTTCAAATAATACCTTTTAAAAGAAATTTTTATAGGAACTCAATTCACCCCCTTCTTGAGTGTCCTACTCCAACTAACATAAGAAAATCAATAACAAGAATCCCAAGTATATATCTGGGAGATCTATAAATACCCCTCACCATAGAGTCCATCCATAGTGACCCATAAAAGGAAACCCATGTATCACTCTTGTCTAGGTGTAAGAATGACCCTCTAATCTCATCCCTGGTATCTCACATAGGGGATCAAGTATCACTCGTGGCATGGTATAACCATCTAGACACCGATCCCACCCACTATAACTCCCCTAGGGAATAGGTATTTCTCATGGGAATGTGTGTATTCCACTCGGTGATCCTATCCAAGGAATCCCATAAGGATCCCGGTATCACTCCTAGCTATTTACAATTAAAAATATATTTTAATTATATATCCCGATGAGAGTATCCAAATCATCTCATAAGGATCCAATTATCACCCTCATATTGGATATGAGGTAAGTATTGTCTTCCATAATTCACATCATTTGGTAAATCATTGTATTTAATACATTTAAATCATGTTGTCCAAATAATTTAATTTATATGAATCCATTCAAATGATGGAATAAGGAATAAGGGTATAAACACATGGCCACTCGTCTTTTAGTTTATTTAACAATTAAAGTAATAATTTATTACAATGAAACAAACATGCCTCAAAAGTTTGTTTAATAATTCATGGAAAAGTGGAAGATATGCCTTTAAGGAAGGGAACACCCTTTGGGGTGTCTCATGTCAAGGAGATCAACCAACGATATTAATTATCTAATATCTAGGATCAAACTAAGCATGAAGAGATATTTAATTTAATTATTTATAAATAATGGAGGTGACACTGAAGGAACCTAGCATGAGACATAACTACATATATTATAAATGAAACTAGACTTGAGGTGAAGGAACTAGAATGCCTACATTAGCCCTGTATCACTCTCCTCATCTATTATTTGCCATTGAATCAAGATTAGAAGGGAGAAATCAGAATAAGGTATCAATTACCTAAAAATAGGGCATATGATCTTACACTAAAATTGAATAGAATATAGGAATATAAAATAATAAAGTAATAGGATTTCAGATCTTACCACTATAGATCTAACACACCCTATGGTGAAGGAAATAATGATCTAATAGGGGAGAAATGGAAAAGTCTAGCTTATCTTGAGGATGGGCCTTCAAGCAAGGGAAGGGGATATAGTGCGGGAGAAATGAGGGAGGAAGAAGAAATAAGGGTTAAAATCATTTCAAGGGAAATAGTAAATGATCCCTCAAATAAGGGGTTTCATAGTTTTTCCACATGGTTGGCCAAAATGTGAACCAACTATGTAACATCCACTGCCCAAGGAACCCCCTTGCATGGTCTAGGAACACAGTTTGACTAACTGTGTGCAATACCTGAAAAATTCCTCTGTTAAAAACTCTTCAACACCCATATGATCATGTGGCCAAGTATGCATGTTTTTAGAAAAATCATAAGACCTCTTGTTGTTCACTAAGTGCACCAAATGGTTGAGTCAAATGGTCAGCACTAACCATGCACTAACTGTATGGATTAGTCTACCTTCTCAAATCCCAGATATATAGGCTTCTAACTAGCCTCAAACTCTCTTTAGCCACTATTTAGACTTTAGAGTACATTATTAACATAAAACAAGATGTTTTTATAGTAAAATAAGTGTTTATACCTCTCCAAAAAAGTTAGTACATTACACCTATGATTCAATGTTACCAAAGTGGTAATGGTTTTGTGATACAATCTTATTATTTATTAGGGTTGTTTAGGTTTATGCTGCTGATGATTAAATCTTATGATCTATCTCAAGAAACACATTACTTTTCTTATCCTCTAGTTATTTAATGATAATACATGTTTTCTATTAGTTTTCCACTCTTTATATACTCAGGAGTTTAGAAGAGTGTTTTTTTAGAAAAACTAGCATTATTTCTCTCGTCGGTCAAAAACCCCTTTTCTTTCATATCAATTTTTTCAAAAAATGTATTCAAAAATATTTTAACATTAACCAAAGGATTTATTAACTAATTTTTACCCATGTTTTACATTTATAAAGTGTTTTAAAAGTAATCTTCATGTCATTTACAAAATAAGGCACATTTTTCTTTTATCAAAAATGTGAAAAGAATATTTTTGTGAATGTGTACATCATTTTACATCATCATGAACACTAAATTTTTTAAATATTACATTATAATTTTCCAATTTTATTTTAAAATAAAAGTATATTAAAAAAAATATGTTTTAAAAAGTGTTTTCCAAAGTGGAAAGTCGGTTTACCTCAAGAAATGTTCCAAGTGATTTTTCAAAATCATTTTCCATCTAAGATGACATAATTTGATGTAGCTTAAGATGAACTAGGCATATGAACTAATGATATCATATTTTATCTTTATTTTTATTTTTTTTGATGATGATGATAATACTTTTAGGAAACCCATTTCATTCCATGAGTTAAACTATAATAAAATTTTTATCGAACTAGACCCCTTTAAGTGGTTTTGATATGATGAATGTTTTATGATCTTATGGTACATAGACGTATGGATTATATGATCGGTGGGACTCATATCTCTATTCAATTCATTAGAAAAATATGGAAAATTTTTTGAGTAAATATGATTTTCACAAACCTGATTTCATGTTCACAATGTTATATGTGAACCCGATGCCATGCTCACAATGTTATGAGTGAACCTAATTAAATGTTCACAGTGTTATGTGTGGACATATATTTCTTACCCATATGTTGATGTTTGGACCAAGTTTCATGTCCATAAGATTATGATAGGGTTTAATTTCATGCACTTAACTTAATGAGTGAAAATGTTTCTTTTTATACATGTTCACAATGTTATAAGATTATGTGTATGCCACAAATCTATGTTTATTCCAATGTTATGTTCTCACGGGTCATGTTATTTTATTTCATTATGTTTCAGGTCTTATGAAATGTAAATATTTATTCCATGATATGATATTTTGATCTTTGATATGCAGGGTATGGTTTTCGTATGTTATTCTCATGTTCTCATACTCTTATGCACGCGTTATATTTATGCATTTCCCATGTTTACCCTTATCGATAATCTGAGATCACCCTTTATTATTTTTTCCTTCCCATGGTATGAATAATGGTTTTATATAGGGTATTATTTTGAATATTATAAAAGGGGATGATATTTATGGGATATGTTTAACATCTTTCACTAAATAAGAAGATTATGTACCCTATCTTCAAAGGAACTAAACCATTACGGTCCTTGGACATGTATTCCTTAAATGTAATGAATATTCGTCTATTAAGATGTGATATATATGTATGATAATTTTGGGTCTATGTATTTTGTATCAGATAAAAGGTTTAGTTAACCTTTGGAAACTTGGATGTGAAAAATTTAGTAAGATCCATAAGAATATATCCAATATGAGTCAAAGTATAGAAACTATATTGGAATTTTCTAAAGGATATAGTGAGTGGTTCATAAGAAATTATATCCATATCTAGATACTACAAGTGTATGTGGTTCTGGAATAGAGTTACCTTGGTTAATAACTCTAAAAATGGTGTGTTAATATGGACTAAATCACCACCAGGTGTGAAACAATGGTTATTATTGTACACCTATTTTTAAACTCCAGGGGGATATTCATTGTAAATTCACAAACTCTTTATGAATAATCATGAAGGATTTAAATAGATGGTGACTATGAATGCCCGAGGATAAACCTAACGTGTCATCAATTAAAAAATATGTCAAAATTTAAACATAATACAACTGATTTTTTTAGGAATATGTGGTTCCACACTATGATTATTGTTTCTTACACTATTATTTTTTTGTTTTATTCAATGGATGGAACCCAAAAGAACTATGGTAATACTGATTGTGATGTACAATTCAAGGATTTTCCTCCTGACTAACCAAATTTTATGGTATATGGAATGAAAAATCACATTTCCATGCTCCAAAAACTTTCTCAAGCGATGAATCATGATTAACTTTCAAAGAATCAATGGAGGGAACAAAATTTTGTTGAGTAATTCATGAGGAAACATCCACCATATTTTAGTGGGTTAGCAAATCCAATAGTTTTTGAATTATATATTAGTACCATTGAAAATATATTTTTCATTATCCAGTGTTCATTGCATGGAAAAGTAATTTTGGTTGCACACCGTTTGGAAGGTTAGGTAGATTATTGGTGGAATATTGTTAATAATTCGAGTCCACAATAATAAATTGAAACCATGAAGTGGGATGAGTTTAAGATATCATTTTTAAATAATTAATTTCCTCATATTCTTCATATAGAAATTGAGAATTCATTCCTTGATCTTAAATAGAAGTATGATGAATCTTTCGGTACCTATGAGGAAAATTTTACAAGACTTTTGAGGTACACTTCTATTAATACCATTCAGCCTAAATGTAAGGTTAGTCAATTCTTAATTGGATTAAAAATAAATATCTCAAGGTAATTATACATAAGTTACTTTAGAATCTATGAAGAAATCATTTGATGTACAATAAAAGAGTAAATGGAATCTCGAAACCCTTTTGGTGTTGGTGATAAGAAAAATAATATGGGGTTACATTGAAGTTCCAATGATATGTCACATATAAGTAAGAAAAATTATGAAACTCATACCTTTAGAAGCTATGGGAAATAGCACTTAGGTGAGTGAGTGAAAGGAACAATAAGGTGTTTCAATTGTGGGAAGACCTAACATTGAGTAAAATAATGTAGATGTTTTGTGAAGATTCCATCCAATAAAATGAACAGAGAGAGATCTCAATAGAATACACCACCCACATTCTAGAGTTTCAAATTCCTAGAGTATGGTAATTATACTACATTGTTCTAAAATATGAATTTTAATGATAGCGATCAATGTTAGCATCCTCTGAAGTCATGAGATAAAGGTCAATCTTATGTGATCACTATTTCTTATGAGGGGTGTGAAAACAATGTGGTTAATGGTACACTTACTATCCACTCTAGAACTATTAGTGTCATATTTGAATTTGGATCTACCATGTAATTCATATATGATGAATTTTATAACTGTATTTAGATTCCACCTAAATGATTATATGTATAATTATTAGTAAATACCCTTAATGGTCTGATCATTTCATCTCAAGTATATGATTTCTATCTGGTTGAAGTTTATGAGAATGTGTTTCCTATAAATCTTATCATTCTTCATCTAGTTGAATTTGATGTTATTTTATTATTGGATTGTATTTCTCTATATAAACCCTACAATAATTTTCGAGGAAGGGAATTAATATTTGATATTCCAAACCAACCTATTATCATATATTAGTATGATGATAAATATGAACTTTTAATCGAAATCACATCCATTATATGGGTTTTGATTTCTATTCAAAAAGGGAATTTATCTCATATGGTTGGGGAGAAACTCAAAATAAATTATATGCTTATTGTGCAGGAATTTTTTGATGTGTTTACATAAGATTTTTCTAATCTTCCACTAAAACATGAAGTTTAGTTCTCAATATATCTCATACCTGGTGCCACACCTACTTCAAAGAATCCCTATATAATGGCCCTAATCGATTTATAGGAATTGAAGGAGAAACTCTATGAGAACTTTGACAAGGTATTAATTCATCCAAGTGTGTCACCTTGGGGTGCACCAGTTCTAGTTGTTTAAAAGAATGATGGATAAATGTGACTCTACATTGATTATTGATATTTGGATAAGATCATGATCCAGAAGATGTATCCCCTACCCCATATTGATGACATGTTTGATCAACTGTATAGTGCTCAATACTTTTCTAAGATTAACCTTTATTATAAATATCATTAATTAAGGGTCAATGATGAGGATATACCCAAGATAGCACTCCATACAAGGTATGGACACTATGAGTATATAGTGATGTCATTTATTCTTACAAATTCACCTGTTATCCTCATGGATTTAGTGAATAAAGTCATTAGAGAGTACATTGATTAGTTTTTTTTAGTCTTGATGGATGATATTATAATTTATTCAAATAGAAATGAAGAACATGAAGATCACTTAGGAATTGTACTAGAGACCCTAAGGAAAGAGAAACTATATAAAAAATTTACAAAGTGATAATTTTGGATACAGAATGTTTCATTTTTAGGGTCATATAATCTCAATAAAGGGTATATCGGTGTATCTATCAAAGACAAAAGTTGTTGAACATTGGTCAAGAACAACCATGGAGAATGAGATCCATTGGTTTATTGGTTTAGCAATATATTATCAATAGTTTGTGGATAATTTCTAATCACTATTTGATGAACTCACCAAGTTAACTTGAAAGGGAACCAAGTTCCTTAGCATAAATGAATATGAGGAAAATTTAAAGCAAATGAAGAGAAGATTAGTCAGAACACTTGTTCTTACTTTACCCTATAGTGAATAAGATTTTTTAGTCTATATTGATGTATCCAAAAAGGGATTGAGATGTGTTCTTATATAGAATGACATGTTTATAGATTATTCCTCATGAAAATTCAAGGTTCATGATTAGAATTACCCAACTTATGATTTAGAGTAAGCTCCAGTAATTTTTCAAATTAAATATATGGAGTAATTATATTTATGGAGATAAGTTTGAGATATGTAAGAACCCAGATCTTCATTTCAGGTATGGATCTTGATTTCAGGTGTTTTGGGGGGAAAAGGAAGATTTTGGGAATTTTATGAGTACACGCTGTGTACCCAGTTTCCATGGGTGGTCGTGTACTGTCCATGTAATGGCCGAGTACATGGTCGTGTTGACCGCCTAAAGTGAGGGATGGTTAAGGCATGTACATGGAATGTGAATTAAATGAACACACCATGTACTTTTCTTTTTATTTGATTAATCGAGTCGGGGTCACATCTAATCTCTAGAATGATCTTCTTCTAACCTCGTTTCATCTATGAGGGATCAGTAGCGATGATCAAAGTCCAATCCACTATTTCTCCATTCAAGGTCTGATTTGAACTTTGGTGGGTGCGTTGGAATCCAACTGGTCAGTCCTTCCTTCTTCTTGAATCTCTCTTCCTAATTTCTCCTCTCTCTTGAGTTATCCAAGGTTGAAAGTTTTTGACCTTTTTGTAGATTTATGACGTTCTAGGCCGATTCAAGGGTCGACGTTCGAGAGTGTTCTTCGTACGAAATCGAGGTAGTTGGTTTGTTGCCTTTTGGTGATTATATTTGAGTTATATATTCCTAAGTGTTGATTACCCAAGATTCAGGTATTTTGGGTTAAGGAATTAAAAACTATTATCATCTTCCTTAGATTTATTGATATATTAAGGGTTTACATTGATATGTATTATGCTAAATTTTATGTTTAGGGGACACCCCTTGGGTGTGTTTCCTTGTTTGAATGTTTATGGTTGTTTGGTCCAGGTTGCTTATGAGGCAGACATTGTTTCCTTTCCTTTCTTGTTAGGTTGGAATTTATTGCTTAATTTCTTCTTATTAAATGCATGTGTTATGAATTATAGCTGCTTATCCTTATAGTAGTTGAGATTACTTTGGGTTTTTGGTTATCTTTTGTGCATGATTGTATCACACATGGCTGTGAGAACCTGGTGTAGTGAGACCATAGAGGTAATTGACGTTGAGGGATTTCCCAGAGTGTCTGTTATGTTTACCTTGTGAGACCATAGGGGGTATTGATGGTGAGTGTTCAATCAGAGTGTATATAGTATACTATTATGAGACCATAGGGGGAATGGACATTGAGTTCTTCCTCAGAGAGTATGTGGTTTATCTTTAAAATACCACAGGGGGAATTGATGGTGAGTGCTTCCTCAGAGAGTCTTTGTTTTGTGGGACCAAGGGGTTAGACAGTTTGATCTTTCCAATATAGTCATTATATCCTTATTGAGTTGATGAATTGTTGAACCAGAGGGGTTAAACTGTGAAAAATTCCCCATAGGGTTTCTTGTGAATGATTGATTGATTTTGATGAGTCTGCCAAGCCATAGCACAAGCTTGGAGTTAGTTTTAATTGATTGTTAGATGGTCTTCTAAGACATTTATTTTATTATTACACAAGTGATGTAGAACTTAGGCTAGATACTGAGATTTATTTATTCAAAGGTTTAAATAATTTATAAACATAAATGAATGTAATTAGAAACTTTAGGATTGTTTACTTTTGATTACTTCCTTGTTTATTGCTTTATTTTGCATATTGCCTGCTATATATATTCACTAATAGTTAGGCATAGATCTTTTGGTGGTTGCCTACTGGGATTCATCTCACACCTTGTTTGGGTCATGATTTTGAACCCAAACAGATTATACAGTTTCAGTTATAGATAAGAGAAAGTGACCTTCTACTTCATGTACTTGATTAATGTTGGAACTAGATAGCATGGGACCAAGCTGAGGCTTTAGATGTTGTAGGAGTTATTTACTATTTTTAGAATGTTGGTTTTACTGGTGTATTTTCAGAATAGTGACTTGTTTGGCTGCTTTACTAGACATATGTGACATGCATCATTAATTATATATATGTTGTAGTTGTTTTTACTATCATTCTTTCATTGCTTACTTTTATTGTATGGTATTATTGATTTCACTATTGTTTATTATTGGTTTTCTGCTATGTTGCTCTACAAATTAGGGAATATTTTTCTGACTATCACACAAGGACCTCACTACTAGTCAACATCCTTTGGAATTTGGGGAAATTCACTTGAGGCCATGTGACCAACCGGGTATGGGGCACCTTTGGGAAGCACCCGGAGCTGGGATGTTACAAAATGGTATTGGTGGGTAGTTAATTTCTTCATTGACTTACCACTTGGATCATATAACCAGCGATAAGAAGGAATAGGTAGTTGGTAATAAGTTGTTCTTGGGAGTAGCTAACTCGTGTATATGGAAAATCCAATTTACCTCGAATATTGCAATTTTTCTAGTTTTCCAATCATTACAGTGGATTTGATATCACCATTGGGCGATACACATGTTTTGTGCTATTATGGTTGATATTATTGAGGTTCTATTTATGTTGCAACCCGATGAGATGAGGGTATGTCATCTCATTCATCATATAAAAACTTACTAGAGAGCACATGTAATGTATTTTTTCCATGCCATTTAGGGTGAATTACTAATTGCATGTTGTTGTGATAGATGTTGTGCAAGATATACATGATGTTGTGATAGATTTCATGATATAATACCTATTGTTTTGATAGGGTATTAGAATATGTAAAGTTTCCTTTGGATGGACGTTGAACTTTAGTTCTTGAGGTGTTATGGGCCCTCTTAGATCAGAATTTGGTGGATCATGTATGAACTTTAATTGAATTTTTGTCTAGTTATGATGTGAATAAGGATGCCAAACTTTGATTCGTGGGAGTATGGGCTCTCACATGTCAGAATTTATCATTCCATGGGAAATATTATATGTTTTAAGAGTTCTGGAAAAGTTTCATAGGCTTACTATCTGGAAACCCAGACAACATGATTTTTGGTGTTATGAACACATGCCATGTGTTGTTTTATTCTAGAAGAATCTTAAGTCCACATTGAGTACTATATGTACACACCGTGTTGTCTTTAACCATGTGACTGACTGTGTGAGCAAATACATGGGTTAGTAACTATTTGGTAGAACACATCGTGTACTGGTAGTATACGTCATGATGTAGAGACCATGTATCCAGTCATGTGACTAATGACACGGGTGGATGAATTTTAGGTTGTACATGTTGTCTCCCATTCTTACACGTTGTGTAGAGTCGACTGTGTCTCCAACCGTGTGACTAACGAAACGGGAGGTTAAGACTTAAGTAGTACATGCCATGTCTAGGGTTAACATTCTGTGTAGTGCTACCCAGGATAGAACTGTGTGGTTTATCCATGTAGAATAACTTGGGTAGGAGGAAAAAATTCAAGTACACTCCATGTATAAGGATGAACACACCGTGTGTAGGGGTGTTACACGATCATTTTTGGCAGAGGTACACATCCATGTTGAAACCTAAGGGAACACACCGTGTAACCTTGTTTTGTAAAACTTGAATGTTTTCTTCTCATGTTCCTTTCTTTCACTTATATTTTTTAGTACTTGATAGTATTGAATTTAAGTGTGCACTTGACCTTGCAGATTCATTCCATCGAGACATCCTCTGGTTGTATGCTAGATATAGGGAAACAATCAGACACTGGAAATGGTAGATCAGGGAGTACCAGTATATCCTCTCATCGTGCCTGTCTTGGAACCAGCTGTTATACCGGACACAGGTGCTGATTCATAGTTATGAGAAGACTTCATGAGATATATACTAACCTACTAGGGATCACTCTATCCTGCCCTATCCATGGCAGAGTTGACGTGGGTTTTCTAGCAGAAGCATCATCCCACTTTCTCTAGGGATGGAGGACCACATACAATAAAGTCATCATTAGAATCCATGATGTCTATCTTCGAGCATCTCGAGACACCTCTTGAGAGGATGGTGAAGATCGCAACATACATTCTTAGAGATTCCTCCAAGAGATGGTGGTATGTGATATCACAGGCGTAACGCCAACGAGTAATGGCTTGGGATGAGTTCCAGTGGACCTTTTATGACTATTTCTACCCAGAGACCTTGAGGACCGACCAAGTTAGAGAGTTCATGGGTCTGGAGCAGGGTATTATTTCAGTCATGGAGTATTCTTCTTGCTTCACAGAGCTGCAACGATTCACTCTCATTCTAGGGGGTGGTGATTTAATTATGGCCAGGATGTTTTTGGATGGTCTTGAAAATTACATTCGATCCCATGTGAACATTATCAGGTTGACTTCTATATCTTCTATAGTCAGCCTGGAATTGATAACCAAGCATAATCTGAGGGAGTCTGGAGCTGTGATCCAGGGCGCTTCAGCATCCAGAGTTGGTACTTCTTTGACTGAAAGTAAGAATAGATGCAGGGAGTCTATGCGAGGAGATCCGAGAAGATAGGATACTCCTTCAAGTAGCCAGGTGGCATGATACTTGTGTGGTAAGAGTGGGCACATAAGACTTCGGTTCCTGAGAGACCTAGTCGATTGCTGATATTATGTCAAGATGGGCCATATTCATCATTTTTGCAAGTTTTTCTCACCAACATCTAGTGATAAGAGTTCTGTTATGAATCCACGATCAGAAGAAAGACTACCCATTTATCATTAGTCATGGAAATAGAGTTCGTCAGGTCATTCAGGCCGAGTAGGTGGTCATGGATGCGGTAGCCAGTCGGCAGGCTTTCAACAATAATTGGGTGGATCGGCTCAGGATAGTCAGGTAGGGTCGTAGGGCTATGGTGGAGGTCAGACTTTTGTAGTGGATCAGACTCAGCAAGAGCAGGATCCTGGACCCTCTACAGTTAGAGGTACGATTCTAGTTGCCTCATTTTTTGCTTCTACTCTTTCTGATACAGGGGATTCCCATAGTTTCATATTTTTTGTTGTTGTGGAGAGCCTTGATCTTTATATCATTACTTCTTAGGATGTTATGATGTTAGAAACTCTGTTGGGGATTAGGACGACTAGTGTAATTCAGTGTAAGGAGTGACCTCTTGAGGTTGGTGGGGGTCACTTCTTTTGGGACCTCTATGTATTAGAGATGATAGTTTTTGACTTAATTCTCATAATAGACTAGTTGGTCTTCATCCAGTCCTTTGTTGACTTCTATTTTCATAGGGTGAGTTTCATGTCACCATAGGGTGGGTCTTTTCTACACAAGAATGAATGGGATGTCCAGGAGAGCAAAGTAGGACCCAAGAATCTTGGGTTGGGAGGAATTACAGCCAAGATTTCTAGTTTATATATGGATGACTAGGGGACTTCACAGATGGACTTTCCTCTAGTGGTGTATTGTTTCAGATATGTCTTTCTATATGGATTTTCATGATAAAATCTAGATATAGAGGTAGATGTCTTTGTGGAGGTCATTCCAGAAGTAGCATTGGTGTTCATTCCTCTTTATAGGATGGCTACACCAGAGTTACAGGAGCACAAGAAGCATCTGGAGGAGTTATAGGCAAAGTGTTTCATCTGACACAGTACTTCTCCTTGGGTTTCGCATGTTCTTTTTTGCGTAGAAGGCGGAAAATACCCTCAAACTTTGTGTGGATTATCGGAAGCTAAACTAGTTGACGGTCAAGAACCGATATCCCTTTACAAGTATTTATGATCTATTTGATCATCTTAGAGGATCCCGGGTGTTCTCAAAGATTGAATTGAGATCCTATTATCATCAGTTTTACTTTAGACCATCATATATACCTCTTACAGCCTTTCGAAGTAGGTATGGTCTATATGAGTATGTGGTTATGTCGTTTGGTCTCAAAAATGTGCCATTAGTTTTCATGACACTGATGAACTGATTATTCCACCCTTACTTGGACTCTTTTTTGGTAGTCTTCATGGAAGATATATTGGTATACTCTCGCACTCAACACGACCATGCCACCCATATTGAGATAGTTTTGAGTACACTGAGAGATCATCAGTTATATGCCAAGCTCTCAAAATTCCATTTTTGGATTGATCAGATTCACTTCTTAGGTCATGTTATCTCAGAGACATGACTATTAGTAGACCCAGATAAGGGGATATCTATAGTCTCCTAGGATCATCCAAAGAATGTCTTTGAGGTACATAGTTTTTTCAAGATGTCTAGTTACTATAAACGCTTTATACATGATTGTTTATGCTCATTGGAACCACTAACGAGCCTAACTAAGAAGGGTGTGAAGTACTTGTGGATAGAATCCTATGATTAATCCTTTCATAAGATTAAGGGGAGATTGACTTCAGCACTGATACTGATTTTTCCGAAGTTGTTCATGAGTTACATCATTTACTATGATGCATCATGTATTGGGCTAGGAGTAGTTCTTATAGAGGGGGAAGAAGTTGTTGCGTACGGGTCATGGAAGTTGAGGCTACATGAGAGTAATTACTCAAGTCATGATCTCTAGTTGGATATAGTTTTTCATGATTTGCGTTGTTGGAGACATTATCTGTTGGGAGAGAATTTTTTGGTTTTAACTGACCACAAAAGTCTCAAGTATAACTTTACTCAGTGTATTTTAGGAGGCCAGTAGTGAGTGGTAGCTTATGACTCTGTTCTCTAAGATTCATTTGGAGGTGCACGACAGACAGGGGAAGATGTTTCTTTCTTCTATATCTATTACCTCTACAATTTTGGATCGAGTGAGAATGAGGAAGCTATCAGATTCTGAAGACCCATTCCTATGGGAGAGTTTATAAAGAGAGGACCTTACTCCTGGGTGGACTATTGGTGATGATGATATCTTGCATTTCCATGGGAACATATGGGTGTCAGAAAACATACACGAGGAGATTTTGTAGGATTTTCATTCCTCAGTTTGGGCAGTTCATCCTAGTGTCACCAAGATGTATTGGGATCTACACTGTCAGTATTGGTGGCCAGGTATGAAGAAGGATGTTATTGGTTTTTTATGACATGTTCCACCTGTCAGTAGGTGAAGGCAAATAATTTGTGAACAGAAGGGCTTTTACAGTAGTTACCCATTCCTTAGTGGAAGTGGAATGATGTCTCAATGGATTTTCTGACGGGTTTACCGAGGTAACCTTGAGGGAATGATGCAGTATGGGTTATTGTTGACAGACTCACGAAGGTTTATGATTTCTTTCCGATCAAGGAAAACTTCAGTGTTGCTGATATTGGAAGTTTTTACATCTGAGAGATTTTACATTTTCATTGGGTTTCGCACTCATTCATTTCAAATAGGGATGCTCGTTTTATTTCTCATGTCTGGAAGGGACTACAGAGGGCTTTGGGCACATAGGTACTTCTGAGTATAGCTTACCATCCCCAAAAAGATTACTAGCTTTCGCACATGATTTAGGTGTTGGAGTACATTCTTTGAGCATGCGTCATAGATTTTGGGGGTTCTTTGGAGAAACACATACCCCTAGTGGAGTTTTTATACAATAACAGTTTTCAAGTGATGATTTAGATAGAACCTTATGAGTCTTTGTATAGTCGGCCATGCCGATAACAATTATGTTGGCTGGAGGTAGGAGAGGAAGTTATGTTGGGACCTCATCATGTTCAGGAGACCACTGAGTAGGTGGAGTTGATTCGGAAGAGGATAGCTACTGTGTAGTCTCAGCATAAATCTTATGTTGATCGACGGAGATGACCTCTGGAGTTCAAGGTCGGAGATCATGTTTTCTTACATGTTACACCAAGGATGGGACACAAGAGTATTAGGATATAGGGGAAGCTTTCACCAAGATATGTTGGGCCATTCAAGGTTTTGGAGAGAGTCAGGCTGGTTTCTTATCAGTTGTAGTTACCTCAGAGGTACCAGGCTATGAACGACATCTTCCACACTTCTTAACTACGACGTTACTTTTCTGACTTGTCTCACATTTTTCAACCGAAGGAGGTTAAGTTGGAGGTGGATGCATCCTTTGAGGAGCACCCTATTCAGATTTTGGATCGTGATACGAAGGTTCTTCGTGGCTGGTTTGTTCATCCAGTACGAGTGTTATAGCAGCACGGGCGAGTATAAGAAGAGACTTGGGAGAGGGATGTCGATCTACGATCACAGTTTCTAGAATTGTTTGATGTTTCTTATTCACCACCCTTGGAAGGGAAATTTGGGGACAAATTTATTTAAGGTGGAAGTTTGTAAGAACTCATATCTTCATTTCAAGAATGGATCTTGATTTCATGTGTTTTTTAGGGAAAATAATGATATTGGAAATTTTCTGAGTTCACGTCGTGTACTCCTGAGTACACGCCCTATACCTAGTTTCCACTGGTATCCATCTACTAGTCTTGTAATGGATGATTACATGGTTGTGTGGACCTACTAGAGTGGGGGACAGTTTAGGAATGGACATGACGTATACATTAAATGAACACACCATGTACTTTTATTTTTATTTTATTGATCAGACTGGGGTCGCATATAATCTCCAGAACAAGCTTCTTCTAACCTAGTTTCATCCAGGAGCAATTGGGAGCGAATATCAAAGTCTGAGCTACCATTTATCCATACGAGGTTCGATTCGAACTCTAGTGGGTGCATTAGAATCCCACCAGTGATTCCTTTCTTCTTATTGAATCTCTCTTCCTGATTTCTCCTTTCTCTTGAGTTATCCAAGGTTCAATGTTTTTGAGGTTCTTATAGATCTATGATGTTTTAGGTTGATTAAAGGACCAAAATTCGATATTTTTCTTCATACGACGTTGAGGTAGGTGGTTTGTTTCCTTTCCTGAGATTATCTTTGAGTTATATATGCCTAAGTGGTGATTACCCATGATTAGATTATTTCATGTTAAGGAATTGAACCTTGTTATCATCTACCATAGATTTATTGATAGATTAAGGGTTTCCGTTGATATGTTTTATTCTAAATTTCATGTTTAGGGGACACCCCGTGGGTGAATTTCCTTATTTTGATGTTTATGGTCATTTGGTCTAGGTTGCCTATGAGGCAGACATTGTTTCCTTGCCTTTCTTGTTAGGTTAGAATTGATTGATTAATTGTTTCTTGTTAAATGCATGTGTTATGAATTGTAGCTGCTTATCCTTGTAGTAGTTGAGATTTATTTGGGCTATTGGTTATCTTTTGTGCATGATTGTATTACAGAGGGCTATGAGAACCTGGTGTAGTGAGACCATAGGGGAATTGATGTTGAGGGCTTCCCCAGAGTGTCTATTATGTTTACATTACGAGACCATAGGGGGGATTGACGGTGATTGATCCCTTAGAGTGCCTATAATATACCATTAAGAGACCACATGGGGAATAGATGTTGATTTTGTCCTCATAGATTTTTTATTTTATCATTAAAAGATTACATGGGTAATTGATGGTGAGTGCTTCATCAGAGAGTCTTTGTTTTGTGGGACTAAGGGGTTAGACTGTGTGATCTTTCCTAGAGGGTCATCATATCCTTATTGAGTTGATGAAGTGTTGAACTAGAGGGGTTATACTATGAGAACTTTCCCAGAGGGTTGATTATGAATGATTGATTGATTATGATGATTCTTCCAAGCTAGATCACAACCTTGGGCTCAATCTTACTTTATTGTTAGATGGTCTTATGAGACATCTGTTTTACTATTACACAGGGGATGCAGAGCTTAGGCTAGATCATAGAATTTCATTATTAAAAGTTTTGAATAGTTTATAAATGTAAATGAATGTAATTAGAAACTATAATATTGTTTACTTTAATTACTTTCTTGTTTATTGATTCATTTTTTATATTGCCTATTATATATATTCACAAACAGTTAGGCACAGATCTTTTGTGGTTGCCTACTAGGATTCATATCACACCCTATTTGGGTCATGATTTTCAACCCAAATAGATTATATGGTTGTAGGTATAGATAAGGGAAAGTTCCCTTCTATATCAGGCACATGATTTTTGTTGGAGCTGGAGAGCATGGGACCCAACTGAGGCTTGTGATGTTGTAGGAGTTATTTACTATTTTCGGTACATTGGTTTTAGTGATTTATTTCCAGCATTATGACTTGTTTTACTTCTTTCCTAGACATATGTGACATGAATCATTAATAATATATATGTTTTAGTTGTTTTTACTATCATTCTTCTACTTCTTACTTCTGTTGTATGATATTATTGCTTTTGCTATTGTTTATTATTATTTTTCTGTTGTGTTGATCTACCAATGAGGGCATAGTTTCCCCACTATCACACTTAAGGCCCTCACTACTAGTTGGAAGCCTCTAGAATTTGGGGAAATGCACTTGAAGCCATGTGACCAACCGGGTATGGGGAACCTTTGGGTAGCACACAGAACCAAGATGTTAAAAGATATATACTGATCACAAAATTTTAAAGTATATATTCACTCAGAATGAGTTGAATATGAAACATAGAAGATTATTATAGTTGATTAAATATTATGACTACTCAATATGTTATAACCTTGAGAAAGTGAATATGGTGGGTATTGATTTGAGTCCAAAGGTTCATGCTAGATTATCCCAGATGAGGATCAAAAAAATATAATATCTATATATTTGAAATGGTTAGATCTAGAAATAATGATGGAAGGGAAGAAATATTATCTTATTGAATTGATTGTTCAATGATATATCCAAGTGAATATTAAATAGGCATAGAAGGAAGATATAGAACTGAAATTTTTTTAATTTTTTTTATAATTTTAACCTTCATCATGATGTCATTATAAGGTAGAGGAACCATGTATATGTTCCTTCCATAGTATATTTTAAGAATTATCTATTCGAAGAATCTCATAGTTCTTAATTATCTATTCATCCAAGAAGTATGAACATGTATAGAGATTTGAAAGAGTATTTGTGGTGGGATAGCATGAAGAAAGATATCACTAATTTTGTATCTTAGTGATTGGTATATCAGTAATTTAAGGCTAAGAGATAAAATTATAAGGGGATGTTACATCCATTATCCATACCAAAGTGGAAATGGGTAAACAAAACTATATTTTTTTCATTAGACTCCCCAAAATATCTAAAGGGAATAATTTTATATGGGTTGTAGTTAATCACCTTGAAAAGTTAGAACACTTCATTACTATTATAGAATATTTCTATCTAGATCATATTACTAGGATATAAATTAATTAATTTGTAAGGTTACATGGAGTTCCACATTCCATTGTGTCTGATCATGATATTAGGTTTACCTCAAAGTTCTAAAGAATTCTCCAACAAGATCTTGATACAGAGTTGAGTTTCAGTACTGCATATCACCCTCAGTTAGATGGTTAGTTACGAAAAAAATTAGAACCCTATAGAATATGTGGATATATATTTCTATAGATTTGAATGGTAGGGATCAACACATTCCTCTAGTTGATTTTTTACACAAAAATAGTTTTCACTTAAGCATTCATATGTCACCTTAGGAATCCATCTATGGAAATAATTTTATAACTCCAATTTACTAGGATGAAGTTGTAAAAAGAAATCTATTGAGACCTATAATAGATGAATAAATAGTAAATAATTTTAGATCCATTCAACAACACATAACTACGGCTCAATGTTGACAAAAAATTTTTGTTGAAAATCATCAATGTGATCTAGAAATTGAATTTGGTGAAAAGTTATATCTATAAATTTGTACATGGAAAAAGTAAATGAGATTTAATAATGAAGGGAAACTAAGCCCTAGGTATATCATTCCCTTTGAAATTATTCATCATGTCGAGATAGTAGACTATCAGTTGGTACTTTCACCAAACCTATCTCATGTTCACAATGTGTTCCATGTATCTCTCCCATGTAAGTACAAAACATGATCCATAAAATGAATTGAACTCGTAGTTTGTACCACTAGAGTATGATGTTTATTATGAGTAATGACTGGTGGAGTTTCTAGATCATACAAAGAATGTTCTATGAAACGATACCACTCATCTGGTCAATTTTTAGTGTAAAAACCACCAGCATGAGGAACCTATGTGGGAACCTGAGGATATAATAATGTCTAAGTATCCTCAATTTTTTATAACAAAATGATAAAATTTCAATAGAGAAATTCATTTTAAGGGGGTATAATGTAACACCTTGAGATTTTATGAAATATTTTTTTTAATAATTTAATATCATGGATATCTTGCATTACACGCAACACCATGTTTTAACAAACCCCTACAAACTATTAATATTATTATTCAAATGTAACCATTATTACATATCCATAAATATTCAAGGCATGAAAAGGAAAATCCACATTTTAAATATTAATTATATTTTTTTGAAATAAAGAAAATATATTGATAAAAATAGTACTTAATTTTTTGTAAAGTCTTTATATGTTTTGAAAATACCATTTTCTCAAAAAAAATTGTTTTCATTGATTTTATTAACAAATAATAAGAATAATTTTCAAAAAAATTATAAAATTTATTTAAAAAATGAAATTCATTTTTTAAATATTAATTTCAAAAATATATTATGGTGAATTTTTGGTATTTTTCTAAAAATGAAAAAAAAATTATGAAAACTGCCTTTTCATTTGAAGAATGTATAAGGTTCCTTTTGTTTTAAATGGTTTCATAAGTAAAATTATTTAAAATAATATATTTATTAATCCAATTTAGGTCATTTTAATCAATTTTATATTGAGTTTTTATATAAAAATATTTTAAAATTTTAAACATTTTCTCTTTGGAAAATTACTTTCTCATTACGTCTGTGGGTTTAATTTTAAATTAAATTTTTCCACTTATATGAATGGTATTTATATAAATATATTCCTTATTTGGAATCATCATAATTAATATTATATAATAATTCAAAATTAATTTTTTTTTCAAAATGAATATTAAAAAAAGTAAAAATATTAATTATCATGGTTATGGTTCCAATAGTTTACTAGGGGTTAAAATAAAAATATAAGGTTTAAATAAAATATAATCTTGTTCAAAGCCCATTTTTTGGACATATTATGACCTTATCACCACTAATGTTTTATAATGGTCCATTTCTAGAGCCTTGTGTCATGTGAAAAATGTAGCTACACTTTATTCATTTCAAAAATTCCATGTGTGTCCTCTCCCCGAACATATAAAAGGACACCCCCTATACTATACTATTTACACTTAAAAAACCCTTAGGTTCATCCAATACCTCACCAAATATCTTCCTTATATCCTTCCCCACATCCTAGAGACATTTTTGAAATCATAAAGACAATCTAATAAGGCTTTAGTTTAAACCTAAAGAGGTTATCTAAAGAATAGGAAAAGTTTTTAAATACTTTTTTTCTTTTAATTATTATTATAAATCAATAAAATAATCTTCAATTATGATGATATAATAACACTAGTATCTACCATATTCTGAGATTTTATTATATCAACAGCATAACCTATATCAATTTCCACTTCCATAACCACCTCTCATGGCTGGATATAACAATGCATTTAATCTTTATATATGATATTTATCATATTATTATACCTATAGAATTATATTACTATATCTACCTTTTTACCTCCCAACCCATTGTAAATTAATAATGTTACTCGTGCTTATGGCGGACTACCGCCTTGCAAAATGATGTGATGTTTTTTTTCATTTCTATTTTACATAGATGGTAATAAGGATGGATTAAATGAATATACATGATATTTGTAACATAATTACACTTATTTAAATATTATATCACATATAACCTCTTAATTTCCATTCTTTGGGAATATAATAATGTCTCTCATGTGTACGGTTGACTACAACCACCCAAAGTGATGTGATTTGTTCTTCATGTACGTTTTACATGGAATCAAATAATAATGGGATTAAATAATCATATGTGATATATATTAAATAAAAAAAATTGAATTGAAATATATTATTTACCCACATTTCTTTCAATCTGTCTAGAAAATGGAAATAGTGTTAATGCATACATACAACCTACCATCCCCATAAACGTTGTATTTCATTTTCTATCTCTAACTGTTATGAATTACTATATATATATATATACTGAGTATATAATATATTTATAACAATTTTAAAATTATTTATATCATGTAACCATGATCAATGTAAAATAAAGAAAGATAAAAAATCAAAACATACCTAAAAATAAAGCAGTTGTCACCCGTAACATGATTTTAACAAAGGAGTTTTTAATAAATGGTGTAATAAAAGGTAAAAAGTAAATTATATTTGGTATGATACAAATAATTATGGTTCTATAATATAATTATAATGTTAATATATTTAATATACATGAGTTTCTAATGTTTATTAAGGGAGTCGAGAGTTAAGGTATTGGATTTCTATCTTACTTTTTTACTTCTGTGTGACTGATGCCATATTCACAAATTATTTATTTTGTGTGATATATATACTTGTCATGAATGTATTATAATATTATTTTTATAAAAATTGTGGTTATTTACATATCCATTTGAGTATATATCTTTCATTTTTTTTATTTTTCAAAAGTTACCAAAGCGGTAAATGAGTTTTGTATTAATTTTCCTTCTCGGAGACGTATGTTAAGTTATGAACCTATTTTCATTTATGAGGTGCATATAAATCCCCATTAACATGTAATATCAGGAATTTATTTATTATCATGATATTTTGTGTTTATTTAATTTTATTCTTTCAAGGGTCTTATGATTTTATGGTTCTAAAGTGGTAATGGTTTATGATATAATCTCATCATTTATCAGGATTATTTATGTTTATGCTTCTAATGATGAAATATAATGATATATCTATAAAGAAACTCATGAATTTTATTATTCTATATTTATGTTATGTTAATACATGTCTTTAATTCATTTTACTTTCTATATATACTCAATAGTTTAGATGAATATTTTTAAGAAAAAATGACTTTATATCTCTCTTTGGTCGAAAACCCTATTCCTTCTATATCCATGTTTTCAAAAAAATGTTTTCAAAAATTTTGTAACATTACACAAAGGATTTATTAAAAACTTTTTACCCATGTTTTAACTTTTACAAAGTGTTTTAAAATTCATCTCCATATCACTTTAAAAACAAGGCCTTTTTGGCTTTTACAAAAAATGTGAATAAAATATTTTTTTTAACTTCTATGGATTTTTACACAATCATGACCACTCAATATTTTAAAGCATCCATTATAATTTTAGAAGGTTATTTTCAAAGAAAATTATTTATAAAATTTATGATCTTTTAATAAGTTTTTTTCCAAGTGGAAAGGCTATTTTGTTCATGAAATGTTCCAATTGATTTTTCAAAATCATTTTCAATCTATGAAGAAATCATTTGATGTTATTTAAGATTTTCTGAGAATATGATCCAATAATTGAATCATTATTATTTCTATGTATGGTTTATGATTATTATAAAAATATATTTATGAAACCCATTTTTTCCATGGGTTATACTATAATGAAATTTTTATGGAACCACACAAATTTTCATAGGTTATGATATGAAGAATGTTTTATGATATTTTAGCACATAGATGTATGGATTATGAGATAGGTGGGATCTATATCTCCCTCCAATTAATTGGATAATGATAGATAACTCATGATTAAATATGATATGCATGAAAATGATTATATGTTAACAATGTTATGTGTGAACTTGATGAAATGTTTACAATTTTATGTGTAAACCTGATTACATGTTCACGGTGTTATGTGTGTACCTAGATATCATGTCCAAAAAGTTATTCATAGACCTAGTATCATGTCCATATGTTTGTGTGAGGGATTTATTTCATTTATGTAACTTAATGAGATAACATGATTCCATTTATACATGTTCACACTGTTATAACCTTATGTGTATACCATAAATATACATCTTATACCAATGTTATGTTATCACGGATCATATTATTTTATTCCATTATGATTCATACCTTAATAACTACTAATTTTTATTATATGACACAATATTATGATATTTTATATTCATGGTATGGCTTTCATATGTTATTCTCAAGTTCACATACCATTATTATCAAGTTATGTTTACTTATTTTTCATTTTTATCCTTACTGAGCATCTGAGATCACCCTTTCTTATATTTATTTTCCTAGGTTATAAAGAAAGGTTTTAAGTAGGGTATGTTTTTTAAGATTACAAATGAGGTGATCTTTATGGGAGATGTTTAAGATATTTCACTAAATAAGAATATTTATTTTTCTAGTCTCTCTAGGAACTAAGCATTACGGTCCTTAGGCATGTATTTTTTAAATGTAATGAATATTAATCTATTACGACTTTATATCTATGTATAATAATTTCAGGTCTCTATAGGGTGGGATGTTGATAAACTATTAATTGCTGAAATGAATGCTTAAAGATACAATAAGTGTGATGAAATATTAATGAATGGTTAGAAATGTAAAATGGGTGAATGAATGGAATAATAAATTCAGTGAGGTTGGTAAATGGTAAATGGTGTGAATGAGGATAATGAGGAAATGTGGAATTTTTTCTTATGTGGTGTCCTTTTTCTAGGAATATTAGTTATTATTTTTGGGATTATTTTTTTAGAAAATTATTGTTTTAAGGTTATGTTTATATGTTGTTTCAACAATTTTATAGATGTGGTTGTGGTAAAATTATATAGTGGGACTTTAAATGATGTAATGGATCATAGTATGCATGTGCATGCTATCTATAATGGAATAAAGATATAATTCTGAAAAGGTTTGGTTGACTTGGTTATGTGGTAGTGAATAATGATACATGGTGGGGGTCATTCATAGTTTGTTGGAGGTCTTCAGGTTTATGCCCTACATCTTCATGATACACTACTATTATGATGATTAAGTAGTTTTGATTTTGGTGAGGAATATGTGGATATGTTTTCTTGGTTTGGGGCATGATTTTGATTCCCTTCGTGTTTACATTACCCAATCGAGGTGTGCTTGGAAAGGTGGTTATGTGGTGTGGTGGTATATAGTGGTGGTATGGTATAAGGCCCCAGCCTTAAACCTTACTTAATATTGAATTAAATGAGTAATTCACATTGAGGATCTTTTTAGGTTTAGAGTTTTAGAGAATTAGGACATAACTATTACATCTCAAAAGATTACAAAGTAGTCGCTTCTACTAAATTTCCATAAAATAAAAACTATTAAAAAGAAACATGTCTAGTTCCATTTTTTAGGTAGCATGACTCTCCCTTGATCCCATCCTTGACCCTATTCCACGCTAAGTCCTGTGAAAAGCATTTCAAAAACTTGGGATGAGCATATAAAGCTCAGTAAGGGATACAAAAAAAATGAAAACTATTAGTTTTTCAAAACAACAAATAACCATGTATACTTTATCAAAGTAATACTTTTAACCTTTTCGAAGTTGTAAAAACTCTTCGCTGAATAAAAGCTCATTACTTACCCTTCTGTAACCAAAATATTACCATAAAACCCATATAAAAATCACATAACATATAAAGGTAACTTGGGACATAAACATACTTAAGTGGAATAACCATAAGGTTGACTTCCACACATATCACTTAATGGAATAGCCATTCGGCCAACTTCCATACATACTTAATGGAATATCCATACGGCCGACTTCCATACCCAATTCATTGGAGGTTATAACGTAACCACCCGTCCTGGTATTCCCGGCACCACCCGTCATATGGTTTATCACGTAACCTCCCGTAAAATGTCCAAGTACCATCATTACACATAAAATATTTAAAATATAAACATTTCAATAACAAAATTTCATTTTCAATCAAAATAAGTAATTCCAAGATATTGAATTAATCAATCCATTTTGAAAAATCATTAAAAGATATTTTTGAATCAAAGTGTCCCATACCACTTTGAAGCTTTTATTGGAATTATAATTTTAAAACATTAATGTCCATATAAATAAATACTGAAAACCATGTTGAAAACATGGACATTAAAGATAAATATTTAGAATAATAAATCTTTAAAACATTTAAAACGCTATTTTTGTTAAAGAGTTTTTAACAAAATGAGAGACTATTGAATACAAATAATAGTGGAATAACATTTAATCCGAACTTTATAATATCATGAGAATAAATAGATTCATGATATAATATGTAAAAGGACTATATTCACACCATATAATAGTGAATTGGTTCATGACAACAATGAAGTCTCAAAGAAATGTAAAATGAGATGAAATCCATTATAAAGAAGGCATCCTTAAATCAAGGATAAATCAATCTCATAATTATGTGTGAAAAATATAAATACACCCAATATAAGTGGATATTAATTGTAAAACAATCAAAGGTTATTCACACATATTCAACGGATTACATATTCAATACCTACATGTTGAACCCAAAGAAATCGAAATTGGGTTAAGAAGTTCCCTTGGTAAAATTCGACAGCCTAACGGCGTCACATAAAATTTTACAAAAAGGGTTGATGAGAGAGATAAATGGGATCTCATCACTTGGACATAAAATTTACACAAATAAGGATATATAAGAACATATCCCAACATAATAGTATGTGAATTAAAAGACATAACAAAAGAAGTCTTTTAAAAAAAGGAGGGTGAAAGGTTCCCTTACCGACATGGGTATCTTTCGAAACATACACCCCGTGAAAGAAGGACAATACAAAATTGATGTAAATACTCATAAAAGAAAGTATATTACACAATGATTAAAATAATGGGCAGTACATACACCACTCAAAGGACATTGTGGAAAATGTAGCATGAATCTCACGGGAATAAAAGTGAGATGAAAAATCCCTTACGAAAACTCGGCAGCCTAATGGCGCCACATAAAACTTACAAAAATGGATTGATGAGATCAAATAGGTTATCTCATCACATTACCATAAAGTTTACAGAAATAGGAATATAAAAGAACATCCCCCAACATAACAAAGAGGAGCTTAAAAGAAGTGACATAAAGGAGAGTACTTAAAAAGAAAGAGAGAGGTTAGATCTCTTACGAAAATTCGGCATCCTAACGGCGCCACCCAAAACTTCCAAAATGGATTGATGAGAGAGAATAGGGTATATCATCATATGAACATAAAAATTACAGTAAGAGTAATATAAAATATCATTCCAATAACAAGAAATATGATCTTTAAAAGGAATGACATAAAAGAGCGTACTTAAAAAGAAAGAGAGGAGTATGATTCCTTACCTCGGGTCCGACTTGACTCGATCGTTCATTAACGTCCTGAATAATAAACTTGAGTTAATTTCTATTTTCTTAAGAACCTTTTTCAAGTTCATTATTCCTTTTATATCACTTATTTCCATGTTATAAAAATTATGTAATCATTTAAGTTAATAATGTTTGTTCTGTCGATATTTGGTTCTTACGTCGAAAGTGGACTTCTTACAATTACATGTTGTTCGTGTGGTCAAAGGTTCATTATATCCAGAATGACATTCCTGGTTTGGATATCATATATATCATATATATCTAGAATATACATGTATTTATAATATCACATAATCATTTAGAGGTAAGAAATGAAATGCACCGTTCATGGAGACGGTAAGCCGTATGTACGCATGAATGCTACTTTCATTTCTTTGTCATATTAATGGAATTAAAACTAAATGAGAGGTATGTATATTTTAATTCCAGAATTATATTCATCATTTAGATGTATCATTCATCATATATATCCATTATATACATGTACTTATAATAGTACATTACATTTGGGGATAAGAAATGAAATGCACCATTCATGGAGACGGTAAGCCGTATGTACGCATGAACGCTACTTTCATTTCTATCTCATACTTTAATGGAAAGAAATAATAATGATATAGAGGTATATTATAATTCCAGTATAACATCATATAAAATAACATTAAATCCATCATTTATACGTCCCACGTATGGCATTAACGAATCACATCACTTTGAGGGGGCGGTAGTCCGCACTTCCTAAAATGAAGATATCGCGTATACCCATAATGGAAGCCATAAAGGTAAGCCACAAATTAAAAATACAGAAGCTTAAGTAAAACATAAACATATTATATATCACATATAAATATAGTTACATCTTAATGGCCACCTTTGAAGGTGTTATATGAGTGTTGAACAATCATCGTTTCGTGAGGCAGAAATTCGCCATCCAATGAAACAGTATGTTCTTTAACCATTAGATGTAGGTGTGTGTAAGTGTAGCTCTAATACTTATTATAAAAACATCCTAGTATATTGTAGATACTGTAGTTGTTACAAAATAAATGAATAAAAAGATTTTAGGGGGGTTGGAGAGGCAAAATAAAACAAAAGGACTCAAATGAAGACATTACCTTAAAATCGGGTAACTCCCTTTGGTTTGAGCTCAAAGGCTTCCTTGGGAAGCCTTCTGCCCAAAGTGAGGCTTCAAGGAGTAATAGAGAAAAGTGGAGAGACAAAATGGGCAGGTGTTGGCCGAGCCAAAGGCTTTGGGAGTGTGGGTAAGGAGGTAGAGGTGGGGGCCTTTTATAAGAGGAGAGGAGGGGCACTCTTGGAAATTAAAGAAAAGTCACTTTATTTTAAAATGATATTCGAATTTAAGAGGTCCCACATTGATATAATTAGAGTATAAGGTGATAAGGGTTATAAATCCACTCATACAATAAGTTTTGGACATGTGTAGGTCTTAGATATTACATTATCTTTCCATTTTATTTAAATCGTTAAATAATGAGGTCATTGCTGCATCATCATGATGTCATAAATAATTTAATTTATATAACGTCTAAAAATTATAAAAAAAAATACTATGATGTATGAAATTTTTTTATCTTTCCAATTACTATTTATAGTCAAAAATATGACTTGTATAACCCCATGTAAAAATTGTTTTAGTAAACCATCTCATGTGTGTGTCTTTTTTACTTTAACATTAAATAAAAAGGTATTTATGTCATTTTCCAACCAAAGTGGCTCCATGGGGTCCCCAAGTTGACCCATGGATTTTCTTGGTCGGCCATGACACATCCAATGAGGGTAGGACATGTTTCTAGGTCATTTCATTTTATTAAAACATTATTCTTACCTTAAACTACACTAATTACCTCTAATCGCGATTAAAAACTTAATAAGTTACTATTCACCAAAAAAATTATTTTAATCCCATTGAACCACATTTTACTTCTTAATGACAACCATTTATGTCGTATTTTTGAAATTCAACACACAATGATGGAAAATTTTCATTTAAACGGAAAATCAGTTTTTATAAGTACCACTTAGTGGTTTCACTATTCATCAAAAATTGAAGTTTTTCAGAAAAATACCAAAACTTCACCCTAAGCTATATTTGATATTCCGAATTCAAAAATGATTTCTATTTTATAAAATTCAAAACATATAAGTTGCATTAATTAATTTAATAATTAATTCCCATTGTCAAAAACAAATAGCGTGTTTTTATGAAACAAAATGTATCAAAAGATTGACGCTGGTTTAAGTCCGATTTCAAAGTGAAATTAATTCCAACGAACACTATTGGATTAAATGGTAAAAATATATTCTAATTTCACTTTAAAACCAATTAAAAAGATAATCTAATCATATAAATAAATTATATTAAAAAGTGGTTTTGAATTAAAATACAACATTTTTCACTATTCATTAAAAATTGAACTTAATCGGAAAAATACCAAAAATTTACACAAAGTAAATTTTGTTGTCCCGATTCTAAAGAATAATTTTATTTTGTCAAATATAAAACATAAAATTGTCAAAAGTGGATTTAAAAGAGTTTCGCCATCAAAAGGCGGTTAATCGACCTTTTAAAGAATATTAGAATGTTTACGCTTAAAATTGGATTCATTCGCATTTTTAATCCTCTAACATTTATTGTAAAAAGTAAAAATATTTGACAAACATATATAATCATTTTTTAGTTAATTCTGTTCATTCTCGCCATTACAACGTCTAGGCATTAACTACCTTTTAAAATAATATTATTTTATTATTAGAGTGCAACGTAAGATTTCAAAGGAACTCGTTGTTGTGTATTGGGTATGCCATCGAGCATAGTGTTCTCTTTAAAGTAATATTAATATTTTTTTTCACAAATATGGATAAATATAAAAATGTCGTATTCTTTATTTACCTGGGGTGTTACACATGGTGTATATGTCTAGATGTCATATAAATATGATTATGGATATTTGGTATGTGCATATGTGATGAATTGGTTAGTTTTGAAATGGGGTAATGATTAATGATATGTTTTTTATGTGGATTTTATCTTACATTCCATATCAGTTTTGGGGAGTGGTCTCCATGCCAACTCTCTAAAGGTTAAAGGTGTAAAATATCTATTTGGGAGAGAAATGGAAACATTTGGTCCCTTGATATATAGCTATTAATGATGATTATGGGAGTGGTGATCATTCTTTTTTGGTAGTGTAATAATGGACTCAGTTCCTTGTTTAGAAAGTGAATGAGTTCTTTTCAAGAAATAGAGGAAATAGTCATAAATAATATGGGATGTGGAGTTTTTTTATTATGATTCATGTGATTATTATACTTATACCTCTGAATTTATTTTTGTTTTTTATCACCCTTTATTACTCTTGTATGTTTATTGAACATAGATGTTTATTTTTTTAATTGTATGATCCAACTGAGTACTCGTAAGTTCTCACGACATCATAGTTTGATATGTGTTTCCAAGATAGATTGATGTGGATTAAATCTATTGTTTGGGTAACTTGAATGTATTTTTAGAGCTCGTTATTTCATGTATTTTCCTTAAATTATATAACTAAAATATAATTATAATTTTTATTGTGGGAATCTATATTATGATATGTGGATTCGTTGGTGTTGATTTTTGGATGTTTTGTTAGGATTTTATTAGGTTAATGCCTCCTATATTTACATTTTGTACCCTCGGTGATAGTCTCTAACTTGGGGCCTAATGGAGGTAGGATTTGGAGGTAACTCTTTTCTAAGGTGTAGGCCCAATATTTTTTTCAATTGAGTTGGTTTATGATACATGCCAAGAGTGTGAAGACCATGATCCTACACCATAGAATATTATAAACTAGAGTTTTTCTTACTTAAATATCATGTGTGACACAAAGCATCACCTAAAACACATTGTCTCTCTATATATCCCATTTTTTTGAACCAAAAAATAGCATGAAGCATCCAAATTCTATTTCTTCATCTAAAAAATGGAGGTACCTACCTTAATTTGGTATAAGAACCTAGCTCTAGGGTCCATTATCGACTGGTAAGATGTGCATCATTAGTTTCTCTATCAGTTTAGCTTCATCCTATATAGTAATATAATCACTAACCTATATACATGAAAGAAATGATAGGGATATAATTTCACTGAATTCACTGCTCAATGGAAGGGATTTACATACTCCCTTGATATCTAACTACCTTGTGAGTAGCGGTTTGGAATGTAAGTAAATAATTTCTGAGATAAGATAGTCTTAAGCTTCATTTCCTTAGAGTATTAAGGAGAATTATGATAATTCTCCAAAAGGGAATAAAAAAGAGAAATATATTAAATGAACCAATTAGAAAATGATTATTCCTATTCTCATCACACTTTCTTGAAAGTATGGTAGATCAGAGATAGCTATAGTGGTTTAGACTCTATCCCCTCACCTAATTCGGTTTTAGGTAGCCCCACAAAAATAAACCCTAGCCATAACAGCCTTATTTCATGGGTTATTCTCATGTCCCTTACTAAGTACATATGGATTCCCTCTATGCACAAGTGTCTAGGTCATTTAGAGACCATAATAAAAACTTATATTCCTTCAGGGATGAGAAAGGAACGTGTTACTTCCTCTATGCCTTAGTTTAGAACTTTCTCAGGATTCCAGAAATAAAAATCCATAGGAGGTTGAATTGAAGAATATTTTCAAATACCATTCCTACCATAGTTTCCTTAGGAACACAATCCAAGAGTGATTTTTCTTCAAATATATAATCCAAGTCATGTTAGATCATGGTATGGTAGAACTGGGTGACCCATGGGCACATGTCGCATTAATCTCTACCATCCCCAATAATGATTGAGATTTTGGGGGATGGAAGTAAGTATAAAACCTAGGATTATAGGAGTTAGATGATTAGATAACCCAATTTATGATCAATCAGGCCTATTGGTTCATCCATGCATGTATGAATTAGCTGACACACTCTCTAACAAGCCTATCATCTTCGAGGGCACCGTAAACTTTACAATCCTGCAAAAGTCAAAAGAGTCAATGAAAAAATTATAAATGTGATGAAGATCCATTGATGACATAGAATTTAGAATTTGCCCACATGGATTTCATGACCCCTATATTAGGATGTATTTTTAAGATCCTTTAATAACTATATGACCCATCCTATAAATAACATTAGATTCCTTTTCCAATTTCATCAGACAGATAGACTGTTTCATTGAGACTAAGAGTGAATCCCAGTCATCAACTCCTCCTGGAGGATCTCACCAATGTTCTCAATTGAAGGGAAACACACTTTAGGTAAACACTATTCCTAATGTTTTATCATCTAAAACATTGTTAAAACTTCTAAGATAATAATACATGAATTTCATTGAGCTCAAAAAAACATCCCTTTATATAATTATCCTTAAGTACAGCTCCACGTCTTAATTTCTTAGTTGATCTATTGGTTATTCCATGACCATATAATTATCATCAAAATCCATTGAAATCTAAACAAGAAACTATTCCATAGTCATTGAGTCCCTATATACATCATATCAATGATAGAACACGTCTAGGGGGAAACATGACTTTGGAACATCTTATCCCATATATTGACTACGAGCATGTTTATCTTATCATGAGATTTTTTAAGTCCTCATCGAGCCCTATAATGACCCATGGATTTTTATTCTGAGGTTTATGATGTTTAATCCTACCATGTGGAATAGACTTGTCACAGAGAGTGTTATCCCATTATCTCTTTCTCTAGGGAAGATAAAGGCAATGTCATATAAGTCCACATACACCCCCTTTACCTCTCAAGAAACCTCAATGGAATCCACATCCACTAATTCTAGGTGAACATTGGCTCCAAGATCATCTTTATCCAAAATCATATTCTCTACAAGATGGGATACACTAAGGTCTACCTTGCCTCATCCAACCTCATAATTTAGGGTTATAAAAAAAATTAATAGCAGTTTCTTAAGAAGGAAAAATTAATGAAAATTTTTGGAAACCTAGTTTCTAATACTCAATTCATGGTTTTATCACAATAAACCACCTTCAATGCCTTAATGATGAGGCCTTGGATCCACCTTCATACATTAATCCTTTAATAATATTACTAGTTCCATAATTACTCTCTCAATAGTTGAGTTAGGTTACTTAAGGTTTATGTTTCCCCTTTTTATTAATTTGAGACCCACTACCATGATGTAAGGTACAAAAAATGTGATGGAAACGAGCCCCAAGTCGAAGGGGTTGAGATTTTTAATACTCATAATGACTTTACATCTACCTTATGGATCCTAATGAAAAATTAAATATTAGTTTCCTACTAAAAATATACTTTTTTTAGGCAATTACCCTAGGCCTCAGGAACCATTTCATCATGCCTAAGAAAATAGAGTACACTCATATCACCTAAAAATTGTATAAAGGATATGTGTCTCTGAATCATAGGAATCCTTCACTCATTTCATGTTAGATTCTTTGTCCCAGCCTTGATAATTCGTGTCCCCACCATTTATACTAGAGAGTGGGATTGATCTACTGATATTAGACTAGGTCATGATGCTTTGACAGTATAGGTGGATTGTGCTAGTGAAGCTCACATGAGATAGGATCTATTGAATTTATCATTATGGCCTATTTTGAACCATATATATAGGTTTTTACTTTTGAATATTATACCCCTACATAAGATCATGATTCCATAACACATAAACTATGCTTGATTAACCACATCCTCCTTCAATCCATCATGTTTTTTATTAGGAATATTTGAATAAAAATCCTCCCACCATTGAAGAAAGAGTTTACACTACTATATATGAGCTAATATAGGTGAACCTTGGTATAGAGAAATATCAAATACTAACATTGAATAGTGTTTTCATGCCTATCTAAGAGAAAGATATGTACATTGTATTCCAGAAGCAGAACTATTATTTTTTTACATGGAACTAAAATGAGCTGCAAGGTTTTGATCCTCACATATTTTTTCACCACCTTGGATTCCCTTTTTCCTATATTGTATTCAAACAGGTTCCCAAAATAATGCAACTATCCTATGGTTCAATGGTTGAGGTCGATGTTGATAAGATGATCAAAGACAGAATCAACAGGGAATTATAATACCCCCATTAGATGAATTACATCATCCCAATTAGGAATAATAAGGTATTGATAAAAGTATACATCATATTATAATATATCAACTACGATTTCCAAAATTAAAAATTCTTTATTCTGGTCAAAGAGATTTTGATCGATACAATCACTAGTTTCTATGACCTTTCCTTCATTGATGATTATTTCCAACATAATAATATCTATATTTTACCTGATAAATTTGCCACTACATTTAACACACCCTATGAATAATATTTCTATCAATTGATACCCTTTTTCTTATAGAAATCTAGATCATCCTACTAATGGTCCTTGAATTACATCTTTCAGACCCTCCTTGTAAGTTGGTGGAATGATATGAGGATGATTTAGTGGTAAAATACCACCAACTCCAAGGTCATATCAAGGATATTGAGAATGTGTTTGGCATGTTCTATGCCCACAAACTTAATATGAACCCCTTGAAGTGTGAATTCATGGTTACCTTTGTAAAATTTATCTAATTTATTTTCCATTATAGAGGCATAAATATCAACCTAGAGAAGATCAAATCCATCATTAAAATTATCCCTCCATACAATCTATGATATCTGAGAAGCTTTTAGGGGTTTTTAACCCAAATATGCATTTTTTTAACCAACCTAGTGAGAAAATATAAGTCCTTAAAAAATATTATGATGAAGAGATTTATCTACTAGAGGAAAAAATAATTTCAAAGTGCATTTGATGATATCAATTGGTGATTACTTTACCCTTTAGTTTTTATGCCACCTATCTAAGGTAAAATTATATTCCCCGTATGTGACTGATATAGAATGATCCCATAGTTCCCCCTTTCCCAGAAGAATAATATGGGTAAAGATAATAGTTTACACCACCTTAGTCACATGATAATGGAAATTGGGGTCATATTATCCCATCAAGAATCACTATCATTCCTTGGTCTTAATGGTCCATAAGTTGCATCATTATCTGCAACACCCTGAGGTTCATTTGATCTCTTAAATTTTCCCACTAAAGTTTATCTTCAACCATATCATGTTAAATGTAAAATTGGAATGGCGGGTAGTGATCCTTCAATATGTGTACACCAGGTTCATCCTTTAAAAGACCGTTAAGTAAAAGGATCTAGTATACTTCATTATCATGAACTTAACCCTATAGAAGTTTCCCTTCGATATTAAATTCCTAGATGATTCCATTTTATCTATAAATGAATAAAAAATCATGTTATAAAATTCACTTTTATAGTACCTCTTGAATCCCAACTGAGTGAAGGATGAACAAACCTAATCTCAATAGTGCCTTTATGTTTTCATCATCATTCTCTTAAATTACTTCAATCCATACTCATTCATTATTTCAAATTTGTACACAAAAAATAATAAAAATCATAAATCCCTCATCACAGATCTTGAACTACCCCTCAAGATATGTATCTCCATGTTTCAAATATAGGGTGATTCTAAGTTAGTTATGATGAAAATCATTGGAGATGATACTATCAAGTAGTAGTAACTCATCCATTATCTCAATAATACCCATGAGTTGATGGACCAATTCCTTTTTAAGATAACGGTGTCTCATGTTCTATGGTATCATAATAATCAAGAAGACTTCCTAGAAAAAATGGCATCATAATTTACTCATCTATAATAGGATGAATTGGTCATCCACATGTAAAATGAGATGATGATCTCCCCATAACTAAATAAGAAATATTGATAATTGAATCATTTTAGTACAGATCCCCCTAGACCGAACCCTCAAATGATTCTAATTTGGAAGAAGCGACTGATTATAAAATGTTTTTGGTTTAGTATCTCCAGCATGGGATTATACCTACAAACTAAGCTAAGTAGGAGAAAATATAAAGAAAGGCCACAAACTTTACCCTTTGTGATGGTCCTTATTCAAAGAAAGTCCTCTACTAATGTAACTTTAATGGAATCTTTCTCTTTTGCAGCTATGGGATGGAAATTATACATGTTATGAAACAGGTTCAAGATAGGGCATATAGATCTCACTAGATAGTATTGAATCTCTACATCAAATCCAAATACAGGGCTACTTATATCCCATAATGGATCATGAATTATTGGAATTCATCAAGAATTTTCATGCATTCCAGGATCATACAAACTTTATACATCATCCTACATAGCTTCATTACACCACTAAGTAATCTCATCCCTTTTTAATATAGAGAATCACATTTATGGGTCCCTACCCATGAGTGACAACATAACAGTTCAAGTTTATTCCTATCACCACTGATTTCTTCTTAGAATATGCTAAATCAATTCCACTGAAATAGATTAATAACATTTCTATGATTGAGTTTGTGAAATCACATATCATCCATCATTTTGAGATTCCTCACTCCATTTTAATGGATAATGGGACCAATTTCTAAGCTTCTAAGAAAAAAGGGTTCAAAACCAAAATACACCATCAAGTTCAACCATACATCGTTCTATTATGTGTAAGTAAATGGATAGATTTAAGAATTCAAAAAATCATATATAACATTATATAGAAGATGGTGGATTTTAATAATAATATTTATTCAATTAATTTCTCTAATTTATTATGGTTATATCATACCATGACTAAAACTTCCACCCAGGAGACCTATTTTCCTTGGTTTATGGAATAGAAGTGGTGTTTCCCATTAAGGTTTAGCTTTTATTACATTAAATCACCATATATAACTGATTTAGGTAGAATAAAAGATCTCATGTCTAGTTTTTTGTGGTATAATCCCTTATTGAAAACAGAATCTAATAACTACCCAATATTGAGGTCCATTAAAACCGGGTGGATAAAGAATTCAAGAAGAAGTTTTTCTTATGATATTTTCTATAAGGTAACTTAGTTTTTGTATTGAGGTTGTAAAAAATACCTATAAGAAAGTCGTTGAAGTTGGATACCAAGTGGGAGGGATTATTTTCCATTCACAGGGTTTACTCCAAGGATGTTTCTTTATTGATCACCATGGATGGGGAATGAATCCCTCCTCCCACAAAGATGTGGATCCTAAAAAATAATATATGTAGATACACTTTGGGTTTATATAATTCCATTATTTATGAAATTAAACTACTTTAAAATGGTCATTATCATACAACCTTAAACTACATGGCATATTAGTCTGAGCTACAACAATTTACACTACATAGTAATATCTCAACACATATGACTTTAAGGTTATTTGAATTTTTCACAAGTGTTGGTATTAGTGTCCCCACAATTTTCCTTGTAACATTACCTTCAACTAAATGGAACAACAATTCACTTTTCTTATCTTTAAACTGTTCAAAAATGGCATCCATTGCATGAAACTAAACTGAATGGAACCTAGGTACAAAATGCACAACCTTAAACAGATCGGCACATTATCCTCACTATATAATGTTAAACTACATGATAAATATATTTTTTATATAATATGAAACTCCATGTTCTTGATCATAATCACATGACCCGGAACTATAAAACATTATTTCCATTGATTTCCACTAGGGAGCGTCGCCCAAGCACGTTTGATGTTCGCTTGGCTGTGCATTGTACCCCACATTAACACTTTCAAAAATCAGGTGGAATCTATCACCTCTATGGCGATGTCTGATCCTTGATCAAAAAAGGATGATTATATGATAGTTCCTCCTTCTATGGATTCCTCCTCAGAACTCGTTGCCTTGCCTGGGTCTCCCTTATATATTAAGATGTTATTCATGAAACCCTTATCAGTGCCATCTCTTTGTGGACGTTGGTTAATTACACTACTTCTGTCAGGACATTCTAAGGGGTCAAGTTGGGGCAGCAAACTTTGATCAGGGAAGTAGTCATGTTGGGCATTGCTGGCATGTCAAGACGCTGGAACCTTGGTACACCTGAATTATCTCTTATGAGAGGGATTCTTGTGGTTTAAAAATCCCAATGCATGCCACATCAAATTCATAGAATCTTATGCCAAAGGCATGTCTCCAAGGTTTTCTTCAGCTTCCCGTGTTTAACATGGGGCATTCCATGGGTTTAATGTCTAGAGAAGATGGATCATACTGATCAAAACACTGAAGAGAGTGGATCAAATGGGTACCCCCTAGGAGGGAGAACCTGGAAGGTTTACCAGATGGATGGATTAGAATGGCCAATGAGGATAGATCCTAGATGGCGTGCCCCAAAAAGGGAAGGTTTCACACCATGATGGATGATCAGAACACCGAAAATGGGGTGGATTAGAGAAGTTTGGTCCTATAGAGGGGGGTACCAATGTTTACCATTGGTTGGGATTGAACCTTAGAGAGGCTTCCTACATACCTTGTTTAGAAGATAGGGATAAAATCCAGCATAGTTCAGAAGGGTGATTCAGATCTTCCAAATGGTTAGCTTCCTAGGTGCTGCAAAAATCAGTAATGGGATAGATGAACATCCCATAATAAGGTCAAGGTGATGAAGCAAATGGATGGTGCTTATGCATGGTTATCTTCCCATATGAATGGTGTGAGTTCACCATGATGTGGTGGCCTGGGTAAAATCAGTATGGATGATAGATTATTTGATGAAGTAGATGAGAAGAATGTGATGGAACCGACATGAAGATATTGGTGGTGGTATTGAACCTTATGAAGTCTTCCTATGTATCATCGTATTGGGAAATCAAAGTACATTTAGTTCAATAGGGAGATGAGACACTTGAGGAGGCGGCTCATGAGAATGAAACACATGGATGGGGACCCAAAGGAATTAGAACCTCCAAGATGGGGTAATATCTTCCTAAGACATAAAGGCTCAAAGGAAAGACTGGGATGGGAAATGGGCGATGGGATTAAACCTCGGGGAGGCTTCCTATATATCCCAGGGGCTAGGAATCAAAGTCCACATAGTTTAGGGATGGGACATGGAATCAGGGTGTACACAAAGGACAATAACCCAAAGACATTATGGGGCTTACACATGGTTAGCATCCCATCACAAGAGGGAAAATCTTGGTTGATGAGTATGGTTAAGTATGGGGATTATGCATGGTTAGCATCCCACATAGATCAGAACACCTTAGAGAGGAGGATTTGGGAGATGTATCCCAAAAAGGGAAGGTATCGCATCAGGAGGGTACAACCCTTTAGAAAGAGTACCATAGTTTACCATTGGTTGGGGTTGGACCTCATAGGGTATTCCTATGTATCCTAGTTGTTGGGAATAAAAATCCACATAGTTATGTGGGTAATATAGTTTAACGTCATGCAGGACAAAGGTGAACCAATATGAAACACATGGAACAGTTGGATTGTGGGGAGTGGAGGGCTTAAACCTCAGAGAGGCTTCCTACATACCATTTCTTGGATACACGGATCAAATTCCACATAGTTAAAATAGACGCAATTTAACATCATATGGGATGAGGGGAATGGGACCTACACATGGTTAGTGGACCAATGTTGTTTTGGGGTTTACGCATGGTTAGAGGCCAATAGAGGATCTCATGGTCACTTCTTACTCTAATACCACATGAGTCATGCTCAGTTTGGGAAAAAAGAGGTAGCGGTGGACCTAATTATTGTTTCACAAAGTTGCGTCCATGAGGGATGGTGTGGGGATTACACATGGCTAGTGGACCAGGGAGATGGAGATTGGGACTTACTTTAGGAGGGAAGCATGAGAATATAATTTGGGGATCACGTGAAGGCTACCCTATGTGAACATGGTGACAATTCCCAAAATAAGAGGGGGTTGGAGAGATATGATGCCCATTCCCCTTTGAATTATCCTAGGCTTTCCACACATGTGGAAACTCACATTTTAACATCATGTTTTGTGTATGAGGGTGCTTGGTAGTTTAACATCCTACAGCTCAGATGAGGAGGAATAAATCCTCACCCCTATGAGTTACATAACTTGTACCAACCCACACTTGGGGGAAGGAAGGAACAAGCAATGTCAGGATACAACAGGGTGGAGGAGTTTCACTCAAGGGGATCACATTAGTGAGGTTATGCGAAGAAGAAATATTTGTTATCATTCCTATACGAAGGAGAATAAGTCATGGAATCTCTATATATAACACCACTTGAGGAACCATGAAATCACTTTACACAAGCCTATAGGGTCGTGGAGGAAAGGGGTGTGTGAGACCAAGGGGATCGATGGGAAAATATTCATGAAGGTAAGGTGCTTCATGAAGGAGTAATGCTCCTTGAAGGAATGTTTCTTCATGAAGTAATGGGGCATTGTGAAGGAAGGTTTCTTCACAAAGGAATGGGGCTTCCTGAAGGAATGAATTCGGTGGAGTAGAGATTTTCCTTAGCAAAGATCCCTTTATTTGAAGAGTGCTCTGTGAAGACGTAATTAATTTCGGAACCTTGAGTAACCCGAAGGGGCTCTATCCTATATGAAGGCTGAGGGTCTTCGCAGATGAAATCCCTACCATAGGTGGGGTCCATGAAGAACAAAAGGAGGTACAACTTTCATTTCTCAAGTAACATCATTGATCCATATTAGGTTTCACAAAGAGATTCAGGAAATAATATTTGGGAAGGTGAAAGTTCATATTAATAATGGTTTGGAAGGGGGTGAGGCTTCTATTTATAGGAATTGGAGTTCATGGAATTCATGGGGATCGACGGGAAGAACAAATGGGGTGCTGCAGAGGAGATATGTTCACAAAGGATCGTGAAGGAAAAGTGACACCACAGAGGAGATGTGTTCACAATGGATCGCGAAGGGAAAGTGACTCCATGGGGTAGATATGTTCATAACGGATCATGAAGGAAAAGTGATGTTGTGAATTATATACATTCACTAGGGATCACACAAGAAATGCGACATTGTGGAGGAGATACGTTCACAACGGTTCATGAAGGAAAAGCAACACCATTGAGGAGATATGTTCATGTTGTATTCTAAAGGAAAAGTGACATCAAGAAGGATATATGTTCATGGAGGATCATGAAGGAAAAGTGACACCATGGAGGAGATACGTTCGCGGTGGATCACAAAGGGAAAGAGACACCACATAGAAGATATGTTCGTAGTAGATTGTGAAAAAAAAAGATATGATGGGAGGAGATACATTCATGGCTAATCATGAAGGAAAAGTGATTCCACATAGAAGATATGTTCACAGGTGATGGCAAAGGAAAATTGATGATGTGGAGGAGATACATTCATGGTGGATCATGAAGTAAAAGTAATACCACATAGGAGATACATTCGGGGAGGATTGTGAAGGAAAAGTGACACCATAGAGAATATATGTTCGCAGAGAATCACTAATGAAAAGTTATTCCACGGAAGAGATACGTTCGCAGAGGATCACAAAGGAAAAGTGATGTTGTGGGGGAGATACATTTGTGGTCATTTTGGTGAGGGGTCTCTATGGAGTAGCTTCATAAAATGGGCCCATTTTGATGATTCTTGATGGATTCTAAGGCTATTTGGGTGCATGATTTTTGACACCAACAAATACCCCCCTCAGAATAGAATCCCATGGAAGAGAGGGTCAGATTCTAAGGTTAATTCATTAAAAACACTAACTAGATCGTGAAATAAGATCGTGAAGGATATAGGGTGTGATGTGACATGAATCTCCATCAACCAAAGGTTATTGCGAAGCATGGGTTAGGTTTGTCACAAAGGGCTAGCTGGAGGTTGCCTATAAATGGGGAAAAAGTGCTCTTTTGTTCATACTTAGATCTATGTGAAGTATTGTGCTAACGCTCTCTTTCATGGAAATATATGCCCAACAAATGTGACTACACAAACTAGGTTCTATATTCTGGTGCTCCTTGAATGATTTCAATGAACCGATACATTGTGAACCGCTGCTTTTTTGCGATACAGGTCGAGATCTAGGATACTCTGCTGGTTGTTTCTCTGTGAATCGTCTCTGCAAACAATCTCATAAAACCATCTTCGTGAACATCAAAATTTTCCTAATTTTTGAGCTGATGGATGCTTAGGAGGCTTCTTGGGAAGTCCTTGATAACACCGCTCAGAGGGAATAAATGGAAAGCAACATTCAAATAGGATAGTATGTTCGGAGTACTTATGACCATGAATCATTGATGACACTTCTGTTAGATGCTCAGAAGGACTAAACACTATGAAAGATATTTTCGATATATGACATTGGATTACGGGATGACATCTTCATTCCTAAGGCAAGAAGAGATGATCTGGCCTACTAGTTCATGAGCACACCATGACAATATCAGTGGTATAAGGATATGGATGGCCATGTCAGGAAGGATCATACCCCTACCACAGCCCACTACATTTACAATCATGTCAACAATGTCGATGGTAAGAGTTTGGTGGATTATAACTCCCCACATCAGTACAAAATGATTATTAAGGTAGGGATTGGGAATCTAGAGAAGGGGTGGATAAATATCTAGGATCTACGAAAGGGCGGTAACTTTATAGATAACTGGTCCTGGGTCGACTAGGTGTGTGCATCCTATGTTGAGTTAGAGCATGCACTGAGGCTGGTAAGCATGTATGAAGTAGTATGAGATTCTCAATTCTATGTTTCCCAATCAAAGAAGATCATACCATAACTATTAAGTCGGTGGTCACTGGATACCAACACATTTCACCTGTATCACGGGGAGGTTGGTATCAGCCTCTGGGATCTTCATCAGATCTCTAGAATACCAATTCTAGAAGGTATGTATGATGAGTTCCTCTCTACTGTGAATTCATGGGATGAAACAGAATATATGTTGCCTTTGGAAAAGGCATTTTTGAACTTGGTGCTGGGTACAGACGATGAAAAGAAGAACACCAAGGATTTCCGCTTCAAATAGTGGTTCAACTACTTTATAATATTTCCAACTGAGGGAGTGGTAGCACCAAATAAAATACCAATAAGTCCCCCACCTACCTAACGGGAGCTCAGCGAGGCAATAAAGGTTCTTACTGGTGGATCATGGAGGTTAACCAATGGAAAATGTGGGTCTACATCACAAAGGATGGTCAACAACCAATAGTCAGGTTGGCTGGATTCATCTGGGTGCTGATATGTGGATAGATTCTTCTAGTGAGGGATGCACACATCGGGACATGACCGAGCACATTTATCATGGAGGAATAACTGGCCTCTATAATATGCATCAACTTAGGCATCTCAATTCTAATGAAGCTGTATCACCTACTTTGGTACATCAGTTAAGAAAACAGGTCATTGCATGTGTGTAGGCCCTTCCATTTCCTATATATCAAGGTCATTGTGCACATGGGAGGCTATGAATAACTCAATACCATTTCTCCACATAGGATACACTCTCGATGATCAATTATGAATATTGTGGGTAGCTCCCAGCTCAATCTAGGTGTAGCAGTTA
Organism: Viscum album; assembly: GCA_963277665.1. Classification (NCBI taxonomy): domain Eukaryota; kingdom Viridiplantae; phylum Streptophyta; class Magnoliopsida; order Santalales; family Viscaceae; genus Viscum; species Viscum album. Next base: position 96,892,327 of record OY728163.1, read on the forward strand.
CGCTGAACAAGATCACACAAGTTCACCAAATGGTCTTCTACCCATTCATCCTTCAAAACAGAACATACACTGATGATGAAAAATACACCATAGAGTACTAGTCATGCCTTATGTCCTTATGTGTTGGTGTGTTGGTAGCGCGAGTGGATTGCGAACCCATATGATAACCATATACTTCGTACCAATTCACAAGACAATTCAGATGTATGCATAGGCTGACTCTGAAGGTGTATTTGGGGGTGCTTCATGAGAACCATCCATGTGTGATAAGACAATTGTGGATGATGTTCAAATGGTAGGATGGAAAGATGTGGAATGATATACCACCACCTACTACTGCATTCAGATTAATCATTGAATATGTGCTGAACTGGGTAGCTGCTTACCCAGGTGAGATGTTGATGAAGCCAACAGTTCAAGCTAGTAAAGTAGGGGTGCCCAAACCTTGAATTTAAGGTCGAGTAGAAGAGAGGGTACATTGTGAGGGTGGTGTTGATGCAGGCCATGGTGACGAGGCTATAGAAGTAAGGGTAGTGGGCCACGATCTAGCACCGATTAAAGGTGAAGAAAGGGAGGCGGCAGTTCCAAACCTATCAGTTTCGACCAAGATGTCCTGGGAAATAGGGGAATCATCAAGGGGGGTCACATGAGTCCTACTTAGGATCCATGTAATAAGGTGTGTTAAGTGGTGATCCCCGTGATTCCTCTTATCTGAACACCTAGAAAGACTGGAAATTATGAAAACATTTCCTCAAATTTGAAAGCATCTGGGAAAACCTAACCAAACACGGGGTGGATCTGGGGGAAATAGACTTCGTAAAATCTGTCTTAAATGTGGACCCGGCTATGGGAAGAAGGTACATACATGAACTTGAGGAATTAGTGTACTCTTGAGGCACTGCATGACCACTGACACAATGGGTAAGGGTGTTGTTGGGAAAAACTTCCCCTCTAATGTTGTTAGTAGATCAATTAGAAAATTGTTTCTCCTATCCAACAACTCGAATAGTTCCTAGGGGAAGTGGTCAAAATGGAGGACTTAAGAAGGTAGACAAGGAATTAGCTTCCAAGGGAGGCTATCCAGAAGAAGGAAAAATCATGGCCTCATAGAAAACTTCTCTGGGGGGATTTGCTGTAACTCTTGAAGTAACATCTAACTCATATCATGCACCATTATCTTTATCACTTATCTTATTCCCTTAACCAACATCAACTTATGTAGGAGGACCTTATGCTGAGCGTCCCTACTATCAGGGATGAAGATGTGACAATGGGTGTAGAGGACCAAGCACTGGTACTTGCATCCAGAGAACCAATAGTTGCAGAATTCCATAGTGTGGGGGATGCAAGAGAAGCATATCGGGAACCTTCAAATCCTACAATAATATATAGGGGACAATGCCTTGGAATTCTAGTTTTGATAATCCATAGGTGATACCAAGATTATGAACATTATAAGTATCCTACCTCTTGTAGATACACCTATCATTTTGTTCAATCAAAATGAGTGACACAATAATTTTCTGAATAGTTCTTAGAATGGTAGGTTCCCTATTGGTACATATGGACAGAGGTCCTAGGGGACCTTTATCTAGAGGGGTGATGGTCCATATGGAATTAAGTACTCAATATTTCCATTCTATGGCTCCTATTTAGCGATCAATCATGATGGTGGGTGAAGCCATTAGTGGGATAGAACCTGGTGCCAGCGAGGCTGACACCATTGACTTAGAATCAAGTGATGAGGACCAATTGGAAAATTTTGATTATGATTATTTGGATGCAATTTTTTAGGAAGATCCTATTGCTGAGATCCTAGACGTATTTTCTATGTATGAACTAGCTAACCCCTTAAAGTTGAAAAAACATGATTCTGATGTATCTGAGGATAGACAGAAGGCCTATTGCCGAGCATGGAAACTAATCAAACGCTTCCTTAACGAGGTTATAGAATCTTAGTGGATATTCCAAGTGAGATTTATTCGCACGTGGCTATGAGATCTATGCGTCGGAGGGTTAAACACATAGAATTTGAACATGTTGGTTTAATAAAATCTCACCGATAAGATGTGGGTAAGTATTCAACACCTAGATTTCAATTGGTACCAGAAGAAGTCTAAAAATATCCATAAACTCTAAGTGGCCAATAATTTTATCCAGAAAAATTGATGGAAAGATGAGAGAACATTTCAAATTAATCGTTAAGAAGACAGGGCTCGCTGGACAACTGAAGGCTCAACTGGAGGAGGCCTAGGAGCAATTAGCACAGATGAACTTTCAAGTGGTATAACTTCAAGCTAAACATGACCAAATGTAGATCATGGCTGACAAACTTTAATCTGTATCCATCGATGATGAGGAGGATCTTGAGAAACTACAAGAATCCCTAGAATCTACACACTAGAGAGTGGTGAAATTAAAGCATTACATTGAGGGATTAAATCTATAAGGGCCATGTTTTGGCCAAACTAAGACATACATTATTAATCCAATTGCTTATTTAAACTGTGTGCATGGATTTATTTCTTTCTTGTTTTGATTGCTGCATCTCGATCATATTTGCGGAACAAAAAAAGGTCAATCCCTAAGCTCACGTGGGTTATGACCGGTGTGAGAAACAAGGGATGTCCATGTAACTACCAACTTTTTATGAGAGTACTAGTTAATCATTGAATACTCGAGGTATGATATCACTAACTATCCAACTAGATCATTCTATTTGATAGAAGATCGTATAGGGTAATAATATTTTTTAAAGTAACCAACTTTCCCTTCCCAATGTGCGCTAATGCCTGAGATGGACAATGACAAGGGTTTTAGAATCAATATGAACAAAGTGGAATGAAAATTTTGAATCATGATACCCAAAATTTTGAACACAATAATGGTGGAATGAATATGGAGGATAGTTGTTGACCATATTCGAAACACAGTATCCATATCACATTAGCTTGAAATTAGCACAAAGAAACGAGGGATAAACTCGAAGTACCATCCAATGCCTTTAGGAACATTGTCCCAAGATAGTAGATGATCCATGAGGCCGATCATCCATACCATTAGGGGATCCCCTTCGATATGAAAGAGGGTGAGGATCTAACTAAAGGGCATACGAAGCATGAGGATGGAGTGATGGGATGTTCGAATGGGTTCCAACACTCCTGAAATTATACCACCATGATGAGAGAAAATTGGGTGATCATATTGATACAAACTAGGATTGAACCTATTTCTAGACAAGGCCTCTATATAAAGGACCTATAATACTTCACGGATGAGCATGATAGACATGTATTTTGACATCATTTAGTGATTATGATGCATGGAATAGTTTAATGTCATACGATTAGGATGTTGCACATAGTTTAAGGTCATACTACCTAGACCCTATCCAATACTTTAAAGTTGTGTTACACAGACTAGGGGCTCCTAGTTTAAGGTCATAGAGTTTGGACCGTAATTGGGTCCAAAGGGCTAGGAAGGTCAATGGACCTAGGGCTGGGCCCAAGAAGAAATTATCAGGAATTCCTATGTATCCCATAAGGATGGGAATCAAGTTATACATTGTTCTAGAGTTTCATGTAGTTTATCAACACATGATGAGGATTTTTGGGTTACAATGTAGTTTATTTTCATATGGATATGACATTTATACTCCAAAGGAGACATGTGTGGTGCGGTACATAACCCAACATTAAGGAGGTAAAAGGAATTTCACACCACATCAAGCATTCTTAAAGGGGAACCTGGGCCAAAATGGGGGGGAAATAATAGTGAGTCTGGGCCCAAGATCAATGATATTTTCATTCCTACATATCCCATAAGTATGGGAATCAAGCCACATGTAGTTCACGAAGGAAGGTGTGGAAAATGGCCAACTCCAAAGGGGGTGATATCCTCCAAAGTGGGGAAAATGGAGCTTGTTACATAGTTTAATGTCAAGAAAACTTGGACATGATCTTAGTTTAAGGTCATATGGTTTGGGTCATCTCAAGGGGGAAATATGTATTTGTGGCGCCATATAGTAAACTGATGTGATTAAGGACCAAAGATGTACACTCCACATAACACATTCATCGGGGGAAACCTCGCACAGAGTTTAAGTTCATAAGGATTGGACCATGAGAATGAGTTTTTTGAAGTGAAAATGTGTAACATGGATTTAGATAGAAACCTGATGTTAATTAGGACCAAAGAGATCTTCACCACATCAAATATTCCCAATAGAACACTTACACAGTTTAAATTCATGTTTCCTGGACTTTGATATCTGAACTCCTAGTTTAAGTTCATAGATTTCAGACAATAGGGCATGAAAATATTCCATGAAAGTATAAACCTTATCAAGAACTTCTAATCCCACATGATCCATTCTCAGTGTGGGAAACAGGGGATGGATAATATATTTAATACTCCCAAAATCAAATAATAGAGGGACAAAGGGGTGGAGTCAAGGTAAACCATGTGATGCTAGTTCTCCCACACAATGTGTAAAGGTACATGAAGGGATAGAACTGGGATTATTGAAATTCCATCAGGACCTAAAGATGTGAGAAGGAATGTGAATCATGAGACCAACATTTGGGATGCAATGATATTGGATTAAAAATGGAGGATAACTACTGACCATATTCGAAGAACAATATCCATATTGTGTGGCCTGATATGGGAACAATCAACTGAGGGTCAGCTGCTGACCATAATCAAGACATGTCCAGAACTTGTCTCAAGATGTTGTTCAATAACCTTTGGGACATTGTCCTAGAATGGTAGTAGATCCTTAATTCCAAGCATACATACCATTTGGTGGTCCTTTTGGATGTGAAAGATGATGGAGATCCAAATAAATGGCATGCAAAGCATGGTGGTGGAATGAGAGAGTGTCCATGCATAATCCAACACTCAAAGTCCCATGCCATGCTTAATTTAAGCATGTTAATGAGGAAAATCAAAGATGGATCTAATTAGGGGTAGGTGAATCTAGAGGACTAGTAGATTAAAGATACAAAATAGGTGGATAAACCTGGGCTGGACCCAAAGAAAAATGTATGGGTGTTCCTACGTATCCCATAAGGGAAGGAATTAAGCCTTATGTAGTTCTGAAATACTGGTCAGTTTAACATCATGCAGTAAGGATAGGGGATGAGAATGATATCTCAAAGAGGATGTAGACAACATGGTAGAATAAACCTTATGTGAATGAGAACATAATAATTCCACACTACATCGTGTGAACCTAGGAGAAAACTCATACCAAAGGACCAGAAGGAAGGTGTCACAACTAAATACTATGCAGTATTAATGTCATGCAAGACATAGGGGGAATCTTATTTTTTATGTCATGCAGAAAGGACCACAAATTCTATGAAGTTTAATGTCTTGAAGGAAAGATGGAGAGTTTTAATTTTACACATGACAGGTGAGATCTTGGTTTAAGGTTGTTAAACTCAGACTATAAGGGAATGGCTGAAGGACGTGGAAGGTTTGGGGGACCAGGGGATGTGCTTGAGGAGAAATGATCAGGAATTAATACATATCTTTCAAGGGTAATAATCAATCCATATGTAGTTTTTAAAGGTCATGTAGTTTAATAACGTGTGGTAAGGATGTAGGATGGGAGATTGATCTCAAAAATGGGTCATGGTTCGGCTGTTGTAAACCCAACTTGGATGAGGACAAAGGAGGTCCACACCACACCATGTGCATTCCTAGAGGAAACCTAGGCTAAGAGGCTAGAAAGATATGGAAATATTTGTGGTTCCTAGGGATGGACCCAAATACAAAATGTATGGGAGTTCATATGTATCCTACAAGGGTAGGAATCAAGCCACATGTAGTTCTGAAAGGTTGTGTAGTTTAACGTCATGTGGTAAGGACATGGTATAGTTTAACATCATGTAGGATGCAACCAATAAAAGTTTGGATTTATAATGGTTATATACAGAATGGAAAGGTAATAAACCCAACATAAATGAGGATCAAGGATTTCTCATACCACACCATGTATATCCCCGAAGAATGGGGGTATTGAACCTAGGGGTTGGCCCCGAAGAAAAAATGTATGGGTGTTCCTATATATCTTGTGGGGGAAAGAATCAAGACATACATATTTCTTGAATTCTGTGTAGTTTAACTTCATGTGGTTAGGATGTATATATAGTTTAACATTGTGTAGGATGGTGATGTTGGGTGATTTTACATCCTACACCTGGATGATAAAAAAGGTGATGTCCCTAAGGGGGAAGTACATAGTGTGGCTATTGTAAACTCAATGTAAATGAGAGAAAAAGAGGGATCACACCACACCATTTAATCCTAGTACACTCAGTATATAGGGATAAAGAATGAAAATATTTTTGGTACTTAGGGCTAGACCCAAAGACAAAATGTCTGGGCATTCTTACGTATTCTACGAGGGAAGGTATCAAGCCACACATAGTTCTGAAAGGACATGAATTTTAACATAATGAGGTAAGGATGTGGTAATGTTTCATGTTATGTAGGACAAAGGTGTTGGGAAGTTTTACATCATACATATCACATGGGGATGAGTAGATTAACATCATGTAATATGCTTCTATACAGTTTAACATCATGAAGGATAGTGATATTAGGCTGTTTTATGTCCTGCATCCCAGACAAGGGTGTCCTCACATGAATTACTACTTGAGGAATTTGGTGTTGGTGGGATGAGTAATTCTATCATAACCCCTAGTGACCAAAGTGTATGAACCATTTGGATAAACCTTATGAATAATGTAGGGTCCCTTCCAATTGGGCTCAAACATTGGTGGATTCCTATCAAGTATCATTGGCATCCTTAAATCCAATAATGTGTCACCTTGGATGAAGGAACAGAGGAAAAAACAATTTTTGAAATCTCTTGTTATCTTGTTCTGGTGCCTCTCCAAATTGTACAGGTTCTGAAGCCTATTATCATAGAGGGATTCTAGTTCATCCATATGGACTTATTCTATCTTTTCTTATGTATGCTGATCATAAAAAGCTGTACGGAGTGACGGTAACTAAATCTCAATGGGAAAGATTGCCTCTATCCCATACACCAGGGAATATGGGGTCACCTGGGTTGAATTGAATGTTTTCATTCGGTAAGCCTAGAGAGCATTGGGGATATTTTCCAGACAACTCTTCTTGTTATAACCAACCAACTTCTACAAAATTTAATATAATTTCTTGTTAAACACCTCGCTCTTTCCATTTCCTTACGCATGATAATGAGAAGTGTGGTTAGATTAGATTTTGTACTGGGTGTATAGCTTCTTCATCTCATCTACTCGAAAGTTGGTTCCATTATACATGAGATTGTTGGGAGGGAATTCGGATCAGTGAATGATATTGGAGTTCACAAACTCTATGATATAATGGGCCTTAACTTCCTTGAGCAGTATTGCTTCTTCCCAGATGGACAAGAAATCAGTGGCGGTCAGGATTAACCTGCACTAGTGAGCTGTTGTTGGTGGGTATGGACCCACGACATTGATTCATTAGACTGCAAAGGGTTAGGAGTACTTATTAGTATAGAGGGTCTCTGGTGGCCAATGCACAAAGTTGGAATGGATCTAGAACGCATGAAACCTCTTGGAGGACTTGATACAATCACAGACTATGGTTGTCCATAAGTATCCCAATATTCAGATTTGGTGAGAGAGCTTCAACTATTCCTAATGAGCTTTGTGGGGCTGGAATGAAATTCTAGTAGGACTTGTAAAATTTTGTATCCTTAGATGTAGTAGATGAGAACTCCATAGAATCCATGTTTTTAGAGGATCTACTCAAGGTTGGGACCACTCTGAGTGTGAACTGTACTGCACGCCGATAGATTTGCTCACATTTGGCTCTATCTTTCGAGAGATTTCCATGTTAGTGATACTCAACAAAGTGGATCATCTAACTAGGGGTCTCTTCTATTGTGGTGGTGGGGGTGAGATAGAGGTCCCATTGTGGAGGTATCGGTAGTAAGGTGGATTACCTACGGAGTATCATCATCGTCTGAGCTGATATGAGCGATGACCCATCAATGTGCCACGTGGATAATCAGATCATCCTGATCAAGATTTGCGAGGGATGCGTCAAGGATTTCCAAGGCATTGGATCAACCATTATGTGACCAAGGAAGATGAGTGACCTCTGGTAGATATGGGAACCGGGTCATCATATAGAGAGTATTCTCTAAGAGGGGCATGAGATCTGGATTCCTAACGACATAGTAACCATTGATATTCTTGATAACCAGCTTAGAGTTCCCCTTATCATGTAGGTGGGGAACATTAATCTCGAGGGATAGCTCTAAAATAGTGATAAGGGCCTGATACTCCACCTCATTGTCGTTGCATCCTTCTAACAACAAGAAAAAGTGGGGGAAGGAAACCTATTTAGGCATGATGAATATGATACCCAAGCCCACCCTATTGAGTCTAGTATCATTGAGACTTATGCTGATGGGACTTCGGTAAGTTCCATCAAAGTATATTTTCCAACATGGAATGGTCTGGTCCATTGATAGAATGACCTCATAAGGAAATTCAAAATCTACAGACTGCTTTGCAAGAGCTGGATGGGCGGTAAGGAATTCTGCTAGCACTTGAACGTTGACAGCTTTTTAAGGGACGAACCTAATGTTGAGCTATTGAAGGATAAATACCCACTGAGCTAGATGGTTTGTCAGCATAGGAAGATCTATAATATACTTTAGCGGATCCACAAGGGATACCAGCTGCATCTTGTGATGTTGGAGATTGTGCCAAAACTTCTACACTGCAAAAACTAGTGCAAGACAACTCTTCTCGATAGAGTAATAAATGGTCTCTATATTGAGATGCATGAGACTAAGATAGTATAAACTATTATCTGCCCCTTCATTATTCTTATGGGAGATAAGGGAGTCGAGGGATCGCTCTAGGGTGGTTACATAGAGGAAAAATGGCTTGGTGGAGATGGGTGGAATCAAAATTGTAGGCTATAGTAGGTACTACTTAATCTCCTCAAAAGAAATATGGAATTATTTATCCCATTGGTAGGCAGAACCTTTCATCATAATCTAGGATAAGGGATTACACTTTCTAGCTAGATTCGTAATGAATCAGCATATGTAGGCTAAGTGGCCTTTGAAGCCTCAGATCTCTTGATGGTTGCTTGGAGGAGGCATCTATCGGATGGTCTTGAACTTCTCCATATTTATCTTGATGCCTCTATATCTAATGAAAAATACGAGGAACTTTCCATAGGTAACCCCAAATTCACACTTCAAGTGGTTCATCTTCATATGGTGGGATCGGAGGAAGCCAAAGACTTTCTCAATCTCTCTAGGATGGTCTTGACGCTAGTGGGATTTGACTAGCATATCATCCATGTAGAAATCCACTAGCATTCTAATGATCATTTTGAATATGAGTTGCATAGCATGATAATAGGTGTCTCATATATTCTTCATACCAGAAGGCATTACCTGGAAACAAAAATACCTTGCAGTGCTCTGAAAGTGGTGGACTCTTCCACCTTAGGGTACATTTGTATTTGATTGTATCTGGAATACCCATCCATGAATGATAGAAACTAGAATCCAATAGTGGATTTGATCAATAGATCTATCATGGGAAGAGGAAAAAAATCCTTCAGACAGTGGTGGTTGAGTTCTTGGAATTCAATGTAGACTCTGATCTATCAGTTCTTCTTTATAATATGAATGATGTTGTCCAACCACCTGGGGTACTGAACTTCCTTGATGAAGTTGTCTTTGATGAACTTATCAATTTCAGCCTTGACCATGGAATTGTGAGAAGGGTGAATCTTTCTAGGAGGCTATTTGAACCTATGATGACTTACCGGGAGATCAAGGTGGTGGGTGGTGACCTGAGTATCCAGTCCTGGCATCTCACCATAAATCCAAGAAAATATATCCTGATGTTGCTTCAGAAAATCCATATACTACTGCTTCTCTTCCAAAGGCACAGCTGTGCTGATCAATGTAGGTATCGAGTCTGTTTCGGTATCAAGATCCACCTGTACCAAATCATCAACAGTGTTGGAGACACCTTAATCGAATGTGGGAGGATCTTCCTCCAAATCTTCTTTCATCCACATTGATAGGATCATCTTCAGGGTCAATTATTCCGATTTAGATGACCCTGGAGGAATGTTGGTACTAGCCTAAGCAGTGGTGGAATCTTCATTATGTTACTCCTGCACTACGGACACCATAGTGACAAAATATGTTGATATGATTCCATCAAACCTTCGACCAATGGGGACACTCTTGATAATATCAAAGTAATAGTGGCATGTTTTCTTGAGTCGGTTCAACCCATCCTAGCTAAACAAACAAGTACGGCATATTTCTGTTTCCATGGGGTGAACATTCTGATACCTTACATGGGTAAGGGGCTCTGGTATTACTCGATCCTAATTCATGTAGGAGTATGAAGTGATTTTATGGAACTTGTTTCACCTAGTAATATGTTTCTCAATCCTTCTAGAGACAAAAAATCAATTCCCTAAGTCTGGGTCTGTGTCCTACAACCGATGAATTGGGATAATGAAAGCGTCATCCAAGTCTGTCCATGGGTTGGCCACAGTTGTGATGAGTTAAAACTCATTAGCCTAAACGTTTTTTTTACTTTATCTTATAATATTCGGAATCTAGGTAGCGGTATTCACAAGAGGAAAAGGGAGACGCATCACCTTGGAACATTCCCACTCGACCATTGAGGGAGTACTTGAGGCATTGGTGATAGGAGGATGGAATTGATGCATGAAGATGGAGCCAAGGTCTACCCATAAGGGCATTGTAGGTGGTGTCCTACGAGACAACCATGAATTCAGTGCTGGAAATCAGGCCATTGGACTAGGTATTCAGATGGATCTTTTCACATAGCCTCTGCTTGGTCTGGTCATAACCTTGAATCATCAGGTTAGAGGGATCCATATTTTCTTCAGATAGCCCCAATTTATAGAGCATTTGGGTCGGTATGAGATTGATCCCAGAACCTGTGTTGATGAAACAACAACAGAATTCCATTCCATTAAACTATCCAGTTATGTATAATGGATGAATGTTTCCCTATATGGGAGAACCTTCATCCTCTCTTGAGAATGAGATAATGGTTGGTCACTCTGCAAGCTCAACTTCCTCAGCATGAAAATCATCTGCAGCTATTACCTCTATTTTGAACTGGAGTGGGATTTTCAAATCCTTCATGAGGGCTTCAGGAATAACTTCATACATGAAGAGAGCCTCAAGGATCGAGAGATTTTCAGGAATGATGGGAAGGTGCATAATCACTTCATAAATATGTTCCATGAGCACATTTCTTCTACAAGGAAGTTTCTCTATGGAAGGAGGTATGACAGGTATTATTGGTCAAACCGGAATATTCTAATTGGTGATAGAAATATCTCACTTCTCACTATCTTAACTATGAAAAATGAGTACCGGCTGATTACTATAAGGATGATATATTTACAAAACTGGGTGAGAATGATCATGATGTGATTTTGACAGCTCTTCCTGATCAAGAAATACAAATAATGGAGGTTGTGAGCCTGATGGGATAAGGTGAGAGGATTGGGCATGCTAAGACATTTGTTGATCCTTCTTTCTAATCTCAGTGCCATGCACGTCTTGGCTAGAGGCATTGGCAAGTGCATCCTAAGAATTCATGTGTCCATGGATTCATCGATGATGGTGTTGACTACAGACATTAATAGGATTTATTTATCACTCCTCGTCACTGAGAACCATATAATGCTCCACTATATCGATGGTATTTACTGAGTATGCTCCTAGTTATCACTTTAAGAACCTTCCAATGCTAGGTAGATTATTGGGGTGACTCCCATCTCTAGGGACATAAAGTTGCCAAGAGTGTGGGATGGATTTGGAATTGATGGGGGTATTTTTTCCCTTATGTTGTTGGATCCATACCCTTCCGTAAGTATGAGGATGATATATAGATGTAGTAGTGTCCACTAGAGGAGGTGCAACGACTTTTGAAGGCTCGGGCTAATTCATATAGGCACAGATGATATTGTGTGCATGACCAATGACCTTTCAAGCTATCCATTCATCATAATTTTGAGACACATAGTTGGAGACCTGCTACCATTCACCCTTGATGTCTCTATCTGGCCTCGTAGAGACACCTTCCACCTGCATAGGGGTAGAGACCAACCTCACTATTTTTTTGTCAACCTGGTCCTAGATCCAATCCTTAAACTCATAGAACTACTAGATAGTATTTCTAAGGAATCGGTGATAGGTTAAGTAATTGGGGTGATTGTTGAGATCAAATTCTTGAGGTCTCTTACATTCTGGTAACTACAAGATTCCCTGATCCAAGGTGCTCTGGAAAAATCCAAGAAATCGGGCCTCATCAGATGAGTAGACCTGGTTTCTCCTATCCAGAAAGGTGACTCTATGAGCTTGTCCCTAATGAGGGTATGGAGCCTAATGAGGATGTGGAACCTGATTATCTATTCTAGGTGTTGGTGGTGCATTATGTAACAATTTCTGTTGATTCTAATGTGGGTGATGATGAACTTGAGGTTGGGCCCGAGGCTGGGGCCCTCAGCTATGGTATAAAGGAGGCTCTTTCAGAAACCACTCTAGTGGCCTAGACACGTCTACCTATACAATGGTTATGGTCTTGGGCTTAGCTTCTCCTCTTGTAAGAGATATGGGAGGCATTTATTGTGCATGTTTGTCTTTTTATAAGTATTCTTCTAGGCACTGAGCCTTATCATAAAAATTCCAAAATCCACATAGGAAATTCTGGGTGATAAGAGAATGGACTAGTTTTCTCATTACATTCCCCACACATATTTTCAATAGCTACTCTTGAGTTAGTGGCATATCGAGTGAATACGTAAGGCCCTTCCACCTAGAAAAAAAGTTTGCAATGCACTCATCTGGCCTTTTCTTTCACTTGAAAAGGTTAGTGATACTAGTCTTCCATGTGGTGGAGATGAACTGATATATAAATTTCCTATAGAGATCCTCCCAACCATCTATGAACCTGATGAGTAGTTGGTTATACCAGGTGAATGTGGGCCCTTCTAGTGTTTTTCCAAAGCACTGGATCTTGGAGGCCTCTTGTTGTGCTGGAGTTCCCAGCATGGGTCCACACCTTGAGATAAAGTGGGTCAGATGTTGTAGGGGGTAAACTATCCCATTTAAGGGGGGGAAAGTAGGATTCCTAAAGCCTGAGGGTGATAGCATATCATCCACCCATTCTAGATATATCTTTCCATCAGGTGGGATCGCCACCTATCGGGTTTTAAGGGCCTCAAGGTGGGTGATGAGATGGGCCATCAAATCATCCTAGTAAGGGTTCCTATCTTGGAGAGGATCCCTGACCACCAGTGCATTGGAGGGTTCCTCAACATGATAAGAGGTTCCATTGGCTCCTAGAGCAGCTGGTGGAATGATCTGAGGGGCTACTAGATGGATGACTTGTAGAGAAACATGAGGGGTTGCTGGAGGAATAGCCTCTGGAGCCATGTCTCAGAGAAGATTCTCACGCAGGTCGGGCAGATTTAGTGATTCATACCACAACCTCTAACCATAATATTTGGCCTCTATCCTATCAGGATATATAGGTTTGTCTAGATAAGTGGTGGAAAATTTTCTGGGGGAACCTGTACCTTCCCTTACTGCCCCAGTGGAGGATGGTTGGGATCATACTGGGGATCACCATAGTCTTGTTGTTGCTCTACTATGCACTCGGCAAGGAGCTCCTCAATAAATTTTTCTGTTCCACAATCTATTGGAGCAAAGTGGCCTTTTTGGGATCATCCTCCATATTTCACGTCAAGCCAGATGGTTTATATGTCTTAACAGTCCTAGTGTTTCCTTTACCCTTACTAGATTCCTGACTGAGGGGAAACAACTTGGTAGGGTCAACAAGGCCAATTAAGTTCCATTAATGGCAAGTGACAATGTCGTGGGGACCCAATAGAAGAGAAACTACCCTAGGGGTGAGGTTATCCTCAATGAGTCCTACCTCAGTGTCCTTATCTGCAAGGTTAGCCAAGTTTACAACAATTTCACCTAGGGTAATATCCTTGATATCACCCAATAGGTCAGGTTGATGTAGGATAGGACTGAAGTGAAGAGTAGAATATTTCCCCCATCCATGGATCTGGATGTGTGGAGATTCCTCTTCAATAATTCTTTATAGCATAATGAAGCTTTAGACACATCATTTTTAAAGAGTCTGATGATAATCAGGTGATGCAAGATGCTAATCCATAGAAATCATGACTATCTTGACCAGGAGGAATTTTTTTCCAATGTCATCATAATGTTCTTAGATTTTTTGATAATCCATTAGACGATGATAGATATGGAATTGCTTCATCCCCAGGGTTTGGTGAAAACACATGAATTCATCCTGGGTGAGGAGCTCCGAAATGATGAAGTATGAAGTAGCGATCTGCCAAAACACCTCGGGAAAATGGTCTGTTGTGAGAATGTCCCAAAAAATCCTTCATTCAGTATCATGATTTGGCCCTTAGTTTCCACATTATTCAATTGAGTGTGGCTGAGAAACTGGAAATGGTACTTAGATAGGCCACTTTGGTGGAGTACTGAATGGTGGAGAAAATATTGTGTTGACTGAAAAGCCTCTACATACCGGTTCATCTCCTGAAGGCGGTACTAACTATATCATCGAGTCCCTATAGAACGGTGTATTGGACATCGTTTCATGTGAAAAGGAGGTGTCCATTGGTTATGAGTCTAGGAAGTGATAATCATCTACTATACCCTAGAACAACACTTTGTAATCTCGTTTTAAGGTAGAGATTGATCTTGGTGACGATAGATATGACTGCACAGCAAGACCCTAGAAAGGGGGAAAGTCTTCCTCCTTCTGTATGAACCTAAGGATGGCCATGAGGATCTGGTTCATTTCCCTTTATGGAAGAATGAAGCTAATATACATGGTTCCTACCCCAAAATCTGATGTAGAGGATTGTGATAAAGGTTCCATCATCAAATCTTACTCCTCTTCAGAATATGAAAAGAAGACCAGATTGACAACGATTTGGCATTGTATAGGATTCTTCCTTCAACGGAAACATTTTTCCATTCTACCTTGGGATGGTTCTTCTAGGTAGGGTAAATCTTCAACATGGGGAGGACCTCTGTGTGGGATCATTATGGAGTGGGGAGGGCCTCCGCCGGATCTAGTAGGAACATAGGGAATACTTTCATGCCCGATGTCATCAAAATAGGAAGATTCTATTCTTTGAGTGCTAATAAGGACATGGGGATAGCCTCTATGTTGGGTGAAAGAGTGGGGAGGACCTCTTCATGGGTACACTGGGCTGAGAGGAGTGCCCAGAAAGATGGTGAATGGAACAAGGGGAGTATATCTAAGCTGAGTGTTAGATGCGTTGGAGGACCTCCATGGTTAGGAAGGATGGAGTAAGGAGGGCCTCCATGCTATCCATCTGTGGCATGGGGAGGACCTTTACATCAGTTGGAAGTGGTGGTACAATGATGGTCTCTACACTAATCAAACTAGACACAAGGAGGACCTCTGTACTGATAGGTTACCGATCAAGGAGGACCTTCATGTTGATAACCTAAAGTATGGGGAAAATCTACATACCTAGGATCATGGGAATAGGGAGGAACTCTATGATGGATATCAAAAAGATGGGCAGGAAATTTGTTTGGATTGGTGATGGTAGCATGGGGAGGACCTCTATGCTGAGTGAGAGAGTAGGGGGGACCTCAACTATGACTAGTGATGGGACATGGAGGACCTATGTATTGGATCTGGATGTCATAAGTTAGACCATGATGGCTGCTTCTCATGCCAAAGACTGGAAGAGTCAGCCCAGCCTTCCCATAGGGTGGATGGGGTCTCAGTCCCGATCCGGCATTGAAGTTCTCATGAACTATAGTAACATGGAGTTGATAGTATGTTTCGGTGGTGGCATGGTCCACTAAAGCTGTAGAATAAGACACCCTTTGGCGGGAATCTTCCTAATCCTGCACTCAACTTTGATATTAGGTTAGCCAAACTCAGGCCAATGATGAAGTGGTGGATGCCATCTATTCCTCAATCTAAGGGACTGGCTGGACGCATTTACGTGGCCTAGTGGGAACCCTCCATGGTAGCTATTTGATGACAATCAAAGCCGAGATGACTCAAACGTCCCTTACCTCATCATTATAGGGGACTGAATCATGGCAGTGTTCTGTGGAGAGGCTCCCAAAATAGTTGGACGTCGAAGTGGGGAGAAACAACTCCCTGCACGTCCCTTGGGGGGAGGGTGGAGACGATGAGGAATATAAGCCTCTAGATATTGGTGGGACATATACCTTGTTGGGATGACCCCTTTCTATTTGTATCATTGAATAAGAGTATAAATCACCCTCCTATAGATAAACTCTGAGGGTGAGTGGCGCACGCCTGTCGTATGGTGTGGAAAAAGCAAATTATTTTCCTAATATAGCACAGAGGCTGACCAGGGTCCACTCACTTGAAGATCATTTCAGTCTATTCAATCACTAATTTTAATTCACCTAATCTAGTTCTTTTTTTAATATTTATTGAAAACAATGTTTTGGTTTTTTTTCTTGAAAACATGTAATTAAAATAATGCAATTCAGAATTGAAATCTAAATGCTGATGCAGACAAAATGAATATGAGAAAGAAAGGTCTTGGTCCAGGGTTTGATAACACAATTTTATTCATTATTTATTTGTTTTTTAAATTCAATTAGATAATTAATTTAGTGAAACCTCATTAATTAATTACTCTCTATTGATTTATTAAGTGTGTAATTTTAGAATGCATCTGGCACACCAAACCACACCTCCTCCAGTAGTCAAGTAGGGTAACACCTCAACTGAGAATGTTATTCCTATAAGACCTGGCTCCACTATATGCCATTTCATCCCTTATAGAAACCCCAAATATACAGTATGAAGGGTTTTCCTATGATAAGAGAGGGAAAATGATTAATCAAATAAAAGAAATGGAATTGAAAATAATGTTGTGGTGGAAGACCACCACACCTGTGCAATACCCTCGCATCCACCAAAAATATATTTAAAACATTTTTAATTGAACCACAATAATGAAGAACACCAAGAAACCTCCACCTATTCCAATCCACAGGTTATTCACTTGCCATTGAGAAGTGAAAAAAGATCATATTGGGAGATGAGAGAGAAAAATTATATTGATATTGGAAGAGAAAAGGGGTGGAAAAGAAATGTGGAACACATTAATTTAAAATAAGAATGTTTTACAATGGAAATGAAAACTAAAATTAAAGGAAGATATATAAATTAAAATTCCTAAATGGCCCTTGGCCTCCTCTCCTTGGTGCCCCGGATGGTGTAGGGATGGGAAGAAATGAATTGAGAAGTAGGATCTCTTCTCCTCTTATAGGTAGAATTTTTTTCCACAAGTTGGCATGTTGCATCCCCAATTAATGATCAAATAACTCGTTGATACCTTAATGAAATTTCTTTATATTTTTTTTCATCCACCCTCAACCTTTTAGAGTATTTGGACTCTTAGTGAGGGATTTGTGGCATTTTTACACCAAGAATTTATTTTGTCCAGGCATACTCTCCACATTTCACATATCATACATTAATGACCATGAAAATGGAATATTCATGTATTTTCTCTTTAATTAAAGTTGTTTATAGTTTTCTTTCAATTACACCCTCCAAATTTCATTGTAATTGACCACCTCATGTACCATTTATGAAGTTTTTATTGGCAGTTTCTTTTTATGAACGAAGGTTCCAAGAAGATTGCTTAAAACGTGTCATTTAATTCCCACCTTAATGGATTCAAAATTCCATGAAATTTAATGGGGAAAATAGCCTATTTATCTTTGTTCAATTACATATTGAAGAACCTCAATTGGAGGTGTGTAGAGAAAGTTTTTCATCTGTTACAGTGGTGGGTTCCACGCTGTGCGCCCAGAAAATTTCTCAACTTCATTGAATTTTTGAGTCCTCTAGATGATTGAATCATCCCCTAGTCCAGAAAAAAAAGTTGAAGGAAATTTAATAATTATTTTAAAAAAATAATCACACAATTTGGAATTATATTTTTAAATAAATGACCAAAATACCTTTGATGTAAAAATATTGAAAAAAAATCCATAATTAAACACTTTTCAAAATTTTGCTTAAAACTCATAATAAATCCAAAATTGATCCATATAATCTCTAATTGATAATTTGGGAAGATTAAAACACTTGAAATGCATAAAAAATGTAGAAAAATTATCTCTATCAGTGAGATGGGGCATGGATGGTCGATAGTCATGGTTGTGGATGATGTCGTGGCGGAGGTGGTGATGTGAGGGATTGTCACATTACCATTGCACCTTCCCTTGACTCTATGAGAGGGAGCTAGCTGGGTTTATATAGATTGGATCTTGCAAAGTAGGAAGATTCGACTATTATCACAGATAGTAGGAAAGAAGTGTTGAGTTCCCCAGCGTCGTTTAGTCTTCCATGGATGGATAGAAAGATTCATGCTGATGATGTCGTGGACTAGAATGCCCAATGATTAACAACCCAAAATTATGGTGAGTTCCACACAAGACCCATTATTTTCTTGGTGGGACCTGGAATTAGATGGTTGGATCTAGTGACACACTTATCTACTAATGTATCGAACGCTATTAATCCCCATGGTTGAAGGATAAAAGATTCACGTCGGGTTTACCATTTCTATTTTTGATGATTTCCACTGGGGAACATTGATCGAGCACATTTTTCATTTACATGGCAATGCATTGTACCCCACATCTTTATTTTACATAGGTGGGAATCATCCATCACCTCTTGGGCAGTTTTTGTTCCCTGATCGAAATGGGATAATGGGATGTCTTTTCCTCCTTTCGTGGATTCCTCCTCGGAACTTGTCTCCTAGTCCGGGTTGAACTTGTAAATTAAGATTTTGTTCATGAAACCCTTCATAATTCCATATCTTTATGGATTCTGATTAATTACAATGCTTCTGTCAAAACATTCCAAGGGATCAAGTTAGGGTAACAACCCTCTATCAGATAAGTTGTCACATTGGTCATCGCTGGCATGTTTGGACACTAGAACCTTGGTACACCTGAATTCTCCCTTTTGATAGGGATTCTTGAGGGTGCATAAGGCAAAGGTATCCCATTTAGAATGTATTGAATATTATTCCAAAGTCATGTTTCTGAGGATTTCTTCAGTTTCCCATGTTTAACATGGGTATGCTGTGAGTTTACCATCAAGAAGAGATAGATCAGACGGATCATAACACTAACGAGAGTGGATTAGATGGGTACCCCCTAGGAGGGATCACCTGGATGGTTAACCTAATAGATGGATCAGAATACCCAATGTGGACGGATCCAGGATAGTGTTCTCCAAAAAGGTAAGGTTTCACACTATAAGGGCTGATTAGAACACTGCAAATGTGGTATATCAGAGAATTTGGGTCCCATGGAGGGGGATGCCAAGGTTTACCATTAGCTGGGATTGAACCTTAGATAGGCTTCCTACATACCCTATATAGAATATAGGGATCAAATATTATATATTTTGGAAGGTTGGTTTGGGTATTACACATGGTTAGCTACCTGGGTGCCGTAAAAAACATCAATGGGATGAATGACCTTTATGTGATAAGGGTAAGGTGATTAGCATATGGATAAGGCTTATGCATGGTTAGCTACACATATGAATGGTGTGAGTTCACTGGGATGTGGCGGCCTGGGTAAAATTGAGATGAATGATGGATTATTTTATGAAGTGGATAAGATGAATGGGATAGAACTGATGTGAAGATGATGGTGGTGGGTTTTTACCTCAGGGAGGCTTCGTACGTATCCATGTATCAGGGAATAAAAATCCATGTAGTTTAGTGGGGTGATGAGACACCTGAGGAGGCATCCCAGTAGAATGGAATGCATGGATGGGGACCCAAAGTTAGTTGAACTTTCGAGCTAAGGCATGATCTTCCCAAGACACAAAGGCTCAATAGAAATGTCAGGATGGGAAATGGGTGATGGGATTGAACCTTAGGGAGGCTTCCTATGTATCCTAGTGGCTGGAAAAAAATTCCACCTAGTTCAAGGACGGGGCATATAATTGGGGTGTACATAAAGGATAGCAACCCAAAGACATGCTGGGTCTTATGCATGGTTAGAATCCCATCGTAAGAGGGTCACTCTTGGTTATAGGAGTATGGTGAAGTGTGGGGATTATACATGGTTAGAAACCCATGTGGATTGGAACACCTTATAGTGGTAGATATGGGTAATTCATCTCAAAAAAGGGAAATTATCACATCACGAGGTTATATCCCTTAAGAGGGAGTACCAGAGTTTACCATTCATTAGTTTTGGACCTCAGAGAGGCTTTCTACATATCCCAGTGGTTGGGAATCAAAGCCTGCATAGTTCATTGGGGCATACAGTTTAATTTCATGTAGGATGCATGTGAACAAACATGAAACACATGGAATAGTTGGATTGTAGTGAGTAAAGGGATTGAACCATAGAGAGGCCTCCTATGTACCCTATCTAGGAGACAAAGATCAATGTCCTTATAGTTCAAATGGATATATTTTAACATCATATGTCGGGGATGAGGTGCTTGGTATTTTAACATCTTACAAATCAGACGAGGTGGACTCAATACTCACTCCTAGGACTTACATAATTTGTACCAACCCAAACATGGGGGAAGGAACAAGCAATGTTGGGAAACAACAGGGTGGAGTAGTGGTCACTCAGGGGGCTCACATTAGTGTGGATGTGTGAATAAGCAATTGTCATTAGCATTCTTTTGAGAAGGAGTATAAGGTAGGGAAATGCTATATGAAACACCGCTCAAGGAACCATGAAATCACTTCTCACAATCTTATAGGGTCATTTGGGAAAGGGGTTTTCAAATCCAAGGGGCTCTATAAGAAAAAAAATTTGAAGGAAAGGTGCCTCACAAAGAAAAGGTGCTTCACAAAGGAGTAATGATCCATAATGGAAGGTAGCTTCATGAAGGAATGGAGATTCATGAAGGAATGTTTCTTCATGAATTAATGGGGATTCATAAAATAAGGACTTTGGAATAGAAGAGCTTCACATTATCAAAGATCAATTTATTTGAATTGTGCTCCATGAAGGATTAATGCTTCGCGGAGCCTCGAGAAACCCAAAGGGGCTCCCTCCTTTTCTAAGGGTGAAGGTTTTCACAAAGGGAATTCAAACCATAGGTGGGGGCCATGAAGAACAAAAGGAGGTGCAGATCTCAATGCTCATGTACCTTGGGAGATCCATATTTGGGTTCGTGAAGAGCTTTGCGGAACGGGAGTTGGGAATGTGAAAGGTCAGAGTAACAATGGTTTGAAAGGGGGTGAGCCTTCTATTTATAGGCATCGGAGGTTAGTGGAATTCATGGGGCTCACCTTGAATAACAATGAGGGAACCATTAAGGAGACATGTTCATGGAGGATCATAAAGGAAAAGTGATGTTGTGGAGGAGATACCTTTATGGCGGATCGTGAAGGAGAAGTGACACCGCAGAGGGGATACGTTCGCAGTGGATCGAAAAGGAAATGTAATGTCATGGAGGAGATACATTCATAAAGGATCATGAAGGAAAAGTGATGGCATGGAGAAAATATGTTCATAGTGGATCGCGAAGGAAAAGTAACATCATAGAGGAGATACATTTTCGGAGGATCATGAATGAAAATTGATGCTGTAGAGGAGATATTTTCACATTGGATCATGAAGGAAAAGTGACACCGTGGAGGAGATACATTCATGGAGGATCATGAAGGAAAAGTGACATCATAGAGGAGATAATTTTTGTAGTGGATTGCGAAGGAAAAGCGATTCCGTAGAGGAGATATGTTCATGGCAGGTCATGAAGGAAAAGTGACGTCGCGGAGGAGATACATTCATAGTGGATCATGAAGGCAAAGTAACGCCACATAGGAGATATGTTCACGGAGGATAATGAAGGGAAAATGACAATGCATAGGAGATACATTCACAATAGATAATGTAGGAAAAGTGATGCCACATTGGAGATACGTTCGTGGAAAATCGTGAAGGAAAAGTGATGCTAGAGGGGAGATATGTTCGTGATGGATTGTGAAAAAAAAGTGACATTGTGGGGGAGATACGTTTGTGTTCATTTGGGAGATGGATATTTGCAGAGTATCTTCATTAAGTAGACCCCTTTTTAAGATTCTTTATGGATTCTAAGGCCATTCAGGTGAATGATTTTCAGCACCCACAAATATGTTAGTCTTACCCATATGACCTTAAATTATGAATATTGATGGATCATCTTGGTTCCACCTGTGTTATAATTGAATTCCATCTCCATGCCCCTTTCATGGATTTTGAATTTGAATTTAATCAGCAATCGCACTGACCCACATATCATTCCACTAGAATTGTAATTCCCATCGACATGCACAATTCATGATGGTGTATCTCTCAGAGTTCTTGAACTCAACTTGACAATCTTCTATCCTTATATTTTCATAATTTGGTTTTCATGAATATTAATCCCACATAAACTTCCTCTTTTGAATGGAATCTCTTGTGGTGATTTTATGTCACCCCAGTACTGACCCACCTACCGTTCAAGGTACACAACCCAGAGGAAATTTTCTTGGTATCAGTATGATAGATCATGTGTTTCGAATGTGATCATTGGTCAACCCCATATACTTTCCCCCTTGACAGTATGTTCATGAATCCTATATTTAAAATTTGGTTAGTGATCAGCCTCTTCCATATGTGTTATCAACTACTACATATGTTTTATCCCCTATTTCATCTTTTTATGTTATCCCCTACTACATCTTCATATTTTTGTGAGTAAAATCAGTTTTTCAGTATCATACTCCACTAGTTTCCCCATATTCAGGAGATCCTTGGTGAAAGGTATGATATTTTGATTCCAACCCATTAATCCCTATTTATCACTCCCATGTTATATGAGAAACATTCTATTAACCCTTATTTTTTACATAGAGTATAAATCACATGAGCATAAGATTTATGGTTAGTTTTTTCATTGGCATAATTGGACCTCAATATTTGGTTCTATTTACACAACCTTAAATAATTTAGATAACATCTTTCTAATTGGTTGATTAAACTATAGAATTGTGTTAGAGTCTTCACCTGAGAGGGCATCCCCTTTTACCCTAATGTTGGTCACCTACCACACCACATTCAAAGAAATGTGTATGCCTTAATTCTCATTCCATGGGATAAATTATGACACCTAGATCTTATATCCTAGCTTATCATAATGAAATCCATGTCAATTCCCCTTAATCTCTTAGTGATGATACCCATACCAATCCTTATGTGGTCTTATTCCCTATATATCTAAGCGTGTATATTTATATTTCACCCTCTTTATGCACATGAGTCAGATCTATGTGGTATCCCCCTTTTCCAATTAGTACTATGTATGGATTGATTATCATTCCATGGGGTATGTAGTGATACCCAGATACCTCATCCCCAATCCCAACTACAAATTGAAATTTATGTCATTATGTTTGGGTCCTCTTAATCCTAATATAATTTTTACTTATATTACTAAATAATCATATGATTCCCCCATCCTTTATTATATATGATCCAGATCAATGAATATAATTTCCCCCATTATAACTATATACGGATCCATTCTTATTCTATGGGATGTGTAGTGACACTCATATTTCTCATCCTCAATTTAGTCACAAGTTTTAATTTCATTTAGTCCAATAGTGTGGGTTCCATTCATCCAATGATAAGTCTCTTTTCTGTAACTCAACAATCAGATGATACTACCATCCTTTCATTCATATGTGCAAGATTGATACATCTAGTCTCTCTTAGAACTATGGGTGGGTTGATACTCATTCTCATAGGATATGTAATGACACTCAAATCACCTATACTAGGCCCAACCATAACTTATTCATTTTCCTTACCATATCTTGATTTATGTGCCCCAATCAACTCATTTTCCCACATGGCATCATGAAATTTCCTATCTTAGGAGAATTTATTAAGGGATGTGTAACCATAATCCATGTATCTCTTGTTCTAAGTAACATGACCTAAATATATGTGATTTTTGTCTCTGATGTGGTCTATATCAGTGATGGATATCCAATCCATGTTGGTCTTACTCTCCCTTCTAGCATATAGATTATTAATTTCATTATACTAATATTTTTTAACATAAACTCTAACATCATGTTGTCCCAAGAATCATGACCTTAAACTGTGTTCACATATTTTAGTGGTTTTTCATGTTGACATCAGTCCATATTCACATCATGTTGTCACCCAACTAGTCTTATATAGACTACCAAAAACCCTATGTTTTGAGATCCATGAACTTAAACTGGTATTCATCCTATATTCCATGAATTATGAACATAAACTATGTGAATCTTCCTCTAAGTTGATCTCTTCTAATTGGATTTCCAGTTCATTTTAGGGTTTCCTTTCCTATTTCTTGATGGATCATCTATCCCTATTAATCTACACATCATATCCTTAAATTATGTGCTTCTTACCCCTAATATAGTTTACATCGGTATTTGGGTCCTCAATTCATGTCATTTTTTAACTCCCCCGGTTCCATTTGGACACTCTTAGTCCCCCTTTGTCAAATCAATGCAACCATAAATTCCGACACCCCTCGATAAATGTTTTATATCTATAAACCCTTGTATATCTACAATATAAACCCTATGACCTAGAATTTAAACCCTAGTTTTTTAGTTCTATGACCATAAATGAGGGACCAATTTACAAGATATATGACTTTAAACTATATGTAATTAGGGTCTATATTGTCTTTCCTCTAAGATACAACTATCACTTTTCTTATATCCTAGTCTCTTGTAGGTTTGGAACTCTATCAAGTTAGGTGCACCCTTAGACATGATCAATGCATAACAGTGTAGATCCAAGGTGTTAAAATCGCTATTGGGTATACCTACTTCCCTTAACTCAACATTTCTTTCTATAAGTTTTAATTTCCCTATCAACCTTTTATTTCCAAATGGACTCAACTTTCATAATGGTGCAACACCCCCAATATCATCCCACCTCCCGTCCTAGGTACACATCTCAGAGGAATCTTCTCAAAAAAGATATAATGGATCGTGAATTTTGAAATATTTTCACATTTCCCACTATTCTTAATGATACATCCATGAAACCCATGTTTCAAATTTTTTTCATCAGTCATCCTTAGCCTATTTATCCCTTTTTTGTGATTCAAATCCTAGTAGTCACAATTTACCCCACCTCCACCCTCCATTATTCAAGTTTAGTTTTATCCCCCTAGGTGTTACAATTTTGTTCATAGTTTCGCATTATTATGTTGAAATAGTTTTTTAGAATCATCCCCAACCATGCATCCTCATTTTAAATGGGTTTTTTCTCAAAGATTACAAGACATTCCGACCCGGAACTATTTTCCCATGCTATACACTATTATGTGGAAGATATTTTTCTCTTATTTCCCACATAGTTAATTACTCACATGGTCTTGGGAGTATCATTAAATCCATTACCAACATAGTTTAGTGACATCATAATTGGTATATCCCTTTGTCATAGTTGTTTGGCATCAATATTCCCAACCCCATGGTCCATGCATCGCATCTATAAACTATGTGCATTCGCCTATGGAGTTATTTAAATTAACTTGTAGAATTCCAAATCTATGTTAGGTTTTATTTTCCCTTATTTATATATGTACATCTTCTCCTCATGTCCCAGATAAATGACCTTAAACTGTATATCCCTTTTATCCTCATCGTATGATGTTAAATTACATGTTAACCATATTCTCCATAAGACGTTAAACTACATTATTTCTATACCCACCATATGATGTTAAAAAAATTATCAATTTCATTATTTAATAATTTTAAAATGCATAGGTGAAATATATAATTAATGACTCTAAACTACATGATACTTTTCTCTTCACCCGAGACAATAACCCCTTTTGATGGTTCTACTCTCCTACCACACCATGTTCTTGGTCTTGGTATTTTACCCTACCCCATAACAACTATGTGTGGATTGATTTTTATTTATTACGATACATAGTAAGTTATAGGCACTTTATTATTATCCCAACCATAAAATCTAACGTCATTACATCATAGTTTTGGGTTACTAATTTAACCCAAGTTGATTGCTTCTCACCTCTTAGCACTTTGACGATACCCTAGTTGACTTCTTGTGTATCAAAAAAATAAACATAGAGAATTGATCCCTTTTACCCTCTTCGTTATAGGGACAAAACTCTCACCACTCCACCTCAAGGTTGAAATCATTCCCAATTTCTCCCAATGCACCCCTACATTTCTTCCCATTGAATGCATGATCCAGATCTACAAAGAAAACCTTTCCAAAAGAAATAAATGATACTTGATTCTTATTATTAAGGATATATAGTGGTATCTATATACCTTCCACTAAGATTACCCTCCATTATACTATCCCTCTATCTCATTAATTTTTATATAACTCCCTTCATAATATTATCTTTTTTTCTTTATGTTAGGACCAAGATGATAATAAAGATGATCATTTTCGTATGTTGTCTTTTGTTATCAAAATTTATTTATAAAAGATAAAAGAAATGTTTTTGAAGAAAGTAAAATCACATCAGTTTGTATTTGGTGAAAAAAAATTACCATAATATGCAAGATAATCATACTTACAATGATTGAAAAGATCTATCATATTCAATAGAAGCTAGATGGAAGAAAAGGCTCATTGAATTCACACTAAATTCAGAATGAAAATATTGATCATATTGAGGAAGGATATTGTTGGAAGTAAATGATCATTGAATTCACTCTAATTTTGATATGAGTGGTATGATCAAAATGATAGAATTAGATTCTTTATGAATACAAAAAATTAAATGTGAAAATGATTTTCTATTTTGGAATTCTAATAAATAATAAGTTATTGGTAAAACTTGTGGTGAAATCTTGATGAAAGAAAGTGGGATTGAGAGAGATTGTTTCAATAATTTTTATTAGATATGGATTTAGATAGATCGCATTCATCCTGATCATATTTAAGCCAATTTTATTCAGGTCAATTGTATTTCGAACAATCGTATTTAGGATGAATTGGAAAAGAAATATGGTTAATGAAAAGGATGGGAAGTTACAATACTTTCCAATGAAAGAACAAAGATGCTAAATATATTCTAAAATGTATTAAAAATCATAAATAAGATCATGATACAAGAACAAGTGTGGAGTTTAAGGAAGTTGTTGAAGTTAAATCTACTAATACCGGTCCATTATATTCGGTGTAATATCATATTCTTCTAAAATTGTTTTCAACAAAATCAGTGGAAAAGGAATTAAGGTGAAGCCGATGAAAATCGTAATGACATAGATTGATCAATAATGTAGTCAATCATTTCAAATGGATTGAATTACATTGTTTGTCATTTAAATTGATCAAGATATTTGGATGTGTTGTTGAGGGGGATCTTGAATTTTGAAGAATATGTTTTGTATTTCAAGTGGTTCAAGAGAAGAGATAAAGTAGAATATATTTCTTTACATTTTCATCAATATAGTGAGGAAGATCATAATGACAATCATAAATTGTAATTGGACATGATTATGTGAAGGATATTATTGAAATTATTGTCAAGGGAGGTATTGTATTCAGAAATTGGAATGAGAAATTGGATTCAGACTAGCATCTGATAAAGAAATTCCAGAGAAGATTTTGAGTTTGAAGAATATTCGAGAAGATTCGAGAAGAATTAATGAAGTCATTAATACACCTAAAATTTAAGGGAAATTGAGATTTTGGTTAATTTGGGTAGGCAGGAAAATATTGGGGATTCCCACAAAAAGCATCCTTATGTCGCCTATAAAATGGATAGGTACTTTTCACTTTCTCTGACTACTAACATAGATGTACTATTCACAAGAAGAGAGAGAAGCTCTAACATTCTAGTGAGAGAAGAATTTTTCTTTATTAAATCTTTTTTGAAGAAGTTTTGATGGAGATAAGTGAAAGGAGAATAGACAAGATTTCAACGTTGTTTAGCTAATCATTGTTTTCAATGGATCATCATATTAAGTTATTTATCATATTCTTTTTTTCATCGTATTCAGTCGGTCATTGGATCGAGCTAGAAAATCATATCGAGGTTTCCATATTGATATTTTTAGACTAAGGAAGAAGGAGTTATAAATTGTATCAATTGTATTCCATTATATTTATATCCATCGTATAGGGAAATAAGATTTGAAGATCGGATCTGAAGAATCAGAGTTGATAGATCAGACTTGGAAATCATATTGGAATTCTATATCAAAGTCCTTGAAGTTCTTACCATCTTATGGGTAAGAAAATAAATAATTGTTTTCCAAAGAATACATTTGTAGAAATTGAAAAGAATCACAGGTAACATTAGTTGTTACACAAACATTGTTTTACCCTATTTGTGCTAAGAGGGTGCACCCGCACTATTAGATTATTTGCATAGTGCTACATGAGTGAAAGGGTATATCCTAATCATTGTATTACATCAAAATTATTGATTTCTAGTGGATTTTGTTGTATTGTATCATTTCTAAAACATACCAAGGACATAGATATTCTTATTGAATATTAAACCTTGTAAATACTTATGTTCTTATGGATGTGTGTTCGAATTTTTTTTATAAGGGAATGAAATCTTTAACAGTATGAGATGGTTGTTTTAAGGAAACTTAAAAGAAAAAGTATCACCAATTCACCCCTACCCAATCTAGTGATACAATTATCCTAGTAGGTCACTTTCAATTGGTATTAGAGCATAGGTTCCATTCGCTTATTCTTTGCTAAACTTTTCAAGAAATGGTCATGGAGAATTTAAATTATGTGAACAATAAAAGTATTATGGTTTTCTATGGATGGAATTATCATATCTGGAATGATATAATGATTCCTTATCTTATTTCCATTGAATATGATGTTCTTGAAGCTGCAATAGATGGGTTTCCTTTTATTGATTATAAAATTACTCTTTTATCTATTTATAAGAAGAATATTGATAATGATGGAAGGATCAAGAATTATTTATTATCATTACATTATAAAAGTGAATTCATAAGGGTGAAAAGATTTTCCATATCCAAATTTATATGGGATAAATTGAAAAAAATATTCAAAGGTCATACAAAAGTGAAGAAGTAAAAATTATAAATCTATATATTAAAGTATGAATATTTGAATATGGGTGGATACGAACCTGTTATGTACTTATTTAATAGGGTGAATTACATTATAGTCACTATCAGATGTCTTGGTGAGAATTTATATGATTCTTAGTTTTTGAATAGATTTTGAGAATCCTTCCCAACAAGTTTGATGCAAAAGTTTCTTCACTGGAAGAAATATATCTTGAAACATTATCTCTATATAATTTTCATAGCACTCTCATTACTTATGAAATGAAAAGGGAGAAATATATGAGATGAAAAAAAGTTGATAGAGAAATTTATTTCAAGGATTTTAAGAAATAAAATTCAAAGAAGATTCTTATTGAAGATGATGCTGGTGAATCTGATATCAAAAATGAGGTATGTAAAAACATTGATGAAATTTTATCCCTATTTTCTAAAAATGTAAAAAGATGTATAGGTAAATAAAAAGGAAACTTCCCTTGAAATGATTTGAATGTGGATCCATTGGGAATTTTATGGCTAATTATCCTCAATAAAATAAATAAGGGGATAGTGATGAGGAAGAAATAAGGTCAATAATATCATGGAAGAAATAAGAAGATAAAGGAAAATTTTATTCCATAGGGAGGGATAGAAAATCATTCAAATCAAAAGAAGGATTTTCTTATCTAAAGATGAAGAAGAAGAAGGTGGTGATGTTGAATCAAAAAAAATTGTTAAGTATGGTTTTGAGAATACTTTTATTGAAACTGTGAATAATGAATAATTCAGAAGTAGTAGTCATGATGAATAAGAAACTCAACTTGAATTTCATTTGATAGAAGAATTGAAAATATGTCTAATAAATATTATAAGGCTTGAAAAGAAAAAAAAGTTGAAAGATGAATATTCCTAAATAAGAAATCAATAATGTTTTTCTAATGATAATGTGAATCTGATGAAATTAATTGATAATTTTAAGAAATATGTTGAGGAAGAAAATAATCATAATGAGAATATAGAGGTAAATCTGGAGGCAAAGGAAGAAGATTTGGAACATTTCCAACAAAATATATCTAAAGATGAATTGAGGAATACAAGTTTCAAAAACTCTATCTCTGAAGTTGGTGAAGTTTCTTGTAATGAGAAAACTAATAAGATTCAATAAAAGTTACCATCAAAGGGTGAGATGAAATATGGAATTGTTTTTGGAAATAATAAATCTGGTAAAGTCATGTATGTGGAAAATACCATTAATGTTTGGAATTTAGAAGTCTTTAAAAATCATGAATCTAAAAAATTTGAATCCGGAAAAGTTTTCGATACTTTTGGTTTCGATAAATTTGAAAAGAAAAGGAAGAATACAATTGATAATGAAATGGTTGGTGGCTCAGAAAATAAATACAAGAAGGTTTCTGAGAAACATATTTACAATTTTGGTCAGTATAGAATTTTCATAGGAAAATAATATTTCTATGGATACTACTGGTATTGTGGTGGATTTGTACATATGGAAAATATGTGTTGGTTTAACCAAAAATATTACTATCATTCCACTGGATATGAAAGGAAAAGTTTGAGCGGGAGTCAATTCCCTCAAAAGATGAAGTCTGGAAAAGTTGTTTTAAAGAAACCTAAAAAGGTTGGGGTAAAGATTGAAAATAGGTTCCAACCTTTCGAAACTATTTTTTAAAGGTTTGAAGAACCTAGACACCTTAAAAAGGGATATATTGTATTGTTACCGACACCACAAAAGTATCTTAACAATTTTCAGAGCCCGAAAGAGAATAATGAAAAGGAAGAAGAAAAAGATTTTGTTGTTGAAACTACATTAAAATCTACAAAAGGAGAATGACCTTGGATTATTTATATTGGGTGGTCTTCTCATATTATAGTATGTTTAAAGTTATTATAGATTTTGAAAGACTTTAAAGAAGGAATATTGACATTTGTTAATAATGAATCTTTGAAAATCAAAGGTGTTGGATCAGCCATCATTGGGAAAGAAAAGATGAAATCCAAGAAAAAAATTTATGTTGATGGGCTGAAACACAATTTGATAAGTGTTTCATAATTTTGTGGTGAGGTTAAAAACATTATCTTCAAAAAATATGGGTTTTTTGTAAAAAGTGAGGAAGATAGAAATATTATGACAAGAGTCTAACATATAAAAGGAAACTTATTTCAGGTTGGTGAAATACAAAACTCTTATTACATGAGTATGGTGGAAGATAATAAATTGTGGCATAAAAGGTTGGGTAACATGTGTCAAATAAAAATGAAAATTTTGACAAATAAAGATAGTGTTTGAGATATTCCTGATTTTCTAAGAAGAAAAAGATTGGTGTTTCAATGTTTTTCAGAAAGGAAATATTGAAAATTTTGTGCACAATAAAATTGATATTTTTTCAAAACGAACCCTAGAGATTATTCATTCTGATATCTATGGGTCAATGAGAAAACAATAAAAAAATCTAAATAAGTACTTAATTACTTTCAATGATGATTTTACTCACATTACTTGTTTTATGTATATGAAACATAAGTTGGATTCTTTTAAAATGTTTAAAAGTTTCAGAAGGAAAGATGAAAAGGAATGTGAGTATTCAATAAAGAAGTTGAGAACCCATAATGGTGGTAAAAACAGAAGTGATGAATTTGAAATTTATCTTAAGAAGCATGGAATTCAGCATGAGTATAGTTCTCCATTTATTCCTCAAAAATGGGGTTTATAAAAGAAAGAATAGAAGTTTATTGGAAATAGGATGAACTATGTTACTTGAAAAAAAAATTCTCATTACTATTAGAGGAAATCCATGATTAATACAATTTATATTCAAAACAGATGTTTCTATAGGACAAGATCAGGTATAACTCTATATCAGTTGTTTTATGGAAAAACTACAAGTTTGAAACTCTTTAAAAATTTTGGGAGTCCATGTATTATAAAGGATAAAGGTGTAAACTCTGGAATGTTTGAGAAGAATGGTGAAGATGGAATTTTTCTTGGCTATTCTCTAGAAGGAAGAGGATATAGATGTTTTAACAAAGAAATATGAAGAATTTTTTATTTAGTTGATGTGAATGTAATTGATAGATTTGAGGAATAAAAATGTATTTGGATAGATAAGGAAGTTGAGAAAGTTAAGGAAAGTTTTGAAAACAATTTGGTAAAGATACAAACAATTTTAATCCTTCTCAAGATGAAGAATCAGACTCAGTTATTTCTAGTGATGAAGAAGATACTCAAAATTCTCATCCTAGGATGAGAAAACAAGTGGAAGCTCAGAATATTATTGGTGTTCGACATAAAAAGGTTCAAACAAGAAGAAAAAATTCTATTGCATAAACATCATTCTATCCAAAAGTGGATCCAAATCATATGAAGGAAGCTTTTTATTATTAAGAATGGGTTCAGGACATGAATGATGAATTGGGTTAAATTGAAAATAATGATACATGGGAACTCATACATGATCCAAAAAACAAAAACATTATTTCTAAAAAGTGGGTTTTCCAAAACAAGTTGAATGAACAAGTTTAAGTGAAAAGAAACAAAGAAATGTTAGTTTACAAAGGGTATTCAAAAAATAAAGGTATCAATTTCTATGAAACCTCTGATGGAAAGATTAGAGTAAATTTGAATTTTTCTTGCTATTTTTGCACAATGAAGTTAAAAAATGATTCAAATAGATGTTAAATACTCATTCTTGAATAGTGATATTGATGATGAATAACCAGGTGGATTTATTGTTGGGAAAGATGAAAGATATGTGTGCAGATTGAAGAAGGATTTGCATGGGAAAAAAAGACCTGAGAACATGGTATTCCAAATTGGATACTTGCTTAAGGAAGATGAGTTTCAAGAAAATAATAGTTTATAGAAATCTTTTTATCATATAAATTCAAGAGTATTACCTCGTCATAATTATTTATGTTTATGATATTATCTTTTCTAGGAATGATGAACGAATTTGTGAAATATTTTATAAAGAGATGAAAATGGTATTTGAAATGCCCATGCTTGGGGAAATGAAATAATTTCTTGGGTTAAAAATATTATAAAAGGAGAAATAGATTTTTCTTACTCAAGAAATGTATGTTAAGGAACTTCTTAGGAGGTTCATCAAGGAAAACTCAAAACCTATTTCAACACCGATTTTGGTGGGAACAAAGTTGTCAAAAGGTGGAGAAGGAAAATAAGTTGATCAAAAAGAATATCAGAAGCTGATTGGAAGTTTTTTGTATTTGACTGCCTAAAAACCCAACATTTTTTATGTTGTTACCTTTTGTGAAATATTACAGAGTGATACAAAAGAATCACAATTACATTTTGGAAAAAGAATTCTCAGATACATCAAAGGAACAATAAATTTTAGAATTAGATATGACATCTTTGATGGTATTGATTTGTTTTGGTATTCAAATGCTGATTAGGTAGGAAATGTTGATGATGGAAGATCCACATCTGGTGGAGTATTCTTTCAAGGAAAGAATTATTTTGGTTGGTATTCAATGAAATAGAATTTAGTAACTCTTAGTATGGATGAAGCTGAGTATGTTTCTACTACTCAAGCCACTACTCAACTTATGTGGATGAAAACTCAATTATAATATTTACTTGTTGAAATGAAATTACCCTTGCTCTTGGGTTTTTATAATCAAAGTAAAATCAATATCACTAGGAATCTTGGTCAACATTATCATTCAAAATATATTGATATCAAATATCATTTCATCAAAAAACAAGTGTAGAATAATGAATTGAAGCTGGAGTATATTCCTACATCGGAAAAAGTTGCTAAAATTTTCACAAAACCTTTACTGAAAGAATACTTTTCTAAATTGAGGTTGAACATGGGTGTCCAACCACTTTCTCTTCAAGTTTGAGGTATGTGTTTCTTTAACCTCTCCCATATAACCTTTGGATAGTGTTTTCAAGGAGGATAATTGAATTTTTTCATAAATATATCCTTAAAAGTAATGAAAAAAGGGGGAGTTGAGCATAATCTATGAATTCAGCATTGTATTGTGTGTGAACTATTCTAACTATTTTTTTTAGGGTTTATAGGAAACATGTTGTTTTTTTCTATGAATTATGAATATATGAGTAATAAAGATGAAGAAGTTTTTCATATTCACTAATTTTAGAAAGCATTTTTTTTTGTCAATAATTCTTGTTTCCTACAATGAGTTAGCTCGTGTAGGCTTATCATTGTTGATAAGTAATCCATTACTTGAGGATAAAAATTTTAGTTACTTATGAATCTTGGTTGCCAACAAAATTCAAATGGGGAGATTGTTAGGACCAATCTGATGATGAAGGTGATCATTTTTAGATGTTGTCTTTTGTTGTAAAAAATTTTTTATGAAATAAGAAAGAAAATTTTTTGAAGAAAGGAAAACCACCTCACTTTATATTTGGTGAAAATTGTTTTTATAATCGTATTCAAGAGAATCAAAATTAAAATGCTAAAAAAGTTCCATCATATTCATGAGAAGTTGTCAAGTAGAAAAGGCTTATCAGATTCACACTAAATCTGGAATGAAAAGATTTATCATATTGAGGATGGATCTTGTTGAAAGTAAATAGTCATCAGAT
Source organism: Viscum album (assembly GCA_963277665.1). Taxonomy (NCBI): domain Eukaryota; kingdom Viridiplantae; phylum Streptophyta; class Magnoliopsida; order Santalales; family Viscaceae; genus Viscum; species Viscum album. The sequence goes on from OY728163.1 coordinate 96,927,164, forward strand.
TTACTATGAATCCAATATGAATGTTTTGATCATAATGTGAGATTCAGAGTCGACATGACTATGATAAATTAAATGTTACGATGATTTTCTATTTTGTAATTTTCATAAATCATAAGTTACTGGTAAAACTTGAGATGTAAGCTTGATGAAAGAGAGGGGGAGTGAAAGATATTTTTTCAATCATTTTGATCAGATATGGATGAATATATAAAAGATATTAGAGATCATATTTAGCCTGATCATATTTAGGCCAATCATATTTAGGTCAATTTTATTCTGAACAATTTTATTTAGGCTGAATTGGAAAATAAATATGGTTAATGAAAAGGATGGGAAGTTACAATACTTTCAAATAAAAGATTGACAATGTTAAATTTGTTCTCAAATGTATTCAAAATCATGAAGTAGATCATGATACAATCACAAGTGTGGAATTTAATGAAGTTTCTAAAGTTGAATCTACTGACACTAGTTCATCATATTTGGCATACCATCATATTCAGAAAAAAAAATTTCAATAAAACTGATGATAAAGGAATTAAGTTGAAGCTAATACAAATTGTAATGACATATACCAATCAACAATGAAGTAAAACATTTAAAATAGGTTTAATTACTTTGTTTGTAAATTAAATGGATTTAATATATCTTGATGTGTTGTCAAGGGGGAGCTTGAATTTTGAAGAAGATTTGTTTTATTTCAAGTGGGCCGAGATAAGAGATGAAGAATAATCAATTATTTTACATTTGTACTCACTGTAATTAGGTATATTGTAATGACAATTAGAATTGGAATCAGAATTGATTATGTAAAGGAGATTATTGAACCTATTGTCAAGGAAGGCATCGTATTTAGCAATCAGAATGCGAAATTGGATTCATACTGGACTTTTGATAAAGAAAGTATGGAGAAGATTTTAATTTAGAATAATATTAGAGAAGCATTGATGAATTCATTAATGCACCTGAAATCCAAGGTAAATTGATATTTTGGGTAATTTTTGGTGAGCATGAAAATTTGGGGATTCCCTCCAAAACCATCCTTGGTTTTCTTATAAAAGGGATAAGTACTTTGTACATTCTCAGACTACTAACATGGATGTATTATTCGTGGTAAGATAAATAATATCTTATTTTTAGGGAGAGAAGTTGTTGTTTGTATTAAATATTTGTTCATGGAGTTTTTATGGAGAGAATTGAAAGGATAAGAAACAAGATTACAATTTTTTTCAGCTGATCATTATATTCATTGGATCATCGTATTCAGATGTTTACCATATTTTTATTATCATCGTATTCATCCAGTCATTAGATCAGGCTGGAAAATCATATTGGGATTTCCGTATTGGTATTTACAGACCGAGGAAGAAGTATTTTTGAATTGTATCAATTTTATTCTGTCATAGTTATATTCATTGTATTGGGAAATCAGATTTGAAGATCGGATATGAAGAATCGAAGTTGGAAGATCATAATTGGCAATCAGTTTTGAATTCTATATCAAAGTCCTTGAAGTTCTTACCATCTTCTGGTTATGAAATTAAATAATTGTTTCCCAAAGAATACATTTGGGGGAATTGAAAATAAACATAGGTAACATGAGTTTTTATACAAAATTTTTTTTACCCTATTTGTTCTAAGAGGGTTTACATGACTATTGGATTGTTTTCATAGTGAATCACGAATGAAAGGGTATATCATACTCTTTGTATTCCATCAAAAGGATTGATTTCTAGTGGATTGTGTGGTATTGTATCATTTCCAAACTATACCAAGGACATATCTATTGTTATTGAATAGTGAACCTTGTAAATACATGTGTTCTTATGGATGTGTGTTTTAATTGTTTTCAGTAGAGAATGAAATATTAAATAGGAGGCTAATGTTGTTTCATGGAAACTTAAATGAAAAAGTATCATTGTTCCCCCCCCCCCCCCTCATTGATACAATTATATTGGAAGGGCACTTTCACATTATGCTCCAAGATGATTATTACCTCTTCTAGAAATAGTCTAAGCTATATAACCCTACACCATTGGCCCCATATAAATCAAAGATATATAACACTAATCTTAGACTAGTGTTCTAATCATCGTGAGATTGAACTGTATATAACTACCCCTAAGACGATATTCATTTACCATAGGCTAGTGGGGAACATTATATTTTCCCCACCCCTATTTTTATGTAGGTTTTCTAACACATTGGTCATGGTTACATGACCATAAAAGGGACACCTTTGGTCCTTGTAAAATTACCTTAAAAGGAACGCCCCTTGGTCCTTGTTAAATGACCTTAAAAGGCATTCATAAACCTTGAAATTTGATTTACGAACTTGAAAGGAACACCCCCATAGTCTGATATCGATAATAATAAACTAAGAACATCTTATTTGATCAAAGCTATGAGACCTTAAAATTTAGTGACATCATAGTCCATGAATTGTGACCTTAAACTGTGTGTGATTACCCATGAGGTTTTCTATCATGGAATTGAACTTCCAATTCATGTCTAGTTTTTATGGAACGCTATTATATTTATTTACTCATCCAATTATCCAAAAAATATAACCCTAAACTATAATATTTTAGGATCTTAGTGTTCCCATTATTCAATCAAAATCAAACCTCATTCTCATGTTTTGTATAGATTAGTATTTATATATAACCCATTTTCCTTCATTCCTTCCATCTATTTGGTGTTCCCTATCAATATGAACAATGCATGATGGTGTATCCCAAAGAGTAATCAAACTATTCTTCACCATTATTTCCTTTCATAAGCCCACATTGTTCCCCAAGAATTGTAATGGCCACTATTTACCTCATCTTCAAATGGGCTCCCCTATGGAGACAGCATAACACCCAAGTCTCAATCTATCTATCATAAAGGGTAAAATTAATGAAGGATGTGCCTTTAATTTCTAAACTTACTCCCCTATAATGATGAAACATCACTCTAATATTTTCATATCTCTCTTCTAGGGTGCACATCCCAAAGGATTCATCTATGCTGATATAATGTAAGTGGAACCTACATTTAGAATGTGATTATAAATCCTCCTTGTATTGTTTATCCCTTCACTTATTGATTCAAATTTTGGGGTTATGATCTAATTTTCATGATTTCCCCTTTATTGGGAATAATTATAACACATTTTTTATTCTCCCCATCAGCCCACACATGTTGGTGGGGAAAACAACCTCTCGGAATCACACCAACCTGATTCCTCTATTTTCATGGGTTCACTATAGTGGTTGACCTTTTATTTTTACATTGGATCAAAAACTTATTTTTTCACTCTCACATGACATTAACATTCTTCTATTTATCACTTGATTCTCACACTAATAATGGATCACGTGGGCTTAAATATTTTTATTGATTATTTTATTAACATGATCATATGAATTTAACTTAGATAGGAATTTCAATCAAGTGTTATTTTTGTTATTACGTTGAAAACAAAATGAGGAGGTTCATTCAAATATTGGATCCTCTACTTTATTACATGGTAATCCAATGGTTGGGTCAGGTTCATCACCTAGACAATCTTAACTAGCCTATTTTATAATGATTCAATGGAATATCGTAGTTTTTTCAACTCTATTGGATCCTACTACATTTTTGTACACACTTAAACCACCCACACATGAATAATACCTCATTGGACCCTACACCCTTCCACTCATGGTGATTCATCGGCCATTTTGGCTTCATCCACTACCATTGTTACCTTTGAGTGATTGATGCTCTCATTATTAGTAGAGATGATAGTTTGTTGTTAGATAAGATATTTTTTTAGTCATAAAATATCTTAATAAAATACTCAAACATATTTCACAACATCAGTAATAGACTCGTATCTATTGGAGTCAAACAATTGATCCTTTATTCACCAATACTCAACAACATGATCAAGAGACATTGAATGAAGGGTGTAGTTATTGGCTCCACTGATCCCCATAAAAACTAATGAATTGTGAAGGTATCTTATCTTGTTTATCTTTTGTCTCAATGATGTATGAGTAAGGGTGTTTTGTAATTTCCTCTAAACCTTATGTCAAGTCACCTAGTTCACCTCAGCTACATCTGGCTCTAATTTGGCTACATATAACCCTAATTCCCATCCACAAGTGCACTTATTTTGGAATAACATAAGGTTTTTCCATAAATTTTAGCACCTATGAATCCTAATCCATCAATGATGTGAATTCAGGGTCACTATAATGATATATCGGTGTTATAGGTCCCCATACATCCCCCTCTATCATCAGGATAGTTGTGGGAGATTAGGGAACCATTGATTAACCAAGTTCTTACACTTTTTAGAGATGATTCTTGGAAAGTAACATGGTCATAAAGAAATAAATATTAGTTGAGTCCATGGTAGAAATATATTCTGCCAAAAGTTTAAAAAATAGAGATGTACATGCCACATAGAGAGTTGTGACATATCTATTCATTAGAAGGATGGGAACCTAGAAATTATAGTCACCCCCCCCCCCCACTATCATACTCCCCGATGGATTGGTGTGTGAAGTAATCAATATAGTATTCACAAACCATGTTCCCTCAGCACCAGTGGGATACTCCACAACCATTATGATAAATTCCCTAGCTTTATATGCTAGCTCTATAGTGGAGAAATCAATCAAGTTGGTACATGGTATAAGAATCTATGATCTAAATAAATAAGGCTATGGAAATTTACTTCTTGATCCCTATGATAAATGGATGGTAATCCTCATTGGGAATCACACTTCATCAGTAGATATATTTCCCTTAATAGTTATAATAGGAGATGAAGATCCCATATCCTATCCACCAAAGGGTTGTATGCCATCCTTCCTCAATGGTTGGTATAGAGTATATTCTACTACTTCCTCACTTATGAATTCTTGTATATATAATATACTACATGTTAGTTTCACTCAAAGTACAACACTAACTCTATTAATATAAAACACATAGAATATTAACTCACTCAGTTCTAGATCTCCTAAATCATCCTCATGTAGTGGCTCTTCGGCCTTAAGTGAGTAATAAAACTCTGCAATTCATCCTTGAGATTATACATCACTAAACACCAATGGATTTACATATCATGTTGGTACTTCCCCAAATATAACTACATTGGATGACTCAGAACCTCCTAGTCCTCCACTAGGTTTACTACTAGACATCATGTATTCTCAGTATGTGAAGCGGTTTCCCACACCCTAGTAGTGTTCCAGTACCTCAAGGTCATAATGATATCCCATCATTTCTAAATGAAAATCCATAATCTCATCCTTAGTAAGACCAAGATCTGTAATGAATATCCTAATTGATTTGAGTTGTATCTGTATTTTCCTTTTCAAGAAGATAAACCATAACATGTCCCATAACCACATGTCTTTCATGAAAATCACATTTACTAGTACTAGTCATATGTTTCATAGGTGGTTTCATCAATCCATATTGGGTGTAACACCATTGGTCTCAATGTCTTCACTTTACTCCTAAAATCACATACTAAGGTTCCCCCCACTCCCATACATGCCTGCCTTTGAGGATTCACCTAGGAAATGGGTAAGATTCCATGGTTATTCCTCAATAATTATTTCTTCCTAAATAAAAGATCCCCTTCATGGATGGAATTATCCTATAATGATGGAACATCTTCTACCCTATTACCCATGATACTACCCCAATGGGTCTACCCAGGTTACTAGTTTCCTTAGTAACACCACCGGATATGTTTTCATCCAACTTTGTACAAAGATAAGTTCCATGAAGAAAAATAAAATTTTAAATTTTAATAAAGAGATTATGGTCCCTTATAGGTCCCCTCCCCATATTTATAGAAAAAGGGATGACCCAGTTTTTATGAATTTAGAGGATAAAATTTCAAAATTTTGGGGATTTCCTCATAATTTGATCCCCTTCTTCACTTTTGGATCCCATTATTTGGGAGATAATTTTTTGGTGACTCCATTCACCTTGAATGTTAAGTGTGCATGGGGAATGTAGCATCTAAATCTAGGGTTCCTCATGAAATTTCCACACACAACCATTATAATAAACTTTCACATCCAATCCATTTATAACAAGAATTATTTGGGTATAATCTACACTAGTTTCTAACAAATAGAAGCCTAGAAACTTTTTTTTAATCCCTAATAATGGAATCATCGAGGGGTCAGTACCTCATCAACTCAATGAAACTTTACCCCATGTAAGGAAGGTAGAATCTATAACTATTTCCATAAATAAGTAACCAAGAAGTGTCTTCATATCCCCTATATATATCCCCACTACTTCATAGTGGCATCCGAGTAGCCCAATTCATAAATCTTACACAATTTTTTGTCACCAATTATATGACACAAGAATACTAACTGCATGAAATTAAAATGCATGGAACAGTCTTATCACATGAACATAAACTATGTAACTCAAAGTATATGGGTCTTGATACATATCCCAATAGGTTTTGTAGGACTCGTCTCTAAGATTAATTCTCAAAATAATCATCATTCCACCCCCTTTGGGAGGTAGTTTCTTGAATCCTAATCGCCTTCCTAGAGTCTACCAAACCTCCCAGTCATATACATTGGAAATTAAACTATGTCTTACCTTAAGTTATGAGAATATGTAGATCACCATCCCTACTAGATTTTAACATGTTCCTACATATACATGATGATTTTATGGGGATTAACCTCATGCTTGTTAAGATTTGATCATATGGATCACACTATATGATGACCATAATGGACTGTCTCTTGTGTGATGAGAGAAAGTGTTCCATGTGACAAGAATGGGTTAGGTGATCATCCTAGGATGCATCATGTGGTGAGTCCGGTGTACCTCATGTGATGAGCATGAGATATATTATTTGATGATCATAATAAGATTATGTGATAATCATATGATCTCTTTTCCCTTCCCTTAAGTGATGATCCTAATATTCATCTTTTCCATATGTGATGTGTATAAGATGCCTAATGTAAATAGTATGATATGACTTATGTGATGATCATAATAAGCCTATGTGACAAGAATAGGATCTATTTATTCCCTCCTTAGGTGAAGATCCATAGATTATATCCTTCCCTATGTGATGATCATAGGATATTGACATAACCTGGCCCATTGGGGCCATAACTGGCTTGGTGGTAAGCTAAGTGTACAGACCCAAGCCCACCTCCAGTGGGCCAAGGGCTGTTAACTAGCACTACATAATAATATCTCACAATATGGTAGGTCATGTCCTATAAAAATCTACAATTGATACATATACAATACATAAGACAATGGGAAAACCTAGCATGATATATATATAATCAATTCAACTAAATTGAATACAATGAAAGCATGAGATAATAAGAACAAGTAGACACCACAAAGTAAATATAATGGAAACAGTACATCCAATAAGTCTCTAAAACAAAAACCACAAAGAATCTTCTCTATGCTACATGTACTCATGGATTACACTCCGGTTATTGCAGTCATTTCCACCATCACAAAAAACTATAATCTATAATTCATTACCAATTATCATCAGGGTTCATCTCCAAATAATCCATAAAATCTCAATATCTACCTATAACATCTCTAAACATGTGAATCATCTATAAAGAAACAATATATTTGGGTATAAGGAACATGTATGGGTGAGAATAAATATACCTAGTAAGATTCCCTACAAACCAAAATAGACACGCAAAACAAAAATTTAACTCAACTTTTAGTTTGAGTGGTTACTACGAGGGAGAAAAATAGGGAAACTAAACACCAAGTTAACTCAAATATCCTGGTATTATAGAGAAACTGAATACACAGTAAGGATAAACCAGATATACTCAACAGTAATAATTCATCTGAATGCAAGAAAGGTCCCAATCATCAATGATTAAACCATCAATAGCCATACCTCATATGAAAATAGTTAATCTTGGAATACTAAAGTGTTTGTAATCTATGGTTCTTGAGGAGACAAAAGTTTCAAATAATTCCTCACAGTCCATCCTCACTATCTATCATATCATTACCATCCAGGGCAGCACCAAACCCCCAAATCATTAATATAGTATCATTGATCCATAATTTTAACTACCTAATATATTAATCCATGTACCTCACTAGAATTATGGTGGGTGTCCATAAATAATTGAGAGGATACCAACCATGGTGGAGGACTTGTTACCTGCTTGAACTCTTAGATGGGGGGAAACCAATTCCAAAGATATAGGACCCAAACCCCATTTGTGTATGTATAGACTGATCTTATCTATATAAATGATGTGGGGGATCCACACATCACTTGAAAACGCCATGATAAGGGGATACTAACCCCAATATCTCTCCAAAGATAACACCTGAATATTTTCATCGGTTATCAAATTTAATGAAAGTTGTACCCTTCTTGTACCTCCTTTAATATCATCTATGATATCAAATTAAAAGCCACCATTGTGTTTTACATGAAAAAAAACTCTCTATGGGCTATAAAGATACCTGAATATGAGTCATGATCAATAATTAATGTAAAATAATATATTCTAGAAGGATTATGTCAGATGTAATATAAGTAACACAACATGTATCCCCTAAGAAATAGCATAGTCATGTACTAGAACACTACATGTTGTGAAAGAGCCACCTATACAGTGGGAATTTTGGATTCCATAACTAATAAATCCAAGAGAGGTACTCATCATATACCATCACTATATGAGTCACATTCCACTAATACACATCATGTGGACCTGACTTAAATGGCATGTAAGGCCAAATGGCCACCTGGTCATGTACTCCTAGTATGTACCATATAAGTATACAAGGGGTACACAATGTGTGGTCCTGACTCGCATGATATATAATTCCATATGTCCACCTAGGATTTTAATCCCTATATACACCATGTTTTTTGATCATGAGTACACAAAATGTGGGATAAAAAACATGAATTGTAATATTTTACTCCATATGAAACCCTAGCCATTGAAACCATGAGAAACATGGCATGTGTTCTTGTAAAATACATGTTTTTTAGTTGGTTTTTACTAATCAGATTCAACCAACTTTATAAAATTTTCATTTTTTCCTATGAATTCACTGCTAATTACACCAAAAAAATCATCCAAGGCTTTAATTGAGGATATAATTTTTCAATAAGTCAATATTTTTCCACTAGTCAATGAAAACAGAATCCATTATCTTCTATTTTCATTGATCATTACTCATACATAATTTCCTATAGATGAAGTTGTGACTCCCTTCTATCAAAATACTTCATCATCTGAGGATCATTATAATTTCCATGGATTCCATTTTCATATTCCAATAATCACGCATGGTCCAAATATTCGATCAATATTAAAATCAAACCAAATAAGTCAAATCATCAGCCTAGTCATTGGTTGGTTGTGAATACATGAATAATGATATGGTAAATCCAATACAGATTCAAAGTGATAATAAATGATGGATGTTATGAACCCATCCATCCTTCATAGTTGATAAACCTAAAAAATAGATAAGAATGGAGAAAAAAATAATCCAAGCCAAAAAAAATCACCAATCATCATGACCATGCATTATTAAAATCACCTAAAGAATAATATTACCATTCATAAAGAATATATATAATGGGGAAACCCAAAAATAAAAAATCCCTACCTCAAGGTAAGACACTTGATTCTTGAATCCATAATTCCTTACATGATCACCTCATCATCATCGTAAAGAATTAGGTTTTTCTCTTTCGGTCTGATGTTGTCACCACCAAAGTATATCCTTTCCGTACCTTCCACATCTCTCTAGAGTTCATGTTTTTGAAAATAGATAAATCCAGGGAGAAACATAATAGGGATATAAATAGATTAATATTAGGGTTTTGAAAAATAATATAGAAAATTTATTAATTAATTTATTCAATCATCTGTGATGGAAAACACCCAGGGGTACCATTGAGAATAAAACTAACATTGCTACTCTGGAAAACCCCCCATTATAGACTTAATAATTGTCTCTATTTCCTCATATGAGATTCTTTTTATGAGATAAAAATCAATTCCTCCCAAAAGAGCACATGGGGACTAATGAATAATTATTTACACAGTTAATATATTTTTCTCATGGCTACATCACACCTACAATTTCACATTGGTGCATCTGAGAGGTAAATCCATGCCCTAGATTCAATGAAACTATTGGATAATTTTTTTAAGTTCGTATACTAGGGTAAATTTACCATTTAACCATAGGAAGGTCTTGGGACTCTGAACTCAGAATTGATAAAAAAAATTTGATCAGGAAAATCTATTTATTTATATACCCCCACCTTAAAAACTTTTCATCCCTGAAAAGGAAATAAAATAATGGACTAAATAAGAAGATTCATGAAAACACAAGAAAATAATACCCCCCCCCCCCCCACACACGCACACCGCATGTACCACATTATTCACTGGGGTTCCATAACTAAGAGAGCTTAGTACACCACCAACTAAGAAGGGAACAAAATTTTTCCTCATATAAGTACTTAGATATAGCTCATCTTAGGTAAGAACCTAAATTAAACATGCATTTGTTAAATTTCTGTCATTCCAAGACATTACACCTAAAACCATTCATCATCCAAATTTTGTTATGAAACATGGGACAAAAAGAAACCATAAACCATCAAACCCAATATCAAAGTGTCTATAAAAATGATTATCACTAAATAGAATATCTCATTCCCTATTTTGAAAGAGATTTTATGATGTTTATTGTATGATAGTAATCCATCCATGTTGTACAAACCGTTGACTACTTCAAAAAAAAACAAACTAACACCGAAGGGTTGAAAAGTAGCATGATCATATAATCCCATGTCATATTTTATAAAATATCTTACTAGTACGGAATAGGTACCAATGATTCAAACTCACAACTCAAATTCATTATGTTTATTATTCTCAAAAATAAAAATACAAGATAATTATACATCCATATTCCAATCCTCAATAGGTTTATATTCACTACCGAATATATCTTTGTTGTTTTTACATCACTCTTTTATGAAATTTAACAATGAGAACATTATGTGCAACACTAACCAAATCCCTCTATTCAACATCACACTAATTCTATCTGGTGGCCCAATCCACCAAAATCCAATTAGGATATTCCTAACCATTCAGATAACCCTTATTTGATGGATCCAAACACTAGGATAACACCAACCCAGGTGGCCAAAAATTCATAACATCGTGATAAAAAATTATTCATCACATGTATAGGGAATCTCTATATAATGGGTACACCCATAATGATACGCTAGGTATACCACTCTGAGGTGATCACCACACTAGGGTTTCCTCCACTCCAGATATCCATCTCTATATTCACCTAAAATTATAAGGAAACCCCATTGTCCACTTTGTAAAGTGGGAAACATAGTCCTTAACTTCAATAAAACACTTCAATCAAATCATCTAAGAACATTCAGTCACAATGGGGCACTAAATTTACACCCCATTGTATCATTCTCACACAATAAAATTATTTGGATCCATATATCATCAATTGATAATGAGCTATCTCTCTCTATCCATGATAAAAACAACATCCCCAAAACTAGTTTTGTCATGTTCCTACTCTGACATATGGACACAAAATTCTCTATGATAAGAATCAACCACCATGTGTTTTCCATGCTAATTTAATCTCACCAACTCCCATGGATTAAAAATCATGAAGACCAACACTACCCCATGAATATAGATTACATACTATGATATTTTATCACATAGCTGGAACTCTCATAGAAATACAAGGGAAAATCCATTGGAAAAGAAAAATTATATTTCATAAGTAGATTCCTAGAAGTTTTTCATCCATATACTATAATATTACATAAGAAAGATAATAATACCAATCAGGAACATTAAAATAGCATCCTTAAAATGATGATCGATGAAATATCATCCTTTAGACATGGGATAATCTTGGGTTACCATTCAAAATTATCTACTCATTTATCAATACTCATATAAATGGAATTATCATAAACATACATAGTAAAAAAATCCATATATACCATCCCTTAACATCCAATAGAGGTGAATTTATCCCACATGCACAAATTTCCCACAACCATACTAACCACTTGATAGGTATTTGGTCTTAATTACTAGTGGTTTGTCCCTAATTAACACATTGGAGGGGTTCTTTCCCATTTCTTAATAAAGGAAAAACCTCATCAAAGTAATTTGCAACACCTCATGACACTATAAATAGATAATAAATCCATTATTAATGTAGGTACCACTACACCTCTTTTATTCTATGATAAATTCCCTAAAAGGACCAATTCCTCTATTAATAATATACTCACATCACCTAAAAGGGTGAGTTAATGAAGTTAAAAATCAGAGGAAACTCTCTAATTGACCAAGGCTTGTCTATGGGTTCTATTGGAATATCAAGATCCTAAACATAAGGCGTTGGATGGATATATCATGCCAATGTTGACAAGTATGGGTGTCTATGAATAATGGACATGAGTCTAACACTGGTGTATACACACTGATGTTTAACCATATGAATTCTTTATGTGTGCCACCCCTCATCTATTGTTGTAAGAACTCTGAACTGGATATGAACCAACCAAAGATGGTGATTGGGGGATAGGATTAATTCACCACCCATATCCAAATTCTATCACACTACCTGGTCCCTCACCAAAAAATCCCTTCAATAATCAAGAGGTGTTGAAAATAAGGAGGTTCCTAATATCATTACTATATATAATGTATAGTTCAATCTACAAAACTAATTTGACTAAATTATACTGAAAATCTAACCATCTCTCACAAATAAGGTGCATATCTACTAATAATCCTCAACCTTCTAATCATTTCCTTATAAATCCCAAGAATATGTGTTTTTTATGAAAAATATCCATATATTGATAAATAATCCTCCATAGTCTCTACCAAAACCATTGATCTGAAAAAAAATTCTCTATTAAATGTTTCTAGAAAACAGCTCATGATTTCTATGATCCTCAACAAAGAATCAGACATGGTTATTCTACCCAACAAATTGTTAGACATACTTGGATAAATATCCATCCTGGAATAAAGCTCAACCTTCATCCATGTTAGAGTGGTTTCATCATGAGTTCAAGAAAAGAAACAAAATCTATTAATGGATCATAGTGCAAAATATAAATCTTAATCATGAAAAAATCTATTAAGTAAAATTATTGTATGGATGGAAAAACTGAGTCTCAAAATCTATCAAATTCTTAGTTTCCCAAGTATTAGGATCTCCTCACTAGACCTTAAGGCCTCTTTCATCACAATACAGAGAGTACATCCAAATAATGGGTAGTCTCATCCACTCAATTGAAACATCCATCATATTAACAAAAAGGATCTAAATTAAGCATGATGGGGAGATAAATAGCCTCAGATCATGGGGTAATAATTTCTCTCAACAAAATCTTAGGAAAAACCACCTCATATCTAACTAACCGATGGTGATAGTGATATTACAGGCATGGTATTTTCATGAGCCTTACTTTGTGAACAATATATAAATCAGTGGGTATAACTCTTCATTTGATTGGATGTACTCACAAGGTTAAGAGTATATCTTAATGAGATTAAATATAAAGGATATGAAAGATCATAACTAACAAATATATGATTCATGTACTGAATTATTGTACCTTCCAATGAGGTATTAGATATATGGGTCAACTAATAGGATATTAGAGTCCAAGAAAAAGGTTATTTCAGTTGCCTCACCAACATCATTCTCACTGGTTTAATAACTAAACTCATTACCCCTTAACATCATTTCCCTAATTTCCCAAACCCATAATTACATAACTACTAACTCCAAACTTTTCACCTCGTAAATTTCTTCATTGATTCCACTCTAACATAACCCAACCCAACGTGGCCCCACCTGAGACAATGATAAGATGAGTGTACCACCCCATTCCCATATACAATAGGTTGGGGTCTGGTGTCTAGAACTGATTGGGAATATCTTACAATGGGTGTACAAAGCCTATAATAACCAACAATAGATATATCTCCAACACACAAGATAATCCAAAACACCAGTAGCATGTGTGTGTGTGTTTGTGTCTAATCATCTGAACAAAACTAAATATAATGCAAGAATGAGATAAAAAGAACAAGTATATACCATAAGGTAAATACATGGTAAATAGTAAATTTAAGAAGTATCTAAATCACAAATTGTTGATAAGCTCATACATTTTGCATATAATCCTAGATCACACTTCATCCACAGTAGTCCCTGCAACCATTGTGAATCACTATAATCCATAATGTGTCACCAAGGATCATCAAGAATCATAATTAATCAAACCATTATAGCTCCAAGTGTACTAAAATCATATCTAAATCTTTTCATAATTTTCATAGACACAACATGTGTGTGAATGGACCTTTCATGGGTGAGTATAAACATAACAAGTTGGATGTCTTGAAAACCATAATTGAAACAGAATTCAATTATCCAACTCAACTCCATATATTAGTGGTGATGAAGAGGATTATATAGAGAGAAACCAAACACCATGTTATCCTATATCTTCTAATATTGAATAGAAACTATATACATTACAAGTGCTGATAAAATAGATATACTCTATAATATGAATTTTAAAGGATATAAGAAATTTACAAATCATCACTCCTTTAACACTTTATAGACATGACTCGTTAAAAAATAGTGAATCTTATAATACTAAATTTTTCACAAATCCTGGTGTTGATTATCAACTACATACCACTTCTCAAGAAAAATAAACATTCATAAGGAGCAACAAGTCTTGAAGAGGCTCACATGGACCATTATCTATATTTATCATACCACCACTAATAACCATAATTGGGATTTAGATCATTACTAAATCATTCTCATTAGCTGATGGAGCACCACACCACAAGACCATAAATAATGTGTCATTGATCCAGCCTCTAAACATCCCATGGTATCAATCCATATAACTCACTATAACTATGTTGGGGGACCCATGATTCACCAATTAGTATGTAAAGGTTGAGGGGATACCAACCCTAGTGGAGATTCACTCCCCTTCTGAGCTATTAGACAAAGGCATACCTACTCTACTAATAGAGGAACTTAACTATAGGTGTGTAAGGAGGGATACATACCCTTTTTGTATAAAGGAAGTATAGTACCCATGCTTCATTTGAAACACCTCAAACAAGGGGATATCGACCTTGATATTAATTTGAAGATCACAAATGAATCTTGTCAGGAGATATATGATGTTTATGAAATTGGTATCCTACTTGTACTGCCTCACATCTCATGGATGATATCAAAGTAAAGAAAACCATTTCATTTTTTATATAAAAACACTTAGGATGGGATATATACTTTCCTAAATCCAATTTTCAAGAAATAAAATTTTTGAATTCATAAATTCTTGGAGTACATGACTTATGTTATAGGGAACACAATCTGTAGCCCCTAATTAGTAGACTTGAATTTTATTGGTACACCAAAAGTCATGAAAGGGGGACCTAAATAGTGTTTAGGTTGGAATACATGGTGTTTTAGGATAGATGTAGTACATGGAATGTACCACCACTACCCGTTTTGTGCCCCATAGATACATAGTATGTGGTCCTAACCTACATGCCCTTTAAGAATACATGGACAACAAGGCATGTATGCCTTTTACATGACATGCATATTGACAAGGGGTAAATGTCATGTGGGTTGAGACACACATCATGTAATATTTAACTCCATCAAAAATCATCATTGTCACACTCATGAGATACAAAGCATGTGTTCATCCAAACTCAATTTCATGTTATTGGGTTTTATAAACCATATTCCACCAACCATCTATAAATCTCTCCATATCCTCTAATTTAACCACCAATCATTCTCAAAACATCATCCATGCCATGATAATTGATGTGATGTCTCCATAAGTTTATTTTTTACCACTGATCATTGAAAAAATAATCCTTCATCTTAGACATATATTAGTCATTTATCATATTTTGTTGCATAAGGAAGAATTTGTTACTCCCTACTATCATTATCCTTAATTATATAAGGATAATTTCACTCACCTCACCTTCCATTTTCAAAGTTAAATAATCATACATGGTCTATAAATTCTATAATAATTTATTAAAACCAAGGAGGGAAAACTATTGGCCTGATATTAGGCTATTGATGAATATGAAGAAAATGGTGGGGCCTAATAAATTTTCAAATTTATGATCAATGATGGATATTATGAACCATTCCATCAATTTTAAGTTCAAAAACCAAATAAAAGATAAGAACAAAGAAAAATTAAATAATCCAAAAGAACTTCATCAATCGTTAGGGCCATGTGGTATGGAAATATTATAAAGAATAATCTTCACATTCATAAAGAACGCATAGAATAGGGAAAAATTAATAATAATAATTCCATACCTCAATTAAAAATGGTTAATGCTTGAATCTTCTATCATTTCCATTCTTGCCTCATCAATGTTACCAAGAATCAACTCTCACTCCTCTAATTTGGAATCGTCACCACCAATGTCTTACCTCTCTCTCTCTCTACCCCAACCCTCTTTAGGGTTTACATTTTCAAAAATGAATAAACCTATATAGAAACATAAATATGATATAAATATATTAATACTATGTTTTTTCACAATAAACCAACTAGTAAATTAATTAATAATATCAATTAAAATAATTAATTCGTTCATTCATTAAGGAATACACTCGGGGGTCCAAGTGAAAATGAAAATAAGACCACTCCTAGGAGAAAACCTTATTCTAAAATCAAACATGGTCTCATTTTTCTCATCCAAGATTTATTTTATGAGCTAAAAATTAATTCCTCCCAAAATTTTATGTGTTGGATAAAGAGAAATTATTTTTATTGTTAATATGTTTTTCTCAACACCCCACTGCACCCACAATATTGTACTGGCATAGCTTGGGGGGTAAATACCATGAACCATATTCAATAAAACCATAATATAATATTTATAATGTATTATACTAGGGAAATTTTATCATAGTAAATTCTTGGAACTCCAAACTCGAAATTGGGCAAAGTCTCAATCGGAAAAAAAAATCTACAACTTTACAAATTCTTTGTGTGGTAAGCACGAGATGCCTCTCGTGATGAGCTATGGAAACATAAATTGATGAGACTTTTTTTATTTATGTAATGTGTGTATGATGAATCATGTGATAATAATAACATTCCCTAGGTGAGAAACCTGGGTTGCCTTAGGTGACAATCCTAAGGAACCTTATTTGAAAAATATAAGATATCCTCACAACCCTATATGAAGAAGTTACATTCATTTGACCAATGTTCTAGATGCCTAATATAACTAACAATTAAATTATATATTAGATCAAGTTTGTATTTCTATAAATTCAATAAGTGGAATAATTAATTTGTTTCCACATGAATATGGATTCAAGAAAGGGTTCGTAAATATGTATTAAATATTTAAGGGAGACCTGGTCTGGGTAAAAAACTACATGGAGGTAAGGGAAAATATCTCATCATCTATTTCAGATCAAGGAACCATCATTATTAACCTTGGTGTTGGTAGTTTACCTACCTTTAGAAAGTGGGACTGTAAGACCATGATCACGACCATCTCAGGACACGACCCGATGTGAAAATATTCCTGGTGAATGAATCTGAAAACAATATAAGAATGGGGTGTTTTATGGTATAAAAATATATTTCCTTTTCATGTAAGTTGATATGATACCTATATAACGTGTGATAATAAATTCTACGTATAGCATCAAATTCTAGTAAAGTAATAATTATGATATTCTCAATAAGAATCTTCCCACATACCCTAACTAGGGATGAGTCCAGCACTTGGGTCCTGATGATTTCACCACTTACTATTTTCTTAAATATCTCCACTTCGAAGTACCTCAGAGTTTATTTAATTTTTCTATAAAACTTATAGGAATAAATTAATACAATGAACCTAAATCAAATAAAAATTTCACAATTCCTATGTGAATAGTAAGTATAGATTTTTCCACTTCATTTTGTTGCTCCACCTCAATGGTGGTGATGGAAAAATCCTTTAATTTTTTCCTTGTATTAGGTGGATTTTGATATTTATTACCCTAAAATACCCTTGTTCAAATGTAATGACTTATATAGTTCCAGTGTTCCCTGTAGTTGAGTCATTATAACATAGTTGGTGCATTGAGTGATGTATTCATTTCTTATGTTGTATCATTTGGCCTTTCCATATCCATTTATCATTCATGAGATTGATTACCTTATTTTACACACACATGAATCATTTAATTTTTCCTTTGAGGAAGTTTCTAGGGTGATTCTTACCATATATTTGATATATATGTAGTTGGATTTTATTACCTCCATATCTTTTTGTTATTTGATCCTCCAACATAAAACATTATCCTTTGTTTTTTGTCTTTATATCCATGGGACCATTCACTAAACTCTATATCTACTTTAAGATCACAGTGAACTACCTTTTTATAACCCTCAATGTATCATATTTATATATCTTTTCAAATATGTGGTTTGTATAGACTAATTAATCAATTTATTTTAATATTATAGTTGATAAAAAACCAAAGACATACCTTAAAAGACTTGTGAAATGCTTATCATATGTTTCTACATATTAATTATCTTTTTTATTAAACTCCCAAAATATCTCTCCTTCTTGGTATAAAGGGTTGAGAAATATGTTTTTTAATAATTATTTTCATAAACTCTTCCAACTCTATTACTTAAAATCTGTACTTTTTATTTTTATTCTTTATCAATGCCCATAATTGATTAGATTTTCTTTCTAAATGATAGATAGAAAGACTAAATTTCTCTTAATCAGGACAATGAAGCATAGAAAATATATTTTACATGGAGCAGACCCATTGATCCTCAAAAATTATATCAATAGATCACCTAAATGAGGGTGTTCCTTGTCACATGAAATATTCAATGTCTAGTTTCTCTCACTTGGTTGAAGGTGTATAGCCCATATGTTTCATGTTATTGTTCATATATTTGGAAAAGTGGGTTAGTACCACAAGAAGGTTTTGAACTCTATCTATCATTACATTAGGAATTTTGTTTGGAGAATCATTTCATTATCCTTCACGTGGTTTTTTGTCTTGGTTTCTACATATTCCCAACATTTTCTAAAATAGAAAAGTCTAGAAAAAATATTAATCAAATAAATCATGGAAATTAACTTATTCGTAATATTATATCACTATTATGATCAGGGCTTATAAAATAAAAAGGTTTCACCTATGTTTTCTGTTATTAACTTAATTTACAAATTTTATAAACCTTAATTGGATACCATTTATAGTGGACAATAATATACATGCATAGTTATTAAACCATTTTTAAGAAAAACATATATAATAATATAACTCCCAAAATCATTAGGTTCAATATCATGGGATTATTAGGTTTATAAAACACGAATACAACTGAAATGTTAAACTATATTTAAATACTCTATCATAGTCCAAATATTATCTTTCAAAATCCACTTAGAACATGTACTCATCTATGGACATACAATAAATGAAGCTTGTGTTAAATTCCCAGTAAAGTGAGGAATATAACACCTGAATCAACTTGAGTACATGGGTGGGAATAATCATCATCATCATATCATAATAATATAATCAACATTATAAAATGAAGTTATTTAAATAAGAAATGTAATTTAGAACATGAATAATAATGAAACATCATAACATTTCTTAAAATTTGAACTTCATCGTGCCCATGCATAGAATATGAACAAAGTTAGAATCATTTTCACGCATATTATATATGTTTACAAAGATGAATCCTTGATGTAAATACAAGATAATATCATGATATATAAAACATTAACAAATCAATTGTAATGATATATGGTTTTTTTCACCTTTTACAATTTAATATTCTCATAGTAATACATGTCACATATAAATGGAACATTTATCAATAATAATCATGGAATCAACTAATGAGAAAAGAATGGGTTTTATAGTGATGTCAAAAAACATATTTCAAGGAATGAACTTTTAAATTACCAAAAGAATAAGGGAATAAATTATTTTTTACATATAAGGATAGATTTAACAAATAAAAAATAATATTTCATATAGAGTTTAAAAAATAAGTAGAATTAATGAGAGATTTCAAGAGTAATGTCTTTATCAATAATTAAGAAGGTAACTAAGAATTCATCTCAAATAAAGTAATTATATACATATCCATAAAATATTAATTAGGAAATTTTAGATAAATTTCATTTAGAATTAGGTTAATGAAGATTTGGAAGATGCATAGAGAAAATAGAGTGTTAAATAGAGGACAAAACCAACAGGAATAAGAAGGGTTGAGAGTCCCCTTATCTTAGGGATGGTTTTCGTTTTTTCACATTTTCACCTCATGTATAACCACCATATGATTACTAATAAATTAATAATAAAGTATATTACATCATTTTATTTTATTTTTTATCAATACTAGTTATTAGATTTTAGTTATTAACATTTCATTGAGGATATACTAATTTGATGATATATTGTTTGGATTGTCCCATTTTTTGTTTGATTTTATGTTTTCTATTCATTATTCTTTATAAATTACTCAAATTGCCACAATAATAATAAAAATAAATATAATTAAAATTTTATTTTTTATAACTAAGTAACATTAACTAGCCATTATGGTGGTTATAAGTAAAGAATTGACAACATCCTCATAGGTGGGTAAATTGATTATTAACAGGACATTGTCAAAGTGGAAGAGATAGATAATAAATATAGATTATAAGAGATTTATAATGAATATATATTATCATAATAAAATTTATATATATATATATATATAATTTACACTAACCAGTTATAAAGGATGTGATAAATAAAGAATTGGTAACGCCCTCATAGGCAGGTATACTGACCATTTATGGGACATTATGAGGGATAGAGATTATATATACATTATAAATAGATAATAATAATTTTTTGGTATCATAATGAAATTAATATCATATTAATATGAAAATTAATAGATATTATGAATATTTTTTTAGAGATAACTAGGAGAATATAAGAATGAAAGAAGAAAAGTGAACGGAAAAAAAGGAAGGGATGTTACCCTGTTTTCAATGTCGCTCCTTTGAAAAGAACCTTAATGACTTCAAGGTTTTCCATCAGGTGAGGACATAATGTATTTAGGAATATAAAAAGATTTTAGAATTGATATTTTGGTATGTATTTGGAAAAGGGGTGAATTTATTAAGTGATTTTCCAAGAGAGTGAGATGGGGTATTTATACTTGAGGATGAGAGCTATTTTCAATTTAAATAATGTATAAAACATTATTCTAAAATTAAAACTTTATATAGAGGTATTATTTGATGTAATAAATTATATTTAATAAAATTTATATTTTTTTTTATTTTTAAAAAATTTCCATATAGAATTTATTAGTTTAAAAAAAGAAAGGAATAAAAAATTAAAAATAAATTTTTAATGGTATATTTTATATTTCTAGTATTTTGAAATTATTTTTTAGGTTTACAAACTATTTTTATTGTTTTAAAATGATAAAATTAAATTATTAAACTTATTTTTGGTCAATCTAATGTTTTATTTTCATTTTATAGTATTGTTCATATGTCTAATATTTCTAGGGGAACAAGACAATAATTTTCAAATTCTACTTATGTTGTTTATTTTTTTAGTATACTTTTGTACTATATTTAATTTTATGATCTATATTTATTATCCTAGTGTAATTTTCTATATTAGTGAAATAAAGTGATGTTGTTTTTTATTATGTGGTGCATGTGTTTTGTTATAGACCTAATACATAAATATGATAGATATATATATTCTAAATCAAACATTTATATATAAAAGTATGGGTTGTTACAATGGATCACAAACTAACCTCTTATAGATACATAGAAAAATAATTACACCATGATATGATTTATTCTTTGATCCATAAATGGATCTATGAATATTTTAGATAATAATCATGTTAAGATACTACATAATTCCAGATTCAAATGGATTTCACTGTCTTTATTGGTGAAAGGGTTTTCACGTAGTCAATTACTTGACTAATATTAAACCTTTATCATCTAATATTTATTTATAGTAATTATCCCTATCATAAATGTCCATATATTTATTAAATACCAATTTTAACCTAATGGTTTTTTTATCATCTAAAGATACTACCAAAATAAAAAGCATGATTTTGGTACATGGAATCCATTTTTAATTCACATCCACTTTCTGATTATTAGATTATTTTCCTTTTACTACATACATATTGTATAAGGATTAATTATTTATAATGGATAATATATCACATAACTTAGTTATTATCAAAACTATCACTTTATTTTTAAATATTTCTATACAGTATGTGTCTCTGGAACTTTCTTTTCAATGAACTCTTTTGTAAATTGTTTCTTTTCCATATACCTATATATCTCAAGCATTGAATTTATAAAATTATATCTTGATTCCACTATATTAAATACATATGTGATTCATTATCATACAAATATAGTTTCTCACTTGACTGTAAATTTTATATCTTAGGGAATTATATAATTTCATTAGTAACTTTTAGGATAATTAACTTAGATGTAGGTTTTGTTTCTTAATTGAAATTTGTTGTAGAATTAACCATAACAAACTCCTTTAATGTTAACATAATTATTTGTAGCATAATTGATTTATTTCATATTATAACTCATATAAAATTCCATTTTTCATTTTAGTTAGCATACGGTTAAGTGTTAACGTCGTTATTTGTGAAGCATGTCCCAAAAGGGATATAGATGGATTAAAATACTTATAAGACTCATTACCGATCACAACATGAAATGAAAGGTGTAATCCCTCCTTTTATCAATACCATGAATCTGATGTATATAACGAGATTTTAGTTTTTGAATAATATACTCTCTATATTTAATGATCAATGAATGATTGCTTAAGATATTATTTGGATCACCTACCTGAAACATGTGTTATCTTCTTACGAAGTAAATTATCTATGTCACTTGTATATTACTTAAATAACTTAAAAGAATATAAAAAATTATATGAATTTAACACTATATTCTACTTTAAATAGTTCAAATTTTTCTTCTTGAAATAATTATAGAATATTTGGGTATTTATCACTTTTAATGAAAAAGATTGATCTTGGTCAATATACCTTATAAGTACACATGTAAAATACCTAATAGTTTTAGTTTAAAAGAGTCTAAATAGATTTCTTGGTATATCTTTGACATTTTCTTCTAGTTTTTTTTAACCAAGTATTATATTTCCTAAACTGGGTACCATTTGATTCTTCTTTTTTATATTCATCATTTAATGCCAATATAAGATATATATGATTTGGGTATAATTAAATTATTATTTAAACAAGGTATATGAAAAAATAGAATTAAAATAAAATTTCACCGTGGTTAAACTCGTCACCAATATAATGTCATTGTAATATACACTGGATAATAATAGTTTTCAAATAAAGTAACCTTTCCATTATGAAATATTGAGTTATAATATTCTCTAGTAGATGTAGGAGTCATGATCGCGTAAAAATTTAAAGATACAAAAATTCTCTTTTGAACTTTCTAAACGTCATAGGTTCCTGTATTTAGATAAAAATGTGTAAGTCAAAAATTTCCTATATCACCTAAGAATTTAAACCCTAAATATTATATGAAATGATGAATATACATGAATTATAATTTTATGCTCACTATTCTTCACTTTATGTCCACATGTGAAGAATATATCTTCAAGTTTGATGCTCACCCTCTTAATCATTATTTTCTTGAAAGAACATTGTGATAGTGTCTTTGGCATCATACTTATCATTATCCCTTTCATATTTCCTTTCCTATCATTCACCATAATAATAGAATATTTTTATTTATTTATATCCTTAT
Source organism: Viscum album (assembly GCA_963277665.1). NCBI lineage: Eukaryota > Viridiplantae > Streptophyta > Magnoliopsida > Santalales > Viscaceae > Viscum > Viscum album. The sequence goes on from OY728163.1 coordinate 96,951,208, forward strand.
CAACTTGGAGAAATTTACCCAAAATATATTGAAGTGATGTACCTATAGTTTTCATTTTATAATTCTCAGTGAAAATGGATTAATTAAGAGATAAGGATGAGATAATGATATATATTGAAATATATTCATTTAACCTGAATCTTAATTCTAAAAATCATTCAATGTGCTCTTTTATCTTGAGTATATGAGGACAAGCATAGATTACATGTTCCAACTTACACATGTAATGTGTGTTGATAATCTCATTAGTTCCATACTTCACTTTCCCCTCATAAAATTCTTAGAGATAATAAAACATGGTGTATCTATCCATATCCACGTGTTTTATTTGAAAATCACTAGATATTGATGATAAAATAATTATTTAAACATCAAATTCATCATTCATGGGTCTCTTGTAAGTATCCTTTTTAAATTAACTTGCTTCCTGAGTGGATCATTAGGTAGTGGGAATCCAACACAAAACAATTCCTTTCATGTTATATTATTATGCACAAGCATCGATACTACTCCTAGAAATTTGTTTCAGTAGGGACATTTTCATTTTAAAATACTGATCACAATTATTTTTTTTGTATTACATTCCATTTTTCTTCCATATAAAACTAAGCAGATTGGCACTTATTTTAAATCTACATAGTATATTAGCACTTTTATCTTGATTAAGAATTATTATATGTACTTGATTTATTAATATTAAATTTATCCCACTATTTTATTGGAATATCAATGGCCCTTAACCAATATATATTGAATATTGAGTCACTTTGATTTTCTAGTGGGAAAGGATCCTTAAAATATATCTTCATAGACAAAGTTGTAGTTATTTCACTATTTAATGAGTTTTAAGGAAGGTTTTTCATAAGAAAACTGTATTAACTCCGAAATCCTTGATTTATTGTGCAGGGTCCCATATTCTATAAATTAAAATCATGGATCTTCTTGACATATGTCTTTAAAATTTCACCAAGATAACTGTGGATACTTTTCTGGTTTCAATTATAATAAACATAACCTATAAATCTTATTAAAACCTCTAAATGGAAGGAGTCACCATAAACTATGGAAAATGAGTACCCATAATTATGTTTTCATTCTAACTCAAGTAATGTGAGGTGTTTTTGACTTAAAATAAGGGATTTTAAATATTTTTATTTTATTTAAAATGAAATATAATTCTATTTATCATTCTTGTTACTATGAGTTCACTTTAATAATTTTAATCAAGAATAAATAACAATCACTCATCATGTGTTTATTCATTTTATCTATACAAGATCAGTTAATATCATATATGATGCCATATAATCTAAACAGTCACAAAATAATTAACCATGCAAGAAAAAATATATAAACAAAGACATCATCATGAGTTGTGTATGCTTTTTAATTATTTATAATCTATAACATGTCCCTTATGATAGATTTCTATTACAAATGATTATTTGGGATCATAATCCCTCATAAATATCAGGTCACTAAAAACATCATCATAATTAATATTATTAGAAATGGTTCGTCACTATTAAGTTGAGGCATGATATTTTTTTTTTTTGCAATGGAAATGAAAATAAGTCACATATATTATTTATGATGAATTTGTTTTCCATCACAAATAATTTCCTAAAAAATGAAAAAATAGACCTGGAAATACATCATAAGCACTATTTGTGAAGGAAATGGAAATCCATTGTAAATAATATTAGCGATGGATTTCCCATTCAATAAAAAATAATTCCAAATAAATAAAAAAATTAAAATGCACTGAAAAAATATATAAAATAAATATTCATGAAAAAAATTAAAAATATTTAATAAAAAATAATTTTTAAAAAATGTCACTAAGGGGGTGGGGGATAAACTCTATCAAGCGAAGAGGACTTTATCTCTAAACTATATACAATTCATCGCACGTACTCCATCATCTTCTCATGTTACTACTCCTACTGCTAACAATTCTCTTCCTAATATCTGATCAAAATCTATATATTCTCATCCTAATCTATCAGCCTCTACTCATTTTTTCAGGTAAAAAAGGATGTTGATTCCCCATAAGTTTCCCTTGATCTGAATTATGACATTTCTATAATGCCATAGTAACTGACTGGTGTTATTCATGATCCAATACCGATCACTTGGACTTTCTTAATACCACTCACGGTTACCCGTAGCCAAACCGCCTCATCAAAACATGACTCACATGAGGCCTCATCATCCCCACCTTTGTCTTGGATGGACTCTCACATATGTGTGAAGTATTTGTCGTATAAAAATACTAAATATGAGTAAAAATAAATTAAAAAGTTAAAACAATTGTATTATGTTAATTTAAAAAAACATTAAATATATATTAACCATGATATTTCACTATCTCTCACCAAAAATATTCCTAGTAGAATGATAAATGTATATCCTATTATACACATAAAATTTCATAATAGTGAGATCAACTAAAGAGTGTATAAACTTATAATAAACATTTATTATTAAAATTATATATAAATTAATAAATAATGTTACTTAAAAACTATTGGCGGTGTAAATTAAAAGTATAACTCTTGTATCTATGTGTAACACCCTACCTTCATGGGTATTATTGACTAGATGATGATATCCTCAGGAATGAATCCCTTATCTAATAGATTCAAAATCTTTCTCAGGCCTGGGTGGAGATGTATTCAAGTTGATGATTCACTTAAGAGTGGTTAAAAACAGTCATAGATTCTCTCTCCATAACTCTCTTTAAAAATAATTATAAAAAACTGATGGAAATGGTTATACATGAAAGCCAAGCATGTCTCACAAATGGAGGGTATTATGTTGTAATCAATAGGATACCATAAATTATACAATTATTTAATAATATACTAAATTATAAATTAAATAAATTTAAAATATAATACATTATTTATCTAAGTACCTTCTAGTTCTTGAACAAGAGATGATGAATATCACTAGGAACCTAATCCCATAATAACCATAGAGTAAAAAAATAATTCCTCATAATGGCATCAGTCTAACCAAATACTAGATGTGAAAATTTATGAAAAATACAAACAATTAGTAACACAATAAAAAAATTAAATAAATTAAATAAAAATATATAAATTAATATTTTAACTAACTTACTAAAATGGGGATTAAAATCAAGATATGAAAACTACTTGGGAATAGGATCTATAATCATAAATCAGGTAAGGCCTTGACCCATATTAGTAGTTGGTGTAATAGTAACATCCCTCCCGGATGACAGAATATGAGGCACATCACAAAGTAGTTCATCCTTGGGAAAGATATGAATCAACTCATTAAAAGAATATCTGTATATCTAAAACATATAATTAATATTAAATAAAAATAATATTAATACAAAAAATCTAAATTTATTAAATATTTATTGAAAATAATTAATATATAATCATCATGATTGTAAGTAGAATGTAGTAGCTCATTCTCCATCTCTATTTTCATACTCATTAGTATAATTATCTTTATCTTCTTCATCATCATCATCAATGACCATAAGATATTCAAATTCATCATCTCGTGTTATTTCAAATTCATTGATAGTTACATCATCCATGGTATCAAAACCATCAACCCTTAAATAAATAAAAAATCATCATCGATATCTATGTCTCTTTGAGTAAGACATGTATTCAGTTATGTGTCTTCAAAAGTTTCAATATTTTGCAACACCACAGTAGAATTTTCATCTTCAACAAACTTATTGTTTTGAGATTTCATTTTTATTAAACTTCATCCTTTATTTAAATGCATCATTAAAGCATAATAATTTTTTTAATAAATTTAATGGGTATTATGTTCAAATATAAATGGTTTATTTTCTAGAAGATGAGTTTTATCCTTAATGTAAAGAATACATGAAATGCATAAATGAAACATCAATCATAATCAAACCAAAGACTCAAATTACAAGTCCTATATTCTCCCATGTATTGTATTTTTTTTGGTTCTACATTATCTCTATCATTAAACAACCACATCGTTAGGGCCTCTATTTTCATATTGTATACTCACTTGTAGGTAAGGGGAAATCAGGATGCATGAATTTAAATTAATGAAAATAATTTTTACATGCAAACCATTATATAATTGAAAAATGGATGGATAATTTGTAGATCATCAAATAATAAATTTAAATAATTAGTTATTACACTATGCATATAAATGTTGTAATTGAATCAAATAAATAAATACTCAAACATATGTGGGTTAATCGCAACTCATGGTCAATCAACACACATCATCATTTCCTAAAAATAATAAAATATGTTAAAATTATACTTAATGGTATTTTTAATTCATTAAAATAGTATTAAAATTTATTTAATTTATTAATGATATGTCAAATTGTGACCAAAATGATTTTAAAAAAAATTAATTATTTAAAAAAAATAGAAATTTTATAATATTATTTGAGGTTGTTTTGGACATAAAAATCATTCATAAGAGGCCAAGGTTAGTCGGGTTGGCCTGAGTGGATCAAGTTATACTCAACCCAACCTGGATTGGGACATTTATACCCACTAGGTGTGTGATTCGCCCATTTTTTCCATCTGGACGGCCCATTGAGGTGGGAAAGGTGGAAACCTGTGAGGTTGTCAGGAAAACATGGGGAACTTGAGTCAGTTAGGACTAAAATGGGCTTAGCAAATATATAACCTAGGAGGCAAGTGAATTAGGGTATGGAAATTAATCCAAATTTTATCTATTTTTCTTATTCTCAAATTTACATGGTTGATCTAGAACCCTTAACTAAAAAGGGTCACTATCTTTATTATTTTAGTGTGTGTGTTGACCCAATACATGCCCTAACCTTTTATATCAATCTGTCTTATGATTATCTGATCATGATGTTTTGAAGAAATAATGAAAGAACACAAGACACACAGATTTTAAATTGGTTCACCGTTATGGTCTAATCCAAGGAACATCAAAACAAACAATGTGTTGGTGCACAAGAAAAAAAATAAACTCACTAATTGGGTTTTAGGCTAGTTTACTCTGGCCTAGGCTCATTTCCCTCATGTTTCTATCCTTCACTCACTATTCAAAAGGGAAAAACACAATTGTCACATATTCCAAGAATAATATAAACTTATTGATATTACACCAAATATAGATTAGGTGACTTTGAACTTCACATGATTCTTCACATCCTTGATGTGAATGTAACTTCAAGAAACCTCCATCCATAAAAGATCGTAGAATCCCCTTCTTAATTTGGAATTTTCTTTATGTGGTTCAATATATTCCTATTTCCTTATGAATTTTGGAATTCCTTCACGTTTCTATAATAAAAAAACTACTTCTCCCTTTTACTATCTCAAGTGAAATAGTGAATATACTCCATACTTTAAAGTAGTAAAAACAACCCTTCAGCAAGTATGGTTTCTCAAATATAGCAGGGTTAAACTCCTTCTCTCATGTCTATAGATTTCTCGATCTGAGCCATATTTTTTTCTTTATATAAGTTTTATATCATAAATATCACTTATCACTCTCTCTTATTCTACAAATATTATTTTATAGTGAATGTTCTCTCTATTCTTTCCTTCCTATGATCTTTTTTCTTATAAGCTCTTGAATTATTACAGTCAAAATTTCCATATTTTAAAATATAGAAACTCTCTTTTTGAATACTATTATGTTTCATAAAATATAATATTTTCATATTTAAAAATTTGAAACCACTGAGAAATCACCACTTCAAAATCATCAATATCACTATATAATTTGTTTTCTATATCTATAAATATGAAACCTTGCACATATAATTCTATTTTTTTTCATGAATATTTCCATATCTACAATTTGGAAACCTTGAGTGTCGGAATATTTTGACCTCCATATTAAATCCATTATTTCCTTCTTCTTATCCCTAATTTTCATATTTTAAATTAAATAAAAACACAATATATTATTCTCCCAAGAATCTTGTAACTTCATGGACTTGATAATTTCTAGTTTAATAATATCAAGTGTATCCCGTGTGGCTCGAAAGTCATGCATGTAGCCATTGAATCGGTTGTGTTTTTTATTCAAACCCTGATATGCATGATCACTATATCGACTGTGTAGGCCTACCGCCACTCCATTATGGACACTAGATCGACTATAGACATACCATTACTATATAGACTATGGAGGGATTCATTGTGTTTAAAAAGGATCCTCCCAAACCAACATGATAATGTAAATGACATGGTGAGATTTCCATGGGTCCTTCCGGGTTTGACCAAGCTTATGTAATGTAATGATGAGATCGTGAGTTCTTCCTGGTTTAAGTGTGGCTGGCGTCGAGTTCATGCATACAAGAAGTATTGACCAAGAGGTTGAAGATGATTCAAAATAAAAATGTTCATTATTTTCAAGTGTTTCATAACGAATTAGTAGTGACATGCCACTCTCAAATCCCATGACATAAAACATTCAGGAGGGTTCTTGATTATAACCCTTGACATGTTAAAACTGGCTAATAATGTATGTCTCACATTGGTGTTTTCTTATAGCCTCTCATACTACCCTTCACATGTGAGGTTAAGAATACTTTTTCCATATGCACCATCCCACACTCCTATTTTCCTTAATATACACCTGTGCTTTATCACATGGGTGCTCACATGCACACTTCTCTTACAACCCATATTGTTATTCTCACCTTTTTTAGTTTTTATTTTCACAATCACTATTTAAAATTTATAATTATTTCTTTCAATTGATTTCATGTTGGACTTGATTACATCATGTTATAATCTTTAAGAAACCATGAAGGATCCTTGGAGAAGTCATGTATTCTTATTGAATTCATGGAGTAAATTTCTTGTACCTTTCAAATGAAAATAAGGAAGCAAGGATTCCATGGAGGTTCTTGGACACCAGAAGGTAGTACAATCTAGTTGGTACATAGACACAAGTTATCCAATGGTAAAGGAAGTATCCTCCATAAGTAGTATATGTCCATTGGATACCCAATGGAGGAGCACTGGTTAGTTGATGCAGGTAGGTAGAAGCAGTGAATGATTTAGATTTCCACTCACAAACTGGTGGATGGGCACTAGCTACCCCATGGAAGCATGCAGTGAGCATGGAGTTACAGGTGGTCCACAGGCTACCCAGTGGAGGCTACCCGGTATCTAGTGGAATCAAGATAGAAATTACAATATATTATGTTTTATGGTCAAAATGATCATAAATGTGGTATTCAATGGCATCATTACCCACAATGAATTCATAATATTCCCAATGAATTTTTAAGATATAAATAGACCTCTTAATGGCCTTAAAAATTACATTCTCAATCATTCTCCAATGCCAACATGTTATGATCACCAAATTGCTCTCAAGTTTTCTCTTTTCTAAAGTTCTTCCTTCTCCAATATAGAGTGTGTACTTATTGTAAATATATTCTCATTCTCACCTTCTTTCTCATTCTATCTTATATTGATCTTAGAAATACACTCTCTATTCCTATTTCTTTTATTATCGGTTCTCACTAACTTAAAAGTGAGGGACTCATGTTTTCATTCCATAACCACTAAAAGGCAACGTACTATATCTTCTTGAGGTTTCTAGTTATACCTGTCAAAAAGATAGTGTTGATTATTATTCTGGTTTCTCACTACAGCCTAAAAAAAGGTATTTTTGGTATCTTAGATACCATTAAAACGAAGGGACTAATACATTAAATCTTCAATCAAATGAGGTGGTAGAGGTAGGGTCCCTTATTGAGCTATTATCAAACTTCCTTACCAAATTGTGATCCTTATTTACTTTCTAAATTTTTATTTATTAATCACCTTAATTCATTTAATTAATCAATTTTTTAATCTATCAATACGTTTAATCTTTTAATTTAAGAATATATATTTCATTTATTCTTCCACTTTTATAAAAATAAATAATTATATCGTTGTGATTTCAACCTTGATTCTTTTATTTATCTCTTCAAAAGTTTTTAAATATCTTCAAACTTTCTAAAATAGGTTTTTAATCATTAAAACTTTTATTTATTACTTTTTTAAATTTAAGTTCACCCTCCTTTCCATTTTACCATATGCCGACCTATATTTGGTATCAAAGGAGTCTTGAATTAATTTATTGTGTTTTTTCAAATAATTCAATGAATTTTTATTTTTAAAAACTTTAACTAATATTGGAACAAATATGTTTTTTTCAAAATGGATTTTTCAAACATCTATGGTCCTCCTCAAGGACACTCTATGGGTCGCACTCCCTTTTTATAATACTGATTATTGTTATTAGAAAACACGTATGTCTATTTTTCTTAGATATATTTGTTATACAATATGGAAAATACTTATGAATAGTTATATCCCTACTACTGAAAAAGATGAAAAATAGACTCCTGATGATATTTTATCTTTTTAATTAGATGTTAAAGCAATAAATTCTTTTCTTAATGGTTTATAAAAAATGAATTTAATAAAATTTATACATGAAAATAGATAATAAAATATGTAAACTCTTATAAGTAACTCATAAAGGAAAAAATATATATCATACAATATTATATATTTTTATGAAATACTTTGAGAGTTTTTTTATGAATCCCTGCGAATCTATCATTGAAATTTTTTCTTGAGTCACTAATAATTTTAATGGTTAAAAGGATATTAGTGAAACACATTCTATAGATACTTTATTCAAGAAAATACGTTGGGTTTATTGGGAAAATGGGCACCCAAATTCACCGTGATGCGAGAAGCTAAATACATAATGAATATGGGATTTGAGGAAGTTATCAGTTATCTAAAGACATGTTAAATTACAATTATGAAAGTGAGGCCAAATAAACTAGAAAGAGAATCACTTTCAAATAAATCAATGATGAATCATCTAAAAGATAAGGTGAGATTTATCATATTTACAAAATAGTGAGCAAGTACATGAAAAAGAAAAAATTTACTCAATGCTTCAATAAGGAAAATCAAGAAATAGAAGTTACTTCGGTAGAATAAATAAGGGTCACATCAAGTTGGATTATCACGTGAAAAAAATTCGAAATATAATAAACAAGGTAATAAAGCTCTAAAAATCTCAAATGGAGTACTAGAAATGACATGATTTTAACATATGAATCAATCTATGAAATTTCTAAGTGCCTCATGGACAATGTTGTGGTAAAATGAAGTAAATTTTTCATGTTCTAGTTCTCATTCTTCTACTTATTCAACCTATTATTTAATTAATGATGCTATTTTTCATGTTATAGATCAACTTCAAGATGTTTTTTGTGAAAGTTTTTAGAACTTTATATATCTTAAAATGAATTACTATCTTGTTGTTTTTAAAAATTATCAAATTTTAAAATAAAAAGATGATTTTTTAAAACTAAAAAAACCAAATACTAATAATTAGGAATCTAAAATTAAATATCTTAAAAATAATATTTATCATTTTTTCAAAGGGGAATAAACCTTGAATAATGTTTCGGTATCTCACCATGTTCTTAAAAGGAATTTTGATATTGGTTTTTTGAAATAATCTAGTTTTCCCAAAAATTCTAAATATACTAATTTTGTAAAGGGACCTTTAAAAAATAAGTATTGAAATTAGTGTAAGAAATGTTTTCACCATGTTTATGAATTCAATTGTAAAAATGTGAGATATGGTATACCAAATAGAATTCATCTCTCATTAAAAATTTATAATGGAAAAACATTTAAAAAATGTGGATTCCAATGTCTTTATTGGATAACTTAAGTGGACCCAAGATTTGGATACCAAGATCATTAGTCTCTTGGTATTTTTTAGGATAAGGGTCTCATGAACAAAACCTGATAGTCTTCATGGTATATGGATAGATAGTCCACAAAGAATATATGTGGTGATACTTCTGAATTCAATAATCATTAAAATTTTGATGGAGGAAATGTCACATTTTTATATGATTAAAAAGGTAAATTTACTGATATTGGTATAATTGATTTCTCCAACTATAATATAATTGATGATATTTTATTTATAAATATCTTGAATCATAATTTACTTAGTATTAGTAAATTATGTGATAGAGATTTGAAAAGTATTTTTAAAAATATTTATGTAAAGTTTTTAATTCGAAAGGAAAGATTTAATTTATCGCATATCATTTTCGAAATGTTTATATTGTAGATTTAAAACCTCTTTAAAGTAAAAATAGTATGTGATTATGTGAACATGATAATGAATCTTGGATTTGGAATCAGTTCCTAGGTCATCATAATATTTAATCTCTTGTTAAGAACAATTGTTACCTTCTAGTATGATATTTACAAAAAAATTATTTTAAAGATAACTTGGTTTGCAAACCTTTCCAACATGGAAAGAAAAAAATGTTCTTTAAAATATAAAAAGTTGTTTTCTTCTTATAAATCCATTGAACTAGTTCTCCTTGAACGTTTTGGACCAAAATTAAATTTCTAGTATCATAGGTAAATATTAAACCTTTGTAATCATCGGTGACTATTCTAGATTTACATGTGTTTTCTTCTTAGATCAAAAAAATAAGGCTTGTAATGTCTTTATCTAATTTTCAAGTAATGTCAAAAATTAAAAAATCTAAAAACTATTTTCCCTTATTAGTGAACATGGTGGATTATTTGATAAAAAAGTATTTAATGGGTTTTTTTCTTCTCAAGGATATCATCACTCCTTATCTTCTCCTAGAACACATTAACAAAATGGGGTTGTCAAAACAAAAAATATGATCCTCAAATAAATTTCTAGGACTCTATTGAATGATTTTAATCTTCCTTAATTATTTTTAGTTGAGTTGGTCAATAATTCTCGTTATATCCTTAGTAGTTTTATCATAATACATATCTTAGGAAAAATATCTTATAAACATTTAAAAGGAAAAATTCCTAAAGTTGGCTTCTTTATATTTTTCAACTATAATTTCTTTACCCTTGATTATAATGATAATCTAGGAAGGTATGTCCCCAAATATAATAAATTTACCTTTCTTGGGTACTCAAACTCAAGTAAAGCATATTATGACTTCAATAAGTGAACTATGACCTTATAAGTATCGATCCGCATCAATTTTGATAAGAACATTCCAATATCACGTACTCAAATTGATGATGATGTTGACCAAGATATTTTTCCATACCTAAACCTCAATATTTTCATATAACTGAATATATTTAATAACCCCATTATACTTATTTACCCAATTCATGGGGTTGAATCCATAAACAATCACCTTGAAAATTGTATCAGTGAATTATAATTTGGAACTCATATTGGAAGGGCAGTCTTAAAATGATGTTAAACATAAATCTTTTCTCAGTCACCTTGAATCTCAATCCCTTGATGGTTATATTAATTATTAGAATTGGATACTCTCAATTCAATAGGAGTTTAAGCAATTTCAAAGTAATAATGTTTGTACTCTCACGGAATGACCCGATAATCATCCAATTATGGGCACTACGTGGATTTTTCAAAAGAAACTTGAAAATCAAGGAATTATCATCCATAACAAGGTTCTTCTTGTTACTAAATACTCTAATCAATAATAATGTATTGATTATGGTGAAACCTTTTCACTTGTTACATGGATAGAATCCATTAGAATCTTCTTAGCATTCACTGCTCATTTAAATTTGAAATTTTTTTGAATGGATGTAAAAAGTGATTTTCTAAATAATTTTATTTATAAAAATGTTTTTATGGATCAGCCACCTATTTTGGAAAATCATAACTTTACAAATCAGGTGATCAAGTTATCCAAATCTCTTTATGGTTTAAAACAAACCCCTTTAGCTTGGTATAATAGGTTAACTAAATTTATTTTATCAAATGATTTTAAAATAGTAAAACTGATTCCGTACTTTTTATTAAAATAAATCATATGATTTATTAATTTTTCAAATTTAAATTAATGATAATGTTTTTGTCTCCACTAATGATAAACTTTGTAATGAATTTTCTGATTTAATTAATATAGAGTTTGAAATAATTTTTATGTGAGAACTCAAATTCTTCCCTAGTTTTCAAATTTTCTAAACTTTTGATGGAAAAAATTTAAACTGAAGTAAATACACAAATGAACATATAAATAAGTTTGTAACGAATCATGGTAAGGGATATAAAACACCCATGACTATAACTTGTAAGCTAATGTTGGATGAAGTCGGTCAGTCGGTTGACAAAAAGCTTTATAAAAGTATGATTGGAAGTCTACTTTACCTTAATATTCCCAGCCAAACAGCATGTTTTTTGTATGAATTTGTTCCCATTCTTAATCAAATACAATGGAATTTGATTTAAAATTTCAAAAAAAAAACATATTTGAAATGAACTAAAAAATGTGGTTAATTTTATCCAAAAGAAACTTCTTTTGAAATTACTTGTTTTTTCGATGATGATTTTGGTGGATGCCAACTAGATAGAAAAAAAGTACTATTGAGACCTTCCACCTACTTAGAAAATCCCTTGTCTCGTAAAGTATTAAAAAATTAAAATGCTATTACTCTTTCTATAGATGAATAAGAATACATAGTCATTGTGTGGTGTTGAACTAAAATCATATGGATGCAACATACTCTCTTAGATTTTGGGCATACATATGATCATGTCCCTGTCAATTTTTACAACTTTACTACAATTAGTATCTCTAAAAATTCTATCCAATACTATCGCACTGATTATATTGATCAGAGACACCATTTTCTTTGAGATCACTTTCAAAATGGTGATATCGTTCTTGACATTGTTTTCAAAAACCTTAAACTAATGAATATCTTCAAAAAACCCTTCCTATTGATATCTTCAACCTTATGAAAGGTGATTTTTTTATGATTATATTATGATACTTATCTATTTATCTTGGCAATATAGATAAATTTTACAAATTTTTTTCAATTTTAAATTTGTTTTCAAAAATAAAATATGTTCTTATTTTATTAAAAATAGGTTTTCAATCATTTCATAGTTTTAGAAAATTTAAGTTACTATAATACTCCAAGTAAAACATTTATGTCCAAATACAAACAAGTGGATGCAGTCCTAGTACAGATGCACCAAGAGGTTATTACCTTGAAAAGTTATAGTTATATTATTAATTTTATCTTCACTCTCGGAACAAGTAGTGAGCCTTTAATGCACACCTAGTTTGAAACTCCTAGGGAATTTGTTATGGTTTTTAAACATAATCTTTGATAAACCTTAATCGTGGAATGAATTGATGCTTTTAAATATTTTATTTATTTAGTTAGTTTTTTATGGGATACTTGTATTTATATTTCATCGTTTGAGGGGTATCTAATCTTGTTAATACTAAAATTATCCTAGAAAAGACCCTCTTTCAAAAAAATATAACTCTTTAACTTTTTAAAAAACTTTTTCAAAGATCTATTTCTCTATGTTAAAACTTATTGAAAATCTATCTTTCTAAATTTTATGTTTTCTAAAATTTTAAAAACTTTATTTTTGTATCTCTCAAAAATATCATTAATGATTATAAGCATAGTTTTAAATTTTTGTTTATCTTATTTAATTTAACCTTGTCTATTAATTCTTTTTAATAATATTAAAGGAGGATAAATATCATTGTTTGGGGAAATCATAGGTAATTATATAAATCTAATGTTTTCATTTCAATTCTATTATGGGGTATAAATAAATTATGAGGGAGAAATATTATTGATTTAGTTATGAGGAAGAAATGTTTTTAAATCATATCTTGTTATATTAATATTCTATTCTTATTATTCTATTATCTGTTATCATAAAAATGGGGGAGATTATTATGCTTCTCAACTTTTTATTTTTAATTATCACACACTCTTTAAAATGAATAATGGTTTCATTCAAGTGATTGGTATTTATACTTTAGGACATGTTATAATAATCTTGAAAGAATCTTGAAGGATCATTAGAGATGTATTGATATTCTTGTAGGAATTAGGGAGTATTGTTTCTGGGACTTTTGAATGGAAGGAGGGAAGTGTAGAGGTTAATGTACACAAGCAGGTAGAAATGGATAGTCGGTGTATAGTTATCAGTTATCCTATGGTGAAGACAGCAACCTCCCCATACAGAAGATGTCCATCAGCTACCCGGTGAAGGATCATCAGTCATCCGATGTAGTTGGGAAGAAGCAGTGCATGCTTGAGATGTCCACCAACCAGCTAATGAAAAGGCATCAGATACCCTATAGAAGAAGGCAATGAGCAGGGATTTCTAGGTGGTCCATTGGTTACTTGGTAGAAGCTATTGGGTAACTAAAAGCATCGAGACAATAGTTTTGAGACAAAATTTGTTATGATCAAAAGGATAATAAATGAGGTATTCAACGACTTCATTACCCCTAGAGAATTCCATGCAATTCCTAAATAATTTTTATTCTATAAATGGACCTCTTGGTTCCCTTGGAAGCTTCGTTTCTAAATAATTCTCCAACACCAATGTGTTATGATCTTCAAATTTCTCTCAAGTTCTATCATTTTCAAAGTGGTTCCTTCTCTAATCTAGAATGTGTGATTATCATGAAAATCTTCTCACTCTCACCTTATTTCTCATTATCTATTGATTGTTCTCCATATTCTTTTGAGAGAATATAGACCAAGCTAAAATGTGATTTCCCCTAGAAATCATCTCTCTCTTCCTATTTCCTATATTATCAGTGCTCATTACCTTTAAAGTTAGGGACTCAAGTTTTATTTCCATATCCACTATAAGGCAAGGGACTATCTCTCTTTTAGTTTATATCTATACAAATTAAAAAGCGAGTGTCCATTTTAATTTTGGTCTATTACTACAACCTAAAAAGTAATGTAGTGTTGGTATTTTTTCTATCTTTGCAGCCAAGGGACTAATAAATTAAATCCTCAAAAAATTGAGGTGGTGGAAGTACGGTAACTTCTATAGTTATTTCAAAACTTCCTTTCCAACTTGTGTTCCTTATTTACTTTCCATGTTTTTATTTATTAATATCTTTCATTCATTTAATTAATTAATTGTTTAATAGATCAATATGATTAATTTTTTAATTTATGAATCTCTCATTCATTAATTCTTCCTCTTTTATAAACATATATAAATATATTGTTTCACTTTCAACTTTGATTCTTTTATTTATTTCTTCAAAAATAATTTAATTATCTTAAATCATTTGAAAATAGATTTGTATTATTTAATACTTTTATCTTTTCCTTATGTTTCTTAATGGGAAATTCAGCCCACTCCCCCCACCCTCTTTCCATTTTACCCAACTCTACGAAGGTTTCGGACATAGTGGAAGCGTGGTTGGTCCGGCACCAAACATTGATTTTTACCATGATCAATGATTATTCCGGGATCAATACGGAAATGAATGTCAGTCTTGGTGAAATAGAATCAAAGATTTAGATATAGAAGTAAGAGGCCCAAAACCATTAGAGAGGATCTTCCACATCATGTTTATAATTAATTTAATGTATTTCATAAAGAAAATAATATCTGAATCTTCAATTTTTTCGTCATTGATGATGTTGATCATCCGGAATGACACTTCTGGATTATCTTGTTGCGCTTTCAAGGATCCAAACTAGAATCCCTCTAGTGGTGATCTACACGTGTTTTGATGGCCTCTGATCGACATCACTCGTTCTCCGGGAGCTAGCATGATGAAGCGAGTGTCTTGTGTCGGTCGTTCTTGATCGCTTGTTCTTCATCCTTAAAGAAAGTATCGCATTCTTGAGAGGGGTGGGAAGAGGATTTGGGAGAGAAATTGTTTAGCTCAACAATTCTCAATTCACTGGGTGTGTGGTTCGGTACTTGGCACAATAGACGTATGTGTCTATTTATTGACATGGGGCTTCAGTGAAAATATTTAATTTTGTAACAACAATTAAATACATTCAAAACCTTAGAGAAAACCAATGATATTAATAACAATAAAATGTCATTATTTATGGTGTGCCAACTTGCACAAAATAGAATTATAAATAAAATTGTGTGTCAAAAAATAATAGCAATGTTATTTTAATTTGTGTCAACTAGTTAAATAATTATTTATCGTCTTACAAATAATTATTTCACTATCAGAACAGCCTTGGTCTTCTCGAACTCCACATCCATTTATTGAATACCCGAATAATTAATTAATTAATTAATTCTCTTAAATAAATATTTTATTTACAAACTAGTAAATAAATATTTATCAAATGTTCAATAAAATAAATATATATATATATATTACCCACAATCCGGTGAATAAATATTTATTTAATTTATGCAATAATTTTAACTTGAATAAATTTATTCCATTGTCTTGAGAATAATATTTATTAATTAAATTCAAATATAATTTAACCGAAACCACCAGAAACACTTAGTGTGTAACCCTCTAGGATTCTTTCTTGTTGACATTAGGCAAGCTTGCCTAAAGTCCAAGAGTATTGTCTAGCAATGGGTCAAGGCACCCAAGAGAAAGAACATAAAGTCACAACAATGACATCCATATAAGAATGATCACTGTGTAATATAATCCCTTTGTCGCAATATCTCATCAAGCAGCTTTCATGATAGTGTCATCAACTTTTATGCTTGATACGTCGTTTTTTGACTACCTGAAATAAGCTTGTCGTTACACCATAGCCATGGAATTTCGCGTGACGGTTATATTTCAATCAAAGGGCCAAGATATCAAATTCCATAAATAGAAGGGGAAAATCCTTCCTCGACTTATCCATTAATAACATGTCACTTATGATGCACCCAATGTACCCTACTTCCCGCCAACTGTCAATGTGATGGTTTTTGTCAGAAAATCAAAATGCGCGAGTCGTGACACGTATTAATGATAATATTAAAGTCTAAGGATCATTACACATGATCATAGATAGAAATATCTTATGACACCAAAACATGCGGAATTCCTACCGGTGGGTCTGTTATCATAATCTATGGTCTTGGAGATTACCAAGTGGAAACTTCATGAGAGGAATTCTCGTCTACTTACGAGTACTCACACTTGACGGTCTGCATGATATATATCCCATCATAGTATTTCATCCAACAGTAGAACTATATTTAAGATAATTATTATTTCATTTCAAGGTTCTCATCATAGTGGGGAACTGTCATGACCTTATCAATGCAACAAATACTCTAGTACATTATTACATCATAGTCATGTAGAACAATGAACAATATGTAACAAGATGTTTAATATTTAAATAAATTAAATATTATTGTAATAAATGTACAACCATTTGGTTCAAGGACACCAAATCTTACAAACTCTCACTTGGACTAGAGCCAACTACCTACGACTTTCATTCCACGAGACCTCAAATGGTGATCATGTTTCTGCTAAGTCAAGGCTTTAGTCAAGGGGTTCTCCATGTTGTCTTCTGTGGAAATACTTCTCACTATAACTTCACCTCTGTGATAAAAAACCCTCAAGAGATGATACTTCTGAAGTATATGATTCATCCACTGATGTGACCTTGGCTCTTTTTCAAGAGCCACCGCAGTAGTATTATCATAGTACAGTGTGATGGGATCTTTACTGCTAGGTATCATATCCAACTCCTGGACGAATATTCGCATCCAAAATGCTTCTTTAGATACCTCAGAAGCTGCAATATAATCAGACTCTATTGTAGAATCTTCCACCACATTCTTCTTTGAGCTCTTCCATCTTACTACACCTCCATTCAAAGTGAAGATGTATCCCATTTGCGACTTCATGTCATCTTGATCAGTCTGGAAACTAGCATATGCATATCCTCTGATGACTAGTTCATCATCTCCTCCATAATCTAGGAACATATCCTTAGTACGCCTCAAATAATTTAGGATAGTCTTGACTTCCATCCAATGGCGGTCACCTGGGTCAGCTTGATATATGCCTACCGCACTCAATGTGTAGACGACATCCAACCTAGTGCAAAGCATGACATACATGACTGACCCAATCGCTAATGTGTATGGATTCCTTGCCATTATATTTCTTTCCTCATGTGTCTAAGGAGAAATTTTATTGGAATGAATAATGTCATGTGATGTTGCCAATGATCCCATCTTGGATTGTTCCATATGGAATATCTTCAGTATCTTATCAATGTATGTACTTTGACTTAGGACTGAAAACCTCTTGGCTCTATCACAATGGGTCTTGATCCCAATAATATATGTTTCCTCACCCAAGTCTTTCATGGAGAAGCATTGATTCAACCATGACTTAACAGACTGTAAGACTGGTATCTCATTTCCAATAATTAATATGTCATCAACATATACTATTAAAAAAATGATTGCACTCTCACTAAACCTTTTGAAAATACAAGGCTCACATTCATTCTTGATAAAACCAAATTCTGTTATGGCTTCATCAAAATGAATGTTCCATGACCTAGATGCTTTCTTTAATCCATAAATGGATTTCTGCAACTTGCATGCCTTATTGGCATCCTTTGGAGTCACAAACCCTTCAGGTTGTGTCATGTAGACATATTCCTGAAGGTTCCCGTTTAAGAAGGTTGTTTTGACATCTATTTGCCAAATCTCATAGTCATGGTAAGCCGTAATGGAATGTAGAATTGTAATGGATTTCAGCATTGCAACTGGTGAAAATTTTCATCGTAGTCAATTCCTTGACGTTGCTTAAACCTCTTTGCAACCAGTCGTGCCTTATGTGTACTGACTTGTCCTTCCATGTCCAGTTTCTTCTTGAATACCCATTTGCAACCAACAGGCTTTACATAAACTGGAAGATCTTCCAAAATCCAGACTTGATTTTGATACATGGAATCCATTTCAAAATTCATGGCTTCTTGCCACTTGGCAACATCTGTACCACTTATTGCTTCCTTTTAGGTTAGAGGATCATTATTATCAACTAATAATGAGTCACCATCCTCAGTAACTAGAAAAGCATACCATCTCGATTCTCTAACCTTTCTTGTACTCCTATACAGTACTTATGTCTCTGGAATAGATTCTTCTTCCACGAGGCTTTGTGGAATCTGTTCTTGTACCAACTCTTGTGTACCTTGAGCCTCTACTTCATCGACGTCTATCTCTCTCCCACTATCTCTTTTGGATATGTTCTCCCTCTCAAGGAATATGGAATGTATTTCCACTATAACCTTTTTTTCTAAGGGGTTGTATAGGTAATATCCTCTTTTTTCCTTAGGTTATCCAATAAAGGTACACTTTGTGCCTTGGGGTGCGATTTTGTTACCTGGAGATTCCTTAACAAACACTTTTCTACCCCATGCATGTAAATTCGATAACATGGCTTTTATTCTACTCCTGAACTCGTATGGAATACCATTTATCAATTTAGTTGGTACTTGGTTTAGTATGTATGCCATTGTTTGTAACACATGTCCCCAAAAGAATAATAGAAGAATCGCATGACTCGTCATTGATCTCACCATGTCCAATAGGGTGCAGTTCATCCTTTCGCTCACACTATTCCATTGGGGCGTGTATGGTGGAGTGATTTGGGATAGGATCCCAAACTCCTGTAAGTAATCAATGAAGTCTTGATTACGATATTATACACCTCGGTCTGAGCAGAGTTTTTTAATATTCTTACCAAGCTAGTTCTCAACTTCATTCTTGTATTCTTTAAACTTATCAAAAAAATCTGACTTATACCTCATTAACTAGATATATCCATATCTACTAAAATCATCAGTAAAAGTTATGAAGTATGATTACCCTCCCCTTTCCTCAACTAGAAATGGTCCACACACATCGGTATTAACCAATTCAAGAAGTTCTTTAGCCCTTTCACCTTTCCCACTAAATAAGGATTTGGTTATTTTGCCTTGTAAACATGCATGACATAAGCGCAGTGGTTTTAGTTCGAAAGAATATAAATATCCATCTTGATGTAACTTTGTCAAGTGTTTCTTGTTTACATGACCTAGACGTTGATGCCAATGTTGGGTGTGGTATGAGTCATGTGAAGTATCTTTTTTATCAATTGTCATTACTTGGTTTGTGTAATCCAACATGTAAAGACCATTGTATAAATATGACCTACCGAAACAAATGTTATCTTTGTAAAAGAAGAAACATTCATTTCCAAACTTGAAAAAGAATCCATATGTATCTAATTTGGATATAGAAATAATGTTTTTAGTACTAGATGACACATAATAACAACCCTTTAACACCAAGATCATCCCAGTTGGCAATGTGAGGTGGTAGTCCGAGACAGCTACAATAGCAATTCTGGCTCTGTTGGCTGCTCGTAGATCTACCTCCCCTCAGTCAATCTTCCTGAATCTACTTGGTTCCTGTATATGGATACATATGTGAGCACCACAAGCTATATCTAATACCCAATTTGTAGAAATAGATAGATTACATTCGATAAAAAAATCCACCTAAAGTTTCCCCTTGCTTCTTAGGATGGGTGGAGTTCTTCTTCCAGTGGCCCTTCTTGACACATGAGAAACAAACAACCTCCTTTTCCTTTTCCTCCCCTTTGATCTTCCTTTTCTTGGATGGTCATGAAGAAGCTTTGGGCCTAAAGCTCTTCTCCTTCCCTTTCCTCTTATTCACCATAAGGACATAAGGATTTTCATGCTTCATATCTTTGTCCACTTGGTGAACGAGGATAAGAAGATTAGATAAAGACTTCTCAATGTTTTTCATATTGAAATTCACAACAAAGTTAGAGAATATCTAAGGGAGTGATGCGAGAATGAGATCAGTGCTCAGTTCTTCGGGGAGTTTAAACCCTAGAACCTTTATGTGCTCAATGTATCTAATGAGCTTGACTACATGAGGCCTAGCTGGGCCACCTTCTCCAAGATTACTCTGAAAGAGTTCCTTAGAGATCTCAAACCTTTCATGTCTTTCTCTCTCCTGTTAAAGACCGCGGAGGTGCTCAAGCATGCTATAAGCATCCATGTTTTCATGAGACTTCATGAGCTCACTAGACATTGATGACATCATCAAACATTGAATGTCGACCACGTCGTTCATATGTTTCTCAAAGACCAGGAAATCCTCATCACTCACCTCTTTTGAAGGTGGATCAGGTAATGCAGACTTCAACACGTAAGACTTCCATTCATAGCGTAGGATAACCCGAAGGCGTCTAAACCATTCCTAGAAGTTACTGCTGGTGAGGATGTTGTATTTATCTAGAATTGATCGCAGGGATAGTGTGGTTGATGAGCTTGTTATTTTTATTCTACAATTAAAAGATAAGATCATTAGTACTTTCTTGATTACATTTTATGAGAAATAATAAATTCTATTAAGTCACCCACTATTTTATCAAGTCCCAATGGCCCTCACCATTGAACTCGGAATGTCCAGTTGCCATGACATTCTAGTTTCAAGGATCCATATTTCCCTTCGCATAACCCCAAAAAGGGTTGGTAAATCTATTAAAAGGTATTTAGGTAGGCAGGTCTTTGCCAACTATGGGCTTGCAGCTCCTTGATCTATTGAGTGGACTCCCCAATCCTGAAATCATGACTTTTGGATTTCCTCAACTCTAGCCTCCAATATTACACCAAGTCAAGCAAGGGATACTCCTCTTGATGTAATATGGTTATGTCAACCTAAAACCTTCCATAAGGGATTCCTGTATAAAAGTAAGTGTCCTAAAAAGGGTTGGTCAAACACATAGTTTTATTGAGTTTTCCCTTAATCAAGTAATGGAAGACTTCATCTGACTCAATATTTTATTTGAGGGATTTTTATCTCTTATGCATGAATTTCTTATTATCATTATCACATGCTTGATAATATTAAGTGGAACTTACTTAAGTGATTAACCATGTTTTGATAATATTTACGCATAAGTTTGGTTTATTTTAGTTCCATCTTGCATGCTTGTTTAATTCTTTAATTATGTGATCACGACAAAACATCCATAATGATAAACCATGCAACTAATATAAAAAAATAATGGGCATGATCATGAACTTTTCTAATGGTTAGTTTATCTAGTGGTTGATAAACTAACTCTGACCTAGGGGAGAAACATCTTGAACCTTTCGGGTTCATGTTTACAGCTTTCCACCTATCCACCTCTGTATCTCTCAGGATTGGTTTCGTCTCGACCCCAGCTTGAACCGCCTCCTCTAGCTTGGGAGTTCCATCTGTTACATATGCCTTTTTTTAACTCACATTAAGGTGGGGTAAAAAGGGGTTTTACATGAAAGAAACCTTGGACATGTAGGCCCTACAAATTAATGGGGAGAAGGCTCGTAAGCCAACAAATTTAATTTATATAAATAAATTAAAAGAAATCATCCACATACAAAGGTCTTGGTATAGCTCATGGTCATCCATACATGCAATGATATTTACGCATAAATAAAACTAGAATTCAATTCTTTAATCGTTCTGGTTTAAGATAAATCACTATCAAATCAATTAATTATCATCTTTAATTAATCAATCTTTTTATCTTAAACCTTTTTCTAAATTTTCTTGAGATTCTCATCCATCATAATTTTAAACAAATAAATTCATTTAAAATTATCTTTGTACATAACTTGTACCTTTGATGAAACCCAGTGAATTCCTATTCATAACCACCCAATGAGTAGAAATGAACATTACATAGATGTTAAATTAAACACACATATATATATATAACACCTATCACATGTTGTGCCTCAGCTTTACACCCACATGATGGTACATGTCTCAAGGGTCTGTATAATATAATAATAAATTTTAATAAATCTATATAATTTGGATGAGAACACGGCGTGTAGTTCCAATTACATGGCGTGTACTATTTTTCACCATATATCTGAAGTTAACACCTTGGGAAACGGCATGTGAGTGTATTTCAGAAATCTTGGGAGTACACAGCATCTCCAGTGGGCCACACACCATATAGTTCCTCGTTACACGGTCTCCAGCTGGGCAAGACGGGTACGGGGTACACAGTCTAACCCTAACCCAAAGGGACTACACGTCGTTTCCAGTTGGCCACATGGCGTGTCATACAGAAACCGCATTCCACCTGTACCTAGTCAACACATGGAGTCATTAAGACTTAGACAAACTCCAATGACATGGCATGGTTTGGCAGACCAAACCCGGTGCATTTAACCTTGGCTACACGACATGTACTTCAAAATACATGTCTTGTGTTCTGGTGTTGTATGGCCAGGAACCTTTGGCACCTTCAGAAGAGATCCTCTGTTTTATTTTAATCAAAATTAAAAGAAAAAATCATTTTTATAAGGTGAACGAGAAATGAAAGAGGAGGACCAGATCTAGAGATTCAAATTTACAGAATGATTAACTTGAATTGAAACAACTAAATTATTAAATGTGTAAATTGTCAATGAAATATTTAAATAATTATAAACTATGATGTATCCCCTTTGATACCACTTGAAGGTTCAGGGTGCAACCGAAGATTGGTTGGACCGGCACCCAAATTTAATTTTTACCATGATCAATGATTATTCTAGGATCAATACGACGATGAACGCCAGTCTCCACATAATAGAATTAAAGATTTAGATAAATAAGGAAGAGGCCTGAAACCATTAGGGGGCATCTTGCACATAATGTTTATAATTAATTTAATTAATTTCATAAGGAAAATATTGCTTGGATATTCGGTGTTTTCTTCGTTGATGATGTTGATCGTCTGGAATGACACTTCCAAATTATATTATTGTGCTTGCACGGATCCAAACTAGAATCCCTCTAGCGGTGATCCACACGTGCTCTGATGGCCTCTGATCGACACTGCTTGTTCTCTGGGTGCAAGCGCGGTGAAGTGAGTGTCTTGTGTCGGTCATTCTTGATCGCTTGTTCTTCGTCCTTGAAGAATGTTTCTCATTCTTGAGAGAGGTGGGAAGAGGATTTGAGACAGAAATTATTTAGCGCAACAATTATCAATTCAACGGGTGTGTGGTTTGGTACTTGGCACAATAGATGTATTTGTCTATTTATTGACATGGGGCTTCAGTGACAATATTTAATTGCATAATAACAATTAAATACACTCACAACCTTAGAGAAAACTCATTCTATTAATAATAATATTGCTTCATTATTTATGGTGAGCCAACTTGCGCAAAATAGAATTATAATTAAAATTATTCGTCACAAAATAATAACAACATTGTTTTAATTTGTGTCAACTAGTTAAATAATTATTTACCGTCTTGCAAGTAATTATTTCACTACCGGACTGGCCTTGGTATTCTCAAACTCCACTTCCATTTATTGAACACCTGAATAAATAAATTAATATTTTATTCTCTTAAATAAATATTTTATTTACAAACTAGTAAATAAATATTTATCAAATGTTCAATAAAATAAAGATATATATTTTACCCACAAACCAGTGAATAAATATTTATTTAATTTATGCAATCATTTTAACTAGAATAAAATTATTCCATTTTCTTGAGAATAATATTTATTAATTAAATTCAAATAGAATTTAACCGAGACCACCATAAATACTTAGTGTGTGACCCTCTAGGATTCTTTCTCGTTGGCATTAGGCAGGCTTGCCTAAAGTCCAAGAGTAATGTCTAGCAACAGGTCAAGGCACCCAAGAGAAAGAACATAAAGTCGCAACAATGACATCAATATATGAACACTCATTGTCTAATAAAATCCCTTTTTTGCAATATCTATTCAAGCAGGTTCCATGATAGTGTCATCAACTTTTATGCTTGATACGTCATTCTTTGACTACCTGAAATAAACTCATTGTTACACCATGGCCATGGAATTTCGCACGACGGTTCTATTTCAATCAAAGGGCCAAGATATCAACTTCCATAAATAGAAGGGAAAAATCCTTCCTCGACTTATCCATTAATAACATGCCACTCATGGCGCACCCAATATACCCTACTTCCCGCCAATTGTCTGCATGACAGTTTTCGTCAGTAAATCAAAGTGCGTGAGTCGTGACATGTATTAATGATAATCTTAATGTTTAAGGATCATTACACATGCTCACGGATAAAAATATCCAATGACACCAAAACATTCAAAATTCCTACTGGTGGGTCTGTTATCATAATCTCCTATCTTGGAGATTACCAAGTGCGAACGTCATGGGATGAAGTCTCATCTGCTTACGAGTACTCACACCGGATAGCCTGCATGCTATGTATCCCATCATAGTATGTCATCCAACCGTAGAACCATATTTAAGAATATTGTTATAGCATTTATAGGTTCTCATCATAGCGGGGAACTTCCATGACCTTATCGATGCAAAAAATACTCTAGGACATTATTACATCATAGTCATGAAGAACAATGAACAATATGTAATAAGATGTTTAATATTTAAATACATTAAATATCCTTGTAATAAAAGTACAACCAGTTGGTTCTAGGACACCAACTCTTACACTTTAACCAAAATCCCACTCGGCTAAGTGGTGCCTAAGCTTGGGAGCTATCTTTTTTGGAGGCTGCTGGAGTGCATGCCTTGAATAGGTTGGACCAATTTTTTGTTAAGCCCATTTAAGATTTAGTTAAAACTAAAACTCCTCTAGATATATAACACCAGATAGAATATAACCAAAATAGCACCTTCACACACATGCACACATTTATATATCTTTGTGTGTGTGTGTGTTTTACCTCTTCATGAACATCTACCAAAAGTACTTCAACATCAACATTATGGATTAAATAAATCCATAAAAATCCTCCATGAATCACTAAAAAATGCAAGATTTGTATTTTCAACAAGTCCACTCCAAACTCTTATAGGTTCAATGATGTTATATGAAATTTTCTAAAAATATAATATGCCTTCACGTTGGTCGAAGGCGCACCACTCCTAGTCAATAAGGTGGAATGGTTGGAGGTGGTAGGTGATACAGGCCACTTAATATATTATTATTTTAAATTTTTTATAATTGAGCATTCATAATGTGTTTCACTACAGCCCCACCCCCTTTCATTCATTGGAGATATGTTCCAGTGTCCTCCTCTCCCTTACATTATTTATTTATTCTTTGAGTGCCCATTCTTGGCCACCTTGACTCCAATTCTCAAACTACCTTTGGTGTTGGGACTGTATCAAATCCATCAAATTGAATTCTAAAAAAATTAATTAAAATTCTTTACATAAATTGTATGCAACCACTCTGATACTAATTGAAGAAACTAGTGTGTTGTTGAAACATTCTAAATTAGTACTTTAAAAAAAGACCAGATCTATGTTATAAAATCTGATTTGACATACCAATCCCTATGTTCATCAATGAATCTTTATATGATAGAATTGTGCATGATAAATTAATAAAAAATAACATGAATGATAGCTCAGTAGTGCGATGTGATCCCGACATGCTCCGCTCATCACTGGATCATTATATCTCAAAGTAAACAAAAGGGTTTTCATCCATAGATTCACCATTCTTCAATTATTTTATGTTATCATGAAAGAAATAATTATTATGTGATGCATGTACGGTCATAGGAAGAAAGTGTGATTGATTCATGAGATGAAATCGATCAGATCTTATTCATTCATTTTCTCACTTTAAAACTTGAGTGAGAACATAGGACAGAGATGAATTCTTAAAAGGGGTACCACCATCAAAATTTGAGATAAAATAATCTCTTATACTTAGCTATAAGTTTCTATAAATTTATTTTATGTCCCTAAAGAAATTCATTCTTCATAAATGGGCTATAACCACATTGATGACTAAAAAAATATGTCATAAGTGTCAAAAATATTTCATCACTAACACCTAACACTCTAAGATGTCATGTAATGAAATAAAAACCATTAACTTGACTTGTTCCTCCCAAATTAGTTTAATGAAACCTGAATAAATAGTATTCATTCAAAAAACATATTTTATCATATTCAATATTTATACTTAAATAAATTGTGAATACTTAGAGAAATAATTAAATTATATTTTTTCTAAACCTGAATAAATTATAATTGAATTTATTTAATTTGTTTACTTATGATAGTTCGTACTCAGATGTTCACTAGCCCATGAATTTGGGTCCCACTTCATCCTATACTCCAATTCATTTGAATTTGTGGAATGTTGGTTTTAACCCAATAAGATCTTATCTCAATAGTTGTGAGTCTTAATCATAAACCATGAGTGGTATATAGAAACACATCATGGACCCCAAATAGATAAGGTTAATTAATGGCTATGAAAACCTCTTTCCAATACTATGTAATATAATCACTTTGTCTTATGATATCGTATAAAATAGGTTACGTACATTATGTCATTATCCTTTAGTGGTTTATATATATTTCTTTGATTGTATTAGATATAATTTTCTTTATCAATCATGGCCATAGATTTATTTGAGGCACCATCATCCCTGTCGAATGGTCAAAGTTATCAAATTCCAAAACTCAAAAGAGAAAAATCTTGCCTTGATCATTCAATAAATTATGTACTGCTAATGATGCACACAACACAAGATACCTCACTACAAACATAAATTTTGATGGTTTTCATCATGCTTTAAATTACATTATTGAATTATACTCATTGATAATGATCTCAAGTTGAGATACGAATACATGTGTTTTTAGATAGAAACATTGATAACAATACCTTGTCTCAATTTCATATTAAAAAAATCTAATTTACCTAAGTAATTCACTATAATAGAAAACATAGAGTTGATCTAAAGGAGGAAGATTAACATATATTATTCATTGTGTCATGTTTATTTAATTATTAAAAACAGAATATTAAGAACAAGCACAATGGGGGTTTTATATGAAAATTCCTATATAGTATGAATATAGATGAAATAACATAATCAATGGTATGAAAAACATGTAATGAAGTCAGTGAGAACACTACTTTCCATAGAAGTTTTCAATGGAAACTTTTCATTTTTTTGGTAAAATATATTCGTGTTCATATTATTTTCATCAATGAATGATTCGATGCTAATTCATCTATAATTTAGGAATGTTATATATAGTGGAACTAGACCTTTTATTTAATAGTAAACAAAAAACATTTGGAATACTTCATTTCATCAGATATATCAGGTCCATGTGGAAAGCTTTGGTCTTTAGTTCAGCTCGAATTCAATCACATTAGCTTAATACCTAACTCAAGGCACTCTAACACTATGGTTCTATATAAATAATCTCCATTTCAGTATCTATACAAAGTCAAGTCTTGATTAAATCAACCTCACTGCAAAAAATTTAACTCAATCATCCTAGTTCTATTAGATTCTTAGCACAAATCACTAACCCGGATTATTTCATTTAAAATATAGAAAATTACAAGGTCTCATATTCACTAACTATCTTCTATCATCATTTAACTAACCACATCATATCCAAAAAATTCCCCAATCTCGCAATTTATCTAGGTTAAACATTAATTTATTTATTATTTTATTCTTAATTCCCATCCAAATCCCTTGTTTATCAATTATCTAGTCTCGCCTTAATTCCTTTATTTCCCATTTCATCGAAATATCCCCCTAATTAAAATACATATATCCCCTTCGTCTTTAATTTGAAATCGAACATGTGGCCACTTTAGTTCATCTATAACCTCAAGTCCACCGCCATCATTTCACTATCATACTCAAGCCTCACAGACAAAGATTTCACATCCAGGACTTCCTCTTTCCATATAAACTGTTGTACCAACAACCTCCACTATTTTCAATCAATCATCCACTTCCAACCAACATCACTAAATGAACACAACACTTGAATATTACCCCTTATTTATTCTTGGTTTAAAAAACCTAGTGAGCTATTGTAATTTCATTAAAAAGGACATTGTAGGTTGTTTGAATGTGAATTTAACCACAATTCACCATTCATCATTTCCCCCCCAAAAAACATGATTGTTTGAACCCTTTGGAAAGGGAGAAGATGTTGAAGGAATTCAAATTAGTGGTCTTCACCATATCATGTTTTTTTATAGGAACTAGATTCACAAATCTCGACAGGTGCTCCTATATGGTCTAAGTTGTCAAACCTCGGTCAATCGCTAACACCATGTTGGGATTAATTTAAAATTTTATAGGAAAAATATGGTTAAAAAGGGTTATAGTGGATAGTTCTTCTATTGAAACTTGGGGGCTACTATATTGATCCGTGAAGGGGTATGTGCCTTCTTATAGAATAACAAATAGGGAATGTAGAAGAAGGGGGTGTGTCCCTTCTTATACAATAGAAATCATTGGGAATTCAGGAGAGGAAGCATCCACTACTGGAAAATGTGAAATATACAGTGGTAGACTTAATCATAGTTAGATAAAAATGTTGATAAAGGTACCATTTATCAATGATAAAAAGAATTTTTAAATGGTGGTCTTTATTAACGCTTAAAAAAAGTGCTAATAAATGGTATATTTCATTTTAAAAAATTATATCATTAAAAATCATATATTAATATATAAATATATTTATATTGATAAAAATATTACATATATCATTAAATATGATTTATATATGACTAAATATACACTTTCACTTGAAATATAATATATTTAGTAAAAAATGTCATATAAAATAAAAATTATATATATATATATATATATAATCTTCCTAAATATTATTTATATAATACGAAATATGTATTATAAATCATACAAATTTATGTTATATTTAGTGAAAAAAATTAGTGATTTGACTAAATATATTTTATATTAATTAAAAACAATTTACTAATTGAGGCATTTTGTTTTATTAATGTCATTTTTATCAATTCGATATATATATCAAATAATAAATATTTAATTATTAATTAAAAAAATTGACTTCATATGTTACACTTAATGTCATAGAATAATTTCACACATATACATATACGAAATTAATTTAATTTTACAAATACTAACATACACAAATAAAATAAATTGTTAATATTATTGTTTTATATTTTTATTTATTAATATTTATTATTTAATATTTAATATAATATGTGTTTAATTATTACATTTTATTTGTTTTATTTATTTATATTTAATATATACTATTTATAATTTATATATATATATATATAAAGTTTATTCATTTTTATTAATAATTGAATCGATAATAAATTTTTTAATATTTTTGTAATTTATTCATTTATTTATTTTTATTTGTTTATTTTATTTTCTAATTTTATTAATTTTTAATATTTATATATTATTATTGATTAAAATTTAATGTTTTTAATACAGTTTTAATTAACACAATTAATATATATTAATTTTCATTTAAAAAAATATTTATTTTAATTTTTTAAACATTTTATATAATCACTTATTCAATTTTTAAATATTTTTTTAATATATTCATCTTTTAATTAAATTTCACTCATTTTTAACATGCATTAATTTTATATTATTTTTTCCTTAATAATTCAATTTTTTGTTTTTTCTTACAATTTATTGATTTTAAATATTTATTCGTTCAATATTTTTTAAATTTATTTATTTCTTTTAAATTGATATATAAATATATATATATTTAATGTATTCATTTTTAATATTTATTTGTTTAATATTTTTTAACTTTATTCGCTTTTAATATTTATTTACATTTATTTATTAACATTTAATATGTTATTAATATAGTTGTAATTTACATATATCAAAATTGTGTTACATTAATTTCACACATATATTATTTACTACTTTTTAATATTTTTTTCAAATTTATTCATTTTAAATATCATTTATTCATTAATAATCTTTATTTTTTTAGTATTTTTGTAATTTATTTATTTTCATTTTTTCTTTGTTTAATATTTTTATAATTTTAATCATTTTTTATATTTATTTATACAAGTTTATTCCTTAACAATTAATGTTTTTACTCAAAATGGCTCAGCCGTAGATTTAGAATCAAACTCCCCACTCCAAAGTTTATTATGAAAATAAAGCATACAAAGGGGGAAAAAAGCAAGTCAAACAAGGCATAAAACCCACATCAAAATAAAATAGGCCTTGTGAGTAGACATTCAAGCCCTTCTTGATCCCAAATTCTTAAGAAATCTTCCTCGAACATTTGAATGTCCTCCTCTTCACCAAATCTTTGCCCTTTGTAGAACCTAGTATTCATCATCCAAAGATGGGTCAGATGAACTTCTTGGGCTGGAGCAGATCCTGAATTTCCAAAAAAGATCACAAAAGTCTAATTCCAGATTGGATCGGAGACCATCTTGGAGGTTTATAGAAAGAAACTTTTTCACATCTATATAGTCACTGAAACCAAAGACTTTCGGCTCCATCATGGAAAAAAATAATGTCGAGTTAATACCATTCTGTCACATTCTCGTTGTGGCCCGCAATAGGTCTTTTACCCTTCCTGATCTTCTGGAATTGTGATATTATAATTTTTTGCCCATGCAGCAATTCATTCATCAATTCATCATGTGAGTCCTTTCCAAAAGCGATATAGTCATTATTCATGAGATCATTAAAGTTTAATGGACAGGACCACTCAGCGCTCCCATGATCATCATTACCCCTGACTTTTCCAGCCTGCATTTGAGTTATAGGAGATGTAGATTGTAGGAGATGTAGATTGTGTATCCTGCAATTGAGGTACATGAAATTTGGATTTTCGTGGTAAATTTTTTTTGGAAACCCCCTTCACCAACCACTACTTTCTTACCTTTATAAAAGGTCCCTTCTGTATGCCCAGTAAAGTCCTGTGGTATTGTTCCTTTAACAACATCAAGAGTTTGGACTTGTGTAGCATCCTCTGAATGAGCTTGAGCTTCCCACAGAGCACAGCCATTAGCAGCCTGCTGTGAGGGGTCAGACACCTGAGCGTTAGCATTACCAGCAATAAATTCAAGGGATTATCGGCCCAAGTTTCCCTGCTTTGAGTTCTCCGCATGAAAAATTCGAATTGTGCCTCTTTTCCTTAACAGCAGTGGAGAATCCACATGGTTTTTCCCTTTTTGGCCTCCTATCGCAAGAAAAAATCCTTAATGTACAACCTGAGCATCAATGTCAGCTTGTATTTCACCCTCATAATCAGAATCAACGTGATAATCATCATTGAGATTGGCATCAGAAGACCCAATAAGAACGTCTTTGAAAGAACATTTCCCATTCCCACTACCAGATATCCTAGTTGCATTAGCATTTTCATTCTACACAGAGGTATTGATCTCCACTCCATGCCTGAGCAGCTCATTTCAGTTGTTATGAGAAGGAGCAGATCCTTCAACTATGGGAGGGGCATGTGTCAGGTCCTTTCCATCATTTGCAGGAAGGGGCTTAGACTTCCTCAACCTGCACCTCTCCGACAGATGCCCCTTCAAGGAGCATGTAAACAGAATCCCTATGACATTTTTCAACAGAATTCCCTATGACCTTACACAAAGACATTTTGTGTAGAAGAGAGGTATACGTTCATAAATAATTGTCAGGTTGAATTCATCTTCTTTAGTTTAAAGAACAACTTTTCAATCATAGTTATTCTGAAATCAATTTGAATAAGGAACCTGACATAATGCCCGAATCTAGCCTCATCTTTTGCCTTATCAAGCTTAATGGGGATGTCGATTGCTGAAGAAATATCAAAAAGAACAGTGAAGTGAAAAAGAATCCAGCTTAAACCAAATACACGAACGCATACCTAGGTTCTAGTGTTCCAGATCTCAAACGGATTGAACCTGGAGTCCCACTCTTGAATGCATATCATCCCAGGATTCAAGGAGATTGACCCAATCCCCCAAGCTTTAGTCTTTAAATCATTAGAAGGAAAAATAAGATGAAAAAAAAAACCCTACCCATTGGAATGCAATTGAAATCACGGAGTCCCCAAACCTCAGAAATCTGATTCACCCGGTCATCCGTAATTAATGTAATCTTATATAGAAACACACAGACATAATATTTGTGTAATCTATTCAAATTTTAATACTCATTTTATAATTTAATTTAGTAAAATAATATACCCAAATGGAGTGAATCATGTGTTATAGCCCATGCTCTATAAATTTATTGAAAATAAAACAAGCACATAGTACAAGGGGAGAAGGCATGTGGAAAACAATGATAGACCACTGCCACAAAGAGAAAAGAAGACAACAGCCCAGGAAACAGGAGAAGATTAATCATCTATTGAAATGTGATCAGCCACAGCCTCTACCTCTCAGATGACAGTCCCTCCTCTAGGTTTTTGGCTTTTTCCATGTCTTGTCCTCATCAACTTGAGGACCAATGTTGTCATCCAATGGGGTGGGATCCTCAAGTGGCTGAGGATCATGCTTTCCAGTCAGACCTAAACCCTCTAATAATACCTTAGGATCATGATTACTCCTTGCATTGACAGTCTCAGTGGTTGAGGATTGTCCTTTGATTCAATGAGTGTTTCCAAATTCCGTAAGAAAAACCTCCTTGTTATTAGATCAATTTAAAACATCAAGTAGACTAAGGACACTATTTTTCTGGGAGGTGAGTGATCCCTTACCTTTAGTTGGTCTGTTCTGACCTATTGACTGATCCTAGGTTCTATAGCACTTCGAGAAGCCACCTCCATGCTCACTGCCACAAGGGACACTTCCTTGGAAATAACATCTCCTACGCCACCATCAACTATCTGCTAGAGACCCTAATCAACCTATACTGGAGTGACCACCACATGGCCATGTTGCTTCATAGGGATATTGTTTACAATAACTTTTCCCCAATCCTTCAACCCCTTAGTAGCAGCACCACTACATACAATATTCTGCTGAGCAGCAGGCGGGGTTGGATTGCTCATGTTGACATCAAGCACACCCGGATGTACACATCCAACGTTCTCTAATAGAACAGGTAGGCCAACTTCATCCTTGGAAATAAGAAAAAAGGATATTGTGTTATTTTCCCTGGGCCGGGCCATGGGCTGAGTTGGAGGAAGCACCAGAGCATGAGATCCAACCACAACCCTCATAAAGATCAAATGTCTGCGATCAGCCTTTTACCCATACAAGCTAGCATCTTTTCCCATAGTGTGGAGGGAGGATTGATTTGATTTACCTTTTCTACTACCATAATTAAGGTACTGTTATTCCTAGTAATCAGCCTCATCCATTTCAGGCTCACTTCATGAGGAGCCGTGAAATGCTCATTAACATTCTCAGAAAACGAAATTCCATCAATGAACCTAGCAGTGGGTTGAGAAGACACCCCAGGATCTATTTTTGGATCCTAGTCTTTCACCGCAGCCTTTGAACCATGGAAAGTAGTGGATTTGTTTTGGTCTGGAAAAGTTAAGGCTAAAGCAGAGGTTCCTTCACGAGGCCCACAAACAAGTGGCGAGCCCTTCCCAAGATCCTTTTGCAGCCCTAAATCTACAACACCAGATTGGTCCACTCCGGCTTACTCATCTCTCAAGGGTTGAGTAACACCGCCCTTCACTTCAGAATCAATGTTTCTCCTGCAACTATCGGATTTGTGGCCTTTCAGCCCACTAGAAGTGTATATAAGCCTCTGTCGACAGCTAGAAAATGAGTGTCCTGTATTGTGACAACCCGAGAAATAGTGTGGGCAATGAGGCCATGGTTGAATTTTATAAAGGTGGTGTCCCCATTTTTATCTTCTTGGAGAGAATATTGGACGCATTCTGGAACCCCTCAACGGATCTTGGGTTCATGGCTAACTCCGAAGCGCATGAATCCCCATGTATAAGGATAGGGTTTGTAGCGAGTGGAACCTCCACTTAAACTTTTTCATTAGTGGATGGGGCTTCAGCCAGTACCTGAACCCCTGAAATTGGAGAGGTGATCAATGATATACCAACCGACACAGCCTTGATAGAGTCAGTAGGATCCGGATCAAGCCTCCTCACCACGACCTAATCAAAGGATTAGGAAAATCCATTCATTGTATACAGAACCCTAGAAATCAGATTATCTAGCCTTCTTGGGTCACAAGTGATATAAGGATGCAGAGAGGGACCTGGGGAAGGGAGAGGATCACCTACCAGAGGGTGAAGAACCGGAAGAGCAGTTGATGAAACCATGGAAGACTAAAGATCGAATAGCGTCATCGTGATCTCCATCCGAGATGAGAGAGAGGGACTCCCAAACCATTGCAGACATCTTTCATTATCTTTATTTTTTATTCTCATGTATGGCCTTTTCGAACCCTCCATACATGGTAACCTCTCTCCCCCACGAAGGGGTCACAGTCCTAAGGTAGTGCCCCAGTCGGGGAAAAGTCGTTGTCAGCCGAGATGGCAGAGCGTCCCGAACGGTAACGACCCAATCAGTGACGATTCGTCAAAGCAATCCTTCAGAATAGTGGGTCACGTCTCATTTTGTCCACCCAGTCGAGACCGGGCAACCCGGCAAGACAGGTGGATCCCGGGGGAGAGACACGTCCTGAAAGCAGACTCCCAGGATTCGAACCCTGAACCTCCCAAAAAACAGCGTTGTTGTACTACTCACCTTCACCACCACGCCACCATCGAAGTGGCGAACATCTTTCCTTATCTGGTTAGTAACATAATATATTTAATATATTATATTTTTAATCAGTAAACTTTTTTTATTCATTTTTTATATTATTTATGTTAATATTATTTATTCATTTTTAATATCCATAAAATGTTTAGATTTTTTTGGAATTTAATCATTTTCTATTATTTATTTATACATATTTATTTACTATATTTTAATATTTTCAATATGTATTCATCTTTATTTTAATATATATCTATATTTAATTTTTTAATAATTAGCATAATTAATAAAACTTATCCATTTTTTTAATATTTCTAAAGTCTATTCCTTTTTAATTAATCAATTTCACTCATTTTCAACATTCATGCATTTAATAATATATATTCACTAATAATGTTAAAGACATATTTATAAAAATATATTTTTATGTAAATATTTATAAATAAATATATTTTTACTTATATTTAAATATATTTAAAAATTCATATTTACTATATTTATAAAATTATATAGTTCTAATTATAAATATATACACATATATAAATATAATTTTTATAAAGTATTTATATAATTATAAATAAATAATTATAAAATTATAATAAATATATTTAAATAATAATTTTCTTTGTTATATTTAAAATTATTTATATTTATTTATTAATATATATATATATATACAGTTAAAT
This sequence comes from Viscum album, assembly GCA_963277665.1. Classification (NCBI taxonomy): domain Eukaryota; kingdom Viridiplantae; phylum Streptophyta; class Magnoliopsida; order Santalales; family Viscaceae; genus Viscum; species Viscum album. The sequence continues at coordinate 96,987,278 of OY728163.1, forward strand.
AATTATATTTATAATTATATAAAATATTTCTAAATATGTTTACAAATTTAATTATTTATAATTATAATTATAAATATATATCTATAATTATATTTATAATTACATATTTATAATTCTTCTAATATATTAATAATTATATAAATACATATTTATTTATAATTCTTTAAATGTATTTATAATTATATTAATATTAATCTCTAATTATATACATTTTTATTTATATATCATTATATACATTTAAAAAATTAAATTATATTAATTATATTATAGAATATTAGTTATATAGGTTTTTATCAACTCTTTTAATGCAGAAAAAGATAGGTCTTCATCAGTGTTGTAATATAAAGCACTGCTAAAAGATATCTTTATCGGTGCTAATATTCAAACGCTAATAAAGGTAAGTCATTATCGGTACTGAAAAAACACTAATAAAGAAGGTTTTTATCAACTCTTATTACTTTAGCAGTGATAAAACTCTTTCTGGTATTATAAATTTATCCCTAACTGAACCTTGTTCCCTTTCATCCTTTAAACTCTTATGGAAGTCTAACTCTTTCGCTGCTCCCCCTCAACCTTCTTAGATGAATCAAGCCTCTCAAAACCTAATGTATGTCATTATTTTTAATTCTCTCTCATTTACCAGTGTCTTTATATTGTCCTCTAGGCACATAATCTCCCCCGTGCATACCTGGCACCACCGCATGTAACCACCTGTGATATCCGTTTCTTACAGGTCCTTTGGTTGGGATGATTTTGGGGGAAATGAGATGTTTTGGAGGGATTGAAATCTATTTCTTATTTTTAAAAATATTATACCATATTAACCGGAGAATGGAACATGCTGAGAATGAGTTTCACATTCTTGAATTAGAATATAGATAACAGTACCTAGACGTGGTTACAAAGATGCATAGAATAAGGATTCTGATTTTTAGTAATCATGGGCAATGCATGCATAATAGAAAATGTGTGAGAGAAATGAAATAGGGTGAAATGGATTTCTCCCCAAATGTAAATCTAGAATCACCCCAAAATCAGGGTGATTCAGAAAGAAACCAAACATGGGCATGACCTTTTTATTTAATTTACTATATTATTCTAACAACCCAAACTTTCATTAATGAAAATTCCTCTTGATATAATTAAATGTCTTACTATGGTTATATAAAATGTGAAATTCATTGGTTTTATGTTTCTGGATTTTAAAATACCGTTAAGAATTGTGACCGTTGCTAATATAGCAGTTGAATAGTGATCACATGATTAGTATAAATATAGGGTTTTAACAAATCCAATTTACTCAGACAAAGGAAGAGATGACCTCATCTAGTAGAATTTCCCCATACGAAGCCCATTTGTTGGAGCTCAAAAAAGAGGTGGCGTCATTGAGCTTCTCTCTTGACCAAGCCCAAGCCGAGCTTGAACACGTTAAGCTTGAGCGGAACCGACTACGGTAGAAGTCAAAGTTAATAGAGATTACCACCCGAGCGATATTATCCGAGCCACCCCAAGAGTATGTTACCATCGCACACCTTACCCTCCGGTCTTATGTGGGCGTTATAAGGGGTTATGTAACAAGACCCTAGCACTAAGACTATGTACATTATTTTTGTATAAAGAGTGTGCATTCTTTTTATTATTGTTACTTTGTAAATAGTTTTTAAATCATAAATAGTATTTTTAGTTAATATTCAACTAAGAAATCTATTTTGATGAATTAATGGATTTTTTAATTAAATAATATTTTAATAAAATATTATTATTATTAAATTAATTTTTATTAAATATAAACGATCGTATAATTTTATGAATGCAATTGTAATTTTTATTAAGGTTTGAAAGCTGTTTTTGTCAAACCCCATGAATTTTTGATAAATATCGATTTTTATTTTAAAATTGAAAATTCACATATTTAGAAAATTATTTTGATAAAATGACTACTATTTTTGGAATCATGATGTCAAAATTATCCAATGGTGAATTTTTCATAATTTTCTAAGATAGTTGAATTTTTGGGTAAAAATTAAATACTGTTTAATTATATAGTGTTTTATGACATCATAATGTCCCAATAGTGATGTAATAAAATACTATAAACATTATGTTTGGCCAATATATGTTTTACCATTAAAATAATGTGATTTTGGGTTTGTTTGATTTATTTTACAAAGCATTAGTGGACCCTCTAAGACATATAAAACATTTTGTCTTTTTAAATTGTTTTCCTTTAGAGTGTGACTCACCTCCACATAAGAAACCCTATTATTTTAATAAGTTCATCCATTGACCACATAAAATATTGTTTTTCACTCCCCTTTGGAAAAACTACGGGCAAAAACCATGGGCTGGTTGTGGTTTTGATTAGTTTAATGTGTGGTGTCCCAAACCTAAATAATAAAGAATCCCCTCTCCTTTTCTATATAAACCCACCCAAGCTCCCACATTCTCTTCACTCAAAGCCTTTGGAGTTCGTCCAACCTCTACCCTCCTCTCTCTAGAATCCTCTCAAGGTGCCCCAAGCTCCCAAGAAGCTACTCTCAAGCCTCTCCCAAGCATTTGGAAGCACACTTCCAAGTAAGAGATTTCTTCCTTCCTCATTTTTGTCCAATTTTCTTTAAGTTGTTATGCCATTTTGTTTTCAATTAAAAATGTTGAGGTATAATTTCTCACCCCCCCATACTTCCCACTTTATGTTTGGATGATGGGAGACCCATTTCTCTCTCGTTAATGCTTCCCATGTACACTTGTTGCCATGCCGAAATTCCATGACAGATTTCTCTCCCCTCTTTTACATCCAAGTAATTATTTTCTATTATGCATCTAAATACCATTATGTTTGTTGGGACATGTATCTATATGACCCCATTACTTTCCATTTCATGTAAATATGATGTGACACCCATTTCTCTCTCATCAACCATTTTTTATGAGCTCTTACCTCACACTGTTATGCTGCTGAAATTGCACTACGATTTTCCAAGCCAATGTCATTGGGTAGTGAATACCATGCACATTTCTCTATCAAGTGTATTCACCTTTATGAACATTTACTTATTAATTATAAAGCTTCATGTATTTATTCCACATCCCTTTATTGTGGAATAAATGATGATGATTGATTCCATGTTGTATGATCCATGTGACACACTTATGCATGAAATGAAATGTTTAAGAAGGGTGCGCCCTGATAGCGCTCCAATGCATTGGGTAAAGTATAGTATCATGATAAGTCATGTACAATGAGTTTTGACTCATGCTAATTCATGTTCAATGAGGGTTTACTCGTACTTCGTGTGCAATGAGGGTTTACTCATGCTTCATGTGCAATGAGCCTTGGCTCATGCTAATTCCATGTTAAGTGTTGTTGCCTCATTTCCATGTTATGATTATCATGCTTTATCATGCCTTTATGTTCATGTTTCTCTTATGCTCTATTGATATTTCCATTTCCTAACATGTATTGTAATTTTCATGTTATTCCTTGTTTACTCCCTTACTGGGCTTTATAGCTCACCCTTTTCTTATGCATGTTCTCAGGTTATCCCATGGAATGCTAAGTATGAGGGAATGTAGTGGTCATGTAAAGGAAGTTTTCAATTTGATGTTGGGTTCTATGTTTTAAGTTGTTATGTAATGTTCCTAATCCCCAAAGAAACTAGAACTCTCGGTCTTCTACGTTGTATCAAGTGAAGGTTTTATGTAATAAATCATGTTTAAGTATGAAATAAAGACCAGGGTTGTTATAGTTGGTATCAGAGGATATGTTTAGTTATTTTTGGGATTAGGATTAGAAAACCCTACTGAAGCCTTAGAGACAAGACTAAGTATACTAAAACATCCCTATGTTTTAGTGGGTATTGAATAAGTGGTTTATCATGCAGATACATCTCTATCTGGATATGAACAGGTAGAGGCGGCTCTGGCACAAATGTACCTAGGGGTGAAAACCCTGACAAAGAGTTTCGGGCTTGAACCGAGGTATCTTGGTACACGAAATTGAGCGTTACTGTACTCTTGGTTATGACACTCCAGGGGTATCTGTATTGGTAAATTCACAAGATTATTATGAACCATTATTAAGGGAATACAAAAAAATCCCCTTAGAAAGTAGATCATGAATAACATAGATTAGAGCCTATAGATTCATAAGTTAAGGAATAGAAGTAATTTATAAGTCATTTGTCTTTGTCTTTGGATTAACCTTTATGTGTTACCCCTGACTTTTCTTTTCTTCCAGTCAATGTCTAGTAATAGGAGGACTCGGGCTAACAACTGATGTGAAGATCAATGTGATGATTGTGCTAATGAGATGCCCAATTCGATGGGAGAGGGAATTGTGAACTTTTTCATGATTCTATCTCAGTTAAATCAATCTTTTAATAGAAACATTGGTCAAGAGGAATGATCAACCCCCCTAAGAAAGAACAAGCCACTATTGAGAGCTTCATGAGACAAAGGCCTCATACTTTTAATGGATCATCTGGTCCCTCAATCGCCGAACAATGGATCAACTCCATTAAAAAGATATTCTCCATCCTTTGATGTTCCGAATAAGAGAAGGTTCTTCTGGTTGCTTATCGTATGAAGGGTGAATACGATCAATGGTGTACATTGATCAAAAATATGAAGCCTGAGGAGGAGATCGAGGCATTGGAATGGAAGGATTTCTGGAAGTTTTTTTTTGATAAATTTTTTCCACACACCCTCTGGTTTAAGATGGAAAGGGACTTCCTTTCCCTCAAGCAAAAAAACGACGAATCTTTCAGAGCGTATGAGGAAAAATTCACAAGGATTTCACGATACGCTTCCGACTTTGTCGTTACCCCCGAATGCAAGGTTGACCGCTTCTTTGGTGGGCTGAAACCTAGCCTACGTAAAGCCCTGACGATCTGTGACATCGACAACTATGAGGAAATTGTCTGATGTTCCCTCAAGGTTGAAATGGAGATCGACGAACCTCAGGGGTATCATGGGGATAATAATCATAAGGTGGAATTCAATTTTGGCGGTCCGATGGATAAATCCAACAGTTCTAAGAAACTTCAACACCCCACTTGCCAAAGGTACGGAAAGAAGCACCCAAGAAATTGCCAGAAGGGGACGGGGAAATGATTTAGGTGTAGAAGAGAAGGGAACCTAGCCATTAATTTCCGAAAAGAAAAACCCGCGACTGCGACAGAGGAGAGGAACTCTCTGTTCGACTTTCAACGCGTTGTTCATTTCTTCAACTACAAAGAACCAAGACATCTTAAAAATCAGTGCCCTAAGCCAAGGGTTTTCGGAGGCAACCAACAACCTCCAAGGCAATAAGGGAGAGCTTTGGTCATCACTACTGCCGAAGTGAACCCCAACAACGAAGTGGTGACAGGTATGCTAGTTATTCATTCAAGAATATAAATTTTACTTTTTGATTCAGGTTCTATGCATTCTTTTATATCCCTAAAGTTTAGTAGAATAATCCCAACACCATCACAGATCCTGGAAGTAAAGATGTCGGTGAGTACAGCAAATGAGGAAATCATTGCATCCCATAAATATAACTCCTCCCCTATCTTAATCGGTGGATTGGACTTATCGGAGAACCTTGTCATACACCCTCTAGTGGAATTTGATGAAATTATTGGCATGGATTGGATTTCCTTATATATATCCAACATAAATTTCCATGAGAGGAAAATCACTCTACATTTGGATAATCGACCCCTGATTCTATACAAGTGCAAGGAGGAAGATGAATCTTCTTTAGATCCATCATCTCAAGCATGGATATTACTGCCCTATGAGCACGCGTATCTGGCTCAGATGATTGAGTCTAAGGAGGCAACCATCCTTGAAGACATGCCTATTGTGAGGGAATTCACTGAAGTGTTTCCTAAGGAATTTTCTGGTCTTCCTCCTAGAAGAGATGTTGAATTCTCTATTGATCTTATACCTGAGGCATTTCCAATATCCAATACTCCATATAGAATGGCTATTGTGGAGCTTGAGGAGCTGAAGAAAAAACTATAAGAGAATCTGGATAAATGGTTTATATGCCTAAGTACTTCACCATGGGGTTCACCAATCCTCTTCATCAAGAAGAAGGATGGGTCAATGCACCTTTGCATCGATTATCGCGAGCTTAACAAAATCACAATAAAGAACAAGTATCCCCTCCCACGAATTGATGACTTGTTCAATCAACTCTATGGAGAAAAATACTTCTCCATGGTAGATTTGTAGTCAGGATATTATCAAGTAAGGGTGAATAATGAAGATATCTCCAATACTGCTTTTCATACAAGATATGGACACTATGAATTCATAGTAATGCCTTTCAGACTCACTAATGCTCCATTAATCTTCATAGACTTGATGAATAGTCCCTTTAGAGATTACCTCAACAAATTTGTGGTATTCTTTATAGATGATATTCTAATATACTAAAAAACTAAGGAGGATCATGGGGAGAATCTAAGAACTGTACTAGAGACCTTGAGAAAGAAGAAGATCTATGAAAATTACAATAATTGTGAGTTCTGGTTGAAGGATGTATCATTCTTAGGCCGTATCATCACAAGCAATGAGATATCTATGGATCCCTCCAAGACAACTGTAATAGTGGGATGACTGAGGCTAGAATCGATAACAGATTTCCGTAGCTTTTTGGGGTTAGTTGAATATTATCAACGATTTGTGAGAAATTTCCCACGATTGTCCAACCCTATTACCAAGCTAACTCGGAAGGGAGTGGAGTTTTCTTGGAGTGATGAATGTGAAGAAAGCTTAAAGGAGTTGAAAATAAGGCTTATCACTATGTCCGTACTCACTTTACCCACAAGTGGAGAACTTTTTGTGGTATTCAATGATTCTTAGAAGAAGGGCCTCAGTTGTGTGTTGATGAAAAATGACAATGTCATTGCCTATTCCTCAAGACAATTGAAAGTTCATTAGCAAAATTATTCAACACGTGATTTGGAGTTGGTTGCGGTGATCTTTGCTTTAAAATTTTGGCGGCATTATCTCTTTGGGGAGAAGTATGAAATATATATGAACCAGAAAAGCCTTAAGTATATATTCACACAAAAAGAGTCGAGCATGCACCAATGAAGATGGTTAAAACTGATCAAAAACTATGACTGCTCAATCCATTACCACCCTAGGAATGCTAAAAAGGTGGAAGATGCTCTAAGTAGAAAGGAACCAATGATTCTATCATTGATGATAATTGAAAAGGATTCAATCTTCTTAGATTTGATGAAGATGGTCATGGGAATCATAAAGAAGATAACATCATCAATCCTTTCACAAATGATTGCTCAAACATATCTTTTGAAAAAGTTAAAGGATGATCAAATGGATGAAGTGAGAATTCAGAATAAAGTAGAAGCTATCAGAAAAGGGAAATCCCCATAGTTCAATGTTAATGAAGAAGGAATTGTGAGATTTGGGAAAATACTATGTGTTCCATCAAGTCCTGAGTTGAAGAAAGAACTTTTGGATGATTCACATAGTTCGAATTTATCTATTCACCCAGGAAACACAAAGATGTATCGAGATCTCTGAGAGAATTATTGGTGGGATAATATGAAGAAGGAGATCATAGAATATACATCAAAGTGCCTGGTGTGTCAGCAAGTGAAGGCAGAGAGGCAAAAGTATAAGGGGATGATGAAACCATTTCCCATACCAGTATGAAAATGGGAGAACATCACCATGGACTTTGTCACCGGACATCCAAAGACATCCAAAGGAAACAATACAATCTGGGTTGTTGTGTATCATCTTAAAAAGTCTGCACACTTCATTACAATTCGGGAGGATTTTTCATTGGATCAAATGGCACAGATATATATCAGGTAAGTGGTAAGGGTACATAGAGTACCACTGTCTATTGTATCTGATATAGATCCAAGATTCACCTCTATGTTTTGGAAGAGTCTTCAACATGCTCTAGATACTTAACTGAACTTCAGTACCTCCTATCATCCTCAAATTGATGGCCAATCTGAGCAAACTATTCAGACACTGGAGGATATGTTAAGATCATGTTCTATAGACTTCAAAGAAGGGTGGGACCAACATCTTCCACTGGTTGAATTCTCCTACAATAACAATTTCCACCCGAGCATCCAAATGGAACCTTATTAAGCCTTGTATGGGGAGAGGTGCAAAACACCAACATGTTGGGATGAAGTTGGTGAGCTTAAGCTGCTAGGAACAAAAATGGTCGAAGAAATGGTGGAGAAGGTGAAAACTATTCAGCAACATATCAAGGAATCCTAGAGTCAATAGAAGAGTTATGAAGATAACTATTTATGAGACCTTGAGTTTAAATTTGGAGACATGGTATTTTTACATATATCTCCATGGAATAAGGTCATGAGGTTTGGAAAGAAATGGAAGTTAAGTCCTAGGTACATCGGCCCCTAGGAGATTCTTGATCGTGTTGGGGATGTGGCCTATCGACTAGCACTTCCACCTACCATGGCCAAAGTATATGATGTCTTTCATGTATCCCTATTAAGGAAGTATATACCAGACCCTTCATATGAACTATCTTTAGAGGTAGTATATTTAGAGGATGGTCTTTATTATGAGGAGCAACCAGTGAAGATCTTAGATCGTAGAGAAAAAACTCTATGAAATAAGACAATGCCCCTCATCAAGGTGTTGTGGTGAAACCAAAACTTTGAAGAAGTGATGTGGGGATTGGAGTAAGTGATGAATCAAAGTTACCCACATCTATTTTAGTGCAAAGGAAATTTCGCGGGAAAAATTTCTTAAGGGGGGAAGATTGTAATGACCCAAACTTTCATTAATGAAAATTCCTCTTGATCTAATTAAATGTCTTATTATGGTTATATAAAATGTGAACTTTATTGGTTTTATGTTTCTTGATTTTAAAATTCCCTTATCAATTTTGATCTTTGCTAATATAGCTGTTGAACAATGATCAAATGATTAGTATAAATATAGGGATTTAACAAATCTAATTTACTCAGACAAATGAAGTGATGACCTCATCCAGTAGACTTTCCCTATACGAAGCCCATTTTTTGGAGCTAAAAAAGGAGTTGGATTCAATGGGATTCTCTCTTGACCAATCCTAATCCGATCTTGAACACATTAAGCTTGAGCGGAACCAACTATGGGAGAACTGGAAGTTAATAGAGATTACCACCAGAGCGCTATTATCTGAGCCACCCTAAGCGTCTGTCACCAACGCACACCTTACCCTTCGGTATTATGAGGGAATTATAAGGGGTTATGTAACAAGACACTAGCACTATGACTATGTATATTATTTTTTTATAAATATCGTGCATTCATTTTATTATTGTTACTTTGTAAATAGTTTTTAAAGCACACATAATATTTTTAGTTAATATTCAACTAAGAAATCTATTTTGACAAATTAATGGATTTTTAATTAAATATTATTTTAATAAAATATTATTATTATTATTAAATTAAATTTTATTAAATATAAATGGTCGTATAATTTTATGAATGCAATTGTAATTTTTATTAAGCTTTGAAAGCTGTTTTTGTCAAAACCCATGAATTTTCAATAAATGTCAGTTTTTATTTTAAAAGTGAAAATTCACATATTTAGAAAATTATTTAGAAAAAATGAAAATTATTTTTGGAATCAGGATGTCGAAATTATCCAACGGTGAATTTTTCATAATTTTCTAACACGGTTGAATTTTTGGGTAAAAATTAAATACTGTTTAAATATATAGTATTTTAGGATATCATAATGACCCAATAGTGATGTAATAAAATACGATAAACATCATTTTAGGCCTATATATGTTTTAACATTAAAATAATGTGATTTTGGGTTTATTTATTTATTTATTTTATAAATCTTTAGTGCACCCTCCAAGACTATAAAACATTTTGTCCTTTTAAATTGTTTTCCTTGAGAGTGTGACTCACCTCCATATAAGAAACCCTATTATTTTAAGAATTAAGGACATTTGACTCATAAAATATTGTTTTAAAATCCCCTTTTTCAAAAACCATGGGCTGGTTTGTGGTTTTTATTAGTTTAATGTGTGGTGTCCCAAACCTAAATAATAAAGAATTCTCTATCCTTTCCTATATAAACCCACCCAAGCTCACACTTCCTCTTTACTCAAAGACTTTGGAGTTAGTCAAACCTCTAACATACTCTCTCTATATTCCTCCCAAGGAACCCCAAGATCCAAATAATCCTCTCTCAAGCCTCTACCAAGCCTTTGGAAGCACACTTCCAAGTAAGGGATTTCTTCCTTTCTCATTTTGTCCAATTTTCTATAAGTTGTTATGCCCTTTTTTTCAATTAAAAATGTTGGGGAATGATTTTGAACCTCCCACATACTTACCTATTTATATTTTTATGATGGGAGACCCCTTTATCTCTCAATAATGCCTCTCATGTACACCCATTACCATGCCAAAATTCTGTGTGGGATTTCTATCTCCTCTTTTACATCCAAGTAATTATTTTATATTTTGCATATAAATACTATTAAGTTTGTTGGTAAATGTATCTATATGACCGCCTTGATTTCCATTTCATGTAAATATTATGATACACCCCTTTATATCTCATCAACAATTTTTATGAGTTCTTACCTCACGCCATTATGCTGCTGAAATTGCACTACAATTTTTCAAGCCAATGTCATTGTGTAGTGAATACCATACCCATTTCTCTATCAAGGGTATTCAACTTTATGCACATTTACTTATTGATTATAAAGATTCATGTTTTTATTCCACATCCCTTTATCATGGAATAAATTATGATGATTTATTCCATGTTATATGATCCATGTGGCACACTTATGCATGAAATAAAATGTTTACGAATGGTGCGCCCTGATAGTGCTCCAATGCATTGGGTAAAGTATAATATCATGATACGTCATGTGAAATGAGAGTTGAATCATGATAATTCAAGTGAAACTATGGTTTACTCGTGCTTTATGTGTAATGAGGTTTTACTCATGATCCATGTGCAATGTGTGTTGGCTCATACTAATTCCATGTTAAGCGTTGTTGCCACATTTCCATGTTATGATTATTATTCTTTATCATGCCTTTTATGTTCATGTTTCTCTTATGCTCCATTGATATTCCCATTGCCTAAAATGTATTTTAATATTCATGTTATTCCTTGTTTACTCCCTTACTAGGATTTATAGCTCACTCTTTTCTTATGCATATCCTCAGGTTATCCCATGCAATGCTAAGTACTAGGGATTGTAGTGGTCATATAAAGGAAGTTTTCAATTTGATGTTGTGTTCTATGTTTTAAGTTGTTATGTAATGTTCCTAATACCTAAAGACACTAAACCTCTCGATCTTCTATGTTGTATAAAATGAAATTTTTATTTAATAAATCAAGTTTAAGTATGAAATAAAGAGCAGGGTTGTTATAATTATCCCTTGATTCAATGTTTTTTAATTAATGATTACACAATGTTTATGATTATTAATAGTAATAAAAAATTATCATTTTTCTAAATTTTATGTTATTTATAAATCATTATATAATATTTATATAGATAATTTTTAAATAAATATTTTAATTTTTTATATAAATATTTTTAATAGTTTCTTAAATTTAATGGTTTAAAAATTAATTTATGATGATGGTTTTTCATAACATTAAAATATAATTAATTTAAAATAAATAAATATATTAATTATATAAATGGATTTAATTAATATATGAAATCACTTATTTTAAAACTTTATTTTTAAAAATAAAATAATTTATTTTAATTTATTTTTCATAGTTTAATATTTTTCTAATTACGCTGACATGAAAACATAAGAATGAATTAAAATTAAAATTATTATTTTTTATTTGTTAGTAAAAAAGGTAATAAAAATTTATATTTTTTTATAAAGGTTATTTGTAAGGACCCGACCTCGGTTTCCCGAAGCTGATAAGGGTAAGAAATACAACAGTATCATAAATAATAAGGCAATGCGAGTAACTAAAAGTACACATGCCATTGAAAATAAACTTGAACATAATATGGCATTAATAAGAATTGAATGAATAATGTCATAATAAAACATAATAATGAGTATCTTACTAGTCGAATAACCAGAAGAACTATCAATTACTAGTTTTATAATGAGGGAATTCATAATACGGGACATTATAACTATACCATCAATTCCTCGTGCCATGACTACAAGTAACCATTTTTTCAAGGCCTCATGCCATGACCTATTTTGTATAATGATACCTACCAATACACTAAGGGGCTATAGAGGGCCCCAAATGACACTTAATAAGTCCAATTCATTCATAATATGAATAAGGATAAACATAAACAACATATACATTTATATTGAAACTAATATATGAAATGTAAATAACATTCTCCGATCATTAATCATAACCACTAACCATTCAGAGTAAATTGGTGAAAGGTATTAAGATAGAACATCCAAGTCAAACTAATCCTAAACCATTCAATTAAATATGATAGATGATCTCATAAAATATTAATCCCAATAATACATAAGAATCAATAATAGTGTTGAAATATATGAAGATACTCTTATAAAATTATTGAGTAATTCTTGAGATAAATACTCTTTTACTTTAAAAAGAAGAGTTCTTTTGGAAGAATCATTGTATAAAACCAGAAGAAAAGTAAGATAGTATTTTCATAATAAAATGAGTGATTTTATAAAGATAATGGTTTTCAAGAACAAATTATAGAGTTCCCTTGAAAATATGTAAGAATTTGAGAAATTCCCTTGAATCGGGTTTGAATTTCGAGAAGAATTTTTGAAAGATCCTTTTAAAATATATAACTCCCCATATATGAAAGTATGGTTCTGGTTGGTACACATATATAGAACATTTTTACATAATATATTAGGAATACATATGAATAGATAATAATTTAATTGAGGTAAGTATAGGATAAGAGTAACTTGTGTAAAAATGGAGGTTCGGGTAGAAAACCCTTACCTTAAGTCTGAAGGTGTTCCTCACTTGATCTTAATGGCTTGAATAATCAAATTTAGGTTTGTAAATTAATAATTTCAGAACATAACCCAACATGTAATTGATTTATTATACCTTTATTAGGTCCATTCATGTCTTTTTTATGAGTTAAGAGGTCCACTTTCATTGTTTGGGAGTGTTTTCTTCCTTGGTTTTTATGATCGGTTAACTTATATTCATGTAAAAATAAACATGTAGAATGAGAATGGTTATACAAAATAGAATTTTTAAGTTATTAGTGAAAAACCATAAGATTAAATGGTCATAAAATTAGTTTTATTATTGAGAGTGAAAATGAATCATTATATAAAACTTTAATGACAATTGTTTGGGTTAATTGGTGGTTCTTGATCACAACAAACTCATTTTGATTTATAAATTGTTATCATGTGTACAAGGATTAAAAAACCTTAAATAAGTTATAATACATATATTATAGTCTGGTTCAACCATTAAAATGGTTTCATGATCAGAATTGAAGATGATAATAGAAATTGAAAACCCGTCGTCCTTGAATGTGATAAATTAACACATCTCAGATGGTGTTTTCATTTCTAGTATAAAAGAAGGGGAAACGAGAGATGATGGGGAATTATTATTTTATCATAAAAAAATTCTAGTACATGTAAGGTATTAGATTAATCACAACATTTTTATGAAATGAGGCGAGGAAAGAAAAATAAAAGAAAGGAACTTGAAATAAAAGAAATGAAAAGAGGAATTTACCTCTTGAAGTAATCTTCCTTTTGAGCCTCTTTAGGGGAGAGGTTTTGGTATTTTTATGAGACCAAGGGATAATGGATATGGGAATGTTTCCTGGGAGGATATTTGATCATAATTTAAACAAGTCACAAGTCTTGATAGGAGTGAAGAGAAGAGGGAGTGAGGGGGGGTATAGTAGAAGAGAGGGGTGATTTGTGAATATATTATTCATTATTTTATTATTTCCCTCAAGACAACCAAGAGTGTTGATTAATTTGACCCATAATAGTAATAAGTGCATGTAAGTTCGAAAAAATTGTGCTTAAATCATCTATGATTCTAGGAATAGTTTATCTAACTGATAATGTATATATACGAAAAATTACCGTATTAACTATTCATAAAAAATTCGAGTATTTTAGAAAAATCCCAAAAAATCACCCTAACCATTTTCTGATGTGTACAATTCAAAAACAAACTCCATTTTTTAAAATAATTTTCTAAATATGATTAATTAAATTATTAAATAAAATCATAATTTATTCAAAAAATAACAATTTTAAAACTATAATTCGTTTTATATCACTTTGAAAAATTAATCAAGATCTCATTATCTTATAACCTTAAGATAATAAAATAATAATATGATTTACTATTCATAAGGGTCATATTACAATTCATATTACTATTCATAAGGGTATGTTATTATTCACCAAAAATTAAGTTTGTCATATCAGACTCTAAATATCTTATGAACGCAACCGTGTATGTCAGTTTTTCGAAATTCAAATCACAGAGGTGGAAAAATTATGCCTACTAGATAAGTTATATCAAAGTGGGTTTTTTAGAGACTCAATGTTTTATAAATTTATTTATAAATCCTTAGGGTGTTACATTATCTCCTCCTTATAGAAATTTTGTTCTTGAAATTACTAGAATGTTATCTCACAAAAAGATTTGACCGTTCTTCATCATCAACTCATTAGGCTCCCATGTTGCCTCTTCAATTTTATTATTTTTCCAAAGTATCTTTACTAGTTGAGTCATCCAATTCCTTAACAACTATTCTTTAGTTTCCATAGTCCGGATTGGCTCTTCACAGTAAGATAGGTCAGGTTCCAATTCTATACCTTCAAAAGCGAGGACATGCATTGGGTCTGGCATGTACTTCCTCAACAATGAGACATGGAACACATTGTGTACTTTAGATAGTCTAGGTAACATATCCAAATGATATTAAAAAGCTCCAATTCTCTCTATAATTTCAAAAGGGCCTCTGTACCTAGGTCTCAATGTCTCTTTCTTCCCAAATCATATAACAATCTTCTATGGAGATACTTTTAAGAAAACATGATATCCCACTTGAAATTCCAAATCCTTCCTTCGATTATCTGCATATATTTTTTGTATTCTTTGAGATGCTTTTATATGACCTTGAATAGTATTTACCTTCGCTATTGTTTCCTCCACAAGATTTGGTCCCACTAGCTTCCTTTCACCAATTTCATCCCAACATATTGGTGTACGACATCTCATTTGGTACAATGCTTCATATGGTCCCATTTGAATATTGGAATGGAAACTATTATTTTAGGCAAACTCCACCAAGGGTAAATAATGATCCACATAACTTGAAAGTAGAGTGAGCATGATCTCAACATGTCTTCTAATGTTTGGACCATCCTTTCTAATTGTCCATCAGTTTGAGGATGATAAGCAGTACTCAAACGAAGCTCAGTATCCAAAGATTTCTGAAGATTTTTCTAGAATTATGATGTAAATCTAGGATCGTGATCAAACACTATTGAAATAGGTTCTCCATGATGTCTTATAAATTCATTGATATAGAGTCATGCAATCCGCTCTAGTGGAAAATCCTCTCTTATAGTGAGGAAATGTACAGATTTTATAAGTCGATCAACAATTACCTATATTGTATCATTCATTCTGGAGTTTTTGGTAATCTAGTGACAAAATCCATGGTGATGTCATCCCATTTCCACTTAGGGATATGTAGAGGTTTCATGACTCCTCATGTTATCATTTGGCCTTCACTTATTGATAGACTAAACATCTTGATACATAATCAACAATTTCCCGCTTCATATTATCCCACCAGAATTGTTCTTTCAAATCTCTATACATTTTAGTGCTACCATGGTGTATAGAAAAATTCAAGCTATGGGAATCATCCAATAACTCCCTTTTCATCTCGGGTATAGAGGGAATACATAGTCTCTTCTCAAATTTCAGAATTCCATCTTCACATATGAAGTTGTCCAACTTCCCATCTCTCACAATATTAATTTTCTTTTAAAGGTTATTATTATTAGGATGAGATATTTTAATCCTTTCTAATAAATATGGTTGGGAAACCAATTGAAAAAGGAATTATATTTCAACTTCTTTGATAATTCCCATGTCCATCCTTATTAGATCCATGAATTCAGGATCCCTTTCAATCATTATTTTGTTTAAAACTCCATGATCCTTCCCACTCAATGCATCAACTACCTTATTGTACTTTCTTGGGTGGTAGTGTATGGAAAAATCATAATCATTGAGTAGTTTGAGCCATCAACTTTTCCTCATGTTGAGTTCTTTCTGTGAGAAGATATAATTCCCACTCTTATGATCTATATATATCTCACATATTTCACCATAGAGATAGTGTATCTATAGTTTTAGAGAAAATATCACAACATCTAAATCAATATCATGAGTATGATAGTTTTGTTCAGGAATTTTTAACTTCCTTGATGCATAGGCAACAACTCTATCATTCTGCATAAGGACACAACCAAGTCCTTTCTTTGATGAATCACTATAGATCACAAAACCATCATTCCTTGATGGTAGAGTCATGATCATAGCATTCACCAATTTCATCTTTAATTTCTCAAAACATTCCCCACATTCTTTTGTCCATACAAACTAAACCCATTTACATGTAAGCTTGGTCATAGGGTTAGCTAAATGGGCGAAGTTCTGAATGAAACGCTGATAATAAACTGCTAAACCAATAAAACTACGTACCTCTGTTATGTTCGTTGGAGTAGGCCATTCTTGAAGAGCCTTTGTCTTCATAGGATCAATATATATTCCATCCTTAGAGAAAATGTGGCCAAGAAAGAAAACTGATTGAATCCAAAATTCACACTTGCTAAACTTACCATATATTTCATTCCTTCTAAGAGTCCTTAGAATAGTGCGAAAGTGATTTTCATGATCGTAGTAGCTTTTGGAGTATACCAAGATATAATTAATAAATAACACCACAATGTCGTCAAGATATTCCTTGAAAATCCTATTAATTAGATCTATGAAGACAAAGGGTGCATTAGTCATTCCAAAAGGCATTACTGTAAACTTGTAATGCCCATAACTAGTTTGAAACACTATCTTTGGAATATCTTCCTTCCTTACTTGAAACTGGTGATATCCAGATCGAAGGTCAATATTAAAAAAATATTGGGATCTGTGAAGTTGATCAAATAAATCATCAATGCGAGGTAGGGGATACTTGTTCTTTATTTTTATAGCATTGATCTCACTATAGTCAATGCACAAAATCATAGATCCATCTTTATTCTTAACAAAATGAACAAGGGGATCACCATGGGGAAACACTAGGGAGAATAAATAATTTATCACTCAATTCCTCTATTTGTTTTTTCGGTTGTACTAATTCCATTTTGGTGATTCTATAAGGATTATTTGATATAGGCCTTGAACTAGAACTAAATCAATAGAGAACTCAACTTCCCACTCTGGAGGATGTATAAGTAACTCCTCTGGAAACACATCAACCTATTATTTCACAATAGGTACATCCTCTATTTGAAAATTCCTTTCCTCACCCATATATATTACGTTCTATTCCTCCCTAATAATTGAATTCAGTAGAGCTATTGGGGTAGATATAGATGAGAATCAGATGGAGAGGTTTCTTCTATAAAGATAAGGGATTCAACACCATTCTCAAAAATTGTAACTTCCATCATCTTGCAATATATCTTCACATCATAATGTGAAATAAAATCATACCAATGTTTATATCAAATTCAATCATGGGTATGATGATAAGGTTAGAAACTAAAGCATGTATATGTGCTATAAGGGGGACTGATTGTAGGACCCTGGGACAACCTGAGAAAGGAGGGGTGAATTTGGGTGTCAACCTTTTCTTTTAAAAACAATAATCTTGTTCCCACGGTGGTAGGAACTCATTAAACCTATAAGACTAATGGGAATAGAAAGTAAACAACCACAAGAAATTAGACCACACAACACTTTTACTTGGTTCACCACTAAGAGCTACATCCAAGGAGCATATGCCGATAGGTTGAAGGTCATACCTAATTCCACTAAACTTAACTAGCTGTGGATTACAATGATTGTGTAAAATCACTCTGTCCCAGACACACTACCTTTATAAATGTTTAAGGACATCTCACTGCATCCCTTGGGTCACTCCCATTGACTCCCTTGGCTCACTGCCTTTGGTGAAGTCCCACTCATTTTATAGACATGAAGGTCTCTTTAATAGATTTGCATTGAAGTATTTGCCTATGTTTAGCATTAGACTATGCTTGCATCGAAGTCCTAAATTGATGCACTTGAAAGCACTGAACCACTAAACCAGATATTCAGAACATGCAAACAGGTTACACAGACGATTGCGCGCAACACCCACCTTTTGCGTGCAAGATCTCACTTTTGCATGTAATCTTTGCTTTTCATGTGAAAAATATTTTGCGAAAAAATCCCCTTTATTCCCAACATTCACTTTTACGTGTAGACTCAGCTTTTACGTGCAACTTTGAATTTTTCGTGCAACAAAAACTTTTACGCGAAACCTCACGTTTTATGTGCATCCTCAAGTTTTCCGCACAACCACTACTTTTTCGTGAAACTTCTACTTTTACGCACAACTCACTTTGTGCACAATTTTTACACACATCAAAACTCTGATCTTATCTAAGTATTCTGCCACACTGAATGAGGGGGGTCACCTCTTATTTATAGGTGTAATGAACCCCCACACGCAAACACCACCGTGGTGTGCAAAACTCTCATTCTGAATGCAATCCTTTTTCGCATAGGAACCATTTTCATGCACATCTCTAGATTTTTCGTGCACCTCATACCTTTTCCATTTTTCATTGTTTTGATCCCGAAACACCTTTTGCATGAGAAAACCAACCTGCTTTCACTATTGCACACAAAACCAATTTAACGCGCACTCCATATTTTTGCGCACTACTCCAATATTTTAAGCAGCTCATGCCTTTTACATTTTTCAGCGATCTAATCCCGAAACATTCCTTGCACACATGTTTCCAACACACCTACCCTTTTGCGTGCATATTAATTTTCCAAACACCCCCTTTCTCATTTCCCAATTTTCAAGCCCAAAAATATGGAAACCACTGGGAAATGATGCCACCTTCGATACTGTTGTCTGCTTGAACTGTATGATCACATTACTGGAAAAAATTCTAAAATTCCAATGAGGATTGATAACAAACATAAACCACACTCCAATTCATGCATATAATGGCCATGGTTCCAACACTGATCGACATATCTTTGTTGCAATAATACATCACCTAGGAGTTTTGACTGAAAATTCCTTTATTAAATAAAATTAGACATGTCTAGTTTTCTTGAAAAAGTAGGAAGATATAAAATAATGCCATGATCTAGAATCAAATAAATCATTTTCTAAGATCGAGGAAACTATTAATGTACCCGCCACCACATTGTTAAGAACTTAAACCTCAGTAGTTGTGACCATATAAGCTTGGCCTTATTTAGGGAACGTTTCCTTGATGATTAGGACATCCATGTGTATAATGTCACATATATTTACAAATATAGAATTGAACATTGGTTGTTTCGTTCTTCCCCTTGAAATCATGATATTGGTGGCCTTTTTCTCTGCACTTGTAATAGACTCCCATTCCCTTCAGGCATGTTCTAGGGTGTTTCTTCAGAAAATTACTATAGGGTGGAAGGTTAACTCTTATGTTCTTCCCCATTTCCTTATTTACTTTTACAGAGTTTTCAACAACCCTCTTCTTCTCTTTCTTTCCTTTAAAGTTATAAGACTTAGAAAACTCTTTTCCTATCTTGATATCACATGAGACTATATCATCATATGATGATAAATTATAGGAGACTAGTTCCCCTTGGAAGAATAGTTATAACCCATCAAAAAATTGATCTATATTACTCCTTGGATTACATATGTAGTATGCAAAATGACTTGCTAACCTTGGGAAGTTAGCTTCATACTTTGCAACATTCTCATCCTCTTTTTGCTTTAGATTTAGAAACTGCCTTTCTATATCTACTCATTGTTCGTGAGGGAAGTATTATAGGAAAATTTCCTTAAAACCCCTCCATTAAATATCTTCTATTTATTACTCCTCATTTGTGTTTTGGATTAATGATCATCACTGATCCGCATCTTCTGATAGACGATAAATTACCATGAAAACCTTCTCTCTTACATTATATAACAAAGTGGGGAATATCTTCTCTAGGGAACTTATCCACTGCTCAACTACAAATGGGTTTGTAGTCCCATTGAATGATGGATGTTGTTGTCTCATAAAGAAATATAACATAGCTCCTCCACATTGTGGATATGGATACTCTATACGGGTAAAGTTATTGTTCATAACCGGAGTCAGTTGTCCCAATATAGTTATAAGTTTCTCAGCATCAGTCATAGCTCCAAAGCCAACATCATTATCTTGCATAGGAGGGAAATACCTACATGGGATACATGTGTTCATGCAGTTTCCATTCCTTTCACTAGGTTCCATTTCTAAATAATGGCATACACTAGATTAGGTTATGAATCATAATGTATAATATCAACTTATCAAAATAATTAGCATAAATTGAAATCCTATGCATGGATAATCCCATAATCATAAACATGGTTTCTTTGAGGAAAAATTTACATTTAAATCCTTCATAGTGGATTGTAAATAAAATTTGAATTATCCTAAGTCCAATTCATTCCTCATATTAATAGGTATAAACATAAATAATATATACATTTATATTGAAACTAATATATTAAATGTAAATAACTTTCCCCGAAAATTAAGCACAAACACTAACCATTCGGAGTAAATTGGTGAATGGTTTTAAGATAACACATCCAAGTCAAACTAATCATAAATGATTCAATTAAATATGGTAGATGATATCTTAAAATATTAATCCTAATAACACATAATAATCAATAAGAGTGTTGAAATAGATGAATATACTTATATAAAATCATCGAGTAATTCTTGAGATAAATACTCTTTTACTTTGAATAGAAGAGTTCTTTTGGAAAATTATTTTTATATAACCACAAGATAAGTAAGATATTATTTTAATAATAAAATAATCAATTTGATAAATATAATGGTTTTAAAAAACAGTATATAGAGTTCCCTTAAAAAAAGGTAAGAATTTGAGA
This sequence comes from Viscum album, assembly GCA_963277665.1. Taxonomy (NCBI): domain Eukaryota; kingdom Viridiplantae; phylum Streptophyta; class Magnoliopsida; order Santalales; family Viscaceae; genus Viscum; species Viscum album. Next base: position 97,008,481 of record OY728163.1, read on the forward strand.
AACTCCCTTGAATCGGGATTGTATTTCAGGAATAATTTTTGAAAGATCCTTTTAAAACATATAACTACCCATAAATGAAAGTAGGATTCTGTCTGGTACACATATATAGAACATTATCACTGAATATATTAAGAATAAATATGAATAAATAATAATTTAATTGAGGTACATAGAGAATAAAAGTAACCCAAATGAAAATGGAGGTTCAGGTAGAAAAACCTTACCTTAAGTCTGAAGGTGTTCCTTACTTGATCTTAATGACCTAAATGATCAAATTTAGGTTTGTAAATTAATAAGTACAGAAAATAAAATACATGTAATTGATTTAGTACAAACTTATTAGATTCATTCATGGCCTTTTGATGGGTTAAGAGATTCAATTTCATTGTTTGAGAGCGTCTTCTTCCTTGGTTTTCACGATCGGTTTACTTATATTAATGTACAAATAAACATGTAAAATGAGAATAGTTGTCCAAAATAAAATTTGTATGTTATTAGTGAAAAACCAAAATATTACATGGTCATAAAATTCATTTGGTTATTGGGAGTGAAGATGAATCATTATATAAAACGTTAATGACAATTTTTTGGGTTAATTGGCGGTTCTTGATCACAATAAACTCATTTTGATTTATAAATTTTTATCATGTATAAAAAGGGATTACAAAACCTTAAATAAGTTATAATACATATATTATAGTCTATTTTAACCATAAAAATGGTTTCATGTCCATAATTGAAGATGGTAATTGAAATTGAAAACCTTCCATCCTTAAATATGATAAATTAACACATCTCAGATAATGTTTTCATTTCTAGTATAAAAGAAGGGGAAAGGAGAGATGATGAAGAATTATTACTATATCATAAAAAATTCCATTACATGTAAAGTATTGGATTCATCACAACATTTGGATGAAAGAAGGTGAGGAAATAAAAATAAAAGAAAGGAACTTGAAATAAAAGAAATGAAAAGAAGAATTTACCTCTTGAAGTAATATTACATGAGAGACTCTTTAGGGGAGATGTTTTCATATTTTTATGAGAAAAAGGGCTGATAGATGTAGGGTATGATATTGGGAGGATATTTGAGAAAAATTTAGACAAGGAACAAATCTTTAGAGGAGTGAAGAGAAGAGGGAGTGGGGGGGGGGGTTATAGTGGAGGAGAGGGGTGATTTGTGAATATCTTATTCACTATTTTAATATTTCGCTCAAGACTACCAATAGTGTTGATTCAGGTGACCCATAATAGTAATAAGTTCATGTGAGTTCTAACCAAGTGTGCTTATATCAACCATGATTCTAGGAATAGTGAATTTAACTGATAATGTATATATATGGTAAATTACATTATTTAACTATTCATCAAAACATTTGAGTATTTTAGAAAAAACCCAAAACTGTGTTGGAACCATATTCGTTCTATGCTGGAAATGGTGTATGGTTTGTTTTTGTTGTCAATCCTCATTATAAGTTTAGAATTTTTTCCAGGAAAGGGATCATACAGTTCAAGCGGACAACAATATTAAAGGTGGCATCGTTTCCTAGTGTTTACCAAATTTTTGGGCCTGAAAATCAGAAAATGGAGAAATGTGTGTTTGAAAAAGCAAGTTGTGAGAAAGTTTAAAGGGTGTTTAGGATGTTGGGTGAAAGACCTAATTTGATATCAGAATGTAAAAATATAGCAAAAGAAAAAGTGTGCGCAAGTCTTAAATGTGCACAAAAGATGAGATTGCACAGAAGAATTTTACGTGCCCAATGTAACGTCAAAAGAGGTTTTGCGTGCTCAGGAATAATCTTGCACATACCAAAAAAATGTGTCGGAAAATTGAAAGAAGGGTCATCGTGTCCTATAAATAGTTGGCTACCCCCATGGAAGAAGAATAATTTTCCAACGAAAATCTGGTTGCTCTACTACGTGAAAGATTTGCGCGTGAAAGAATTCCAGAGAGTTAATCTTGTTCACAAGGTGTTATTTTAGTCTGAAAAGACCAAGTGAACCCTTCTGTGTAGTTGCGCAAAAGATAAGAGTTGTACAGAAAGTAGGGGTTGCACAAAATTCATCTTTTACGACAATTTCCAAATCTTGCGTGCAAGTTGAGGTATTGCGCACAAGTGTGGTGTTATGCTCCGACAAGCTTTTAAATATCCAGTTTATGTGATAAGTGCTTTTAAGTGCATAAATTCAGGACTTTTATGTAAGAAGTGTCTCATGATGAACAGAGACAAAGACTTTAATGCAAATCTATTGAAGCAACATTTAAGTCGATAAACTAAGTTTGACTTATCTAAAGGCAGTGAGCTAGGGGGAGTCAAGCGAAGTGATCTGAGGGATGCAGTGAGCTATCACCGAACCTTTGTAAAGGAAGTGTGCTTGGCATAGATTGACTGTGACCAAATCTTGTAATCCTGACTGAAAATTCATTTTTTTGAATTTTAAAAACACTTTTTGGTTAAGTGAGAACCGAACAAGCGAAACAAACAAAGACAGTGTGTCCAAGGGGATCCACCATTGTAGACACAAGTCAGACCAACCCAAACAAAACAAGAAAATGCAACGTGTCCATGGGAATCCAACATTGCATACACGAGCTAGATCAACCCAAAGAAACCCAAACAACACAAAGCACATAGCAAGCTAGAAGCAAATCTAAACAGGAACCTTCAAAGGAGGATGATCGATATAACGACCCACACTTTACATACATGGTTATTACTTCAAAATTGAAGCATACTTATTACAACATATAACAAAACCATGAAAGGACCGTATAGGTATAGTGTCTTTAGAAACTGGGAAACATAAACAACTGGTTCATAAATCATCTACGCTGTCTCCCATTTATTTCATCATATCTAGAGTCCATTTTTGGCATATCCTACTTAATATCCTTCTTCCTGACCTGGGGAAAAGAAAACATACAAAAGGGTGAGCTCAAATGCTTAGTAAGGGTAAACAAAAGAAATATCAAACATATCATATTTATAAGAACATAACATTTTGAAAATCTTACCTTGTAAAAGAGATCATAACATGGGATAAATCATAGAAGTGAAATGTAATCCCAATAATCATAACTTAAAACATGAAGCTTTGTGGCATACACACATAATCATAGAAAATAATTTCTTAGTAGTCAAGACTCATTGCCAAGACTATCTTAGTGGACAAAGTCCATTTCTGAACTGAGTTCACTCCTCATTTCAGTCCTGTTTCACTGAACCGGTTTAACCTGCCATTCCAGCCATGTCTATCTCATGAGATATAAAATCTTTACCCAATGCATTGGAGGGAGATATAGGTCCCACCCATCTCATAATGATACCATTCTTATGTGTGCCACAAAATCATAAACCGTACATCATAGCATAACCCATTTAATAAAAATGGGAATCTTAAACATCGTGACATCATAAAAATATTTCCATCACAACATAATCAAATCAATGTAATAATAGGGATAGAAACAGAACCCTATATTATCTTAGATGGAAAATAATTTTGATAAAACTCTTGAAATCCATTCTTGAGGAAAATATCCTTTCTACTTCAAAAACATTTTTCCTTTCTTAACATGTCATACAATCTTAAACTAAAAGAAGTTGATTAAAAATAAACTCGAAAACTTGTAAAGGAAGCTTCTTGGAAATAATTTTTTAAAATTTCATTCATGCTGTATAAGTTAAAAAAAAACATTCATCTCATACTTTTGTTGGATAAGTCAAAAAGTACCTCGTACGAAAAACGACAAAATATTCCTTTCATATATTTTACTAAAAACTCACCGAAGGGTAAAATTGGATTTAAAAAATTGTATGAGGATGTGAATAATATTACATATTTAGGAAACATGGATGTGGACGATAAATATTCCCCAGTAAATTTTGAAGTATAAACAATCTCGGATAAAAATTGAGATTGTCCCTTACCTTAGGTCTGATTTGCTTCGTAAGTGTCCGAACCTCCTGTATAATGATTTAAATAATGTTATTGACTTATTCCAAAATCATACTTATTGTTATGATATCATATATGGTCATATTCTTAGCTTCTTATTAGTAATATTTCATTACTACTTGTTATTCGGGTGTTTATTACTTTTTGTTCTTATGCGTGTTTTGTCGAATAAATTCTTATTCTTATCTTTAGGTTATAGATACCTCATTTCCAGAATGGTATTAGTGTACTATATATCATATTTATTTATTAAATACATTTATATAATCATTATGTAATGAAGATCATGTAGAACGAATCACATCACATCATGGAGACGGTATTCCGTACGTACGCATGAGCGATGATATCGTTTCCATGATCGTGGAATTGTATTAGAGTGTATGTATACTATATCATATATAGTTATTTATTTGCACCATTATACCCATCCAAGTAAGGTGGTGATGGAAAATAGATTACACCACGGCGTGGAGACGGTATTCCGTACGTACGCACGCACGGTGATTTCGTTTTCCGTAGGATGGATAGATGGTGAAATAGGGTTGTTTCATACTTATAATAACATATCAGTATATTACTGATACTGATGTTATTAATTAATAATTAAACAACTAAAGAAGAAGAAGTGGAAGAAGAAATAAAGTTGAAAGAATCGGTAACGGACATTACCTCTTCTTTGAAGCGCCTCTTTGAGACCTCCTCTTAGGGCACTACAATTGGTATTTGAAGAAGACCAGGACCTCTAGGATGTTTATAGGGAAGTGGGGAAGTGAAATGGGCAGGGATTGTCCGAGCTTGAAGGCTCAAATTGGTGTGAGGAGGAGATGGAGGAGGTTCCCTTTTATAAGGGAGGAGAGGGACACCTTTGGAAATATAAGAAATATTAGTTTATATTAAATCCCAACCCCACTTAAAAACTTCCAAAATGACTCATATCCAAAGATTAGATGAGATAGGGTTGTAATCTCATCAACCAATAAAATTTAGACATGTTAGGAATTTATTTTAAACATTATCAACTTGATTTATCCTTATTTATCAATTTAATTTTATTTGTGGTAAAAATATTCTAAATTTTAAATTATTATAAATAATTACATATGTGTTGTGAATTTTCCATAATTTGACACTTTATAAAATTTTAGACCATATAAATTTTAATTTATAATTTTTAAATATTTTTGTGATTTTTAAACAATTTTATAACATGTTATTTTTATAAACTACAATAGTGTCAATTTTGACACTATTCATTTATTTGAATTTAAATAAAATATATACAGAAGATATGTTCGAACTAAAAGCTTTAATAGATTTATAAAATGTCATATGTATCTATAAAATTAGTGGAGCTCATTAAATAGTTCATATAATATTTATTTTAATATTTTTAAAACTATTTATTTGATATTTTAATTAATAAAATAATTTCAACATCACTATTGTGGCATAATTAATGATAGTTATTTAATCCCTAAAAATTATAAATAAATTCCTATGATGTATATAATTGTATTATATTTCTTTATACTATTCAAGTTTGAAGTTTCATTAAGTTTATCACTAAATTAAAATTATTATACTTATAATATTTAAGAAAGGGACATGTTGTCACATTCTTTGGTTTTAATAATAAATAAATTATTTTCATGGAAAAAAGTCCATTAAATGAATCTAATCCGACCCTTAGGTGATATGGGTCGCCTTTTAGTCATCTAATAGAATTTTGGCAGGTGTTAGGGTAACTTTATAATCTTATATTTACCCTTAATTACTCGATTTACCTTTAACCATGATAAATAAAATTTACCGTAGTTACTATTCATAATTCCCAAAAACAAAAAGTATACTATTAACATAATTTGGACCCACTGATTCCAAATATGGAATCCATTTTTCAAAATTCAAAACATATAAGTTGCAGTAATTAATTTAAAATAAATTCCGTTGTTAAGAAAACGGGTTTTAGAAGTTAAAACATTGCCAAAGATTGAAATGTTTTTACCTATGAATTCAATGTGAAATTGGTGCTAATGACATACATTATATTAAATGTTAAAAATATATTCTATTTATACTTTAAAACCATTCAATATTATAATTTAACCATATAAATTATCTCAATGAAAAAAGTTGTTTTTAATTAAAAATTAGCGTATTTTTACTATTCATCAAAATATGAAAGTTATCAGAAAAATATCAAAAATTTATCCAATGTAAATTTTTATACCCTGATTCAAAATAATAATTTTGTTTTGTCAAATTGAACTTATAAACATGTCAAAAACTATATTTAATGTGGGTGCGCCATCAAAAGGTGGCAAAACTGCATTTTTTGAAAAATACTTATTTTACCTGAAAAATTTATTTTGTTCTCTTACCATATTCTAGAAAATGTGTAAGACGAATAATAATGTTATAAAATTCAAAATGTAGTTAATACTATTCATAACGGCTAGTCCATAATAATATATTGTTGTTTAGTGAAACCCAGTATTGCGTACTACACACGCTTTCGAGGAAGGTCGCGATTGCGTGTAATGCAAGCCAAGTCCGTATTGTGTGCTGTGAAAGATTCCTTTGGTGTTGCATATAACATAAGATATAAAAAAACCATTTCTCATAAAATATCAGGGTGTTATATTCTACCCCCTTAAAATGAATTTCTCCCTCGAAATTCATTACTTCATTACAAACAGATGAGGATACCTCTCCCTCATCATATTCTCAAGTTCCCATGTAGCTTCTTCTAATTGGTGGTTATTCCATAAAACTTTCACCAAGCGAGTGGTCTTGTTCTGTAGGAATTTTTCACTACGATACAGAATCTCTATTGGTTGTTCTTCATAAAAAAGATCTTGCTCTAGCGGTATAACTTCTAAGCTAAGTACATGTGAAGGATCAGGTATGTACTTTCTCAGGAGAGATACATGGAACACATCATGAACTTGAGAGAGATTCAGTGGAAGCGCCAATCGATAAGCTACCTTCCCAACACGATCCAGAATTTCAAAAGGACCGATATATCTAGGGCTCAACTTTCCCTTCTTTACAAATCTCATGACCCTCTTCCAGGGAGATATTCGTAAGAACACTTTATCACCCACTTCAAACTCTAGGTCTTTTCTTCAATTGTCAGCATAACTTTTTTTTCGACTCTGAGCTGGTCTTATGTGTTGTTGAATAGATCTGACATTTTCTTCCATTTCATCAACAAGATCAGGTCCTAATAGCTTTATTTCCCCAACTTCATCCCAGTAAGTTGGAGTCCTGCATTTCTTTCCATAGAGAGCTTCATAATGAGCCATCTGAATACTGGAGTGAAAGATATTATTATAAGAAAATTCCACTAAAGGTAGGTGTTGATCCCAACCACCTTTGAAATCTATAGATCAAGCTCTCAACATATCTTCTAGAGTTTGAATTTTCCTCTCAGACTGACCGTCTGTCTGAGGATGATAAGCAGTGATGAAACTCAACTCTGTATCCAGAGTATGCTGAAGACTTTTCCAGAACTTTGAGGTAAACCTCGAATCCCGATCAGATATAATAGAAAGTGGTACTCCATGCAATCTTACCACTTCCTTTACATATATACTGGCAAGCTGATCTAGAGAGAAATCCTCTCTAATAGCAATGAAGTGTGCAGGCTTTGTAAGACGATCAACTATAACCCATATAGCATTATTGCCTTTGGATGTTTTAGGAAGTCCAGTGACAAAGTCCATAGTGATGTTTTCCCATTTCCATTATGGTATGGGTAATGGTTGTAACATCCCCTTAGACTTTTTTCTATCAGCTTTAACTTGCTGACAAACCAATCATCGAGAGACATATTCAGCAACATCTCTTTTCATTCCATCCCACCAGAAGTACTCTTTCAGGTCCCTATACATCTTCGTGCTTCCAGGATGAATAGAGAATGAAGAACCATGAGCCTCGTCCAGTAGCTCTTTCTTTAATTCTGGGATGGGAGGAACACAAACCCGATTATTGAACCTTATTATCCCATCACAATCAAGTTTGAATTCAGGAACATTTCTCACCTTCTTTTGTAACTCGAAATCTTCTTTCTGTGCCTCTTGAATCTTCACATGTATAGATGGTTGAACATTAATTTGAGAAAGATAAGATTTCTCCCCTTCCATTAAAATTCCAAGATCCATCCTTTGTAAATCCATAAATATTGGATCTTTTGTGATCCTCATTATGGATAAGCTAGCATGGTCTTGTCGACTTAATGCATCTACCACCTTGTTTGCTTTCCCAGGGTGGTAATGAATTGAGCAGTCGTAATCCTTAATCATCTCCAACCATCTTCTTTGGCGCATATTCAGTTCCTTTTGTGTGAAAATATACTTTAAACTTTTATGATCAGTATAAATGTCACACCTTTATCCATAAAGATAATGCCTCCAAATCTTTAATGCAAAGATTACCGCAGCTAACTCCAAATCATGAGTTGGGTAATTTTTCTCATGGATTTTCAACTATCATGAGGCATAAACTATCACCATATCAGTTTTCATAAGAACACACCCCAATCCCTTCTTGGATGCATCACTGTAGATCAAAAACCTTTCTCCACTATAAGGTAGTGTGAGCACAGGTGCACTAGATAACCTTCTTTTCAACTCCTTGAAATTCTCTTCACATTCCTCTATCCAAACAAACTTAACTCCTTTCCGAGTCAACTTGGTGAGTGGATTAGATAATCGTGAAAAATCTTTCACAAAACGTTAATAATATCCAGCCAAACCAAGAAAACTTCAGATCTCGGTTACTGTTTTTGGTCTCGACCATCTTTCGATAACCTATATTTTTGATGGATCTACAAATATCCCCTCTTTTGAGATTATGTGACCCAAAAATGAAACTTTTTGAAGCCAAAATTCACACTTGGTAAATTTGGCATAAAGCTTATCCTTTCTTAGGGTCTTTAATACAATTCTCAAGTGATCTTCATGTTCTTCCTTTCTCTTTGAATAGACAAGAATATCATCTATAAAGACTACCACAAACTGATCAAGATAGTCTCTAAAGAATCTATTCATCAGATCCATGAAGATAACAGGGGCATTAGTAAGACCAAATGGCATCACTATAAATTCATAGTGTCCATACCTTGTACGGAAAGCCATTTTTGGTATATCCTCCCTTTTGACCCTTAATTGATGATACCCTAAACGAAGATCAATCTTGTAAAAGTATTGAGATCCGCGTAGTTGGTCAAATAGGTCATCAATGCGTGGGAGAGGATATTTTTTCTTGATAGTGATCTTGTTAAGTTCTCGATAATCAATGCAGAGTCTCATTGATCCATCTTTCTTCTTAACAAACAGAATAGGTGCTCCCCAAGGTGACACACTAGGGTGTATGAATCCTTTATCAAGATTCTCTTGGAGTTGATTCTTCAATTCCTGCAACTCAATTGGGGCCATTCTATATGGTGTCTTTGAAATAGGCAAAGCACCCGGTACGAGTTATATTGAAAACTCAACTTCATGATTTGGTGGAAGACCTGCAAATTCCTCCGGAAAGACATCATCAAATTCCCATACAATGGGCATATTCTTAATTGTGAGTTTCTCTCCAACCATTTGAGATAAATAACCCTCATTTAGTGGAATCAAGACCCATAAGATGGAAGAAATTTCCACTGGAAGGTTATGTTCATCCTTGCATCGATAGATGATCATAGATTGATCTGGAATATGAAATGTGACTTCCCTTCTTTGGAAATTTATATGAGCTCCATATAGAGAAAGACAATCCATGCCAAGAATCACATCAAATTCCACTATAGGAAGGATCACAAGATTTTCAGGAAGCACTTTCCCACAAACTTCAATCGGAGAAGAATTGTAAACTTTTGATGCGACTGTTGTAACATTAGGAGTTGTCACAGCCAACTCAACATCTAATTTTTGAGGTAATACGACGATACCCTTAAAAAATTCTTCATAAATAAAAGAGTGGGTGGATCCAGAATCAAATAAAACATTTGCTACTTTAGAGTGGATGGTAAGTGTACCTCTCACCACTTCGTTGTCGTACTCCACATCGCCGATAGTAATTTCATGTGACTTTCCTTTGTCTTTGGCCTTAAGAGTTTGTTGACGTCGATCATCATCATCAACCCTTGGATTTGGGAATTTATAAGCATAATTCCCCTTCTCCTTTCACTTGAAACATTGAAGTGTATTAGGTTCATTCTGTGTATCCCTTCCTTTGTTTGCATCATTAGACATCTTCTTCCCATTATTTCGACATTCAATTGCCCGATGACCTTCTTTTCCACACTTATAACATTTTATTGTCCCCTTAAGACAATTTCCTCCATGTTTCTTTCCACACTTTGAGCATAAGGGAAAAGTCATCTTCTTTTCAGTGTGGTCTTTAGATTTTCCTTTGAATTCCATTTTCCTCTTCTTATCAAACCCATGTGACTGATGGGTTACATGAATCTCCAACTCAACCTTGAGAGCACATCGAACAATTTCCTCATAGCTATTGAAGCCCCTTATGGCTAACGCCCTTCGAAGACTTGGTTTTAAGCCACTAAAGAATCGATCGATCTTACTCTCAGGTTGGATAATAATTCCGGAAGCGTACCTTGCAAGTCTTGTAAAATTTGCTTCGTAGGTGCCAACAGATTCATCATCCTTTTGTTTCAGTTCAAGAAACTCCTTCTCCATCTATGTTCGAAGAATACGAGGGAAATACTAATTGAAAAATAAGTTCTTGAACTCGTCCCATTCCATGGACTCAATTTCATCCCTTTGCCTCGTATTCTTAATAAGATTTCACAATTGATCAGCATCACCTTCCAAACAATACACTGCTAAGATGACTTTATCATGTTCAGAAAATTGAAGAACTGAAAATATCTTTTTAGTGGTACTGATCCATTTTTCAGCCACTAATGGATCAGAAGACCCTCTGAATGAAGGTGGACGCTGCCTCATGAAGGATTCAACAGAATGTTGCTTCTTCCTTTGCTCATTTGGAAGTCCTGCATGATTCATATCTTGAGAAAGTTGTGTGAGCATGGCTACAAGATTTTGAATTCCAGCTCCCATAATGTTTGGTTGCTCAGGGGGACAATCATTGCATTGCCCGTCGCATGCCTCATTAACACGATTCCTTCGGGTTCCAGCCATTGACTAAAACCAAGAAGAATTGTGTGAGCAACACTAATTATAATAGGAAAACCCAGATAATCAAGAATAAAATTTCACACTTAAGGTCTTATCATAGGTTGTTCATGGCCATTTCTAAATCACTAAGATTGTGTTCTATGCTTAGACATATCCTTAGGTTTCTTACTAAGGCTTTCACATCCTAGTTTCCAAAGGTTGACTATACCTTTCCTCTGATACCAACTATAACGACCCACACTTTACATACATGGTTATTACTTAAAAATTGAAGCATACTTATTACAACATATAACAAAACCATGAAAGGACCGTATAGGTATAGTGTCTTTAGAAACTGGGAAACATAAACAACTGGTTCATAAATCATCTACGTTGTCTCCCATTTATTTCATCATATCTAGATTCCCTTTTTGGAATATCCTACTTAATATCCTTCTTCCTGACCTGGGGAAAAGAAAACATACAAAAGGGTGAGCTCAAATGATCAGTAAGGGTAAACAAAAGAAATATCAAACATATCATATTTATAAGAACATAACATTTTGAAAATATTACCCTGTAAAAGAGATCATAACATGGGATAAATCATAGAAGTGAAATGTAATCCCAATAATCATAACTTAAAACATGAATCTCTATGGAATACACACATAATCATAGAAAATCATTTCTTAGTAGTCAAGACTCATTGCCAAGACTATCTTAGTGGACAAAGTCCATTTCTGAACCAAGTTCACTCCTCGTTTCAGTCCTGTTTCACTGAACCGGTTTAACCTGCTGTTCCAGCCATGTCTATCTCATGAGATATAAAATCTTTACCCAATTCATTGTAGGGAGATATAGGTCCCACCCATCTCATAATGATACCATTCTTATGTGTGCCACAAAATCATAAACCGTACATCATAGCATAACCCATGTAATAAAAAATGGGAATCTTAAACATCGCGACATAATAAAAATATTTCCATCACAACATAATCAAATTAATGTAATAATAGGGATAGAAACAGAACCCTATATTATCTTAGATGGAAAATAATTTTGATAAAACTCTTGAACTCCATTATTGAGGAAAATATCCTTTCTACTTCAAATTTTTTTTTCCTTTCTTAACATGTCAAACAATATTAAACTAAAAGAAGTTGATTAAAAATAAACATGAAAACTTGTAAAGTAAGATTCTTGGAAATAATGTTTTAAAAATACATTCATGTCGTATAAGTTAAAAAAAACATTCTTCTCGTACTTTTGTCGGATAAGTCAAAAAGTACCTCGTACGAAAAACGACAAAAGATTCCTTTCATATCTTTTACTAAAAACTCGCCGAAGGGTAAAATTGGATTTCAAAAATTGTAGGAGGATGTGAATAATATTACATATTGAGGAAACATGGATGTGGATGATAAATATTCCCCAGTAAATTCTGAAGTATAAACAATCTCGGATAAAAATTGAGATTGTGAGATTTTCCCTTACCTTAGGTCTGATTTGCTTTATAAGTGTCCGAACCTCCTGTATAATGATTTAAATAATGTTATTGACTTATTCCAGAATCATACTTATTGTTATGATATCATATATGGTCATATTCTTAGCTTCTTATTAGTAATATTTCATTACTACTTGTTATTCGGGTGTTTATTACTTTTTATTCTTATGCGTGTTTTATCGAATAAATTCTTATTATTATCTTTAGGTTATAGATACCTCATTTCCAGAATGGTATTAGTGTACTATATATCATATTTATTCATTCAATTCATTTATATAATCATTATGCAATGGAGATCAGGTAGAACGAATCACATCACATCGTGGAGACGGTATTCCGTACGTACGCACGAGCGATGATATCATTCCCATGATCGTGGAATTGTATTGGAGTGTATGTATACTATATCATATATAGTTATTTATTTTCACCATTATACCCATCCAAGTAAGGTGGTGATGGAAAATAGATTACACCACGACGTGGAGACGGTATTCCGTACGTACGCACGCGCAGTGATTTCGTTTTCCGTAGGATGGATAGATGGTGAAATAGGGTTGTTTCATACTTATAATAACATATCAGTATATGAGTGATACTGATGTTATTAATTCATAATGAAAAAACTAAAGAAGAATAAGTGTAAGAAGAAATAAAGTTGAAAGAATCGGTAACGGACATTACCTCTTCTTTGAAGCGCCTCTTTGAGACCTCCTCTTAGGGCACTAAAATTGGTCTTTGAAGAAGACCAGGACCTCTAGGATGTTTCTAGGGAAGTGGGGAAGTGAAATGGGCATGGATTGGCCAAGATTTAAGGCTAAAATTGGTGTGATTAGGAGAGGGAGGAGGTTCCCTTTTATAAGGGAGGAGAGGGGCACCTTTAGAAATATAAGAAATATTAGTTTATATTAAATCCCAACCCCAGTTAAAAACTTCCAAAATGACTCATATCCAAATATTAGATGAGATAGGGTTGTAATATCATCAACCAATAAAATTTATACATGTTAGGAATTTATTTTAAACATTATCAACTTGATTTATCCTTATTTATCAATTTAATTTTATTTGTGGTAAAAATATTCTAAATTTTAAATTATTATAAATAATTACATATGTGTTGTGAATTTTACATAATTTGACACTTTATGACATTTTGGATCAGATAAATTTTAATTTATAATTTTTAAATATTTTTGTGATTTTTAATTAATTTTATAATTTTTTATTTTTATAAACTACAATAGTGTCAATTTTGACACTATTCATTTATTTGAATTTAAATAAAATATATACAGAAGATATGTTCAAAATAAAAGCTTTAATAGATTCATAAAATGTCATATGTATCTAGAAAATTAGTGGAGCACATTAAATAGTTCATATAATATTTATTTTAATATTTTTAAAACCATTTATTTGATATTTTAATTAATAAAATAATTTCAACATCACTATTGTGGCATAATTAATGATAATTATTTAATCCCTAAAAATTATAAATAAATTCCTATGATGTAGATAATTGTATTATCTTTCTTTAGACTATTCATGTTTGAAGTTTAATTAAGTTTATCACTAAATTAAAATTATTATACTTATAAGATTTAAGAAAGTTACATGTTGTCACATTCTTTGGTTTTAATAATAATTAAATTATTTTCATGGAAAAAAGTCCATTAAATGAATCTAATCCGACCCTTAGGTGATATGGGTCTACTTTTAGTCATCCAATAGGATTTTGGAAGGTGTTAGGGTAACTTTATAATCTTATATTTACCCTTAATTACCCGATTTACCTTTAACTATGGTAAATAAAATTTACCATAGTTACTATTCATAATGCCCAAAAATAAAAAGTAGTCTATTAACATAATTTGGACCCACTTATTCCAAATATGGAATCCATTTTTCAAAATTCAAAACATATTAGTTGCAGTAATTAATTTAAAATAAATCCCGTTGTTAAGAAAACGGGTTTTAGAAGTTAAAACATTGCCAAAGATTGAAATGTTTTTACCTATGAATTCAATGTGAAATTGGTTCTAATGACATAAATTATATTAAATGGTAAAAATATATTCTATTTATACTTTAAAACCATTAAATATTATAATTTAACCATATAAATTATCTCAATGAAAAAAATTGTTTTTAATTAAAAATTAGCGTATTTTTACTATTCATCAAAATATGAAAGTTATCCGAAAAATATCAAAAATTTATCCAAAGTAAATTTTTATACCCTGATTCAAAAGAAGAATTTTATTTTGTCAAATTGAACTTATAAAAATTTCAAAAACTAGATTTAATGTGGGTGCACCATCAAAAGGCAGCAAAACTGCATTTTTTGAAAAATACTTATTTTACCTGAAAAATTTATTTTGTTCTCTTACCATATTCTAGAAAATGTGTAAGATGAATAATAATGTTATAAAATTCAAAATTTAGTTAATACTATTCATAACGGCTAGTCCATAATAATATATCATTGTTTAGTGAAACCCGGTATTGCGTACTACACACGCTTTCGAGGAAGGTTGCGATTGCGTGTAATGCAAGCCAAGTCCGTATTGTGTGCTGTGAAAGATTCTTTTGGTGTTGCGTATAACATAAGAGATAAAAAAAACTATTTCTCATAAAATCTCAGGGTATTACAATCGATGGTTAGGGCTTCATCGACAGAGCTCCATAACAAGGAACCACGAGATTGTCGAGCCCCCATGGACAAAGAAACCAGAAAAAAACATCTGAATGGTTTTACATTCACCAAAGTCACCAGCACCATCCAAAACATCATGGAATCGATCAAACATGACCAAATTAGAGTTGTGCATGAAATATCATGATGAAATGGCATAGTAAACCAAGATAACGTGGAGCAATCCAAACGAAGAAACCTCAACAATGGTCATCGTCACAAACTGGCCCCAGGTCGAACCTCCGTCGGTTGTGTACGCCCCTGTGAATGTTTTGCACCGCGACTGCCCACGAACACGTTAGGATGATCCTATGAAGTAGAGGACCCCAACTCGAGGTCAAAATGAGATGGAAAGAAAAACAAATACAACGAAACTGACTGGATCTGGTGATGGATGTGGCACAACAAACCGGGCGGGGGAGTCCATTAGGCCAATTGGTAGGAAGCCGAAGGCCACGAGGTCGCTTTCTCTGGGCAACTTCGCACGCCACACACACGGGATCCGGGGGTCGAAGGTCACGCTCGACGGCATCGGCCTCACAACGACGGGAACCATGAGAGGTATCATCATCATTACGGATAGCACTACTCGGGAAGGTGTTGTGTGGTTCGGAGGTGGGATCCCTGCTACGTTGAGTAGCAGGGTCGTCGGTGGCAGCGGGATCCAGGACTGCTATGTCGCGCGAGGGGAAGATGAACTCGATCCAAGGAGGGGGGAAGCTGACAGTGGGTGGCGGGATTCTAGGGTTTCTGCATCGTGTGAGATCTAGGGTTGCTGAATCGTGAAGCCGACAACGTAGGCGGTGAAAACCCTAGGATGCGGAAGCGCTGGAGCGACTACATTGCAATTTCCCCTTGGATAAACAAGGTGGGATCACAAATCTTGTAATCCTCAAACTAGTAAATATTAGTGGATTTAGGTACGACCGACACACTGTCGGTGTATGATCCTTGGACGTATCCCTTTGTGGTGAACCAAGTAAAAGTATTGTGTCATCTCCCTACTTTCATTTGTTTAATAGATTTAAAAAGTTTCTACCAATGTGGGAACAAGATCCACAACTTTAAAAATAAAATGTTGACACCCTGATTCACCCCACCACTCTCCAGGTGTTTCGGGGTCCTTTAAAATTCACCCAAACCATTATTTAACCTGTAAAAATAAAAAATGAACTCATTTTATGAAAATAATTTTCTAAATATAATTAATTTAATTTTTAAATAAAATCACAATTTATTTGAAAAATAACAATTTTAAAACTATAATTCATTTTATATCTCTTTGAAAAATTAATCAATATGTCATTATCTTATAACCTTAAGACAATAAAATAATAATATGATTTACTATTCATAAGGATCATATTACCATTCATAAGGGTATGTTACTATTCACCAAAAATTAAGTTTGTCTTATCATACTCTAAATATCTTACTGAATGCAACCGTGGATGTTAGTTTTTTGAAATTCAAATCACAGAGGTGGAAAAATTATGCCTACTGGATTGGTTATATCAAAGTGGTGTTTTGAGGAGACTAAGTGTTTCATGCATTTATTTATAAATACTTGGGGTGTTACATTATTTTAATCATTTAACACGAAATTATATCTTTTATTTTCTTTTAAAAATTGTAACCAAACAAGAAAGGAAGAAAATATAATCATATCTTTTCATTTAATAGGTATATGACCAAGTATTATTTCTTCTTCACATATTATTTATTTTTCACATAGTTAAACTCATATTTTCTTTTTTGCACAAAATAACACATGAGATTCTCTTCCTCTAGGTGCACAGATTACTTTCGCTTCTTTTTCATTCAAGTTATAACATGTAGATTCCCCTCCCCTGTGTAGATAAGAGTTAATTTTTTCTTCCCCTTACTAGGTTATATTCTTATTTATTTACTGTAATCCTCTTTTTAACTAAAATATATTACATTTATTTTTCTGAAAAAATATTCATGTTGGTTTTTTTAATTATATAGGATTAGTTTTTTTTATTTTGGGAAATGGGAAGGGCTAGTGCCACTTAATTTGGTGTTATCAGAAAAAAAGGGTGACTAATACTTGCCTATGGTAAAATGTCCTATATGATTTAAATTAATCACTATGTTTTTTGGTTCCTCGAATTAATCATATGTGACATTTGGACACTAAAAAGTGACATTCACCTAAAATTTCCCACTATTTTCACATCCTAAGGTAATTTTGGAGTGAGAGCTTATATATAACTTTAAAGGAGAGGGAGAAGAAGCCAAGTTCCAGGTATCCTTCCTACTCCCATGGATTAAAATAAAAAAAATCTCCCCATTTTCTTCTATTAAAAGACAAAATAACCCTAATCCTTTTAATATTTTCATTTTCATGAACATCTATGATAGGCATTTTGTAACACAAATTGCTAACCTCATGTTCACTTAAAAATTACTTCTTGTAAGAATGATAAAAAAAGAGACCGTATACAATAGAATGTTTTAGAACATTATTAAGTAGTTTAATTAACCATTTTTTATTCTTAGTGCCCCAGTTCTATAAATTTTCACATGTAGTAGTTACTTCCCCTACTAACTTCATTGAGTATTCCTTACACTTTCATTTCAACCTCGGTTCCAATTAGTAATTGGTTCTTTTTTTAGTGCATTATTACTCTTTTCCCCACTAGTATTCATTCCGATATTCATTAAATTGGTACCATAGATAGAATTAAAAAACATCCATATCTACTTTCGTCTTTTTTAAACCTCACTCATATTTTACACTCTGAAATTTTTTCCATATTTGATTCTCTCTATTGGTTCCACTAAGGATGAGTTTTGTTTTAAGGTGATCCCAGATAGTTGGTCTTATACTCCAATAATTAGTTTTGGATGAGTCTTTTAGTTGATACCACTATGACACTTCTTCAACTTGTATCTAATTTGATCATTTCATCATATGATAAAAGATCATTAACTTTTTTTACTAAGAACCTTGTCAATGAAACACCACATGAACCACCACTTACCAAGTGAATAAATGAATAAAAATAAACTCCACCCTTTTCTTGGAATCCCACATAGCAAGGTTACAGAAACAATCCTAGAATTACTACCTTTTCCCACACAACATCAAATCGAGAACCTAGACCAACAACCACATGTTTACCCCAGGTTGTTTCTTCGAATGTCACCCTTGTGTAAATTGATAAATTTTTAGGAATCATCACCTATAACATTAAAGTTTTGGGTTACCCTTATTATAATTATCTATAACTTTCTCTTTTTATTATTAATATCATATGTGTATTTATTTATTTTTTGTACAAAATGAATATTTTATGAACCTAATAGGATGATTATGAATCGAAAATGGGTGGAAACTAATTGCCAAATATGTTAAATTTATATAATTTAAAATATGACAGAAAATGGATAGACACTAACTTTACAAGACTACTTGGTCTCCTAAATGATATTATACCAGAAGAAAATGAACTTACTTATAAAACATGTGATTTTAAAATAATTATATATTCAATGCGAATGATCTATGAAAAAATACATGGTTTTATAATAATTTCATATTATTTTGTAAGAACAATGAATCACTCAGAAAATACCCTAAGTGAAGCAGGAATTGATAAAAGAAAGATTAACCAAGTACTTTAAAATATGTATAGTAATTTCCTACCATTAAAAAGTTTAAAAGACTATATGGATGTCAGGAAACCATGATAAAATTAACATGGAATTTAGAAATAATAATTGAAGATGAGAAACTACATCATCCAACAGACTCTCCTATGTGAAAGAAAAAAGATTATGAGTATCCTGAATTTGGAAATGGGACGAGAAACCTCTATCTTACATTATATATAGATGGAATATATCCTTTTAGTGTATATATAATTACTCATAGTACATTTCCAGTTATGTTGGTAAATTATTTCATTCCACCATGTTTATACATGAAGTGAAAATACATTCTATTGTCCCTGCTTATATCTGGACTGAAACAACCTGGTAATGATATTGATGTCTACTTAGATCCAATGATTGAGGATTTGAAATTGATTTGGTATATAGGTATCACATTGTATGATGCTCATATAAGTGAAGAATTTAAATCGAGATCTATGTTGTATGGGATGATATATGAATTTTCTTTTTATTGAAATTTTTATCGCTATAGAATTTAAGGTATGTTGGAGGGTACCATTTGTAAAGAATGAGGAAACTTAGTTTAGTTGAAACATTCCTCTAAGACTGTGTTTTTAGGGCATCCACTTTTTTCTCAATGACATAAATACTGATCCTAGATGATAATATTCAATGGGAATAAAAAACAAGGTACAACACTATCTCTTGTACTGAGTAGTTAACTTTTTGAGAATGTAAAAGATATTGACATTGTTTTCAGTAAATATTTTTTGAAAGAACTTATGAATTCAAGTTGGAAAAAACATATCAATTATCTTTGAATTACCATAGTGGAATTTTTTATACATCAGATATTTTCTTGATGTCATGCGTGTAGAAAAAAATGTATTCAATAGTGTTATTATAATGTTACTAAATGTCCCTAACAAAATAAAATATGGCATCAAGGCTATGTTAGAAATGATTGACATGAGTATAAGGGAAGAGTTGGAACTAATGAAGGGTGAAAGGGGTAATTTTTTCCTCCAGTAGCTTACACTCTATCCAGATGACAAAAAATGCAATTTTTCATTTTCCTTAAGGGTGTAAAAGTTCTATAAGGGTATTGATCATATATCAAGAATGTCATGTCAAGTACTAATTTGAAGTTACAGGGTCTAAAATCACATGAATTTAATATTTTAAATCAATATTTCATGTATTTAATTATACATTTTATTCTTCTTAAAAATGAATATCATACATTAATCAGACTCTTCTTGTTTTTTGAATTCATATGAATTAAAGTTATACACTTGGTGAAGTTGAAAATCCAGAATAAGGATATTATAGTCATATTATGTGAATTCAATATGTTCTTCCCACCACAATTCCTTGATATAATATTCCACTTGATAGTTCACATGGTTAGATAGGTTCAACTATGTTGTCCTATCCATTATATATGGATGTACCCCATTGAATGATATATGAATATTTTGAAAGGGTATGTCAAGAATCAAAGTCATCCAGAAGGCTGTATTATAGATCGATATATTGTTGAAGATGTTTTTGAATTTTTTATCGATTACTTATCAAATTTTGATAACATCAATCTCCCAATATCTCTTCACAGCAGATGCCTTATGGGAGAATGGATTTATAGAAGAGATGTTGTTACAATTACTATCACAGGGTGAGAACAAGATAACCTTTACATATTATATAATAGTATAGAAGTTTCTACATAGTTTGAATCCCACAAAGTAATTCTTAAACATTTCAATACATCAAGGAATGAAGGATGGATATAAAATACACACAATCAATTTTTTATAGGATGGTTTTGAGATCATATTTATAGGGTGTTATCTAAAAATAAGAATTGAATTGTTGAACGACTTTGATAGCTATCTAGGAGGACCAATGAAAATTTTATATCTTACATTAGTATTAAAATTAATGACTATATATTCTATACAAATGAACAAGAAGAATGTAGTATGATACAAAATATTAGAGTTACGCTTATAGTGGAAGTGTTTCATGTATCTAGTTCAGTGGATATAAGACCAATTTATGAGAATATGTCATATTTTGATATCATCAGATAAATATAAAGGTTGTATTATACACCATTTCAAGTAATGATTTTTGATTACAAAAGGGTTGAAAATAGGAGTGTAATTAAAATAGATGAATTATGCACTATGAATGTGAATTTTAGTGTATAATGGTATAATGATGAGCCATTTATAATGGCATTATAAGCAGTGTGAGTATTTTATGTCTCAGATCTAGCAAACAAGAATTGGTCAATTATCTTATTGGCTACCAAAACAACTATAGGGTTAGATGAAAATTCAATTGAGGATAACCCATTCATTGGGATATAACAATCATTTCATGGAGGTCCCAATATATACAACACTTATGTTAGAAGGTACTATAAGGAGGGGATTTGAAATTTTGATAGAGGATCCAAATCCATTTAACCATTAATGAAAAAAAGAGATTTCAATGAGAAGGTTAAAGTTTTTTTAATATAAAATTATTTTACTCATAATATTATATTTTCTATAAAGTGTTTACATAATATAAATTAAATGTTTGACTACTCATATGGTTAATTAATTCTACCCATGATGATGTTACCAATCACAAGGAATAATAGATGGTTGATCCTAAAACTATAGAATTATTAGGGGATCAACAACATGTTGATGAAAAAACAAGAGCAATGTAGCGTCATTGTGTTAAATAAAATTATTAAGGTAATGAGAAAGGGTGTAAAATTTGAGGGTGGATAGAATAAACATGGCTAATCTGTTGACCCCCTGTTTGAATAAATATGAGTCTCAGTTGTGAATATATATAAGAGTTACATTTTCATATTCCATTTTCCCAAAAAATAATTTACTATTTTCCTTAAAGTTAATAAATATTCATATTTTATATAGTAATATATATTACTAATATATAAAGTGAAAGCCTTATGAATCCTGATTTGGACTCATTTATCCCTATATCATTTCTATGGAAAAATTTTCTCTGGAATTTAAAGAAATTGAAAACTAAAAATATGAACTAAGTGTGGCATTTGAGAAGAAAATATTTGACAATATACTCTTATTGATTCCTAAAATATATGGGTTAATTTGTACAATTTAATTCTATAAAATATATAGTTTTTATTTACTTATTTTTTTAGTAAGCATTGGATTCTGATCACAATCAATTTAAATACCCCAAATGTTTATTGTTTTGGATCCAATGCATGGAATTTCATCAAATTGACCAAACGTGATGACTATTCTGAATTTGTAATGCACTATAATAAACATTTTATAGATAAACATCAAATTATATGTTTTAATTTTTGTTTTAATGATAATTTTTGTATGATAGGATGATCTATAAATATAGTCTAAATCATGATATGTGGTCGGGGAATGAACATAAGAAGCATATTGATTTATTAAAATGGAAATAAATTTAGGTATATAACTATCAAAAAATATTTCAATACAATTGAATTATTTTGTTCAATTTTTATGTAGTGTAAAAAATAAGACAATGAAAACGATTATGGATATTACATTTGTAAATTTATAAAATATATCATATACCATCAAAAGACTAACATCCCCAAATAGGTAATTTTTGATAGTAATTACAATTTCACTAAAAATATTTCTTACTCATTTGTTTGTCTATATTTTTATAAATACTAACAAGATTTACAATAATATATGTACTCAAAAGAATAAGTAAATTTATTTATAGATGAGTCAGAAGAGTACATGGTATCAAAATGTTTTCTGACATCAAATTTAGGTGATAAATTATTAGGTTTTCATTCTAGTACAAGCTATGACCATATAGATAGATTTGGGATGTAAAGAATTAGTATTTTAAATCTTATATATTATCTTTGACCTATTTATCAAGGATAATTATAATTCATTGTTACACTCTATGGATTATGACAGAGATAGAAAGATGTTCAAAGCTTCTTGTGCTCATGATAGATTGGACTTTGAGGCTATAAAAGAGATAAGGGTGATAGGGAAATGGGACAAGAATGTATATAGGAATTATGAAAAGATAAATTATTTCTAATTATTTAGTTACTTTTGTAATAATTTTATCTTATATTTTTAAGTTAATTTCCTTATCATTTTTATCTAAGACTAATTTAGTTTTTTTCATAGATTTTTTGGGAAGTCATACTTTGCTTTCAACTCTCTGCAATAATCTAGACAAGAGATAATGTGTTCTATTCATATGGAAGAGGAAACTACATTCTACCTGAAACATGAAGTGAATCATAAGGATTAATCAACAAAATCTATGATCACACTAATTTTTTTCAATTCATTTTTAAAAGGGACTCTACAGTTAAAATAGAAGATCTCATATACCAAGGGACTTTTCTATAATTAAAGGAAAAGTGTGACTTCTCAAATGATCTATCATGGATATTGTCTTCAATTGTGTGGGAATCAACCACACCTCAATCAACCAAACCTCAATATAATACACAGTGTTCTGTGTATAACTCAAACTGTATGTTTTTAGTTTATAATTTACATTTTAGTTCAAAACACACATCACATACTCAAAACTAAGAAAACACATTAATATTTATTAGATAATTTAAAATAATGATCAATAACTCATTTTTTCTGTGTAGGAATCAACCACACATAAATTCGATACATGGTGTGTCAGGTACATCTTAAAGTGTGTGTTTTCAGTTTAAAAATGACATTTTAGTTGAAAACACACATGGATTCATCAAAACCTATAAAATGAATTTAGATTGTATTGATACATTATAACAATGACACATAAGTCATTTATGATGTGTATGAATGAAACACACCTCAATATGATACATTTTGTGCCCAGTATGACTTGAATTGTATGTTTTTTGATTAAAATTGACAGTTCTGTTCAAAACATAGCCACATACTCAAAACAGAGAAAACACATTCAGATTGTATTTATGATTTATAAAAATTATCCATAACACATTATTGATGTATAGGAATCAACCACATCTCAATCTAATACATGGTGGGCCTGGTATGACTTAAAGTGTGCATTTTTTGTTTAATACTGACATTTTAGTTCAAAACACATGCACCATACTCAAAACCAAGAAAAAACATTCATATTGTTTTGATACTTATGTAAAAAAACCCATACTTCATTTGTGAAATGTATGAATTGATTGCATGTCAATCTAACACACAATGTAGTTGGTATGAATCAAAGTATGTGTTTTTAATGTAGAAGTGTCATTTAATTTTAAAACGCATGTCACATTGCAAAAAAATGAACAAAAAAGTACATATTATTTTCAAAATTTTGGACAATAATTTATAATTCATTTTTGGTGTGTATTCATAGAACTCTCATCAATCTGACACATGATGTGGTCGATATGACTCGATGTATGTGTCTTCAATATAAAAGTTTCATTTTCATTTAAAACATTTCACATTTCCAAAACAAACAAAATAGATCATATTGTTTTTAAAATTTATTAAAATATACATAATTCATTTTTATGTCTAGTAATTGATCGTATATTAATCCGATTAACGATGTTGAAGGTATGAATCAAAGTTCATTTTTTTAATATAGAAGTGACATTTTAGTTTAAAACGTGTGTTATGTAGATAAAACTAAGAAAATGAGCATGTATTTTTTCAAACATTATAAAAACAATCCAATATTCATTTTTGGAATGTATTAATTGACTGCATGTCAATTTGACACACAATTTATTCGGTATGACCTGAAGGTCATGTTTTCAATATAAAAGTGTCATTTTAGTTTAAAACATGCATCACATAGCCAAAACTAAGAAAACTGGCTTAGATTGTTTTCAAAATTTAGGAAATTGATCCATAATTCATTTTTGATGTGTAAAACCACACATCAATCGAAGATATGATGTGGTCTATATGACTCAAACTTTTTGCTTTTAATATAAAAGGGAAACTTTAGTTTAAAACACATATCACATAAGAAAAACTAACAAAACGACCTCGTATTGTTTTCAAACATTAGAAAAATGGTCCTTAATTCATTTTTTATGTGAAATAATTTACCATACATAAATAAAATAGATAATGTGTCATGTATGACTTGAAGTGCATGTTTTTAATATAGAAGTATAATTTTAGTTTAAAACACATGCCACATGGACAAAACTAAAAAAACAAGCTCAGAATATTTTCAAACATTAGTAAAAAAAATTATAAATCATTTTTGATGTATAGGAATCAACCATACATCAATATGATAGAATATGTGGCCAATATAACTTTAAGTTCTTGTATTCAATATAAAAGTGTCATTTTAGTTTCAAACATATTTCACATAGTCAAAACCAAGAAAACATTCTCAGGTTATTTTTAATATTTAGTAAAATGATTCATAATTCATTTTTGATGTGTAGAAATTAACATCACATCAATTTTACACATGATGTGGTCAGTATGACTCAAATTGTGTGTTTTAAATATAAAAGTATCATTTTAGTTTAAAATACACAACACATTTCCAAAATTAAGAAGAAGAGATCAGTTTATTTTCAAACTTAAGGAAAGTGATCCAAAATTCATTTGTGATGTGTATGAATTGATTGCATTTCAATATAACACATGATGTGGTTGGTATGAATTGATGTTCATTTTTTAATATAAAAGTGTCATTTTAGTTTAAAACGCATATCAAATTGAAAAAACCAAGAAAATGAGTTCACATTGTTTTCAAAATTTAGGAAAATGGTTTATAATTCATTTTTATGGGTAAAGATTGATCGTATGTCAATATATATAGAAGTGTTATTTAAATTTAAAATGCACATCACACAACCAAAAATGACTAAATGAGATTATATTATTTTAAACAATTAGTTCAAAGATCTATAAATCATTTTTGATGTGTAGGAATTGATCGTGCATTAATCCAACTAATGATGTGATAGGTATGACTTGAAGTACATGTTTTCAATATTAATGTGCCATTTTAATTTAAAACATGCATCACATAGCCAAAACTAATAAATGGGCTCATACTTTTTTATCTTTTAGGAATCCATAATTTATTTTTGACATGTAGGAGTTGACTATACGCCACTCTGAAAAACGATGTGTTTGGTGCAACTCAAAGTATAATTTTTCAATATAAAAGTGACATTTTAGATTAAAATGCACATCACATTTCCAAAATCGATAAAATGAGATCAAATTATTTTTAAAATTTAGAAAAAAATCTATAATTTATTTTTATTGTGTAGGAATCATTCGTACATAAATCTGACACACGATGTGGTCGATATGACTCGAAGTGCATGTTTTCAATATAAAGGTGTCATTTTAGTTTTAAGCAAATACCTCATAGCCAAAACTGAAAAAACGATCTCTGATTATTTTCAAACTTTTGGGAATTGATCCATATTTCATTTTTGATGTATATGAATTGATCATACATCAATTCGATAGATAATGTTGTAGTTATGCCTTGAAGTGTGTGTTTTTAATATAGAAGTACCATTTTAGTTTAAAACACATGTCAGGTAGCCAAAACTGATAAAACCAACTCAGATTGTTTTTAAAGATTAAAATAATGATATATAATTCATTTTTCATATATAGGAATCAACAGTGCTTCAATATGACACACGATGTGATCAGCGTGACTCAAAGTCCGTGTTTTCAATATAAATGTGTCATTTTAGTTTAAAACATGCATCACATAGACAAAACCAATAAAATGAGTAGATATTGTTTTCAAACATTAGGATAATGATCAATAATTAATTTTTAAAATGTAAGAATCAACCGCACATCAATCTAACACATGATGTGGTCAGTATGTCTCGATGTGTGTGTTTTCAATATAAATTCTCATTTTAATTTAAAACACGTATCACATATCCAAAACTCAGAAAATGAACTCGGATTGTTTTTAATATTTTGGACAACACTCCATAATTCATTTGTGACATATAGGAATTTATTTCGCATCAATCCGATGCACAATTAAATGATAATATCATTAATATATATAATAATTAAAAATATAATTTATCATATGTGGATTATATAACATTAAAATTATTATTTTTTTATATTTTTATTTACTGTTACTAAAATAAACATGTTTTATTATAGGGAAAACCATTTATATGGGAGTTTATAATTGGAAAAAATCTCTAAGTTTTGATTTTGTATATGGGATGTAATTTTATTTTTGATTAATTCAAAATATGACATCAATATAAATATTTTTATGTAATTTTTGAATCGAAAGGATGTTATATTTTTATTCCAATCCATTTTTCTATATATTTATAGTCATGTTTACATATTATAATTGGATTTTTTTTTATAGAATTGATGCATTGCTATTGTAGGACTACACCTTTGTAACAGTTAATATAAAATTTATCAGTGCTACAAAATACATTAATAAAAGATAACTTTATCAGTGTTAGAGAAAGAAATAATAAAGATAATCCTTTATCAATTCTAGAGAATGTGCTGATAAAGTATGTATTTATCAACGATAACAAAAAGCACTAATGAAGGATCCCTTTATCAGTGCTTTTTTAGTGATGATAAAGGGTCCCTTTAGCGGCATTTTTCTAGCACTAATAAAGGCATCATGCTTTTAATAGTGCTTAACTAGTAAATTCTTTTTTTTCACTGACAAAGCTCTTTTATAGCGCTATTAAAAGTGTTATCTATACGAGTGATCCAAGGAGATTTTCTAATTGGTGGTGCAATGAGGGGGAAACAAATAGGGTAATGGGTGTTATCATTTGATTGGTCTCTACTATTGTGAGTTATTCCTTCCTCGATGCATTTATGGAGATATTAACCCCTACAATGCTCAAAAGAGTAGAAGAATTTTTAGATCAATATAGAGTTATGTGAGTTTTTTGTAATTTTGATTTGACACTAAAATTAAAAATTTTCTCCTCGAGTAGGAATTCGTCAAACCATGTTATTTTTTGTGTTCTCCATTTACTTAAGTTATGCCAACATGCATTCTTCCTCAACATTTGGTGTTAGAGTGAGGAGATCCATTCTTGTTTGTTGAATAAAAGTGATTCATGAAAAAATATTTCCATCCATATTGATATGTTTAATGGAAAATATGATTCCACACTATGGAAACAATGGGTAAAAAACATTTTGACCATCGAATAGATAGAGAAATAATTAAATAGAAAAATCAGAGAAATCGATGAAGACTAGCATAGATTATTAGTACACTACTACAAAATTTGTCTCTAACAGCACTGACCTTTTTTAGCGCTAGAAAAAAGCATTGATAAAGGTTCCCTTTATCAGTGCTAAACAAAAGCATTGATAAAAGGTGCACTTTATTAGTTCTTTTTTTAGTACTGATAGAGGGTAACCTTTTCCAGTGCTTTTCTTTAGCCCAGATAAAAGTTACCCATTATCAGTGCTTTATTTTTAGTGCTGATAAAGGGTACCCTTTATTAGCGCTTGATTTTTATCGCTGATAAAGGACCTGTAGAAAACGAAATAATTTTAAAAATAAAAAATAAAAATCATTAAATTAATATATATATATATATTAAAAAAATTATTAATTAAATAATTATTTATAAAAAAAAATAAATTTAATATATATATATATAAATTATAAATACTAATAAATAGTATATATTAAATATATAGATATATAAAAGGAAAAAAATGAAATAATTAAACAAATAAAAATTAAAAATGAGTAAATGAATAAAAATAATAAAAAAATTATTAATTAAAAAATTATTGATAAAAATGAATAAATTTAATACATATATATATAGATTATTAATATTAATAAATAGTATATATTAAATATAGATATATAAAATGAATAAATTGTAATAATTTAAAAAATAAAATATGAATTTATTGTAATAATCAAACAAAAAATAAAATAAAAAATGAATAAATTATTATTAATAAACAAAAAATTATAAATGAATAAATTAAAAAAAATTTAAAAAACTTATTAATGAAACAATTATTAATAAAAGAGAAGATGTTTAATATATATATATATATATATATATTAATTAGAAATAGTAATAAATAATATATATTAAATATAAATATAATAAATAAATAAAATATAATAATTAAAAATATATTAATGTCTCATTCATTTTTAATGGCTTTTATAAATAATTATTCATCAATGAATTTAATAAAAAAATATATTCATACACACACACACACACACACACACACATATATATATGTTAATGTATATAATATTTCATAAAATATGATTTATATAATACAAAATATTTTATCTTTACATTAAATAAGTCTTATATTTAGTGAAGAATGATTTACAATTAAAAATTAATATTAATAAAAAATAATGACTAATTGCATCAAGTAATGGACATAATTGAATGTCATTTGATTTTTCAATTTAACATATATTAAACGTTTGTTACATTGATTTCACATACATATACATAATTAATGCATTTTTATATACAATGCACATCCATAAATATTTATGTAATTAATGAAATCTTATATAGAAACACAAACACCTAATATTTATGCAATTTATTCAAATCTTAGTATTCATTTTAGAATTTTATTATAACATGATACATTAAAAATATTATGTTTTTAATTAGTAAATTTTATTTATTTACTTTTAGTATTATTACACTTACATATTAATTCATTTTTAATATTTTTTATTTTTTTTGGGAATTTAATCACTCTATATTATTTATTTACTATGTTTTAATATTTTTAATATGTATTCATATATCAATATATATCCATATTTGTTTTATTAATTTAAATTTAATTAATAAAACATATCTAGTTTTTTAATATTTTTAAAGTGTTCTCATTTTTTATTATTCAATTTCACTCATTTTTAACATGCATGCATTTAACATTATATATTCATTAATAATGTTAAAAATATATTTGTAGATATTTATAAATAAATATATTTATAAATTTATATGTCTATAATTATAATTTAATAAATATTATTTAAAAAAAATGTATTTATATAATTTTAAATAAATAATTATATATATTTATATAATTATAAAAAAATAATAAATTTATTTAGATAATGAATATATTTACTATATTTATATTTATATTTATATGTATTTATTATATATATATATAATTATTTAAATATATATAATGATATAAATATATAAATATATAAATATTATTTTTCTAAAAATATTTATATAATTATAAATAAATAATTATATATTTTAATAATTATAAAATTATTATTAATATATTTAAATAAAGAATATATTTACTCTATCTATATTTATATTTATTTATGTTTTTTAAATATATATATATATAATTATATAAATATATATAGTGATTTAAATATATTTATAATTACAAAATTATAATAAATATATTTAAATAATTGATATATTTACTATATTTATATTTATATATATTTATTAAATATATATAATTATATAAATATATATAATGATATAAATATATTTATAATTATAAATAATTAATTAAAAATATATTTATAAATGTATATTTACTATATTTATAAAATTATATATTTATAATTATAAATAAAAAATATATATTTTAAAAAATCATTTGTATAATTATAAATAAATAATTTTATGTTTAAATTATTATAAAAATATAATAAACAAAATATATAATTATATAAATATATTTTCAAATTTTTTTATTTATAATTATAATTATAAATCCTTTATCAGAACTAAAGTTTTAGCGTTGATAAAAGTGTCTCTGGTCTATTTAAAGAACCCTAACTAGTCACGATATCTAAAGATTTACACAGAACCCACCTATTGTCGGCGCTCCTCCTCATCGAATCCAAGCTTGAATCAAACCTTGAATCAATGCTCGAAAGAATAAAAGGCTCAAATGAATCAAGGCTTGAATGAATCCGAGGCTCAAATGGTGCGTCATGGCATACACCATGTTGCTTCATAGAACAACGTAGCATTGTGCGTGCCACTGTGCCATCTTAATTTTTTTATTTTTGTGTTTTCACCTAATTTAACCAACCAACCTAAACCTTATTAAAATAATTTATTAAAACACTTTTTTGCATGGAAATAAACACCCTCCTCGCTTTATTTCATGTGACACATCGATCGGGTGCCACAATGGACCCCAAACAACAACCCTGCCACCTTCTCAACACCCCTCTCATGATCGAATTACAATTATTTCTTATTTGAATGACTTAAGGTTATTTGTTTTTTTTTCATTTTTTTACACTCTATTATACTAGTTTTTTCTTCTTAGTTCCATTTCTTTAAAAAAATACAAAATGGATTTTTAAATCTGTGTTTTTAATAAATAAGGACTAGGCCAAGGAAAATTATTATCAATTGATTCTTTTCATTTCAAAGGAAAAAATAAATAATTTAATAAAGGTTTCTAAATTATTGTTTAAATTATTATTCATTTTTAAAGATCAATTTTAGGAAAATCTCATGGTTAGATTTTCATAAAAGAATAAAATCATATTCTTCGTATGTATTTTAAACTAGCTTTCTTGGTAATTGAAAAATTGTATCCTTAGTTTATAACAAGGATAGTTTTGTAACAACTTTTTCACCCATTTGAGGTTATAATATCAAGGTATAAAAGGGAATAATGAACTAATTCTATTCATACCATTTAAACTCATGATTTAAATATAAATCCAGGTTTATTAAAAGTAATCAAGATATCATAACATAAATATGTACTAAATATTAATTTACTTTTTAAGAAAAGGTCTAAGACATGTGAATATTCAGGTTACTTTACCAAAATAAAGTGAGGTAACATAACCCAAACATATGATAGCCACATTCCTTTATGGATATTAAAATTAGTTGAAGCTTATTTAATTTATAAGAATGAACTTATATAAATGAAATAATATAAATAATTAAAAAACACAGGTCCAAACATTAATTTCATAGAATAAATAATTTTAAAATAACTAAAAATGTTTAAAAAACATTAAAAAATAAACTAATAATACATATATAATTTAAACACCATGTGTAATGTGGTTTCCACCTCACAACACCCAATTTCACGCAAAAACATTATTCATCCCTCCTCTGGCTAAATTTTCACTGAAAATGCTCAGTTGTACCCATCGAGGTGCTATCTCCTTGCTCTGTCATGATTCCTAAACAACCAAAATCATCCCATGATCTTCTAAACACCCATAAAAATGTACAAACTCAAGAATTGGTGTAAATTCATGGTTGTTTCATTTCCAAACAAAAACAAAATCTGCTATCATTCGCTCACACCGAGTACTAGAGAACCTCCCATTCAACTCACAGTAAGATAAATTCAAATCAAACCTAAGCCTAATATCACACATGTAATCCATCTAAGACCTCATGATATTTAGGAAAATAGTTCTCAATGTCATGAATATTTGTAAAACCTTCTTGATGTTGATTATTGAATAAATTGTA
This sequence comes from Viscum album, assembly GCA_963277665.1. NCBI lineage: Eukaryota > Viridiplantae > Streptophyta > Magnoliopsida > Santalales > Viscaceae > Viscum > Viscum album. The sequence goes on from OY728163.1 coordinate 97,040,967, forward strand.
TGTCATGTAAAAGATTGGATTTGTGGCTTATTGTGTGATATTTGACGAAACTTGTTTTTAATAAATAAATAGTCTATTGATTGAATTTTGAAATAATCCCATTGGAACCTTGGTATTTATGTGGATATTTCGGGGAAATCATGTTAGGATTTAAAATTTTAATTTACTATTATCTTCTTAATAATGTTTTATTCTTGTCAGCTTTATAAAATGTTTATGAAATGTTTAATAATCATTATTTGTTTTAGAATAGGGGTGTCCTACTTATCATTTTTATGTTCATTCCTATTTTAAATTTCATTTTTGGAAAAGGAAACTTGGTTTTAAATGTTAATGTGGGTTTTGAAATGAGAAAACAAGGTTTTCCATTAAAATGAACTAAAATGGATTCGGTTTTTTGATACTCATGAAGTGATTTAAAAGTGAACATATAATATTTTAAACATTTCAAAGTGTAAAAAATTCCATGGAAATGGTTTTAAAATTTTAATTTATTGTTAATGGGTTTTTAATATGATTTTAAAAAATTTCAATTGATGTTAACAGTTTTTATAGAAAATGGATCTATATCCCATTAATTGTTTTGAAATTTTTTTGTCGATATTCATGTAGAATTAAAAAAAGTATTTCAATTGGAGTTTTCAAAATTAAAAATGAATCCTTTTGAATTTTGAAAGTGGTTTTGATATGAGATTTGAAATTTTAAATTAATATGTGGTAATTTAAATTTTTTTATAGAGACAACTTTTATCCTCATTAGCTTCATCTCCGGAATAGTCATTATTGTATTTTGTTGCTTAAGACTCGTCCATAATATCTTCTATGTTTCTTGAACTACTCTGAGAATTAGTCATCCAAAATTATCATCGGTATCCGACATGGGATTACTACTACTCAGAGTAGTTCAAGCAACATAGGTGCATGTCCATAAGACATGGGGGGATTAGTATCAAGCAATAAAATGCAATAATAACTGTTTATGAGATGAAGCTGATGAGGATGATAGTTTTCTATAACTTTCACATTTGGATGAATTTAGAGAATAACACCGATCATAGTGGATTAATTCTTTTATTAAATTAAATTACCCATTTCCTTCAAAGAATACTAAAAATATTTTCAATAATAAAATATTGGGTTCCCCTTATTATAATTATCTATAAATTTCACCTATGTTAATGAATATCCTATGAATATTTATTTATTTATTGTAAAAAATTAATATTTTATGAACTTAATTGGAATTATATGAATCTAAAATAGATTCACAGTAATCATTTTACAAAAGAGTATGAATATGGAGTTAAAGTGTTCATAATGTTTTCAATAGAGCATGCATACGACCCTTATCAAATCTCATATTCATGTTTATATTGTTGTTATTCAATAAAAATTAGTCTAAAAGAGTTGGAAAAACATTTGTATGGTCATGGAATATATCATAATTATAAATTTTGTAATAAACAGAGGAAAAAACTATGTGCGTACACTGATTGGGACGATACTACGGTTTATAGATCATTTGATATGAATACCGGTGTAAATAATGATGGAGATCGCCTGGAAGAAATGAAAATGGAAATTGAATATGAACTTAATGATTGTCCTAAGTTTTTTAGAAGTTAAATATTTATGATAAGAGAATATTGTATACCATTTTTAGTAAATACACAACATTTTTAGTTGCATTGAAGTTATATAATTTGAAAGCTAGCAGTGGATGAAGTGACACAAGATTTACCGAAATACTTAGTCTCCTGAATGATATGGTACCTGAATAAAATTAACTTCCATGTTAGAAAAATAACACTAAAAAATGATACGTTTAATGAGAATGATCTCTAAAAAATACATGTTTGTCCTACTGATTTCATATTGTTTCTCAAGGACCATGAATAACTCATAAAATTCCCAAAGTGTGTCATAGATTGATACAAGAAAAATGAATCAAGTACTTTGAAAGATGTATGGTACTTTCCAATCATTCCATGGTTTAGAAGACTATATGGATGTCAGGAAGCTATGATATAATTAACACGACATGATAATAAAAGAATTAAATATGGGATCCTACATCATCCATCCGATTCTCCTCAATGGAACAAAAATGATTACCAATATCCTAGATTTCAAAATGAGTCGAGAAACTTTTTTCTTTCATTATCTACAGATGGAAGAAATCCTTTTGGGGTATAGATTAGTACTTATAGTACATGGCCTGTAATATTGATAAATTATAACTTTCCACCATGGTTATTCATGAAGCAAAAATATATTATGTTTTCTCTATGTATATCTAGACCAAAGTAACCCATTAATGATATTGATGTCTATTTCAATCCATTGATCGAAGATATGAAATTGATGTGGGATATATGTGTTACAATGTATGATTCTCATAGAAGTGAAGAATTTACATTTAGGGCTATGTTGTATGGGATGATAAGCGACTTTCATTCTTATATAAAATTTTTAGGATATATCATTAAAGGAATTTCAGTGTGTACTATTTTTGAAGAATTCACACTCTCAGTTCAGTTGAAACATTCCTTGGAGACTGTATTTTTAAGACATTAGAAAATCTTACCTCAAGAACATAAATATTGATCCTATATGATGGAATTCAATAGGAATACTGAATATGGTATAACACCGTCTCCACTAATGGGTGATAAACTATTCGATAAAGTAAAAGATATTGAGAATGTTTTCACTAAACCATTTTTAAAAAACATTACGAAATCAGGTTGGAATAAGTGGTTAGTTTTCTTTGAATTGCTGTGTTGGAATTTTTTGTACGTCTTGATGTCATGCATGTAGAAAAAAATGTACTTGATAGTGTTATTGGAGCATTACTAAATGTTCCTGAAAAAACAAAAGATAGCATAAAGGCTAGGTTAGACATGATTGACATGGAGATAAGGGAAGAGGTGGTACCGGTGTAGGGTAAAGGGTAGAATTTTCTTCTTCTAGTAGCTTACACTCTATCCGTAAGGAAAAAATTACAAATTTTCATTTTCCTTAATGGTGTAAAAGTTTCAGAGGTATATTCATCAAATATCAAGAATATCATTTCAATGAAAATTTGAAGTTACAGGGACTAAAATCACATGACTGTCATGTTTTAATGAAATATTTGATGCTGTTTCTTTCTATTGCATTCTTCCTAAAAATGTATGACATACATTAACTAGTCTTTGCTTATTTTTCAAATACATATGCGGTAAAGTTAAAGACCTAGTGAAGTTTCTAATCATGAATAAGAAGGTTGAAGTCATATTATTTAAATTAGAAATGTTATTCCCCCCATAATTATTTTATATTATGGTCCAATTGATGTTTTAAGTGGATAGAAATGTTCAATTATATGGTCTTATCCATTATAGATGGATATACCCCATTGAACGTTATATGAAGATTTTTAAAAGTTATGTTAAGAATAAAAGTCACCAGAAGTTTGTATTGTAGAATGATATATTGTTGAATATGTTGTTGAATCATGTACTGATTACCTAACATATATTGATATCATATTCCTCCCAAATTATCCTCGAAGTGTATGCCTTTTAGGTGAAGGAATTATTGGAAGATATGTTGTTACAATTACCTTCACATATCAGGAGAAAGCACACCTTTACATTTTACATAATAGAGAAGATGTTGATACATATGTTGAATATAACAAAAAAATTCTTTGAGATTTGAGTCCATCAAGGACGGAAGAATGGATATCAAATACACATAATCAATAGTTTATCGGATGATTACCAATTCAAATTTATAAGGAGTCATCTAAAAATCTAAATTAAATTTCCAAATGACTTTGATGGCTAGCCAGGGGACCAAATACAAATGTTATATCTTACACTGGTTTTGTAATCAATGGTTATGTATTCTATATAAAATAATATGATAACTATAGTATGATGAAAAATAGAGAAGTTACAATTGTGGTGTAGGTGATGCACATATCTAGTTTCAAGGAAAGAAATCCAATTTATGTGAATATATCATATTTCAGCACTGTTGAATAGATATATGAGTTCTATTATACAACATTTCAAGTTTTGATTTTCCATTATAAATGGTGAAAATAAGAGTTTTGTAAAAGTTAATGAAATGTGCTATATGAAGGTGAATATCAGTGTGGAAGGAGAAAAAGATAATCCATTCATAATGGAATCACAAGCAGTGAAAGTATTTTTTGTCTCAGATCCAGAAAATAAGAATTGGTCGATTTTCCTACTGGTGAATAAAACAAATGTAGGGTCAGATGAAAATTTAATTGTGGATGACCCTTTCATTGGGATATCACAATCAGTTCATGTTGGTCCCAATGTATACAATGTATTGTATGTTATAGGGGGCCACAAAGAGGGGTTTTTGGATTCTCGATAAATAATCCAAATCACTTCAACCTTTAAAAAAATATAGAGAGTTCAATGGTAAGGTTAATTTTTTTAGTATACTACGCTTTTCCTAATAATATCATCTATTATCTACTACATTAATATAATCTAAATTAAATGTTTAACTACTCAGGAAAACAAAAAATGTCTTCTATATATGATGATGATACCAATCCTAGGGAAGAAGAAACTGTAGATGATGAAACGGTAGAATTATTAGGGGATCAATGATGTGTTGATGAAAAATAACAATAATGACACAACATCATAATATTGAATAACATTATCAAGGAAATAAGTAAGGGTATAAAAATTGAGGTTGGTTGGAATCAACACGGCCAACCTATTGACCCCCACAAGTCAATGTTCGTTAGTTATGTTGGGGTCACAATGAGGATTAATGTAATGATTTATATATATTTGTGGCATCACTTCCATCTTATAATGAAGGAAACCCTTTGGGAATGTATAAAGGCAATGTTACGATAAACTTTCTTTATTTTACATAAACATTATATAATGAAATGTTGATTTAATTTTCATTTTTCCTTGAAGAGTTTATTTGTTATAGAATATTTATGTAAAAAATATATCTTAATGATCTTTGGAAAAGTTAGTAGAGGCTTCTGAAATATTTTTACCAAGGTATATCTTAGGGATGCTTAGGGGAAAGTAAATCCCCACACACCAGTTAGTTATGCACACATTATAAACTAGGAAACATGGAATGCTTTCCTTATACATCACGATAAAGAATAATTACAGGTTAATTGTAGTCGATAATATATTATTTGACTTTATTTATTTTATCCTATTTGATTCAAAATTGTTAATTTATAAAATAGTAAAAGAGTACAGAAAATAAAGAATGTGCATAAAAACCAATATACTCCTATCACAAAGTAAGGAAGGGGTAAACATCACTAAAGAATAAATTGGTATGTATTTTAAATCAACAATAAAACTTTTATGTGATATAAAATAGAATATATTCCTTCATTTATAAGTAAATTTATGAATCAAAATCTGAATCCACTTCTACACCCGTCCATGTTTTGTGGAAGGTGGCTCACGTAATTATAAAGGGTAAAATAGTTGATTAAAACACAAAATAATTATGGGAAACATGTGTAAGTATCACATAATAGTAATTCTTTATGATTTATAGTTGTATTACATAAAAATATCTATTTATGTTTATATGTTTTATATGTTTTAGCCACAAGAATTGGCAGTGACCATAGCGAAATAAAAATTACTTTTAGTATCTTTGAAGAAGCCGACACAATATGGTCACATTAGAGGATTAGGTTTTGGAGTGTCTCCTTGAACATATTTTGAGAATAAAAAACCACAAGAAGATGCATATAAAATGATGAAATAATTACAGAAAAAGTAGATAATTTATAAGATATTATTTTCTAATCTAGTTTGAAAAAACAATATATGAGAAGGGATCAAAGAAAACTAGTGGTAGAACAAAGATCCGCACATAGAGAAAAAAATAACACCTATATATTTGAGGTTAGTAATTCCCCCCAATCGCATACCTTACACGAGGTAATCAATTTTCTCATTACTCTTTCTCCTAAATGTGAATCAAACAACTTCTAATAAATTTATATTATTAAATTATGTAGTGTAAAGTTTTATTTTAATTTTATTAGTCAACACCCACACACCACCTTATTGCGATGGGTATGGTGTATAATATCCTAGGAGACAAGCTACATCATAAATAAACCCCAAAATATTACATGAGAGTTGGGATTGAGGTAGCACATGAGCCGACCACAGAGTTGTTTATTCCACTTGATGATCCAAATATTACAACGGTCAATGATTCTATTAAAACTTTCACAACATAGTAATCTAATCTTATAAAGATACATGAGGTATGTATTTAACAATTTGATTTATAAAAACACTAAAATAGTTGATGAAAAAGTATTGATGTGAGGTATGTTACTATAGATTGATATAGCTATAGGGAAACTGAATACCTAATCAAGAAAATATAGAGCATCCACCAAGAAATCAAAAGGACCTTATGAGAGTACCTTTTCCCCAACAGTTCCATAGAAACATTTATTATCATTAAAACTTCATGCAGATAGCACATTTAAAGATAAAATTATGTCTTGAGTTCCATATGAAGAAGAAATATATGGAGCTTTCATGATATATGTAGTTGGTCTCGAGAGTATAAATAATATTCTCAAGTTTGAATGGATAGGATCATTAGCTGTGAATACATACATAATGTACATTTTCATTATACAACTATCTAAAAAATGAACTAATATGTTCATTAAAGTTTATAATTATTCATATTCTCTATAAGAATTTATATTAATATTATATACAGGGAAAACCATTTGAAGCACGATTTAGATTCATTAATCCCTATACAATTTCTATGCAGAAAACATGTTTTGATAAGGAAGAAATTAAGAAGAAGAGAGATGAGCTATATGATATGTTATAGAAAAAAATAACAGCTGACTGACACTTTTTAATGCCAACAACACAGGGGTAAAACTCTAAAATCTTATCACATAAAATATATATATACTTTTTTCATTACTTATTTATTTTTGTTTTTTAGGTATCACTATATGTCGATCACTGTCAATCTGGATACCCCAAATATTTATTTTTTGGATCCAATTCAAGGATATCCCACTAACCAACCACACATAATGTTTGTTGTGAATTTGTAATACAATGCAATCAATATTTTATAGATAAAAATAAAATTATATGTTTTAGTCTCTGTTTTAATAAGAATTTTGTTATGATAGGGAAGTCACTAAATATAGGATACTTCATGGAATAAAGTTGGTGACTAAACATAAAAAACTGGTGGATTACATCAAATGGAAACAAATTAAGGTATATATAGAAATATTTAACTATCAAAACATATTTTAAAACAATTTAATTTTGTTGGTCAATGTTTCTAATGAGTCTAAAGCAATATAACAAAAATTATTTTGGATATTATGTTTTCAAATTTATGAGATAGATCATAAACCATGAAAAGACCAGTATCATAGAAGAGGTAATTTCCAAAAGTAATTACAATTTTAATACAAATATTTCTTAATCATTTGTTTGTATATATTTTATCAGTGATACCAATATTGTCAATAACCTTTATACTCAAAATAAGAATTAAATTTGTTTAGATTTGATTGAACATATTATATAGTGTTATAATGTTGGACAGAAATAAATTTAGGTGATTACCTGCTATGTTTGTGATCTAGTACGGACTATAACCATAGAAATATATTTGGGGTGTGAATAATTGGGAACAAAATGCTCATATATTATTTTTGATCTGTTTATAAATAATAATTGTAATGGTGTAAATCAATTACTTTATAAGAATTGTCCTGCAAACAATAAAAAATTTTGGTAATGGAGGAGGTGAAGGTGGAGGCGGAGTGGGAGGTGGAGGCGGAGGCAGAGTCGAAGATCAAGGAAGAGGAGGAGACAAATCTCTAGCCCACAAACAATAAAATTGTTGGGAAATGGAGTAGAATGAATCATACCATGGTTGTGCTTGAGAATAATTGTTAAAAAGTGTTCACAATAATTGTTACTTAAGATAAGATCCATTGTGAAAGTGTTTTATATTGCTTATTGAAAAAATGTTTTTTACCACTTGTTTAAGTGATTTTGTACAGGAATTTATGTGGAGGATTTTTTTTTCAGAAATGAAACAAACACCACTTATTTTTTTTAAACTGATTATAATGGGATGAAATTTATATTATCAAATTATATGTACTATCAAATATTACAAAAGTGTATAAGAAAACCCTCACTAAGAACAAATTGAACAAAAAAAGAAAGAAAAACAGATGCAATTGCTTTCTCATGGAGTCCCTACACTATAACACCCCAAACCTAGGTTGTAATTGTTTTATTAAAATCATTGTTATTATTATTATTTATTATTACTTCATAAAAATAAATTTTATTAATTATGATAATTCAGATAAATAAAATATATGAGATATATTTTCATTAATAAAATTCTAATACATTATAACATTACAAGGCTATAAAACCTCAACTAATCCAGAAAACTCATAAAAAGACCTAAAAAAACAAATTATTCTCTACTGAGTAACACAAGAATAAATATTGAGTAGACCTCTTCCCTTGGATAGTCCATTGTTAGAAAAACAATAGAAAGAAGGGTAATGAGAATGTTGAGAACTAAAGGAATGAATAACATTGTTATGAATATTTTGAACTCTGAAGAATTCTTGATGTTTCCTCGAATACCCTAAGACATGGGTATTTATACCACTTTTTATGACTATTGTAAAATTATATCCTTTGGATTTTTAGTGATCATTGATGTTTTTGATAATTTTTGGGTTTTATTTTAATTTAATCGTTATATATTTTAAAATTTTAAAATAAATTTAAAATAATATTTTTAAATAATAAAATTAGTGATGTGTATGATAATTTTTAATTAAGATTTTAATTTTTGATATTATAAGCTTATAATTTGATAAAAATAATTTTAAATAATAATAAAAAACTAATTTTTAGAATAAAATGGTTTAAAGTGATAAATAAATAAATAAATAAATATATGTGTGTGTATTTTATTTTTCTTATGTTTAACAGATTGTTTATAAAAACATTATTTAGTGCACAACATAACTGAGGGAAGACTATAAGTCCAAGCCCTCAAGGATTAGCCAAGTGCAATCCCATCTCGATCAACCAATGTCTGACCCATGTATAAGGTCGCAAGTAAGACCCATCTTGTGTTTATGGTGGATTGAGACCAACCTACAAAGAGTTTTGGTCATACCCGAGCAGGAGGCCATGTATAATCCTCCCTTGAGTGTTTTTTATTCATGTTATTGAGCTATTGTGAGTATCACTCGGTATTATAAAGTTGTAGCAACCCCCCCCGTTTCGATGAGGGATGAGCGTTTTCCTAGGAGACATGATTGAGACCGTCCGATCAGACCATGTAAATCCCGAACATTCATTTCCTTTCCTCGATTGGGCCTCCTTTTCTCCCCTATTATGATGTTAGGTCTTTTTTCATAACCATTTGATTAAGCTATCCTCAATCCAGACCATTCAGCCCAACCCCCATCTTCCTCCTTATCGAGCCCATGTCACACCTGTAGGTCAACGTTGCCAGTCTTCATCCCCTTCACCATTGATGTTTCTCTTATACTTGGCCCCATTTAAAATTGGTTTCCTCAAGTAATATCATGGACAATATTAATTTGATCTGAAAAATTGACTATATTGAGGATTTTCTTTACCCCATTCTCAGTTTCCATGTATGTAATAATTATATATATATAAATTGATTTACAGTACTTATAACCTCTATTTGATCTGGCCCTAGGTAAATTTCAAATCCCTTTAGTATATTTAGTGGCTTCTTGTGAAATATAATATATATATATATATATATGTGTGTGTGTGTGTGTATTATATAACAAAAAAAGGTAACAAAATTTCTTTTCCAATTCATAAAAATTCCCATATGTGCCTATTTTGAATAAAATTTGTTAAATTTCATTTATAAAATCATCCTTTTCACCCCACAAAACACCCAGACTACACCAATTTCTTATTGTCTTGAGACCAACATTTCACTTCCTTTCTCAAAATCAATGTAAGGGTTTATTTTTACTTATAAATTAATTTTTTTTAATTTATAAGGGTTCAATTTTATCCCATCTAACTATGTTTGTTTTTACAAAGAATTATATGGATACATACATAAATATTCTACTTATAAATTTATTAATGAATTTATATAAGGGAAATTATTTTTGATGTTTATTTTTTTGGTTATTTCAAATTAGTTCATTATATTTTAAATGTTTTATTTTTTAAGAGACTTTTTAAAGTATTATATAAGGGTTTAATTTAATTCTATCTAATTGAGTTGTTTTTAAAATCATATGTATATATACATATTTATATTATAATAATTTGTTTTATAACCCTTAAGAAAGATTGGTTTTAATTCAAAGTCCAATTTGTATAAGTGCTTTTATTTTTTGATCTGTAACAGAAAACAACAACAAACCCTTGTTTTGGTATTGTATACCTTAAAATTTTTAGAGGGATAATTAATTTTTATTTTGATGTTGTAGATATTATTTCATATGTATATAAGCTATTATTTTATGTGTAAATATTTAATTACAATAGGGTTTAATAAATGTCATCCTACTATGACTATCATTTTATGTGGATCTCTAAAATACAAATGCTAATTTTTTTTTTCATTTTATGCGTTAATGCTATCATTTCAAGTGAAAAAATATTCCTACATATTCATACGTATCATTAATGAATTAGATATGCCCATTTTATAAATCACATGTGACATTCCATGAATTTTTAGATCAAAGGTGCATTTATTTCAATATCTATTTAATTTATGATTTAAAAATAAGGACAGTTATTTCAATCATGGGATTATTCTAAAAATGGTTTTAGAAACTCTCAATAGTATGTTTATGATATGTTATAAGAAAGGTTAATTTATTTTAATGAATTTTTTTATGTATGTATTTTTGAATTTTTTTGGGTTATGATTGAGAGAGGTAGGTCCATTAAAAGTGTTTTAAAAAATTAGCACTAGTTTAATGAATGTTATTTTATAGGGAGTGAACCCATAAATATTATGGGGAATTTGTTCCATATAAGTTAGGACTAGAAGCCTTATGTTCTTATTATGGTCTTCCAAGTATCATTAATGAACCAACAAAAATTATTATTTTCAATGGAGAAATCCCAATGATCTTTTCAAATATAAATATTTTATGAAATTAATGATTTCTAAAATTATATGGATTTCAATGTTTTAGAAATATACTTTCAATTATATATAAATATTTATATATTTATTCCAATAAAATATTTTAAAATCATCTATTAACATTTTCAAAACCCCTTACTGGGAATATTAAATGGTCACCCTACATTTTAAATTCATTTTTGTATAGGATTAGTAGAATTATATTGTGATGTGAGTTCTATGAGGAGGAAGCACATTGAAGAAATTTCTGTTTAACTAATTTTATTTGGTACATTTTTGTTGAAATGTAATATTTTTATCCAATTCTACAAAGTCTATACCAGAAAAGTTCCTAAAAATGTAATAAATGTAGTGTATTTTTTAGTTTCTTTTATAAAAAAATACATAGCATTTTGATGAGCTAAACCTAGAATCATGGGTTTGGGTCTTTACATTTGGTATCAGAAAGACTGTCTAGATTATTTTGGAAGATGTCAAATTTTTTTAAGTATTCTTTCTTAAGTAAAATTATTTTCTTAAAATTTTTAGATGGAAGATAGAAGAATAAGAAAAATCTTTTGTCTCTTCTAAATTAGTTAACTGAAAGGATAATTTTACAATCATGTCTGTATTTGTGTGAGACCTTTACAAACCTTCGTCTATCCTATAAAAATCTTTACCAAATATCAAATAATCCAAATATCCTAGGATTATTTCACGGATTGGGATTTTTTTTATTTTCTCATGCTACATGAACAACTTTCATTCTATGCTCATCGAGGAAAATAGGGTCTCTTCAAATGTTTTACCATATCCAAAAAGTTTCCGTCTTTAAGGAATTTTTGAGAAGCTATATAAGAGGGCATTCTTTATGAAACTTATCTATTTCAAGAATTGAACTTTAGTTTTTATGAGAGACATTATGATTTTAAAATTTTAGAAAACTGGGTAGTTCGGTTAGTTTATATAAATCAAGTCCATTCTGATATCTCCTAGATTTTCACCTCTCATGCCTCTCTCTCAAGATCCTATTGTTGTATACCTGATTTTAATCCTATTTTTGTTGAGTTGTGTTTGGGAAAATTAAATTAAAGAACATAAAAATAATTTTGGAATTAATTTGACTGGAAGAAACCCGCCTTCTCAAGAGAATCACCCACACTGGTGAATCTAGTAAAGGTATGAATTAAATGTTATAATTTAATTTTGATAATTAATAATAATAATAAAGTTTTTTATGTAGGAACATCAATATTGAAGTCTAAAAGAATAAGCATATAGGAATGTGTGTACAATTGAACCGTGAGAGCGCAATTCTATTCGGGGGGGGGGGGATGTAATGCCCCAAACCCATGTTGTAATTGTGTTATTAATATCTTTTTTATTATTATTATTTATTATAATTTATTTTTATTTAATGAAAATAAATGTTATTAATACAGATAAATTAAATAAATAAAACTATGAGAAATATTTCTGTTAATAAATCACTAATACATTATAACATTACAAGGCTAGAAAACTAAAACTAATCTAGAAAACTCATAAAAAGAACTATAAAAACAAATTGTGATCCACCGAGTAACACAAGAAGAAAGATTCAGTAGACCTATTCTCTTAGATCTGCCATAATTAGAAAAACAATAACAAGAAGAATAATGAGAATGCTATGAAATAAATGAATGAATTACACCATTATGAAGGTTTTAAACTCCGACAAATTCTTGATGTTTCCTTGAATACCCTAAGACATGTGTATTTATACCAATTTTTATGACAGATATAAAATTGTAGTCGTTAGAATTTTTAGTTATCATTAATGTTTTTTATAGCAATTAGGTTTTCTTATAATTTAGCGGTTATATGTTTTAAAATTTTAAAATGAATTTAAAATAATATTTTCAAATAATAAAATTAATGAAATGTAATGATAATATTTAATTAAGATTTTAAAATTTCATATTATAACCTTATAATTTAATAAAAATAATTTTAAATAAGAATGAAAAATAAATTTAAAAAGAAAATGGTTCAAAGTGATATATATATATATGTATATGTATATATATATATATATATATATATTATTTTTCTTATGTTTAACAAATTGTTTACAAAAAAAATTTAAGTGCACAACACAACTAAGGGTGGCCTATAAGTCCAAGCCTTCAAGGTTTAGACAAGTGCAATCCCAACTCGATTAATCTATGTCAGGCCCATTATAGGGTCGTAAGTAAGACCCAACCTATGTTTAAGGTGGACTGAGACCAGTCCGCCCATAGGTTTGGCTATAGCCGGCTGGGAGGCCGTGTATAAGCCTTCCTCGAGTGTGGTGTGTGTCATGTTATTGAAATTTTTTGAGTAGCGCTCATTATTATAAAGCGATGGAAAAAACCCCACATCTCGATGTGGGATGAGAATTTTCTCAGGAGACACGATTGGGACCATATGATCAGACCGTGTGAATCATGACCTTACGTTTCCTTTCCCCGATTGGGCCTCCTCTCCTCCCCTGTCATGATGTTAGTTTTTTTAACCTTCTAATCAAGATATCCTCAATCCGGAACGTTCATTACAAACCCCATCTTCCTCCTCATTAAGCCCGCGTCACACTTGTAGAACGATGCTACCAGTATTCCTCCCCTTCATCGTTGATGTCACTCTCAGACTCATCTCCATCTCAAATCATTTTCCTCAAACAATATCATGTACGATATTAATTTAATCTGAACAATTTTCTATATTGAGGATTTTCTTTACCCCATTCTTAGCTTCCACTACAGGGAATTATTATATATATATAAATCAATATACACTAATTAGAACCTTTGTTTAATCAAAACTTGGGTCAATTTCATGCCCTTTTAGTATATTTAGTGATTTATTGTGAAAAATAATAATATATATGTGTATATTATATAAAAAACAAAATATAATGAACCTTATTTTCTAATTAATACCAATTTTCAGCTGTGGTTGGCACAAACCAAGTTAGAGTGCCATAGAACCTGACACCCGACCCGGCCCGTGGCATGGCTTGAAGGGTGTTCCCAATCCCCACAGGCTAAAAACTTGTTTCTGGGTACCAATAACATTATTTTGGAATTATTTCACCCACTTATATAAAAATGAATGACCAACAGAAATAAGAAACTCAATAATAAATAAACAAATCCAAATGAGGCATAACAATTTTCAGATTAAGGGTTTTACAATATTAACCAAAATCCAAAATACTTTAAAGGAAAGGAACACACAAAAAATCTCAAGAACCTCCATGAAACATGAGGGGAATCTCCCTCAATCCACCCCCACCAATACATTCAACATTCGGAATGCTAGCAACTCGAACCACCAAAATCACTATGAATCATCTTGCCTTTACCTGGGTCATACAAACAAAGTCTACATACACCCAAAGGTGTATGTAGGGTGTGATCCAAAGACCAGTAAGATTCCACCTAATGAAAAAGGTTCCATGCTATAACATTAAATTATAAATCAACATGATTTTCATGTAAAATCCTTTGAAACATTTTTAAAGAAAACATTTTTAAGGAGAACCATGCTAAAGGAAAACATTTTCATAACAAAAATTTTAAAGGTAACATTTAAAATGATTCTTTTACTAAAAAAACTTTCTTTAAAATGAATTACACTTAATTTCCATCGTATACCGACAAATCGCACCACATCACATAAGTATCATGTCAGAAGAGAGCACCATGGGTAAATCCTTAAGGGTAATTTAGCTCAAATGGGACACTAGAACCTCATACCTCAGTGAAGGGTGGTATAGTAACCCGAATCACAACTTTATCATAGCAAATCCACTAGGAGGGGACACACCTTGGGCCCAATGATCTCCAAGCATCATCATAGTTTAGTTAGTGTTGTAACTGTCAACCATGCTAAGTGAAACTGGGACAAGCCACTACCAAATCACTAGCATACTAAATCTAGTCAGCCCACCTAAATACCCAAGATTTCCTTTGTGGTAAAATTCTCATTTCACATGTATCACAAATCACCATATTCACAAATCAATTCCAAGATTTTCAAATACACAAGGAAATAACCATTTTCCATAAACAAACCACCTTCCATTTTACACACACCAAAACAACTTTCAAATACACTTACTACCACTTATGCATTTCATACATCCTCATTTGAAAAAACATAAGAAATTAACAAAATTGATTAACCAATTCCATAGGCCAAGACCCCTTTAGAATCAAAACATAAACCAAGTAAATTTCTAAAACATTCATCCCATTATTTAAATAATTAACAATTCATACTAGAGGTGCACAATAAGAAAAAAAATATTCAACAATTCTCATTTTGTTTATAAAACTCATTCGATCATTTAAATCCCTTTGAAATCACATTTACCACATTACACACAAATCCTAAAACCCTTTTTTAGAAACATCATAATAAAACACACACAAACATAACCTTTCCCTTTAGAAAATCCACTTTCATCATGCACACATGCAAAAAACACTTCCAAATATTTTTTTCACCACACAATTCAACCATAGAACATGTTTAAGAACACAAATAAGAATATTAAAATCATCTAAAAATGTTAGGGCATGGAACCACCTACCTCAAGCTTGGAAGCATCCAAAGATTGGTGTGAAACCATAACCGCACCACCACAAGACCCTATCAAGGGAAGATGAAACACTAAACATCAACATTGAACCCTAATAAATGAGATTCAATGATAAATAGACCGCCCAACCCATTGGAGAAACAAAACCCCAAATAAGAAGAGGAGAAACCCTATAAAAGAGGAGGAAATTGAAGGAGGAGGACTTACTTGATGATTACTTGGAGTTTCTATGCTAAATCCCTCAATATAAAGGATCCTAAGGGATCAAAGAGGAAGGGAGGGAGGCACATAGTACTGAGAAGCTCAAATGGGGGAGAGAGGGGTGGATTTGGGATAAAACAATGAGAGGACACAAAGGTCATTTTCTAATTTTTAATGACTTAGACATCACACACGGTTAGTCTGCACGGTTTTTCAAACTGTGTGGTGACCATGCACCCCTCTCTACCTAAGAGGCACCTACCACATGGTAATTCTGCATGGCCTAACTTACTATATGAAATCTGTGTGGTAACTTCTATCTGAAGTTTCAACCTACCGCACAGTTACCTGGAGAATGGTGCACAGTTTGAAAAATCATGAACCAACTATGCGCATTAATCTGTCAACCCAAAAACATTCATTTTCATGAAAACTCAAGGGGAATACTCATAGATAAGCACTATACTAAAAATAAACAAAGTAAGTACCTCCAAATTCAATTGTGTCACACTTAAAACTCAAGATAGAAACCAAAATCCAAAAATGAACCAGAATAAAAGGGAGAAATAAAAACCCAGGTGTGAAAATTATCCTCACCATGAAAACTTTCCACTCCCGGAAAGTCAACCTAAGTATTGATCATAAAACAAAATAGATATTCCTATACAACACTAGGAGATTCTAAAAAAACACCAATGAGAAGAAAGAAAGAACACCCTAAATGAAAACAAAGGTTCACAAGATTCCACTTGGGAGGCTAGAATGGACTCCACACCCTACTCATTCTTCCCCTATAAGGCCTTCAAACATCCATTTGATCGATCATAAATAAAAGGAATTATCACAACCATATAATAGAACCCCACAATCCAAAAACTCTATGACCATTACCAAATAAAATTCACACCCTTCACCCAAAAATGAACAAATGGACTCAAATCGCTTCTCAAGAAACACTTCCATAACCTTGCTTCAACGAAATGATGGGTATAGTCCAAAACCGAATCTTACTTATGTGAGGAATTCAGAATTAGATAGTTCCAAATGAAACTATCCACTGCCAATCCAACACAAAAAATGTAATTGGATTATCAACATTAGGATGCCTGAATGGAATACCCACCATGAAAACAAACTAGCACTGATCTACTCTAGAAGAAATTTAAAAGAGACTCATGGTGGGTATCCTCACTATAATAACCAACTAGCATAAACTGAAACTGGATACCCAACATGGGCTAACCCTAAACTCCCCGTATATAGTTAAACCAAAACTAATTTACAATGATGACTATACAAGGACAACCATATGGGTATTTTCATCTAGAGGAGTGAAACCACTAGAATTTTAGTGACACAAGACCACCCCAACTCCTCACAATCAAAGAGGAGCTTGCAATTCACATGAGTCTTAATGAGAACATGAGGTTCCCATGTATCCTTCCATAGGATGGGACCATTCAAAACAAAATAGCCACACATGGAGCTTAAATTTTCTACGTTTCCCACATTGGAGACTAAGCTGAACCAAGGTCCCTCACAACCCATGAAATTCATAACTATGCATCAGCTTCACTCTGGGGCCTATGGCTAGAGCCCTGATGATTGAAGCATCTCCTACCTTATAGTCAGGAGTTGTCAATCCTCAATTGGAACAACTTTTTTGGCCTCATGAGTGATCACACAACATTATGAGAAGAACCAAAATAATACCACTTACCATGGAACTCACTTCACCTCGACAAGTCCCTTTATCATGATAAGTACTTAGAAGATGCACATGCATCATCCCTTTTCACCTGGAACAAGAAACAACAGAAACAAGAACACACAGTAGGAAACTCCTCTTATAATGGAGAAATTTTGAATTCCTAGGAGAAAACACGATTCCATTAAAATAGAGGTTCTTGAAAGGGTCTCAATCCAACTCCCACATTTTTATCCAATATAGAAACACCACATAACAACACCAAACATGATCATCATAACCAAGATGTATTATAAAGAAAAGGTACTTTAAACTGAACCCCATAAAACACAAAATTTCTATAAACGGACATGATAACCTCTTATAACCATAATTAATACACTAAATGGAACAATATGATCATATGCATGAGATAAAATGATGAAATATCCAATTTTTTTTTAATACCATAGCCACTACCAACAACTTATGGCCGCTTCCCATGACTGGAATTCCTTTCACCATTCACAGGCTGGAACTTCAAGAATATAGGTGGAAAACATCAAATTTTATGATTCAAGAAACCCAATCAAAACCAACTCATTGATAAAAATCAAACTTAAAACACCATTAAAACAAAAATATTTTTCAAAATAAAACACCACGCAACAACTAGTTATCAAAGATTTATACTTTCTCTTAAAAGTAACATTGAAAATAAAATAGGATTGGTGGGTTTCACATTCACTAATGGTATCTCATGGGCCTCACAAATGCATGTTCTCATGCCACACTAGGAACTCATTCACTTTCCACACATATCCTATGCATGTGGTCAGTCATGGAAATACCAAAGGTAAAAATAAAAATTTACCACTTTCCAAAACAAACAATCAACCCAAACTTACATTTTCTTAATCCACTTGAAATTTCAAAAATTCATAAATTTTTTCAAAATATCACTAGTTACCAAATAAAATACTATTTTCAAACTCTATAAATCTATCCCAAAACATCTCATCCAATTAAAAATCACTTTAAATTACACATTTTTTTCTGAATCAAAACAATTTTCCATAGATCAGCAAACCCCAATTAAAAAATATTTTTGAAAACCCATCTTGAAATAGTTCATGTTTTCTAGAAAATAAATTTTGATAAACCACAAGTTTTAACTAAAAAAATACAATCTTGATAATATCATCCCCATTCACTCAAAAATCATTTTATAAAAATCCCATTTTTTAAAGTCTTCTTCAAAATAGTTTTAAAAATCCATTTTTTATCCTCCTATAACAAAACCATTTCCACCCAAAAATTTTACTTTTCACAATTCCAAAGTAAGGAATTTCAAAATAACTTTCAAAACCCAAGAAGAAAACAAAACAATCCAATAGAAAACTAGTGTTGATGGGTGACTCAGACATATGGTTGGAGGCCATATTCCAATCACACCATCAGAATGAAGAGTGTTCTCGGACCATGTACCTGGCTCCACATGGATTTCATGGCCCCGTGAGCTCACTGAGAGCATTATCAAAACCCTGTTTTCATTTATAAACACAAAAAAACCCAAAATAACAAAAGGATCTGAAATAAACCTGAATTACCATGGAAACCCGAGTCCCATCATGAGGTGTGCTAGCCAAGCACCCTACTCACAACCAGAACATCAAGTACCGATAATTATAGCTCCATTATAACCAGAATCATTCCCAAATAACATAACCCAAAAAGAGTGTAACCTCATTTGATACCATTTTGTCACGAACCAAGCTATATTTCCATAGAACTCGACACCCGACCCGACCTATGGAATGGCCTGAAGGGCATTATTGATCCCCAGAGGCAGGAAACTAGTTTTTGGGTATCAATAACATACTTTGTGAATGATTTCACCCATTTATATAAACATGAATGACCAAAAGTAACAACCATATCAATAATAAATAACCAAATCCAAACGAGGCATAATGATTTTCATATTAAAGGTTTTACAATACTAACCAAAAAACAAAATACTTGAAAGGAATGGAAAACACAAAAAATCCCAAGTACCTCTGTTCAACATGAGGGGAATCACCCACAAGACACCCCAATCAATAAAAAAACATGAAAAACACTAGAAACCCAAACCAAAAACATCACCATGACTCATATTGACTTTATTTGGGTCATACCAATAAAGTATACATACAACCAAAGGTGTATACAGGGTGTGAGACAAATCCAAATAGGTTTCCACCCAATGAAAAATGTTCCATGATATAAAATTAAAGGATAAATTAACATTCTTATTCATGTAAAATCATTTGAAACATTTTTAAAGAAACCATTTTTAAGGAGATCCATTCTCAAGAAAAACATTTTCATAGCAACACTTTTAAAGGTAACATTTCAAATAAGACTTTTAATAAAAAAAAATTATTTAAAATGAAATTCACTCAAGGTCCACTGTATACCGGTGGATGGTACCACATCACATAAGTCTCATGTCACAAGAGAGTACCATGGGTAAATCTCTAAGGGTAATCTAGCTCAAATGGGACACTAGAACCTTATACCTCAGTGAAGGGTGGTATAGTAACCATAATTACAACTTTCTCATGCATGTTCCTCTATGAGGGGACACCCAATAGGCCCAATGGTATCCAAACACCATTATAATTTATTTAGTATTGTAATTGTCAATCATGATTAGTGAAATTGGGACAATACACATACAAATCACTAGTTTACTAGATCTATTCATCCCACCTAGACACTCAAGATTCCCTTTATTCTCAAATTCTCATTTCACATGTATCACAAATCACTACATTCACAAATCAATGCCATGAATTTCAAATACACAAGGAAACCACCATTTTACATAAAAAAATACCTTTAATTTTACACACTCCAAAACCACTTTCAAATAAATTATCCACCACTTGTGAATTTCATACATCCTCATTTGAAAAAATACAAGAAAAGCACACAATTGATCAACCAATTCCATGGGCCAAAACCCTTTCAAATCCACAAAAAAACTAAGTCCATTTCTAAAACATTATTCCCATTATTTAAATAATTTACAATTAATTCTAAAGGTGCACAACAAGGAAAAATATATTAAACAAATCTCATTTAATTTAAAAAACTTATTCACACCTTTAAATCTATTTGAAATCCCATTTATCAATTTCCAAACAAAGAATACAACTTTTTTTAAGAAAAATCACAATAAAAAATACAAAAAAATAAACATTCCCTTTATAAAATCCACTTTCCACATGCACGCATGCCAAAAAAACATCTAAAATATATTCCACACCAAAAAATTAAACCATAGAACATTTTTAAACACACAAACAAGAATATTAAAATCATCTAAAAATGTTAGGACATGGAACCACCTACTTCAAGCTTGGAAGCATCTGAAAATTGGTGTGAAACTACAATTGCACCACCACAAGACCCTAGAAAGACAATATCGAACACTAAACACCAATATTGAACCATATAGAATGAGATTAAACCCTAAACTAACCATCAAACCCAAGGGAGAAACAAATCCCCAAAGAAGAAGAGGAGAAACCCTAGAAAAGAGGAGGAAATCGAAGGAGGAGGGACTTACTTGATGATTCCTTAGAGTTTCCATGCCAAATTCCCCAAGAGAAGGGAGGAAAAGGGAGAAAAGACGAAGGGAAGGAGGAACATAGGGTTGATAAGTTTGAATGGGGGAGAGAGGGGTAGATTTGGGGGAAAAATATAAGAGGACACAAAGGTCATTTTTTAATTTTTAATGACCTGGACATCAGGCACGGTTAGCCCACACAGTTTTCAAACTGTGCAACGACCATGAAGCACTATCTAACTAAGATACACCTACCATAAGATTATTACACACATTCTAAATTAACTTATAGAAGTTGTGTGGTAGCTTCTGTATAAAGTTTCAACCTACCACATGGTTACCTAGAGAATGGTGTACGATTTGACAAACCATGCGCCAACCATGCACATCATTCTATAAACAAAAAAACATGCATTTTTCATGAAAAATCAAGGTTAAAACTCATGAATAATCACTATACTAAAAAAAAATCAATTACCATAAAATTCAACCTCATCACACTCAAAAATCAATAGATAAACCGAAATCCAAAAATAAACTGGAATAAAGGAGTGAAATCAAAAATTAGGCGTGACAACGAATGTTTTAAATAAAATATGTTACCTTCACATTTGTAAAATCCTTATTTGAACACTATGAAACACCCAAAATATACCACTCTCTTATTTCCTTGAGATGAGCATTGATCTTCCTTTCTTAAAATCAATGTAAGGGTTTATTTTTACTTATAAATTTATGTTTTTAAATTTATAAGGGTTCAATTTTATCTTGTCAAACTATGTTACTTTTAACAAAGGATTATATGGATACGTACATAAATGTTCTACTTATAAATTCATTGATGAAGTAATTTAAGGGAAATTATTTTTGAGATTTATTTGTCTGGTTATTTCAAATTAGTTAATTTGATTTTAAATGTTTTATTTTTTAAGAGAATTTCGAAAGTATTATGTAAGGGTTTGATTCCATTATATCTAATTGATTTTTTTAAAATAACATGTATATATAAAAATATATTTACACATATATATATTACCATAATTTATTTTATAACCCTTGTGAAAGATTGGTTTTAATTTAAAATCCAATTTGTATAAGTGATTTAATTTTCTGATCTGCAACAAAAAATAATAACAAAACCATATTTTTTATTGTATTCCTTAAAATTTTTGTAGGGATACTTAATATTTATTTTGATGTTTCAAATATTATTTTATATGTATATAATATAATATTTTATGTGTAAATATTTAATTACAATAGGTTTTAATAAATGGAATCATGCTATGATTATCATTTTATGTGGATATCTTATTTACAAATTCTAAATGGTTTCATTTTATGTGTTAATTACATCATTTCATGTGAAAAAATGTTCTTGAACATTCATACATGTCATTCATGAATTAGATACGGTCATTATCAAACTTATATGTGGCATTCGATGCATTTTTTGACCATGTGTGCATTTATTTCATTATCCATTTTATTTATGATTTACAAATATGGATAGTTATTTCAATCATGGGATTATTCTAAATATGGTTTTGAAAACTCTCAATAATATGTTAATGAAATTTTACATGAAAGGTTATTTTCTTTTAAAGAAAATAATTTTTTGTATGTACTTTTGAAATGTTTTTGGTCATGATTAAGAAAGTCAAGTCTATTAAAAGTGTTTTCAAAAATTGGCACTAGTATGATTAATGTCCTGTTATGGGGAGTGAAACCATAAATATTAAGGGTAATTTGTTCCATATAAGTTATGAATAGTGGACTTATGTTGTTATTATGTTCTTCCAAGTATCATAAATGACCCACATTTTTTTTATTTTCAATGGAGAAATCCAAATGATCTTTTAAAATATAATTATTTTCTGAAATTAATGATTTCTAAAATTATATTGATTTTAATTTTTTAGAAAAATAATTTTAAGTATATATACGTATATACATATTTATTTTAAGAAAATATTTTAAAATTATTTATAAATGTTTTTAAAACCCCTTATTGGGCATATTAAATGCTCACCCTACATTTTAAATTCATTTTTTACAGGATTAGTAGAATTACATTGTGATATGAGTTATATGAGTATAAATAAAAAAGAAGACATTTATGTTTAAATAATTTCATTTTTTAGATTTTTGTTGAAATTTAATATCTGTATCTAATTCTCCAAAACCTAGATCATAAAAGTTCCTAAAAATGTAATAAATGTTGTGTATTTGTTCAGTTTCTTTTATAAAAAAATACACAGTATTTTTATAAGCTGAACCCAGAAGCGTGGGATTAAATACACTATAAATAAGGGGTATTGTAGCATAAAATAGTCAAAATAAAATCCTATTTAATATTATTATTCTAAAATTTCCACTAAGAATGTATGGATTCATAATCTATAAATTCCATAATTTAGGTAACTTCAAAACAAAATTTAGAAATTATATAAGTTAGAACTTCATAATAAAAAACATATGGATGAATGTTTTCTTGCATACAAACACAAATTAAAGGAAAGTTCCTTACTCCATGTCAATAATCCTTTCATTCTATTGAGGATAAAGAGCCATCATAGGCATTAAATAACTCTTAATTTTCAACAATAAAGAAGATAAATGTAAATAGAACCAATAATTCAACATTACAACCACAAGAAATTCAAAAAGTCAACATAAACCAATAATATAGAAACTGACCATGTATTCAGTACTAGATCCAATAGTCACTTGAGAGTCATACAACACCAATCCAATCATCAAATAGGTATATAATCCAGCTCAAAATTTGAATAAATATGTATGTAATCAACCACTGAAGACAATAGGTGTATAAGATAACTATTTTAGGATAAGTAGCATTGAGATAATTTGTCATCAAGGAGGGATGGTGTCAAAGGAAACATGGGATCAAATGAAAAGAAACCAATTTATAAAGAAATCCCTAAAAATGAAAAACTTGCTGCAAATGAAATCATGAAGCACCAAAAATCCAAACAAATACCCCATTGAAAAAGAAACTGTTAGTTTGATCCCAAACCTTTAAAAAATCAATAAATAAAAAATTTCATCATTTTAATCGTGAATTTTATGAAAATAACAATATAGTGGGTTCACTTTGGTGGGTTGTGGAATTATTTGGACTATTCAATCATCAATTAGATGCATGATATAATATCACAAATGCTAGTGAAATCCATAAAAGTAAGGCATCAAGTTTACATTAGTGAAATTTATTAACTAAAAATTATTCTTTTGAATGAAAATTATGTAAAATTAAATCATCCCACCATTATATCAAATAATATCTCACAATAATTACATCAGTCGATGTGTTTAAACTATCCTTATTATGTATATAGATACTTGTTCACTGACTCACCAACAAAAAATGTGTCCATTGGTTTATCACTAATATGCATGTACACATTAGTTATATAAAATGATCTATGTTCACAAGATCATTAATAAAAAACTCATCATTATTCATACTAAAAAAATATATGAAAATATGAATAATCCCATTTTGATGAACAAATAATGATGATGTTATGTTAGAGTTTATCATCACCTAGAATATTGAAATGGATATACTAATATATAGAAATATCCAGGAATAATTAATAGATGATCTATATTTTAGTGTCATTTGGATGAAAATAATAAGGAAAATGTTTATAAATGAGTTTTACACCAACCCAAAAGGATAAAAGTTTTTATAGAAATTTTGTGTAATATGTGAATGTTATGTTGTTGTAAAGTAGTTAAATATAACATGTTCTTAGGATTTATCTTCTAAAATATTTTATTTTAGGATCATGTAATATTGACTAAATTCCTTGTATTTTAGTCTTATACCAACTCAAAGTGTTTGTTGTTAGTTTAAAATTTATATTTTAGTTCGAAAAGGTTAACTCAATAAAAATAGATAAAACACACTCATATTGTCTTGATAATTTAGGAAAATGATTCATAATTAATTCTTGGAATTTAGGAATCATTATCACATCAAACCGACACACGATGTGGCTGGTATGACTCAAATTTTGTGTTTCTAGTTTAAAATGAAAATTTAGTAAAAAAATGATATGTGACGTACTCAAAACTAAGAAAACACATTTGTAAATTTTTGATATTTTAGGATAATGATCCATATGTCATTTTAGATGTGTATAAATCATTCTCACCTCAATATGATGTATAATGTGTCCTATATGATTCCAAGTGCGTTGTTTTATTTAAATATGACATTAATTTTAGTAAAAAAGGAAACTAACATACTCAAAATTGAGGAAAGGAATTCATATAGTTTTGAAACTTTTTTAAAGAAGTCCATATATAATTTTTGATTTTTATCAATTATCTGCACCTTAATCTGATACACAATGTTCCTAGTATAACTCAAAGTTTCTATGATCAATTTAAAATTGACATTTTAGTTCAAAAAGTATCACTCACTGATAATTAAGAAACACAATCACATTGTCTTGATAATTTATTAAAATGGTTTATAAGTCATTTTTTATGTGTAGGAATATGTCTCACAATAAAATAACACACAATGTGACTAGTATGACTCAAATTATGAGTCTTCAGTTTAAAATGGAATTTTAGTAAAAAAAAATAAGTGACGTACTCAAAACTGTGAAAATTTATTCAAATTATTTTGATAATTTTGGAAAATTATCCATATGTCATTTGAGATGTGTAGGAATCATCCTCAACTCAATCCAATTCATGGTGTGGCCGATATGACTCTAAGTGCATCTTTTTATTTAAAATTGACATTAATTTTATTAAAAAAGACAACTGACATACTCAAAAATGATAAAACATATTCAAATTGTTTCTATACTTTAGGAAAACTATCCATAATTCATTTTTTATGTATAGGAATCACAATCACCTGAATCCAATACAATATGTTCCCGATATGACTCAAAGTGTATGTTATCAGTTTAAAATTTAAATTTTAGTTCAAAAAGTGTCACTCACTAAAAACTGAGAAAATGTTCTTAGATTGTATTGATAATTTAGTAAAATAATTTATAATTCATTTGTGATGTATAGGAATTAGTATCACATCAAACCAAGACATGATATGATATGTATGACTCAAAGTGCATATTTCCAATTTAAAATGACATTTTAGTAAAAAAGGAAAGTGACATACTGAAAACTGAGAAAATGCATTTGAATTGTTTTGATAATTTAGAAAAAAGATTCATATGTCATTTAGGATTTCATCTGAACCTCAATATAATGCACAATATGACTGGTATAACTCCAAGTGTTTCCATTTATTTAAATTTGACGTTAATTTTACTAAAAAAGACAATTGTCCTACTGAAAACTAAGAAAACACATTCATATTATTTTGATACTTTATAAAAACGATCCATGAGTCATTTGGGATGTGTAGAAATTAGCCAAACCTCAATCTGATACATAATTTACCTGGTATGACTAAAAGTGTTCATTATCAGTTTAAAATTGACATTTTAGTTCAAAAAGTTTCATTCAATGAAAACTGAGAAAAAAGGATCATATTTTATTTATAATTTAAGAAAATCATTCATAAGACATTTCTGACGTATAGGAATTGGTCTCACATCAAAACGATATAATATGTGACTGGCATGAATCAAAGTGTGTGTTTCTAGTTTAAAATGACAATTTAGACAAAAAGACATGTGACGTACTAAAAATAGATAAAACACATTTGGATTGTTTTGATAATTTAGGAAAATGATCCAAAAGTCATTTGTAATGTGTAGAAATCAGTTGATTCTCAATCCGATGCATAGTGTGACTGATATGACTCAAAGTACGCCTTTTTATTTAAAATTGACATTAATTTTAGTAAAAAAGACATCAAACATACTCAAAATTGAGAAAACACATTTGGATTGTTTGATACATTAGGAAAAAAAATCCAAAAGTCATTTTTTACTTATTGTAATCATCCTCACCTCAATTTGATACACAATGTGTTCGGTATGACTTAAAGTGTCCGATGTTAGTTTAAAATTGATATTTTATTTCAAAAAGTGTCACTCACTGAAAACTAATAAAAAAAACTTGTATTATATTAATAATTTAGGAAAATGATTCATAGGTTATTTGTGAAGTTTAGGAATTAGTCTCATGTCAAATTGATACATGATGTGACAGTTATGACTCAAAGAGCATGTTTCTAGTTTAAAATGATATTTTAGTAAAATGAAAAACTGATGTACTTAAAACTGATCAAACACATTCAGATTGTTTTAATACTTTTTTAAAATGATCTATAAGTCATTTGGGACATGTAGGAATCATATTAACCTCAATATGATGCACAATTTGACTATTATGAGTCCAAGTGCATCTTTTAATTTAATATTGAAATTAATTTTAGTAAAAAAGAAAACTAGCCTAATCAAAACCAAGAAAATGTATACATATTTCTATGATACTTTTTTAAAATGATTCATAAGTCATTTGGCATGTGTAGAAATTATATTCACCTCAATATGATGCATGATGTGACCAGTATGAATCGATGTATTCATTATCATTTTAAAAATAACATTTTAGTTCAAAAAGTGTCACTCATTGAAAATCACGAAAACACTCTCAGAATGTGTTGATAATTTAGTAAAACAATTCAATTTTTTTTTACATTTAGGAATAAATATTGCATCAAATCAACACACAATGTGATAGTAATTACTCAAAGTGTGTGTTTCCAGTTTAAAATGACATTTTAGTAAAGACACCAGTGATGTACACAAAACCAATAAAACACATTCTAATTGTTTTGATACATTAGGATAGATATCCATAAGTCATTTGGGACATGTAAAAATCAACCACACCTTAATTTGATGCATGGTGTGACTAGTATGACTCTAAGTACATATTTTTATTTAAAATTGACTTTAATTTTAGTAAAAAAGACAATGAAGATACTCAAAATAGGGAAATCACATTTGGATTGTTTTGAAAAAAAGATATATGAGTTACTTGTGATTCATTGGAATCATCCTCATCTCAATATGATATACAATTTTCCTGGTATGACTCCAACTGTTCGTTATCAGTTTAAAATTGAAATTTCAGTTCAAAAAGCGCCACTCATTGAAAACCGAGCAAACACACTTGGATTATCTTGATAATTTAAGATAATGATTCATAAGTCATTTTTAACATGTAGAAATCAATCTCACATCAAACTAACACATGATGTGACTGATATGATTTAATGTGCATGTTTCTAGTTTAAAATGATATATTAGTAAAAAGGACAAGTGACGTACTCAAAAGGATCCCTTTATCTAAATAAAAGCACTAATAAATGGGATCCTTTATCAGTTCTTTTTTTGATCACTGATAAAGGACCCCTTTATCAACGGTAATAAAATATTAGTGTTTTTAATCACTCTATAGTAGTTATCGCTTTTCTAATGTTGATAAAGGACAATTTTAGAACCATTAAAGGCATGTTTTTTAGTGGCAGTAGAAAATACAATATTTAAAAATGATCACTATTTAGTTTTATTTGGTAGATAATACACTATGGGAGGTAATGAATTTGAAAAATCCAAATGATATTTGGATGAGGTTTGATAATAGGTAAAAATATAAATTTTTGAAAAATCATTTATATAGGAAAGAACTATTTTATTGTCTATGAATATCATAGAATGAATATTTGAGAAACCATTTGGATGGGTTCACTAAACATTTGAAGAAATTGACTTTAGTGGTGGTCAAAATTAATTATAAAGGCAATGCAGTGCGTATGGAAATGGTACAAGAAGACAAACCATTGCTTTGATTGGGTTCTTTTCCATATTAATATTATAATATAGTCACCACATTATTGTTTGGAAAAGACACCCTGATGTTGGTTGATTTGATTTCATCATTGCTAATGAATGAGACTCGATGAAACACCAATGATGGTGAGTCTTTAGATAATAATGGTTTTCTGACCATGATTAGTGGACCTAACTATCAAGGAAGGTCTACATAATTAAAAAATTGATCAGGGACCATAAGAGATTGATGAAAATCAAGACTAAGTATTGAATTAATATGTTGGGCATGTGGAAAACATGGCCCCATATGGATAAAATTTTCCATGTTCAGTGAAAGAATAAAGAAAAAAGGAAGAAAAAAAAATGAAAAAAACCTTATGGTTGCTCTTATCATATATGTTTGATAAGATAATACTTTTAAAGTTATGAATAGTGTCATTATGATATTATGGATATGGATATTAAGTCAAAGAGAATAATTGTTGGCATTGGTATGGTGCGTGTTTGTATGTTTGGTAGATTTATCCACACACTTACCAATATGAGGTATGTGCTTAATTTTTGAATGAACATGATTTCATTGGAAATGATTGATTCCAAAGGTTTTCTAAAATTCACAAAATTATTAGATGAATAATGACTACAATCAAAGGACCTTGTAAAAGTTGTTTGCATGTGTAAAGTTCATGAAGAAGGTTATTTTAAGAATAAAGTGACATTTATACTTTTGATTTGATTACAAATTCTGGAATAGAGTAGTCATTCTCTGAACCACATGATTGGTTCCCCAACACACCAAAGATCGGCATACAACTGATCCTTCCAAGCTTCATTAGATGTTCTCTATCTTCTTTGATGACCAAGATTTGGATAATCTATAAGTATTCCTCAAATTGATAGAATCCATCTTTGGTCTTCGACTAAAAAGGATTGACGAATATGCTTCAATGACACTAAATTCATTAACTACCTTCATCTTTGATTAAAACCCAAAAGGTCATCTTTAATTGGTCGACTTGTATAGGGACTATCGAAGATTAAATTTTTTATCATTAATTATCAACATCATTCGGTCTGTACGAGCAAAAAAAATCTAATTTAGTCTTCCAGGATCTGCTCAATGAAAATCGACCAGTGGCTTTTCAAACTTCCTCATAGGTTCAACATTTATGTCTCCTTGATTTATTTATTCTAAAGATAATTTGATCTAGGGTACTCCAATTAACACATCATATTTTTTGTAGATGCCTGAAAAATTGATTATCTGGCTCTATCTAGATAATACTCGACTTCCCTTATTCATGCAATCGATATCCCTTGAAAATTTCATCGACCAACAATAG
This sequence comes from Viscum album, assembly GCA_963277665.1. Lineage (NCBI taxonomy): Eukaryota > Viridiplantae > Streptophyta > Magnoliopsida > Santalales > Viscaceae > Viscum > Viscum album. Next base: position 97,071,469 of record OY728163.1, read on the forward strand.
ATCTCCATCATTCTTATAAGCTCATCTTTCTATCTTTTTTTATCCAACATCGGTCTCAGAATCTCCATCTTCAGTTCTTGATCTAGTTATTTTTTTATGCTTAATCTATGTTTTTGCTGCTCAATTCAATGTATGATAATTCATATGAAAACATAAATTTTGAATCCTGTATTTCTTATTATCTACCTATTTAATCTTACGTTTCTTGTTTGGTAACTAGTTTTTTTATACGTGACTACTTCAAGAAAATTTTAGTATCTCCCTTTGATTTTTTCCATATGTTTCTTGCCCTTTTATTTTTGAAAAATACCAACAAGAGAACAAATCCACTCAAGAAAATAAAAAAAACCAAGTTTGAGTGCCGCCATCTGCAATTCACCCCACAAAGTAATGAGCAACATGAAGCAAAGGAAAAAATGGAGGAGGTAAAGTGCCCAATCAAAACATTATTCCTCTTCACAATCAGTCTAGATGTAGACAAACTGAAATTATTTGTATGGCCTGAAAACAGCTTGAACAAACCTCCAATCGTTAAATTCTATTCATAAAAATTATTAAAAACCTATTAAAATTTAAGTGAATACAATCTACATTCAAAGCAATAAAATCTGAAACAAAATATGATTTATTAATTTAATTCATAATATATTCAAAATTTGTAAAAAACATATAATTATAGAATTTATATTCAAATAAAATTGATAATTCACTTCCATCATGAACAATTATCTCCAAAATATGTTTTAAAACATTAAAATTCATGATTTAAGGCTAAATTCCAATTATTTTCTAAAAAACCTAAGAAACATGAAAATTCATTTTAACCCAAGAAATATATATCAAATTAGAGATCTAAAAAAGTTAATAATAAATGAAAAAATTCAATGTAATCACATATCATATATCCCCACCCCTAGCTTTTATACTCACAATCAAAATATATATTAAAGTCATATTAAATGTAACAAATTGGTCTGGGCTGACCTGACATGTCACCCGACGTAGCTTGATACTTGGTTGTAACTAGAAACCCAATCAAGATATTTGAGAGGTTTTGGATTAAACTGTTGTTTTTTAATGGTTGTAACTAGAAACCCAATCTCCCTTGCTTTTTAACAGTTGTACCGAGAAACCCAATATCCCATTATTTTTATCAGTTGTTGCAAGAAACACTTTATTCTTTTAGTAGTTGTGGCTAGAAACTAAATATTAACACTTTTAATCGTAGTGCACACAAACCCCCTCACACTCCATGGTAGAGAACACTTATACCATCACACTCAATGGTAGTGAGTACTCATGAAATGAAAAATGAAGAGACTTGATATATGAAATCCCTTTGAAGTAAAATCTCAATCCTATAAAAATAATATAACAATAAATATTGGGTAGAAGAGAGTCAATTTTAAGAGAGAACAAAAAAGTGAAAAGTGACAAAAATCTGGCTCTAGAATGAATCTTTAAGGTAACCATATTCATCCAAGCACCCATGAGAGTGTATTTATGGTCTCTAATGACTTTAGGATCATTATGTCGGTGTTTGGGATTGAATAGAGCTATTGGGAGTCCAAGTATAGTGTTGGGGTCCACCAAAAACAACTATCTTTTTTTTTGTATATCAAAATGACATCAGATAGCCGTGGGTGTCACTGGCTAGTCATCAGCACCTAAAAAGAACAAGTGTTCTATCCAGATCCCACATGCTAGCCATTGGGGGTCACCAACTAGCCCGTGGCACCAGGAAAAAGCTGTTATTTCGTCTAGATACCATCAGCCAATTAGTGTACTCCACCAGGTAGCCAATGGTACCTACAGGTGGAGGACTTTATTAAGGCCCTCCATGCTCCTCTTGAGCCCTTTATTTGGACAAGAAACTTGTTGAAAAAAATGTCTGAAATATAAGTTCTGAAATTCATGAAATTACATGGTTGGAAACACCATTGGGTTTTTTTGATCATTAAAACCACCAAAGAGAGTGAGGCACAACATTCATCACATTTTGATAATCACAAACACAAAGGAAATTAATCAATATAAAGATAATTATGACATTATTCTCATGATTGTAATAAAAATAAATCAATATTTGATAATGAAATTACACTAATTATTTTAAATACATATAAATCTATTTAAAATGGAATTCAAGAATGATTTAAAAAAAATCAATAACTCAATTTCAAATCTTCTCCCCATTTGTGATTATCAAAAACCCAAAATCAAAAAATTCTCACAATTTGAAAAAAAATTGAAATTAAAAAATAATAAAAATTTCAAAAGAATTCAAAAAATTTAAGATTCCTTTAGAATAAATATACATAGTGCTTTCCCAAAAAGTAAAAGAATCCTTTATCAAATAAAAGCATGGTTACAAAAGTATAAAAAAAAATATTTTTTACAAAAGTCCCTTTGAAAAAAAAAGAAGAGAGATCATCAAGAACTTCATTGATCTAGGTCAACTCCAGAGAATCAACCCCCTTATTTTCAAGTTCATTAGCCATATAATTTTCTTCATAGTAAGTATGTATGATGATAAAATTCATGGACATGAGATAATCCATGAATTTCATCCATTTAGTAGTCTGTTTCTGTGAAAGAAGAATGATGAAATTTCTGATAGCTTCCACCACAGTTTTAGAATCACATTCAAGCCATAATTTGAGATATCATAACTTCTTTTCCATTTCAATCTTAGTGATAATAACATGAATTTCATCTTCAAAAGATATAATAATTCGACCCGGACCATAGAGGCATCCCATAACATCATATTTGGGATTTTTAAAAATTACACCATATCCAGAAGGGCCTGGATACCCTCTCGAAGATCCAACTATATTACATTTGATCCAGTACTGAAATGGGGGGATTCAAATGACTTCTAAGGTCCCACAAAGTGGATGATATTTACCTGTATTTCCAAGGCACTTAAGAATAGTAAGATCATGAATAGAGTTATCACAATAACCATTTTAAGGAAGTTATCATTTTTCATAGCAATAATCATTTGAGTGAGGTTCGATTGTAAACAGAAATCAATATTATCATGAAGATCCATGTTCCGGCTAGATGAGAGGTATGCATAATTTTAAAATAATTCACCAAGAAGAGGTTCAATAGCTGCTTTGAAAGAGGCAACTTGATACTGGCCATTAGGTGCTCTTGTATGTTGGCTACATATGAGATTACCACTTCAAATAAAGTAGCAATGTATTTCCATATAGACATAGTGGTGGCACAACCAAGGAACAAATGATTAATATCATCCATGTTTTAAAATAACATGGCACACCTAGATCATAGTCCAATGCCAATAGATTGAAAAAAAATTCAGTGGGTAATTTGGAATTCATCACCCTCCAAATAAGATAGAATTTGGATGGGATGATCCAGCTTCTATTCAAATTCATAGCCCAACTTCTCTTTTTCCCTTATAAAGCCTCCCAATAGAAAGATTTAGAGGATAATCTTCCATTAGAGGAAGGTTCCTAAACTAAGAAGTCATCACCATTTATGAAGTTATAGTTTCTATCCATTTACCTTATTTTAGTAGGAATAATGTCCAAGGGATTCTCCATCTGCTCTTTGATTGACACACTTGTTTCAAGTGAAGGATCTAGAGAGTTTAAGATATCAAGAACAGGCATACCTGTCCATTTTTCTAAATAGAAATTCAGATATGATTTTATATTATCCATCTAGTGTGAATTCACTAAAATTTTAACATAGAAATCCTTGATATTAGGCCACATGGAATAATCTATATATTTTAATTTTCCATCCTTATCCTTTCTCAAGAATCAACATCTTAGAAAGGTACAAGTCAACACGTATTTGAAACTATTACCTTTTTCCCCTTAAAACCAATATAAAATTTCCATTGATTTCAACAATATATTCCCTTTGAAGATATAAAACCATAACTATGTAAATTATTTAAATTAAAATAATTTGAATAATATTTGAAACCATTTGAACATATTAATTGAGAGATTAGAAAATAACCATACCTTATATTTCATAATCTTATCCACCGAAAATAAGTTTAGAAAAGGTATTAGAGAAATCATAGCTTTAATTTCATCCACTTATACCCTATTTTAATGATCATAAATCACATAAAAGGGTTAGGTAAATAATTTTAATACATTCATAATAAGATGATGTCTGATCATATGAGAGAAAAAATAAAAATGAAATTTTTTTAATAACTCATAATGTTCAATAAAGAGTGTTCAAAAATCAAAATAAATTTGAATAATTCAAAATTTAAAATTTCCAAAACTTATTTACAAAAATAATAACTTCACATTTCATATATTCAAATTTCAAAAACCTTCCATATTATTTGAGATAAAATAAACACATAATCATGTTTTAAAAAATGATAACTTCAAAATCTTAACATTCTTAATTTTTTTCTAAATAGAGTGTTTCTATAGGAATCTATTTAGATATAAAAAGATATTTGGATCTCCCTCAATTAGATAATTAAAACTATAGGATGCCATAAAATATATCCAATGAATTTAAAGTGAGATAAAATTATTTTAAATAAACTAATTCTAGATTCGCTAAAAATTATATTTTAAAATAAAATTTCAAATACTAAAAATATTTCATCTTTCAAAACATATTTTATCATGATAAAGTTCACTAAAAAATTTGTTTTCTTTCTCTTTTGAAACATTTTAGATTTAAAAAGGTTATACTCTCCCTAAATTGATGAAAAAATTTAATATACTAATGATCCACATTACATGCTAATAAAGAGTTAAATTAATATAAGATAAAATAAATACAACTCACCTAAAAGTGTGAAAAAAAATAAATTAATAAACTAAAGATTTAAATGAAAGAGATAAATGGATCATTGATCTTAACATAAAATAAATTGTTCAATGATTTCAAGTCTTAAAAATAGAAATTATACCAACATAATTCAAGGTTTAAAAGAAAAAAATAATTTAATAAATCTCAAGGTGAAAGTAAAGCACACTTCAACAAAGTTCAAGGTTGTAAATTTTCCAAGAGAGGAAAACCCTTAAAAATTTATATTTTCAAAATAATACTTAAAAATTGAAAAATGTAAGAAAATTATTAATGATATATCATTTAAGTTCAAGAGGATTTAAATAAGGATTGAACAAATAAAATAGTAATTTCAAGATCTAAAAATAATTATGTAAATATTTTAACAAATTCAAGAGATAAAAATGAATAAATCAATATAATTCAAGGGATTAATTTAATACAGATCATTGAATTCAAGAGACTGATCAAAAATTATTTTACCTTTATATAACATTTTAGAATTAATAAAAAGGGTTGGCTCACCCTGAAATAGGGAATTAGAAATACATGGAGCCATGAAACAATGATTTAAAATATAAAAAATTAATGACTATGAAAAATAAGGTTTCAAAGGTAATTTAAATATTTCATCATGAAATTAAAATATATTATAAAAATATATTATAAGATGAAGTTATTAGATATTTATAATGAAATAAATTACATCATTTAAATTTTATAAAATAATTTTAGCATAAGAGGAATTTTAAAATGAATCTAAAGAAAACATTTAGAGAGAGTAATGATTTACTTCATTAAATTATTACCATTTTTTAACTATTATAAGCAAGTAAAATCTCATAACAAGGTGTGATGAAGATTTGAAAATTCAGGAAACATCATAGGCATTCATAGCCAGATGAAATTTTCTAAAAAATGGGTTTTAAAAAATATTTAATAAGAGATAAGAAACTTTATTGAAAAATATGATATCCAAGAGAATTTCAAAAACAATTTAAAAAATTCAAATAAGGAATAAGATTGGATTTAAATATTTGAAAAAAATGAAATTAATTCCAAAATCAAAGTCATAAAAGGAAATTAAACAATTATAACAAATGAATAACACAAACGATATTTGGAAGAAAAATTTCCCCTAAATGAGAGCAATTTAAAATATACCTTTGAGGGGCAGAACTTGGTTCCCATTATCTCCTTTATGATTCATTTTAAAATTTATTTCTCATATTATAAAAATATTGAGGTTTGGAGAAGACTACGGGGGGAGGAAAAAAATGTATAAAACATAAAATAAACAATCTCATTGTGAGTGGCCAAGAAATCCTGGAAATAGGCTACTAGCTAGCCGATGAGCAATACCAAATGGACGATGGATAAAAAAAAGAAAAATGGTTCTGTAAATCACCATTAAAAACCTAGATAGGATGAAATGGATAGACAATGGATTTCAAGGTATCTCAAATATAAATTTTAATTTTAAAATAATAAATATAGCTACAAATAGATCAATAATTTCAAATAATTAGATACTCAATTATCAATAAAATTAAAAATCCTAGAATCTCACAAGATTTGAATTAAATATAACTCCATGAATAAATGATCAACTTGATTTTTTATATACTTTGAAATAGAAAATTCATAAAACATTAAGATATCAATTTTGAAACTTGAATGTATTTTTCAAAATAATGGAATGAAAATATTCAAAAAAAATCTCAAAATTTGATAAATTTAAATAAAGTTTTCAAAGTCAAGGAATTTATAGACCATATTCTTTTCTCATGAAAATGTTACAATATATATATTCTTATCCCCCCTTAAATAATACTAAAATGTACTTCCATAAGGGGTTTTGAATAGATTGAAATTAAAAAGATATAAACATTTAATAAAAATTTAATTTAAAAGGAATTTGAATAATTAAATACATTAGAAATGTTACCGCATAATTTTCCTAAGCACCCACTATCCATATACAATGTAGTTCATCAAAAATTTCAATTGAGACTTTTTTCCTAAAAAATAATAAAGAAGATATGGATTTGAGTACCCAAAATTTGGGTCCAAAAATGCTTTCTAATAAAAACATTGGAACCTATATTTTCTTAGGATATGACCTTCCATAAGAAATGTGAGATTTTATAGACAAATATTTGATGACAGGTGAATATATTTGGGCTTACTATATCATAAATTTTTGTAGTTACTCTAATAAATCAAGTGCCCAAACATTCTATAATAATTAAAACAATTATAATGGGATTTACCTTTTACAAAATTATTATTTTTGATATTTATTGAGGTACTTGATTTATTAGAGTAACGAAATAAATAATCACATTTACAAATCCTTTAGGAACCCAAAATTAAATTCAAATTATACCCACCTAGGTTGAAATTTTAAAGATATTCTTTAAGCACTTTAATTGTATTTTCTAATTTTTCAATACTGGGTTAGTCCTCTAAAAAACCCTTTCAATTTTAGGATTAGTTAATTAAATTTTCATGATTTCATTTTACTCAAATAAAAAATTGAATCTTCTTTCTTAATCTTAATCCTTTTTTGAAAGATTTTTTTTCTTTTCATCATCCTCCATTAGTTTCTCATTTTCTTTGGTAATTTGATCTTTTTCAAAAATAGCATGACCTTATTTATTTTTAATATATTTTAATTCCAAGGTAAGTACACAAAAAAGTTCTTTTAATTGATCTCTAGCATATCTATTATCATTATATTTTAAATGGTTAGAAAAAAAAGAATAATTAGAAGAACATACATCATTACTCACCTTAGTTTGGTCCATGAGACATTTGGGTCTTCCATCACTTTAGAAGATTAATGATATTGAGTCATCCCTTAGAATCTATATTGACACTATGAATTCCTTATAAATTCCCTTCTTCTCTATCTTTTTTTTGTGAATGGGGAATCCCGATTTAATGTTTCCCTTGTCTGTGAATTCTAACAATTTAAAAATTTCATTATCATTTTTACACATGGAAAATTTATTAAAACCATTCCTATCTAACATATAATGTATAGTATTCATGGATTTTCCATAAAAATCAAAATCTTCTATATCATCAGGGATATGTTTATCCTCTAAATCATTAGGGAAAGTGTAACAATGCATGACTATCTTCAAAAAATTTAACTAATCATTTTAAAAAATATATACATTATAGTTTTCCAATATTCATAGTTTGTTCCATAAATGTATGGATCTCTACACATTGGGTGTCATCCTAGATGAATTTGTACATTAGTGGTAGAGGGCATCTTCAATTGAGCATTCCTTGAAACTAGTTAAGGTTTTGAAATAAATCTTTGATCTAACACCAATTTTTATTCAAATTAATGATAGAAATAGAGGGTGAATTTACTTTTAAAAACTTTTTAGAATTTAAAACTTATAATATATGAACTAAAACAATGAAATCTATAATCTAAAATTTAGAGAGTTAAACACGGTGAAAATATAAAATTAAAAGAAGTGGCATAAGAGTTTAATAAATGTGTTTAAAAATATTCCAAAAAGGGATCCCTAAGTCTCCTCCCCTTAATACCCTTGATATTTTTTAGATTAAAACCTTTATTTTAAATGGTTGTAGAAAGGAACTCAATCTCCATTTCTTTTTAGTGGCTATAGCAATAAATATTTTTACAAATTTAAAACCATTGGTTTTTAGTGGTTATAATTTTTTTGATTGTATCAAGAAAACCAATATCCCTTGATTTTTAGTGGTTGTAGCAAGAAACCCACTAGACTTTTAGTGGTTATGGATAGAAACTCAATACCCACACTTTTAATTGTAGTGTGCGCTACCCCCCTCACACTCAATGGTAGTGAGCACCCAAATCCTAACATTAAATGGTAGTGAACACCCATGAAAATAAAAAAAGAATATAATTTCTATATACAATACCTTTGAATCACACTATAAATCCTCCAGTAATAATACAACAAGAAAGATAGAGAGGAAGAGATAAAATTGTAAGAGAGCACAAGAATAAGTGGAAAGTGAAAAAACATTCGGCTCTAGAATGAATATTCAAGGTATCCATTTAAATAAAAGCACCATTTTGGGTGTATTTATAGCATCCAAAGCATTTATGATCATTTTATAGGTGTTGGGGATCTAATAGAGATATTGGGAATCTGATTATGGCATTGCGGTCCATAAAAATGGATTTTTTGTCTACTAAAATTCCAAAAAATAGCTGATGGGTGACAATGACCATATGAAACACTCCATAAGATAGCCAATGGTACCCATATATGGAGGAGATCAAGAAGGTCCTCCACAATCCTCTTGAGTTCTTCATTTGGTTTGGAAAATTCATGGAAAAAGGAATCAAATAGAAGTGATGAAATTCATGAAATGAAATGGTTATAAAAACATTTGGTGTTTTGTGATCGTTAAAACCACCTAAGAGAGTGAGGTACACCATCATCTAGTTCCCAAGTAACAATAATATTCACTTGGGAATGGTTTAAAACTTGTATGAAAAATAATGAAACACAATAGAAATCACCTTGATACTAGCATTATCTATCTCCATATTAGACATCCATAGAGGAACTAAAAGCATTTTCAATACAAATAAAACATCCAAATAGGTCATAAGAAATAATATACAACCAAAAAAGACATAAAAAATTAAAATAATTACTACCATTTAAATTAATTAAAGGATAAATGCACTAATACTTATTAAACTTTAACGTTTAAGCACATACACATCACCACCAACATGGTAAGGCATAAAATTACTATAGAAAACCAAATTGGATAATAAAAAATGATCCCAAAATAAAATGAAATAAAACCTTAAAAAGAGACCATAACACCTCCATGTGACCAAATACTACTCACCACATCTAAATTTGACCCCAAGAAGACCCAAACGAGCACTAAATGAAGAGGATAACAATATGAGAATCTAAAAGAAAACTTGAAAGGTGAATAAAAATGTCGATGTGTATATAGGGTATAAGTTAAATGTGTATATTAATATTTTACCAATAATTTTGTGCAGTTCCTTTCAAATAAAATTTCATTAATTTTAGTTTTAATTATATTTATAAAATACATATTTCATAAGTTTTCATGCCAAAAAAATATCACGCCACATACTTTTTTCAAACTTCACCCATTTATAATGAAAATAAGAGGAATTTATCTCATATTTTTACTATAAATATATTATCACTCCACTTTAATAAAAAAATTGGGATTTCCACTTAGTGAGTGAAATAAATTTTTATTTATCTCTAAATGGGGACTTATGATTTTATGAAAGTAAAAAACATTTTTACCTTATTTTCAAACCATTTTAAAATCCCATTTATGAAACAATAATTTCCATTCACTTTGAAACCATTATTCAAAATCCACTTTTAAAAATTATTTAAGAACTAAACCAAATAATGAAATAATAAATATATAAGTCAACCATGACCTTTTATGACAAAAAGAAAGAAAGAGAAAAAAACCACAAAATTGTGCTAAATAACCAAGGATAACAAGTGAATACAATAAATCATTAAGTGGGAATCACATATATAATATCATTAAGAATACCTGGGTATCATGGAAAACTCACTAGGCTATACACTAAATAATACAGGACCAGGTTCATCATATACCTCTCTCTAGGGGACCCTTATGTGAATCTGGAATATACCATTCGACCTTCCCCATATTGATCAATTCAAGTACTATATAAACCCCCAGGAGGACATAACATTCCTAAGAAAATATCTAGACTATTAAAACTAATCTAATGTAACCTTAATCCAAAACTTATATAAGGATACTTAATGTTATAATGATATATCTTGAATGGAGGTGTGCAATCAATCATGGAAAATGATCATCACATTAATCAATAATAAAAAACATTAAATAAACCTCATATTACTTCTAACATACTCTTAAGAAACAACCCATTTTTAATAATCCAAAATGTATAATAAAACATCACCCATTGGTCCATAACTGATACTAAAATTTTCACAATAAAAAATGATTGATTATAGATCTCGTAATAACCATGAAAACTTTTTTATGAAGTACCCAATATTCCATTCCAAAAAACTAACATGGGATTCAAAGTCGGTTTTCACCATTTAAAATCCCACATTAATTTTTTTTTGAGACCATCATGGAAAACCACACCTAGAATCATTTAAATAATAATTATCCTTTTTAAGGTTAAGAACTCAATAAATTCAATGTCATTTAAAAATATAAAACAACACTATAGTCCCAAATCATCCTTTTAAAATAATTCTTCCACCCTTCCCAATACCCAAATTGGTTCAAAAACCATTTTACATATTTTTTTAAAACAAGCCTCTTAGGAAAGTTCTCAAACACTTAGAAATCAAACATTAATTAAAAAATAAAAAACTATTAAATACCCTTCATTCTAAGTGTAGAAGAGATATAAAACCCCTTTAGAATCATCCATGTTTATCATATATAAGTATAATTTGAAAAAAATACATTATAAAACATCAAGCACTCTATTTCATGTTAACTAAAGAAAGTGTATGAAAACACCTACATCAATAAAGTGGAAACCAAGTCATATTGAGTTTCCTTCATTGGAAAATCTCAACCAGGAAAATTGGATCCCTCATTATGCCCCAAACACCAAAAACCTCCAAAATTATAACTAAACCACACCCTAATATCATCCAAAAAAACCCTTAGGCTTCATGGAATAATGAAAAACTAAGTGAAAAAAGGTGTATAGGAAAATAGGGGAGTGGAACAATAAGGAAAGAGAAAATTACCTCAAAAATCTACTTGAGATTAGAGGATAAGGATCCCAAAACCAAAGGAGACTGGAGAGTTGTCCCTAGTCCATGCACCATATCTAGACGAATGGGAGGAGAAAGAAAGGGGTCAAACCCTTAAAAAATGGGGGTAGAATCCAAAAAATATAAAAAAAAATCTCACCATATCACATTATGATGTGACACATTTGATCATATCATGATAGTTTGTATATAAGGTCATGTTATGACTTGAAACCACACATTTTTTCTATAAAGGTATAAAAATAGAATCTAGGGATACTTCTCAAGTCACATTATAGAGTGGTGTATTTCTTCATGGCGTGACCTAATGCAATCCATCATTGAAGCTTCCTGGGGATCCCTAAAACACCCAAAAGAAGACAAACTTCATCATAATTAAAATAACCCAAAAGCATTTAATATACAAAAAAGTGATAAGAGAATGTCACATTAAAAATATTGAACAAATAGTGGTAGTGAATAAATTATTATAATAGAAAATAAACTATACCTCATACTATGTGTCATTCCACTTTCTATATTTGTTTATTCAGATTCATTTCAATCATTTATCCACCCATGAATACTCACAATTACAATAGTATAGAAAAATGTTTCCAATATTTTTTTAGTTTTTAGCATTGGTTACTAAGTGATATTTTTACAAGTGAAGTTGTAAATAAGTATTTAACATTTTTTATTATAAACTATGTAAAAAAACTTTCACATCATTAAAAATAATAACCAACATTGAAAACCCTCCTAAAATGAAAAATGGAGTGACTTTTTAAATTGATTGTTCTATAATGAACGCAGAAGTTTATTTTTTTACATAAGTTACCTAAAAAAACCAGTGTAAAAATAATATTCCACTTGATTATAGAATAGTTGATGTGGAAAACCCTTAAAAATTCAAAAAATAAAATACTTTATACATCTGTTATAAATTAACCAACATAGAATATTATTTTTATATAATTTATATTAAATAATCGATGTAAAAAAACTTTTTTATATTGGTTATTAAAACAACTGATGAAAAAAGATCAAATTTTAAATAATTTAAATAATAATACACTATCCAAAACATATAATATAACAAAAAGGTAGAAAATATTAGAAAATATAAGTGAAATAAAATACAATTATTTAATAACAATTTAAATTAAAACTTTGTTAAAATTTCAAAAATTTTGCATTTTAAAATTTTAATTTTAAAATTTAGATTACAAATATAAAGAGATAAACTAAAGTGAATAAAATTTATAAAATAATCATTCCATTATTCTCGTAGATGATTTATCTCATTTAAATTATAATGGTTACATTCATAAAAAAGAAATAAATTAAAAATAAAGTGTTTAATATGTAATATCAATTTAATTATAGGATAAATAAAAGTAAACTTATAATAAAATCTAAGAATGTCAAAAATTTTAATTTTTCTAGTTGTAATTATTTCAAACATAAATCTCAAAAAATAATTACCACATCTGATTACTCCTTATTGATGATGAAATTTCCATTTTAAAAGAATTTATCAATTGAAATTAATATTTTAAGTGTTTGAAAAATTATATTACTTATAAATGAAGTCACCTTTATGCACATATAATTGATTATTTTTTTTCCTTTTCCCCATTGTCCCGTTATAGTGATTCTATGATCTATCTAAAAAAGACAAGTATAAAATAAAATAAAATGTTGATATAGTATATAATTTTTAAAATAATCAAACTTATGTCTCTAATACGTATTTAAAGTTTTCTTACATGCCACCATGTATGAAGAATAACCTATAAGCTATCTTTTCATGTGGATAAAAACAAATAACATCCAATAACCACTGATATAAAAAAATATAATGTGAGTGGTTATTTAATTAAGATATATAACACTTCATGAAGCATTATTTTATACCCATCAAGATAAGGAAGCATACAACACTAAATTTCTTCATTTTGAAATCTTTTCAATATATATCATATTGTTTCTTCAGCCATCATAATCTTCATTATTGGAGAAATTAATTATAGTTCCATGAGTCCATACACTGATGTTTTATTACACTAAATAAATAGTGAATAAATATGACTAATAAAAAATAAACATAGGTATTAAGGTAGATCAAATTGATATAATTTAAATAAATATGATAATCAACTTACATGGGAAATACTTGAATCATTGCGGGACACAACATAATGATAGTTATAATATCCAAGATATCTCTCTTACAAATCATCAGTATATAATCCCACCCATAAATTTTATCACTAAGTGGTAGCTCATAAATATACTATAAAATAAATGTATACAATAATAATCTATAAAGTCCTTCAGAGAAAGTAGAATGTGAAGTCAAAGGGGCCTTAACATATATTTTATTTATATACGACATTTAATTACCTTTAATATATATATATATATATTAAAACAATAAAACAAATTTAACTCCAATATGTATTAAAGGATATAATATATGCATACCTTAGCGTAAAGTTTTCAAACAAGTCTTGGTGGACAAAGTAAAAAAATGTCCAACACTTTATCCAATTGTAGAAACCTCATTAGCAGGGAAAATTAATCTAGCCTATGTATCTATAATATGTAATATTGTAACCCAAATACGATCTATATATATATTCTAATGATTATGGGTATCCCAATTACAATGTATGGTCCCATATGCTACAATATGATACTGGAGATGCTTAATATATAACTCACACTATATGGGAAACTATGGAGGTGGAGGTAGAGGAATGGGATATGTATGTGGAGGTGGATTCGTATATATAGAAGGTGGTGGAGGTTGAAGGTTCCAGACATAGTGGAAGCACTGATCAGGACCATTCCCAACTTTGTTTTTGTTAGATTCGTTGAATAATCAATAAGAACATAATGTAGAAATGTCATTTATATTGAGTGAATGAAAATAATGTATAAAAATAATTTTAAAACCAATATGAGAGGATATTTTAAATTAAATTTATAATTAATTTTATAACAAGAATTACCTTAGTCTTGATATTCTTTATTTGGTGCAGATGTTGATCATTTGAACCCTTGTTCGTGTTGAGTCATAGACACAATTTATCTTTATTTTTAAAAATCAGATAACAATCATGATATAATTTATTTTAAATTTAAGTTTTTATGTTTTTTTGGTATGCATGACCAAATTTATGGTAATTATAATTTTGGAGGTCTTTAGCATGAAAATACATAGAAATAAGTTTTTTTTCTATGTTATATCCACTGTATTTTAGAGATGTATAGTGGTCTATGACTAACTTCATCAGAAGATATGATGTTTTGTTGAATTCATCGAATGATAATAAATTTCCTAATCAAAATTATACTTACCACAACATATACAAAATTAAACCTTTCAGAAGAACACAAGTGTTTATCTCAAAGGAGTTGGATGCTTATGAGAACTAGAATACAAAATAATTCTGGTTTCTAAAGATCCTTTTTTTACAAATACCTTTAAACCCAATAAAGTCTATCATATTAATAACTAATTTCTGAAGAAATGGATTCAATACATATCGAATTTCGAATGCCTATATATGGTTATTGGTAACTATTGTTATGTTTACTAGAACTTAATGTTATTATTAATAGAACCTTTTGTAAGTTTTTAATTTTGTTAAAATATTTTCTTCATATGTTAAATTATCTTTTATAGGGGGAGTTTTCTTTTTTATTTGGGTAATTTTTCATAACATTTTAGTATTTCATTTTTTTGTTACTTTTATTAGATGATATGAAATCTTTTATAAATAATTTTTCTAGAACCATATTCATAATAAGAATATCAAATAATTATTTTGGTAGATGAACTAATTATTTTTCATATATCTAATATTATTATTTATATATTATCTTTAACCGAAGTAACAATCATACCTGTAATTATTTTTTTTGATAGTATTACTTTTCTATTTTGTTTGTCAAATTTTTTTTATACTTTTTAATTTTCAAATCATAAAATTTGAACTTTAATCTTTGAAGATAAAATATTTTTTTTGGATTTTGGTATTATGTTCTTTAGCACAATTTGTTTTGGATTGATACATAAATTTAATTTTATTAAGACCAGTGGCTACCAAATTTTCTATAAATACCCTTATAGTCTCAAAGTTCTTTTTTTTTCATTGAGATATTCTATAAATCAGTAATTTAAAATTTATATATATTCATTCCTTTTATGTTAATTGAATGAAAAATTCTAAAGAAATTACATCCATAGAAATTTTCAGAGAAGGGATGGTTAATCTTGTTTGGTATGACCAACATGGATCCCTATTAAAAGAAGTTTGTTTGTTACCAAGTATCAGAGAACCCTATGTTAACTAGTAAATATTATTAATACTTTTATTCTTGCTTTATTTGATAGATTTATTGTTATTATATTTTTATTAAAGTTTGAGGTGTTATGTAAATCAAGTTTTCAATCTTCAAAATTGAGTTTGATATTTATATGAAAGAGTTGGAAAATATTATCGAGCTACTACTTGTGGGTGAATCCATGTCTTCTACAAAATAAATCTTGGGACCTTATAATTTTTTTCTAAACCAAAATATAAAGAAACCTTTTATCAATTTAATGAAAAAATTCATAAAATGAACCCTTTGTTCCTAAAGGAAAGATTTTGTTTTAGTGGGTTCAAGATTTTCTTCATCTGAGGGATGGTGATAAAAATAAAATAAAGATACAGTTGAGGCTAAGAGGTGTTAGATTGTGGTTGAATAGAACGAATTATTGATTTTTTTTGTTTTAAATACATTAATCAATTTATAATGTTAGGAATTCTCTATAAGGTTTTTTAGATTGAATGTTCCAGATAGAGAAGTTTGTGTCTAATGTAAAAAGGTGATTGGAAGAAGTTGAAAAAACTGAGGTGATCAGATGGAGGATAAAACCAAAAGTTTTTTAAATTACTTCCATTTTCCCATAATATAGAGGTGTTTAGACAAAATAAATTTGATGATTTTTAATTATTCTTCAAAGTATCAAACATTATGATTACTTGAAGGTATTTATGATTCTAGCTATGATTGTTCAACAAAAGAAATTTAAGGTATATATAGATTCTGAATAAATTCTACCAAATACATAACTAGTGTGGAATTATTGGGTAGATAGATACTAGACAAAAATTAATGAGTTCATAAGACAAAGGAAATTTTGAGAACCAATCCAAAAAATAATGTTTGTGAAGGCTATCAAATAGAGGTTTCATAGTGATTTCATTAGATAAAAGATTCCAAGAAGGGTTATTACGTAGAATTTTATTTATAAAGTCATAATATATAGTTTTTTGAATGTTTGGATAGAGGTTTTTAAACAAATTCATCAATTTTTTTTTGAGCAAAGGCTGTAATTTCCCGAGTTTTTATGGACATTTTTTTCGAATAAATTAAATTTTCATTTGTTACTTGAAATGAAATAAGTCAAGAATTCCTTTCAAACGGAACAGAAATGGAATATGTTACATGAAACCAACTCAGAATATGTTACATGTAACATCAACTCGGCATACGTTACACACAACACCGACTTGGTGTAAGTTACACACAACATCGACATGGCATACATTACACACAACACCGATGTTTCTACGAAACACCATTCTATTGTTATAATTATTTAAATGAGATAATTATAACCTAGATGTTAAAAATAGTTATAAAAATTGAAATAACTACTTTTAAAATATTTTTTTATAATTTATTTATATAAATAAAACATATTGACAATGAAATATATGATTTCTGGTAAAGTCCTTATATATTTAATAATATTGTATTCTCGAATAAACTACTTTTAATGTCCTATGAAAATTAATAAAAAAAATTTTAGACACATTTTTAAATTGAGTTTGATAAAATAAAATTTATTTTTGAATTTAGAATGTTGAAATTAGATTAGGTTGAATTTTTAGGTTTTTTCTAATAAAGTTCATTTTTTTGAATGAATAGTGAAACATACTAGATTTTAATTCAAAACTGACTTTTCATCTAATTTGTTTATAAGGTAAAATTATATTTTAATTTGGATTAAAAGTTTAATTAGATTATATTTTTTCAATTAATCAAATTTAGGTAATTGGAACTAATTTCACATTGAAATTGGATATAAAAAACTTAGCAAACCTTTGATCGTTTTTACTTTAAAAACTCTCATTATCGACCTGACTACGAGATTAATTTTAAATTAATTTATACCACTTTTGTGATTATAATTTGAAAAAATGGATTCCATATTTTGAATCATAATAATTTATAATGTCTAATAAGTTCAACATAGTTTTTTACTAAAAATATTAGTGAAATAAATTAAAATTAATTACAATGATTAAGGTTAAATTAAGATTAATTAAGGAAAAAACCTTAAATTTAAGACCCAAAACGACTTATAAAATTGTCCAAAACCATTTTTATGGGAATTATTGGGAAAGTAACCTTCCATTATTGAGTGTTTTTGGTTTTTTATTATTTTTTATGTAAAAACGTGGGTACACCTAACTTTTTTTTAAAAATACCAAGTGATTCATTTCCCAACCCTAAAAAAGGCCACCACCTATCCCTCTTCTTAAAACCCCTCAAACCACTTAGTTTAGGCCGATATATACCCAATAAACTTCCCAAAATCAATAAATTCCTCATTGAATCCTCGCTTTGGGCAGAAATAAATCCAAGTAAGCCTTTTGGCATAAACCAAAATGAGTTACCCGATTAAGAGGTAACGTCTTCTCTCCAGATCCTTTCATTTATTTTATTTCTCCACCCCATCCAACCACTTTATTCCATGATTTTATAATAAAATTATCCTAAATATAATAGGACGTTTTTATGATAATGATTTTACCTAAAAATACACACACCTCCATCTAATGGGTAACAAACATACTGTTTATGTCTACGACAAACTACCACCTCACTAAACGATGATCGTTCATTTTTACTTTACTGACTTTCATGGAAGACATTATGATGAAAAATATATTTTTAAACATTATATATTATATTTATTATATATTTAATCTTATTTATTTCTTTCACATCATAGATCTTTTTTACTTTCCATTTTATGTAAATAAGATAATTTCGTTTGAGGAAGTGTGGACTACCTTCCCTCAAAGTGATGTGATTCGTTCACAAACTACATAGAATGTATTAAGGTTGAGTTTAATGAAATTATATGATATATATAACATTATATTTCTACTTTAATTATATTATATACCTATATATATATACATATATGTCATTTACTTTTGTTTCTTTGAATATGATAATAAAAATAAACACACCATTCTTGCATATGTAAAACTTGTCGTCTCCATGAATGGTGTATTCCATTTCATACTTATATATTCTATAGATTATTATAAAATAAATATAATGAATATAAATTATATTTATATCATATTTTTGAATTCTGAAATCATGATATAAGTATATGGACCCAAGATAAAATAAATTAAGACACATGTGAAGAACAAATAAGATATTACATAAAGTGAAAACTTAACATACGATAGTTAACAAGCGAGTAATATAATGTCATAATAAAACCATATAAAATATTAGATATAATAATATTGTATTTACATATCCATTTTATGATTTTATTTCATGTGGTTTAAGTTTCAAAAGTTTCCAAATCAGAAAGGTAGTTTTGTCTCAATTTTCCTTCTTTAAGACTCATGTTTTGTTATGCACCTAAATTATTTTTTAGGTGTATATACTTGAATTTAACATGTTATTTCATGAATATAATTATTTTAATGTTATTTTAATCTTAATTTAATTTCATTTCCTTACATGGATAGTATGATCCTAAGTAACCAAGTGGTAAGAGTTTATTGAAACAATCTCACCGCTTTTTAAGATTGTTAATGATTATGATTATTTGAGGAAAATATTTTGATCCATCTCTCAATAAATCTAATTAATTTTATTATCCTATGATTATTCAAGATATCCTCATGTATTAGTACCATTTTACACTCTTTGTTACTTAAGATAATGTTTTTATGTAAAATCTGACCGTCTCTATCTCTCTTCGGACAGAAATCTATTGTATTCAAAATCCTTGTTTTCAAAAATGTTTTCAAAAGATATTTTAATCCCATTTTAAAGGAAAAAGTATTTTAAAATTTTTTATGGTTTTAAATGCTTAATTTATATGTTTTTAAAGCTATTTTCAATGAAAACGTTTTTCCAAAAGGTTTTATTTTTTTAAAAGTGTTTTCAATCCAGAAAGGATATTTTCCTCAAGATTTTTTTTAAAAGACATTTCAAAATTATTTCTCATTTAAGATAAAATTTATTGGTGTTAATCATGCCTTTATATAGAAATTATTCAATTTTTTCATTCATATTCATTTTCTGAATGAATTATGTTTTGATGGCATGATATTTATGAAACCCGTTTCTCTTTTACGGGCTATATGATTTTGAAACCCACTTCTTTTAATGAGTTATGTTTATGATGAAATGATTATTAAACTAGTCTCTTTACAAAGGTTTTGTTATTATTACATGTTTATAATACCCATTTAATTTCATGGGTTATGATATGACTATTTATGATCTTGTGGAACATGTATGTATGATTTCATTATGAGATGGGTGGGACCTATATCTCCCTCCAATTCATTGGGTAATACTTTATATCTCATGAGATAGACATGGTTGGATCTAGAAATGAACTCAATTTAGTATTACAGGGCTGGAATGAGAAATAAACTTGGTTCAATAATACAATACTGGAATAAGGGGTGTACTCGGTTCAGTAATACAAGCTTGGAATGGGGAGTGAACCCGGTTCAGTAAAGGACATTTTCCACTAATATGGTCTCAGTACTAATGACTTAGAAACTATAAAAATCATATTATATGCTTATGTGTCTACCAAAATTACATGTTTTATTCCTACATTATGATTTCATGGCTTATGTTCATTATTTCCTTATGCTTTATGTCTTATAAACTGCCAATATTTATGCCATGATTCATGTATATGATCTTTGATATGCAATGTATGATCTTTTATTTTTATGATCATGTTCTCATACCCTTATGATTAGGATTATGCTTACATATCTCCCTTGTTTACCATTACTGTTCATTTGATCTCACCATTTTTATGTTTCCTTCCCCTAGTTGTTAAGATATGTATTATTTTTCATATGTCTAAGAAGGGTTCTAGTCAAGGAGAAACTAGTAGGAGATAATTTAGCTCACTTATGTATCAGAGTTTATGTTTCTATGTTTCCAAAGGCACTAGACTAGTAGGGTCTTTATGGGTTTGTTTGTATAATGTTTTAAGTATTCCGCAACTATTATGTAAAGTTAATGTATGAAAAGAGAGGGTTACTATAGTTGGTATTAGAGGAAATGTTGAGTTAACCTTTGGAAGCTAGGATGAGAAAACCTTAGTGATAACCCTAAGGACATGTCTAAGTATAAGTCTAAGGATAAGGAAAGCATGAGAAAATGTCCTAGAATTTTGGTAAAGGATAGAGTGAGTGGTTTCATAGAAATACATCCATGTATGGATACTACAAGTGGATATGGATATGGAACATATATACCTAGGGGTAACAACTACAACAAGATGTTCCGAGCCTGACTTGAGGTAATATGGTACATGAAAACGGGCCTTACTACACACCTAGTTTGACACTCCCAAGGGATATACTTTGGAAATTCATAAATTGTTCATGAACTATCATGAAGGATTAAAATGTAAGTTACCTATGAATAACCTAGGATAAACATAAGGTTTCATAGAGTAATTAAGGTGTCATAATTTTGAAATCCTATAAGTGAATTTTCATGATTATGTGGTTCCTCAATATGATAATTGTTTCTTACTATATGATTTTGGTTTTAGTCAATGGTTGGAACCTGAATAAACCACATTAATGGTGATTGTGAAGGAAAATTCAAAGGTTTTCTTCCTGACCAACCGAATTATATGGGATATGGAATGAAAAACCTAACTACTATGCTCACACAACTTTATCATGTTATGAATCATGGTGTACTTCCAAATGAGAAAAGGAGGGAACAATATTCTGTTGAGTCTTTCATGAAGAAACACCCACCTTATTTTAGAGAGTCTTTTGATCTACTTGAATCTGAAAAATGGATCAGTACTACTGAAATGATATTCTCCGTTCTCCAGTGTTTGGAGCATGAGAAAGTTATTATGATTGTTTATCATTTAGAAGGTGAAGTAAACTAGTGGTGGACTCTAATCAAGAATATGAGGCATCAATATGAGATTGAATCCATGGATTGGGATGAGTTTAAGAAATTATTTTTCAATAAGTACTTTGCTTAAATTATTCATACCCAGATGAAGAAAGAGTTCCTTGAGTTGATGCCAAGGGATGATGAATTTTATGGTACTTACGAGGCTAATTTCCTGAGACTTTTGAGGTACGCTTCAAGAATTATCATCCAACCTGAAAGTAAAGTTGATAGGTTTTTTAGTGGATTAAAGACAAATATCAAAAGGGAGCTAGACATAAGTGTCATTAGCTTCTGTGAATAGATTGTGCATTGTTCAGTCAAGGTTGAAATGGATGTTGGAGTCACATATGAACCTCATAGTTTTGAAAATAAAAGGAATATGGAGTTTAAAGGAAACTCTAAAAACCATAGAGAAAAGAAGATGAGCTTTCATTTATGATCTAAGTGTGGGAAGAATCACAGAATAAATTTCTTTAAAGGGTCTAATAAATGTTTTAAATTTGGAAGGGAAGGTCACTTGGAAATTTATTCTAGAAATGATGGAAAAAATTTATATCAAAATTCTAATGAAGATAAAGCTACACAGAATTGACCTCCCATGATTTAGTGATATAAGTGTAAGGATAATGATCATTATTCTCATTATTTCCCAAACCCAAAGGCTGGTGATGATGATCAACGTCAATAACCTCTTATGCCAATGGACAAGGGGAAATATTATGAAATCAATATTTTTGATGAGGGGTGTTATAACTACATGATGAAATTTACACTTACCATCCACTATAGAACTGTTAATGTCATATTTGATTTTAGATCTACCCACTCTTTGATATCTAAATAATTTTATATGGGTGTTAAAATTACACAAAAACAATTAGATGTGGAATTATTAGTGAAAACCTCTAATTGTACGACGATTTCATCTCTAGTATATTATTCCTCTCTAGTTGAAGTTTGTGGGATTGTGCTTCCTATAAATATTATCATTTTTCCTTTGGTTATATTTTATGTTATATTAGGCATGGATTAGATTTATCTGCATAAATCCCACATCAATTGTCAAGTAAGAGAAGTTATATTTGATATTTCAAACCCTCCTATTATCATACATCAATGTGACAATAATTATTAACTTCCTATGGATATTACATCCGATGTATGGGTCATAATCCCCATTAAAAAGGGTTTTTTATCTCAAATGACTGGGGAGAAAATTAACATTGATGATATTCCTATTGTTCGGTATTTTATGTATGTATTTCCAGAAGAGTTTCCTAGCCTTCAACCAAAACATGAATTTGAGTTCTCAATTGAACTCATACTTGGTTTCACACTGATTTTAAAGACTCTTTATAGAATGGCTCTAATTGAGTTCAAGAATTAAATAAGAAACTCCATAGTTGGAGGCTATTGAATGCTAACCTAGACCAACCATGTTGACTAAGATTCATAGATTTCTTGGTTTAGATGAATATTATTGATGGTTTGTGGATAATTTCTTATGAATATCTAATCCTTTGACTAAGTTAACTTGGAAGGGTTTCAAGTTCCTCTGGATAGATGAATGTGAGGAAAATTTCAAGGAACTGAAGATAAGGTTAGTTAGTGCACTTGTGCTTACATTACCCTCTAGTGAAGAAGGGTTTGTAATCTATAGTGATATATCAAAGAAGGGATTGGGATGTTTTCTTATGAATAATAACATGGTTATAAACTATTCCTCATGATAGTTGAATATTCATGGGAAAAATTACCCAAATCATGATTTGGCATTAGTAGTTCTAATTTTTGCGTTAAAGATATGGAGGAATTATCTATGTAGAGAAAAGTGTTATATATATACCAATCATAAAAGTTTGAAATATATATTCACACAGAAGGAGTTGAACTTGTTCTAGAGAATATGGTGAGAGTTGATAAAAGATTATGACTGCTCAATACATTACCACCATAAGAAATTAAACAAGGTGGTTGGTGCTTTGAGTCGGAAGGATCATTCTATCTTATCCATGATTAGGATAAAAAAAGATCAAATATTTATGGATTTCTAAAGGAAAGATCTAGAGTTCCTGAAGGAAGAGGAAAAATCTTATATTTCTCAAATAAATGTTCAACCCTATATCCTAATGAAGATTAAGAAGGCAGAGAAGGAATATTTAGATCTGAAAAATATGGTTAGAAATATTTCTGATTTTAACCTTGATCAGGATGGAATTATAAGGTTCAGGAACCATGTATGTGTTCCTTCCATACTAGATTTGAAGAAGGATCTATTAGAGGAAGCTCATATTTCTTCATTCTTTATTTATCCTAGAAGTGTGAAGATATATAGAGACTTGAAACAATACTTCTGGTGGGATTGAATGAAGAGGGATATCCTAAATTTTTTTCTTGGTGCTTTCTATGACAACAAGTTAAGATTGAAAGACAAAAGTCTAAAGGGATTTTGCATCCATTACCCATACTAGAATGGAAATGAGAGAACATTATAATGTATTTTTTCATTGGACTACCCAAAACCTCTAAAGTATTTAATTCTATATGGGTGGTAGTCAATCACCTTACTAAGTCAGTACACTTCATCACTATTAGATAAGACTTCTCTGTAGATCATCTTGCTAGGATATACATTAAGGAAGTGGTAATGTTGCATGGAGTAATACATTCTATTGTATCATATTGGGATTTTAGATTTTACTCAATATTCCGGTGAAGTATTCAGCAAGCACTTGATACAAAATTGAGTTTTATCATAGATTATCATACTCAAATATATGGTCAGTATGAAAGAACAATTAAAACCCTAGAGGATATTTTGAGATCTTGTTCTCTATATTTCAAATGTGGTTGGGATCAATACCTTCCTCTATTTGATTTTTATTAGAATAATATACTTCAATCAAGCATTCAAATGGATCCTTCTGAAGCCCTCCATTGGAAAAAATGTAGAGCTCCAACATATTGGGATGAAGTTGGAGAAATAAAGCTATTGGGACCTGATATCGCTGAAGAAATGGCTGAGATTGTTAGAAACATTCAAAAACATATCAAGGCAGCTCAAAGCCTGCAGAAAAGTTACACTGATAGACATCAGTGTGATCTAGAATTTGAAGTTAGTGAAAATGTGTTTCTATAAATATCAACCTAGAATAATTTTATGAGATTCAGGAAGAAAGGGAAACTAAGAACTAGGTATATTAGTCCCTTTGAGATTCTTGATCATATCAGGATGGTATCCTATCTCTTAACACTTTCTCTAAATATTTCTCAATTCCATGATACGTTCCACATATCTCTTTTGAGGAAGTACATACCTGAACCATCACATGTATTGAACTCAGAGGTCATACCACTAGAGTAGGATCCATCTTATGAATAACAACCTGTTGAAATTATGGACCAATCAGAGAAAGTTCTATGAAACAATACCACTCACCTGGTCAATGTTTTCTTAATAAATCACCAGCTAGAGGAAGCTACATGGGAACTTGAGGATATGATGAAGAAGAAGTATCCTCATTTGTTTTACTAGAGTGAAAAATTTTGAGGGTGAAATTCATTTTGAGGGGTGTAGAATGTAATACCCATAGTTTTTATGGACCTTTTTTTAATAAATTAAAATTTCATTCGTGACCTATAATGTACTAAGTCAAACATTTATTTCACATGAAATCGACTTGGAATACATTACATGATGACAAATTGGCATACGATACATGTAACATTAAATTGTCATATGTTACATGAAACACCAACTTGATGTATGTTACACACAACACCGACTTGGCATACATTACACGCAACACTAATGTTTCTGCGAAACATCATTTTATTGTTTTAATTATTTAAATGAGATAATTATAACCTAGAAATTAAACATAGTTATATGAATAGTAATTACTAATTTTCAAATATTTTTTATAATTTTTTTATATAAATAAAACATATTTATTATGGAATATATAATTTTTGGTAAATTCCTTATATGTTTAAAAATATCATTTTCTCAAATGAACTGCTTTTAATGTCCTTTAGTGGAAAATAATAAAATTAATTTTAGACACATTTATAAATTTAATTTGATAAAATAAAATCAATTTTTTAATTTATAATTTTTAAATAAGATTATGGAAATTTTTTGGGATTTTTCTGAGAAATTTCATTTTTGGATAAATAGTGAAAAATAAAGGATTTTAATTTAAAAATGTTTTTTCATCTAATTTATTTATAAGGTAAAATTATATTTTAATTTAGTTTCATAGTTTAATTAGATTATATTTTTGTCAAATTATTCCAATTTAGGTAATTGGAAACAATTTTAGAATGAAATTGTATATAAAAAAACTTAGCAAAAGTTTGATCATGTTTACTTTAAAATACCGCATTGTTGACCTAACTATGAGATCAATTTTAAAATAATTTCATCCATTTATGTGATTGGAATTTAAAAAAATTAAATAAATATTTTTAATCAGAATAATTTATAATTTCTAATAAGGTAAAATTAGTTTTTTGATCAAAAATATTAGTGAAAGTGATTAAAATTAATTACAATGATTAAGATTAAATTAAGCTTAACTGGGGACAAAACCATAAATTTAAGACCCAAAATGACTTAGAAACTTGTACATCACCCATTTTATGGACATTATTTTTTCCATTAACCTTATATTATTGAGTTTCTTTTTTTTAAATGACCTTTTTAGGTAAGAACTTGGCTACACCTAACTTGTTTTCAGAAATACAAAGTGAGTCCTCTCCCTTCCCAATAAAAGGACACTATATCTCTCTCTTATTCACACCTATCAAAAAACTTATGTTCAACCAATATCTTCAAAATAAACTTCCCAACATCCATAAATTCCTCCTTGAATAATTACTTTGGGAAAAAATCAATCCAAGGAATCATTTTGGCTAAAACCAAAAGGAGTTACCCGATTTCTAGGTAAAGTCTTCTATCAAGATCCTTTTTTTTATTTTCTTTCTCCACACCCTAAAAACTATTTATTACATTCTTTTATAAGAAAATAGTGTCATAAATATACTATAATATCTTTATTCTAAGGTTTTTACCTCCACTTACACACACCTCCATCTAATGGTTAATGAACATATTGTTTATGTGTAGGGAAAACTACCACCTCACTAAACGATGATTGTTCATTATTCTTTTACCACCTCTAATGATGGACATTATGATGGAAAATATATTTTTATATATTATATATTATATTTATTATATATTTAATATGATGTATTCCTTTTACAACACATATTTTTTTTACTTTTCATTTGGAGTAAATACACTAATTTCATTTGAGGAAGTGTAGACTACTGTCCCCTCAAAATGATGTGATTCGTTCACACACTACATAGAAAGTATTAAGGACGTGTTTAATGAAATTATATAATATATATAACATTATAATTCTACTATAATTATATTATATACATATATATACATATATTTCTTTTACTTTCTTTCTTTCAATACGACAATAAAAAGGGAAACAACATTTATGCGTACATACAACTTACCATCTCCATGAGCAGAGTATTCCCTTTCATAATTAAATATTATATATATTATTATAATACAACTATACTGAATATATATTATATTTATATCATGTTTTAAATTCTAGAATCATGATATAATTATAGGGACCAATGATTTAAAAAATTAAGACACATGTGAAGAACAAATCAGATATTACCTGACGTGAAACATTAACATAAGATAGTTATAAAGTGTGTAATATAAGGTCATAATCAAACCATATATGATATTAGATATAATAATTTGGTTCTATAAAATATTTATAATAAATTTATATTTATTTTACAGGTGTTTTTAACGAGTACGATGAGAGTTAATACACAAGGTAAGTGAATTTCATCTCACTTTTTATTTCCGTAAGATACATGATTTAATCACCACCCATTCCTTTTGTCTGGTGTGTATACTACCCATGGATGTATTAACTGATTCTTATAATTAAATTTATGGGTACTTCCATATCCATTTTATGATCTTTCTTTCACATGTTTTATGTTTCAAAAGTTACCAAATTGGTAAGATGGTATTGTCTCAATTTTCCTTCTTTGAGACTCGTGTTTTTATAAACCTAAATTATTTTTGAGGTGTATATAATTCCATTTTAAATGATATATCCTGAATAAATTTATTTTCATGATATTTTAAGCATGTTTTAATTTCCATTTTTACATAGAGAGTATAATCCCAAGTAACCAAGTGGTAAGAGTTTATTGAAACAATCTCATCACTTTTCAAGATTATTAATGATTTTGATTCTTCAATGAAATATTATGACCCATATCTCAAGACCACTCATGAATTTTATTCTCCTATATTTATTCCATATATGTTCATGTATTAGTACTATTTTCCCACTCTTTGGCAACTAATATAATGTTTTTAAATAAAATCTGATCATCTCTCTCTCTTTTAGTTGGAAATATATTTTATTAAAAAACCATATTTTAGAAAATGTTTTCTAAGGATATTTGAAGCCCATTTTATTGGAAAAAAGATTTTTAAAACGTTTTATGGTTTTAAATGCTTCCTTTATAATTTTTCAAATCTATTTTAAAAGGAAGAGGTTTTCAAAAAGTTTTTATGTTTTAAAAAATCATTTTCAATGCAGAAATGATATTTTCCTCAAGAAATGTTTTTAAAAGATCATTAAAATTATTTTCAATCTATGATAACATCCATTGGTGTTACTCATGTATTACTAGGGAAATTATTCAATGTTTATATTCATATTATTTATCTTAATGGATTATTTTTTTATAGAATGATATTTATGAAACATTTGTCTCTTTCATGGGTTATATGCATTTGAAACCAACTTATTTTCATGGGTTATGTTTATGATGAAATGATTATGAAATATGTTTCTTTTCGTATGTTATGATATGATTACATGTTTATAATACAAATTTAATTTAATGGTTTATGATATGGTTACTTATGATCTTGTGGAACTTGTATGTATGATTTCATTATGAGATTGGTGGGACCTATATCTCTATACAATGCATTGGGTAAATATTTATATCTCATGATATAGACATGGTAGGAATGTGAAATGAACTCGCTTCAGTATTATAGGGTTGGAATAGGAAATGAAATCAGTTCATTAATACAGGGTTGGAATGAGGGGTGAAATCAGTTTAGTAATATAGAGCTGGAACAGGGAGTGAACCCGATTCAGTAAAGGACTTTGTCTACAAAGATGGTCTCAGCAATAATTCCTTGGATAAAATGAAAATCATATTATATTCTTATGTGTTTTCCAAAATTCCATGTTTTATTCCTATGTTATTATTTCATGGCTTATATTTATTTTTTTATGATTCATTTCTTGTGAACTATCAAGATTTATGCCATGATTCATGTATATGATCTTATATATATAGGGTATGATCTTCTATTTTCATGATCATGTTATCATACCCTTATGATCATGATTATGATTACCTATGTCCCTTTTTTACCCTCAATAAGAATTTATGATCAACCTTTTTTATGTTTGCTTCCCTATTTTATGAAGATATGTATTATGTTTTATATTTCTAAGAAGGTTTCTAGTCAAAGAGAACCTAGTGGGAGATAATGCATCTCACTTATATATTAGAGTCTATGTGTACATGTTTCCAAAGGTACTAGACTATCATAGTCTATGGGTGTCTGTTTGTATAATGTTTTAAATGTTTTGAAAATGTTTTGTAATGTTAATTTATGAAAAGTGAGGGTCGCTATAAAGAAATTATATAGAGATTTCCAGAAAGAGTTACTATACAAATGAGTTACCATTAAGTTGTATCAAATGAAAGATTTAGTATCTTTAAAAAGATATCTTAAAATCCTAAATTGTGACGATACTAAGATGGATGATCAAAAAATCAATAATCATCAAGGTAATATCAGGATTCTAGCTGATATTTCATGATTTTTTGAAGAATTTCAACACTAAGATTTTAGGAAAGTTACTATGGAGTTTATTGAAACTTATTTACACAAAGATTTCAAGGTAGTAAACTAAATAAATAATATATATGGATATTAAAATTTAGTGTGGGAAAATCAAATTTGAAGTTTGTGATTCTCCCTTTGTGGGGAAAGGATGGTCATATAAAGGGGGAAAGGTGTGTTGTGGAGTGGATTTTGGTTATTTCTACTGTGGTAATTTTTGAATAAGTGAGGAGGAGGTTAAAGAGATTGAGAAAATATTTTTGGGAGAATCAAATGTAGAAACATTAAATATAGTGATACCAGATAAATGGTATCCGTTAGAGGTTACTGGTTAGATGTATTTGAAAAATTATACCATACATGGGGTATCAGATAGAGGATACCAGTTGAAGTGGGTATTGAATATAGTGATACCGAAAATAGGGTATCAGATGAATATATTACTAGACAAATGGTATCATATTGATAGGTTTGGATAGAGGGTATTAGAAGGACACATTCAGACAAATAATTTTAGTCATAAGTTCTTTCTCACTATTATGAAAAAAATCGAATAAGAGTAAGATAAACTTGTATAAAGGAAAGTAAAAAAATAATTCATGAAGTACAATGATAACATATTGATTCCTATTAGTGAAGGATTATTTTTTTGTTGAAAAAATTATTTTATCATATTATTTTTTCAAGAAAAACTTGCAATTTTAAAGGACTATAGTGCTATTTAAGTGATGGATATTCCTTTCTTGTTGTAAACAAAAAATGATTGTTTTTAAGTGTATTTGTTGCCTTGGAATACTTCCAAACCATGAAAAGTATTAGATAATATTATTTATTAGTGATCCTTGTAAATTATTATGTACCTATGGGCATGATTGTATATTGTTTTTCCGAAGATTCAATTCTCTCTAATTTAAGGTTAATGTTGTTCTAATTTTTTTTAAAAATGTTGACCATTGTATCACCCCCATCTTAGGGGTCACATAGATTCTGAAAGGTCCTTTCAGATAAAAGATGTATATATATTATATTTTTTCTAAAATATGATAAATCTTAATTAGTTAATCTTTATATGGGATTAAATTGAAGTTGTACATTTTGGTACTATAAAATTGAGAATTTTACCCTATGAAATAATTTTAAATAAAGTTATTATTATGTTACTACTAAATGAAGGAGTCTCTGATCTAGGTAATAATAGAAGTGTAAATAAAAGTCTTTTGAACTCAAAGACCATTTTTATAATTAATATTTTATATGTTTTTATGGAAATAAATATTATTGATAGAATTTTGAAAGTTTCTCCTCAAAAATAAATTTTAAAAAAAGTAAAGAATGATACTAAGAAAAAGAGAAAATAAAATGAATATAGAGTTAGCGATATTCCTCAAGATTAGAGAAGGATGATATATGATTAAGAATATATGCCCTTATATAATAAAGAGAGAACTAATTTATCTCCTATTATATAGCTTCAAAATATATGGTTGTTTTTTTCTAAAACATACAATTAGAAGGGAAAAGAGAAATCATTGAATGTTTACCCATATTTAGCAGAGGTAGTTCTATATCTATAAAGTATAGAAACTCCGATCCTTAAAGAAATTTAGGTTATGTAATAAGTTCATCATAAATACTATCCATCCCATGAAGTTTCAAATACAACTATTTTGAAAGTTTTCTCAAAATTATATTTTGATTTTTCAGTGTCGAGTATTTCATTGGAGGATGAAACCACTATTTCTGATAAATTAGTAAAATAATTGAAAGTGACTTGTCAAAATGTTAATAAAAAGAATCAAGTAGAAGTATCTGACCAAGAATATTCTAAAGGTCAAAGGTTTGAGTAAATTAAATATTTTAAACTAGTTGAAGTTGAAGATTTCTCTACCTCAAAAGATGGAAGTCATACTAGAAACCCCAATGAAGAAGAATAATCCTATAAGACAAGTTCTTCATATCATAAAACTAAAAGTGAAATAAATAAAAATTATCAAGAAGTTATAATTGATCAAATTTAAAAAATGTGGAATAATATCGTTATTATTTTAAGGATGGATTCCAAGATGAAATAATAGGATCAGATAAATCATGTCCTCTCGGACTCTATACCAAGTTCATGATCAGAAATTTGAGTTCAAGTATGATTATATTATCTTTAAATAATGTTGTGAATATTGTTCCGATATCTTGGAAAAGTTATTAAGTATGAGAAAATACAGGGCAAGGAAATAAATTACATATTAGATTATAATTCGAATAATAGAATAGAATTTGATGAAATTAATTTTTTCACATGTCATCCAAATAAAAACAATAAATAACTTTATTAGAAGTTAATAAAAACTTATATAAAGATAAAATATTAGGAAAATGATATTTTATCTTTAAAATAATATATATAAAAGAATCATAACAAATATGTTTTATAGACAACTATAGAAAATATTGAGGGAGTTTAATGAAATCTGGAAAATATAATCTCTAAAATATCTCAAAAATATTGAACTTCAAAGCTCTGATAATTTTTTACATTTAACTATAACTATTTTGGAAAAGTTTTCAATTTATATTTTAGTTATTATTTTCTATTTCTCTAATATTTTATTATCTTCTAATGTCTGAATGTTTTTTATAATGAATTATCCAAAAGTATACAAAGGTGTTTGTTTTATTTTTTAGAATCACATATTGAATATTTAAAGGGGAGAAGTTATTTAAAGATTATATATTTATGAAAAGTTATTTTTCTTTAAATTTAACCAAATTTTCTTTTCAGGTTGAGCTTACTTTATAATTTATATTTACTACTCTTGACCATTCTTACTATTTACATTATTTTTTTATTTCCTTTTCTATTTCTTTTTGAAAATCAAGAAGGGGATAAATATTGAAAAAATGGAAAATAATATTATATATGGGGAGATCATTAATTTTTTTATTTTATCCTAATTTTAATTAAAAAATAAATTAATACACTAAGGGGGAGAGTTTTGAGAATTTTTGGGTCT
Organism: Viscum album; assembly: GCA_963277665.1. Taxonomy (NCBI): domain Eukaryota; kingdom Viridiplantae; phylum Streptophyta; class Magnoliopsida; order Santalales; family Viscaceae; genus Viscum; species Viscum album. The sequence continues at coordinate 97,104,396 of OY728163.1, forward strand.
TTATTTATTATATTTAAGGGGATAGATTATTTTATAAAAAGAGGGTTATTTTAAATGTTTCATTCATGTTTTTTTTTAAAATGGGGATTTTGTAGAGTCCTAGAATCAATTTATTTTTAGTTTTTAAAATCACATAATACTCATTATATAATTCTTTTTAACATGGATTTTTTATTTTAAGTGTTTGTTGATATAAAAGAATGAATTTCTAGAAACTATAATTTCAGAGGTATTTAGTATGAAAATCCATAGAACTGTGTTTTTTTAAAGTTCACATACACTAGATTTTATATCACCATAGTTGTGCATGACTAACTTCATCAAAATATGTAAAGTGTTAGTAAATTCATCAGATGATGATGAAGATGCCTATAAAGCTGTTATTACCAATCCTAAAGATTGTGGATTTTAACCATTGGAGAAATCTCTATAAAGATGATTTTTCCTTTAAAGACTAAAAGAATTATGAGATATACATTTTGATATTTTATTCTCTTGAAGTCTACAAAATCCTGATACAATGAGAGAACATCCGATTATACTTTCTTTTTGTATGTTTTTGATAAGAGTTTGATTGAGAGGTATTAATTGTAAAAATCTTATAATTTATTTTTTATTCACTAAGTTTATGATCCTATGAGACCAAGGGCTTCCAAGGAAGAATATAGATTTTTATTTGATCCTTTATGATCTTGTACTTCCGAGTTGTGGAAGTAGAACTGCTACTAATTGGGTTTATTGAGGGAGTATGATAGGAAGATAGATTAATGATTTCAGTTTGTAGAAGAAGACTGATTCCTTTGGAAGGGTTAATTAAAGGTCTTCAAGAGTATTGTATGACATAAATATTTATGGGATAAAGTAAAGGATACCTCAAATTAGGTTTACAATTCCCTTTATTCTTTGGGTAAAATTATAGTTTATAATATCCTTTAAGTATTACTTAATTTTTAAATCAATGCCCCATGTTTTGTTAATTTGAATTATACTTTCAAGTTATTTAATTATTTATATTTCCATTGTGAATTTGATTTTATCAAAATTCTATTTAATTCTAATAGATTTAACTAATTTTACTACTTGTTTTTCTATGATATTTAGTGGGTTTATAATTTGTTAGTCTATAAAAACTTCATGTTTCTATTAGTTTTAATACTTGATATGGTGAAATGTTATAAGTTTCATTTTTTTATAATTCAATCTCTCTTAGGCCTCTTCCTCAGTGTCATTAGATGAACTTACCCAAAATAAAATATTAGTATCTAGAAACACGTAAAGGAACCCATAGAGGATGAAGTTAATGACACAATAACGACAAACACATATAAATAGTCTCTATATAATATAATCCATTTTCTATGATATCTCATAATCCAGTAGGCTGCATACTTATGTCATCAACCTATGTGCTTGATTTCTCTTTCTTTGACTATCTGAAATGATCATGTCGATACACCATGGCTATCCAATTTAGTTCAACAGTTTCATTCTAATCAAATGGACTGAGGTATCATCTTCCTTAATCAAAAGGTACAAATACTATGTTAACTTATTAATTAATGAAATATCACTCATGATGAACTTAATGTATCTTACCTCACCACGAGCATATGTCATCATTTTTTTTTCAATACATCAAAGTATGAAACTCATCACGTGCATTAATAGTAATCTCAAGTCCAATGATTATTACAAATTCTCATATATAGGAATATCCAATGACCCATATACATGTGGAATTCCTAGTTGTGGGTCTGTCCTCTTAATATCCCATCATAGAGATTATTATGTGTGAACTTTATGATATGAATTCTCAAACATTTATGAATACACACACCTAATAGTCAGAATATTTTGTCTAATCCTATAATTTTATGCTAACCATATGCATATGACATAAGTTTAATAATATCATCATTTCACTTCATGTTTATCATCCAAAAGGAGAACTTCAATAAAATTTCAATGCGATATATACTATAAAAATTATCACATTAATTTTATTTAGAAGAAAAATCAATATCTGATAATACATTAATTAGTATTCAAAACATTGAATATATAAGTAATATAAAGTACAAAATATTTTGTTCTAGGGAACTTACTCTGATAGACTCCCACTTTCATTGGAGCCAAATGTTAACAACTCATTATCACATGTTAAAAATGATTTTGTTGATTATGGTTATAGATACTAGTCATACCAAAATTTTATGATTAGGTTTAGAATTTCAAAATGTATTTGTGATGAATCTTATTACTATAACCTCACTATCATTGATAAAATACCTCAAGTAGTGATATTACCAAGTATCTACTTCTTATCCCTTATCATAAATATGATTTCTTAGAAACCACCATTTTCACATATTATCATAAAATTATAATACTATTACTATTTTATTATAACCCAAAATTGAACAAATCATTTCTAAACCGTTTCCTAAGATACACCAGAAGCCACAATATACTTGGTTATTGTAGATATTAGAACCATTTATTGTAATAATTTTTTTTTGTATATAACCTTTTCTACACTATGATACTAAATCAAATTAATCTAAATGAAAACTAGTGTTATATCCACTGATCACTAGTATTCCAATTTCACCATTTAGAATGAACTCATCCACTTATACTTTATTGGGCACCATCAGATGGTTTGAAATAAAATTATTTTTAGTTTTTCATAGTTTTTTTGATATTTTCATTTCATAAAAATTCATATATAATATCAAAAATCAGTACATATCATGGAGTTAGGTTTTGTAAAAATATAATAACAATTATCAGACATAGAGGAAGCAATTAGAAACCAAATTTTAGGATCTTACATGCATGATTAATGAAAAAAAAAAATGAAGAAATTATTTTTTAAATGAGTATACCATACACTGAAGATCATCTGAAACATCTAAAAACTCCATATCATTGGTTTCATAAAGAACACCAAGTGAATAAAAAGGAAATCCCCTCTCAATATTGTTTCCATGGGTTTCTCCTGAATCATCTTACATCTATATGGGATTATTCTTCTATTCATGATGTTCTAGTATCTCATCTGAAAAAAGGAAGAAGAAGAAGCATTTAGGTCTTAGGGAGTTTCATCCAAGAAACAAGCATGTACACCAGTACCCACAATCATATAGAAGAAGGCTTTATAAATCCCTTTAGGCCAGTCCTCGATAATGCTATCATTAAATAGTTAATTAAGGAAACTCCTTAATTTATGTCTCATTTATTAATGTGTTGAAACACATGATTAAATAACATGGCCAATTTATGAATGAATGAACAAATCTAATGCATTTAATCCCTATAATTATATATCATATAATGAAACTTAATGATAGAATAGGTATAGTACCACTGTAACATCCCAAACCGTGTGCCACATACTAGTGCCCCAAGCCGGTTCGCTATATGACCTCATGCAGCCTCCACATACACTAGAGACTACTAAATAGCATCAAGGGTTTAATATGTAACATGGGGAAACTATACCATCTTTTTCAATGTATAAAAAAATGGAAATAAATATTCAATATAACCAAGATACTATAATAATAAATAAGAAACCAAAGAACACATGAATAAATATAAAATAGAAAAATGACCATAAAATAAATTAGTAAATATTTCATTCCATAAAATTGTCAAGTGTCTAATGAAAACCAAAAATAGAGACACACTAAAAACCAAAAATAGAGACACACTGAAAACTCCCAAGTGGGTCTCGACATCATGAATGGTTTCTTTATCCATGATCTATCCCAAATTCCTACTCATCCATCTTGCACATGGCTCTTAACCTTATCATGTCTTGAAAACATGAAGTCTAATTAGGTACCAATTAGGTGACCTGAGTAGGGTGTGAGTAAAACTTAGAAGGACACCACCAACAACGTATAAAGAAATATCTAGTCTATAATAGGATATGTATATGTATAAAGAATAAATATCAAATGAAAAAGTAAACAGGTTTCACAATTATTATTCTTTATTTAACCACACCATATTAGCTTTAACCCGTGCTAGAGTCTGAACCACACACCATAAAGATTTTACATTTTACTCTTTTCATGTGATTTAATTATTCAATTTAATTTCTATTTAATTTGGTAACCTGGAGAATCAGTCTGGGTACTATTATCACAAAAACTTGAAGCGTTAGTCCCGCTTCAATTCACATTCATGAATATTGGTCCTAGATCATCATTCTGGAACCCCATGGGTACTTGGAGCATCAATATCTCACCCAAAAATCATTATTCACATTCACACATAAATATACATTGTGGTCCTAGAGCATCATTTTAGCACACCATGGGTACTTGGAGCCTTAGTCCCTCACCCAAATTTTTTTTCCACAATTAAATAAAGAATCTATCAAGGTTCATCATCATTGAACTTCTTTTCAATCATTCACAACACTGTGCAAAATTTCATTTATCAAATGCATCCATGGATTCATTGCTTTCATCACAAGTAAGAACATGAGTTATTACCCATTAATCCATTTATCATAAATCATTAATCATTTCATTAAACCTTTAAGGTTAATCTCATAAACACTTTAAATACCATTACCAAACCATGAAACAAGGATTTAGTTCAATTACATATACCTACTATTCACCTTTTTACATTTTTAGAATCATCATTTCATGGATACTAGAATACCCCATGGGTTTCCATCATGACTGATCTCATAATCTCCAATGAGTCCAATAGGATCCGTGAAGGGTCTCACAATTACATGGGAATCAAATCATTTTTCTAATTTAAAATAAATTTCACAACATGGAAGTGTAATAGTACATCTAAACACAAAATATAATGATAAAGACAATGGGAATTATAAATTATACAAAATATAATAGGATCATTGATGAATGATCACCAAACCTTATCCCACAATTCTATATAAAACTGTTAAATTCACAATGCCAAAGGAGATATAGGATCAAAACATAGGATCAAGATTTAACAAAACTAGATCCATTAAAACCTATATCAAAACCATCTACAACTAAAGGAAATTTATCCATCTCCAAAGGGAATGAAATATAGGAGAGAGAGGAACCTAATCAAATAAGACATCACATACTGGAGAGAAGTCAAAGTTCTTCCACCAGATCTTTGATTCAAAAGAGAAGGGGTTTGAGTGGCTATGTAATCCTCTAGAGAGCCTCCAATATCAATGGAAACTATATTTATCCAAGTGGGGGTGATTAGGGATATAAACCAGGGGTTCAAAAAAATTTAATTACATTTTCTGAGCCTTTAATAACTATGCACATGGTTTCTTGGATGGGCTACATGGTTAGACAATACGTGCACCCTAATCGTTCTAATCTTGTACCCCTACTATTTAGGGGGTGCATGGTTTCCCCTTGAGGCACATGGTTTGTTAAAATATGTGAAAACCGTGCAAACCCCCTCTGTCCAAGGGTGCAAAGTTTGGGGGTGGGGGTGGACACATGGTTTGGTAAAACTACTCACCCATTCTAATATCTCAAAAATGGGGTACATGGTTTTTTTGAGGAAAAGCACATGGTTTTACATAATTGTGTTCCAACAATTCATTGCCCCATGGGCTTCCAAAATTCTAAAAATTCACCCAAAATGACCCTAAAATAATACCCAACCAAAGTATGAACAAAACAAAGGTAAATAGATACCTAAAAATAAGCATGAGATGTCTCAAGGATGGTTAGGATCTTACAATATCCCCACATTATACCATCCATTCCTCAAGCTACACTCCCAAGCATCACTAAGACTCTAGGGTGAAAAGGTTAGGCCACTGGGCCTGCATATCTACTTCCCTATATAATGTTTACTCCTGAACATAACCATGTTTATATAGAACGTAGACCAATGAAATGATCTTTCCCCTCAAAATATTCTCAACACAATCAACAATACGAATCAGATTCTTTTCAAAGGACTCATCAACCTCAAGCTCAACATCATCCAAATCGATTAGATTTGAAGTGTTAAGATGATATTGTCGAATATTTTCACAAGAAAAACATTGTCCTTACCACTATACCTCTGTGGAATAGTCAATTGATATGCCACCAATCTAATCCTCCCCACAATCTCAAAAGGACTGACAAACCTAGCATCCAACTTACCTTACTTTCAAATCAGATAGTGACCGAGTCTCGGTGACACCTGAAGGAACACATGATCTTCTACTATAAACTCAAGTGGTCGATGATATAAACCAACACAAGACCACTGTCTACTCTTCACTATACCTATATTTTTCTAGATCAACTGAGCCTACTCTGATGTCTCATGCATGAGACTCAGTCCCAGCAATTCAGAATCACCCTCCTCTATCCAATATAAAGGTGATCTTCATGGCCTATCATAAAGCACCTCATATGGTTCTATATGAATATTTTACTGATAAATATTTTTATAGGAGAGTTCAACTAGTGATAAGTGCTTCTCTTATGACCCACAAAAATCGAGGATGCATACTCGTAGCATGTCACCGAATACCTAAATAACATGTGTCGATTGTCCATATTTCTATGTGTGAAATGTTATACTCTGAAACACTTGTGTACTAGGATCCTTCTACAAGACTTTCCAAAAGTTTGAAGTAAAACATGGATCATGATATGAAACTATAATCCATGACACCCTAAGAAAATGGATTATCTATTAGACATAAATATCACCCAACTGAACAACCATCAAAGTCTCACTAATTGGAATGAAATGGGATACTTTCGACAATTGGTCCACAATTACCCATAAAACTTCATTATTTCATGGAATCCATGGGAGACCCACCATGAAGTCCATGGAAAATTCATCCCATTCCCATTCCAAAATAGAAAACTACTATAACAAACCACCAGTTTTCTAGGGACCATCCTTCACCGGTTGATAGGTGTGGCATCATTTCAGGAAACCTATAATTTAATTCTTCATCTCTCACCCCCAATATTTCCTGTGAATGTCATGGTACATTTCTCTCAATCTAGGGTGCACTTTCCACTTTGAGGCATAGAACTCACAAATCAACTTTTCTTATAAAAAATTAGTAACTACTACATGAACCTATACGTAGATGGTCTCATCATCTTCTGTAGTGTAATTGGAAGCTGACACCCCAAAATTACGGATTTTCTACATGAAAAAACACTCTAGATCCTAATAATAATTTTCCTAGATCTATCTCGAAAGTATGGTCTCAACTGATATGGAAATAAGTTTTATATGATCATATACCTCCTGAACCTCTAGGTGCATCTCAACCAATGGAGTCATCATCATCCAGTCAGAGCATGATTCTCAGACTACCTGAGTCTGTGTATTCTATGTCAAAGCATTAACAACACTATTTCACTTCTCGGACATATAGGCCAGCTCAAAGTCAAATTACCGTATATGATCAACCAATATCTGCTTCTAAATATTCAAATATCCAAAAAAAATATATAATTTAATATTTTATGGTTGGTATACACACTAAAACGTTTTCCCAATACGTAATATCGATAACACTTTAATGAACGCACCTCCATGTCTAACTCTATATTGTTCATAGGATAGTTCCATTCATGTGGCCTCAAATATTGTGATCCATACACCATGACTCGATCTCTATGCATCAACAATTCCCCAAGTACAATTCTAAATGCATCAAAAAAATAATATACTACTCACATGGATCGTATAGGATCAAAATTGGTGCATTATTCAAATTCTTATTTAAATCGTAGAAGGAATTATCACATGATCCAAAGCATTCAAATTTTATTCCCTTCTTGGTTATCCGCAATAACTGAACTTCCAAGTGAGAAATGTATTTTATGAATATTTGATAATAGCTTATTAAACCCAAAAATATTAGGACATCAAAAACATTATTGGGATACTCAAAAGAAACAACTGCGTGTAATTTCTTTGGGAATAATGACACACCTTCTTTAGAGGTGATGTGAACTAATAAACGTACCTTGTCAATCTAGAATTGACACTTAGATAGAGTAGAATATATCCTATTATCTCTAATTTTACTTAGGATGATGTTAAGATATTTGTAATGATCATCATGAGTCTGGGTGTAGACTAATATTTCATCGATCAAAACAACCACAAAATGATCCATGTATGGGTGTAAGATTCCGTTCATTAAGGCAATGAACAAAATGAGAGAATTTTTCAATACAAAAGGCATTACAATGAACTCTTACATTCCATACCTAATAATTAAAGAAGTTTGTGGTATATTAAAAGTTTACACCCTCATATGATGATACCTTGATATGAAATATATCTTATAGAATACACAAGAACCCCTCAGCTGGTCAAAAGAATCATTGATATATAGAAGAGGATATTGGTTCTTAACTATAATCTGGTTCAACTTCCAATAATTTATATGTAAACATAATGTATTGTCATCATTATTAGTAAAAAAATTAGAGAACCCCAAGGTGACATACTATGATAGATAAATCCTTTATCATTTAACTCCTCCAGCCGATTCATGAGTTCTTGAAGTGCTGTTGGTTCCATTCTATAATGTGGAATAGAAATTGGGTTTTTTTTCAGGAATTAGCTCTATCAAAATCTAGACATCTCTGTAAGGTGGTAGCCTTGATAAGTCCTTAGGAAAAATTTCTTAAAATAGATCCACTATGGGTGTAAATAGATAATGTTTCACAGCCCTATCATCCAACAAAAAACTTCCAACCTGGGTGGTGAGCTCCCCTAGTTGCTGATGAACTAGCCTTGTATAGCCTGCACAGATATCCCATTTTCCATGATGAACATAACTATTACCCTTAGGATATGTGAAGGTCACCCTCCTATGGTAACAATCAATGTAGGATTAGTATGATACCAACTAATACATACCCAATATCTTGTCAAATCCCGAAATCTCAAGTATATATAGATCCCAAAGGAAACAATTCTCACTAGCCTCAAGGGAACATCCCATATAACACCCCAAACATTTTATGGTATGTTGCTCTTAAATAATTTCTATGCATTAGATAGCCCATATTTCATGAAGACCTAAGTCTTTCGTGAAACAAAATATTATAGGAGAAAGTTATATTCTATCCATTAAACATAAATTTTCCACTTCTATGTTTTGAATCTCAAGAAACAGTCATCTAGAGTTATGACCAGTAAGTCATTTGGAGTCTGATAGAACCAACTTGATTTTTTGATGAATAGTAACATACCCTTATGAATAGTAATATGACTCTTATGAATAGTAAATAATGATAATATTTTATTTTCTTAAGGAAATAAGATAATGAGATCATAATTAATTTTCCAATATGATATAAAACTAATTATACCCTTAAAATTTTTATTTTTCAAATTAATTATGATTTTATTTAAAAAATAAATTAAAAATACTTAAAAAATTATTTTCTAAAAATGGAGTTCATTTTTTAATTATATACATCAAAAAATGGTTAGGGTGAGTTTTTGGGATTTTTCTAAAATACATGAATTTTTCGTCAATAGAAAAAATACAGATTTGAGTTTTCAGTAGTTTAATGACATCATAATGATGTAATAATTAATATAAAGGTCTTGTTGACTTGTTTACATTATATTATGACATGAGGTGTCCCAATTGGCTTAAACCATTGTAAAATACCATAGGAAAGCCCATGGTTTTTCGAAAACCACTAACAAGGTGTCCCTATTAATTAATAAAAAAATCACTCTTAATTACTATAAATACACACTCACCCCCCTTCATTTTTTTCATTAAAAACTCAATATACTCAAAGATCTGGTGGTATTACCTCCATAGGAGTCCTCCAAAAGATTCCTTAAGCCCCCAAAGTCCCATCCTTCACGATCTAGGAGTTACTCTACAAGGTAAGAGAATCCTTCATTCTCTTCTTTTAGTCGACACTTCCTTTATGTTATCTATTTGATTTTCCATTCTCATATGTTGGGGTTTGATTTTATGTGTTCTTATTACTTTCCTTTTGATTTAAATATGATTATATACCCTTTTCTCTCATAATTTCATTTTATGAAATTTCAAGCGACGTCGTTAGGCTGCCGAATTTTCATAAGGGATCTCTCACCTTTTCTTTTATTTTCAAGTTCATATCTTTTCTTTTTATATCCTCACATACTATATCCAAATGACCATGATAAAATCCAATAACATATATATACTGTAATTATATCATGTTAATAGAATAACTATCATCAATATCCTTACTCCCTCCCTTTTATTTTTATAAATGAAATCAACGTCCATGAGGTTCTAATTTATAACCTTTGTGGACGACGTAGTTTCGTTCTTCACTTTATCCTTCATTACTGGTCATGAAACCATTTCAATGGTTGAAAAAGCTAATAATATATTTATTTAATCTCATTAATATTCTGTAATCCCTAGAAACTCATAATATAAAATAATAATACAAAAAAAGTTCATTATGAACAAAACGACCAAGTTAATCTGAATATTTGTAATAAACTTTTAACAAATGAATCATCATCATGGTATATAACCCAAAATAATTATAATATCATTTATATCTTCTTAATATAATTAATAATATATATTAACAATTCTGGATTTTCAACCACATTTCAAACAAACTTCCATTCATGAAATCAAGTAAACGAATCATGGAAACCAAGGAAGAAAATGCTTCCAAACCAATATAATTGAACCTCTTAAACCCATTAAAAGGGAAATGAATGAACCTAATAAGTTTAAAATAAATCAATTAAATTTATAAGAGGTCATGGAATTATTAATTAATGAAACTAAATTTGATTATTCAGGTCATTAAAACAAACGAAGAACACACTCGAGCACAAGGTAAGGGATTTCTCATCTCACTTTCATTTCTGTGAGATTTTCATTGTTTTCCACTTATTTCTTGCATTTGTTATATGTTTACTGACATTTTATATATAATAACATTATTCTATTTATATTCATATTATTAAATAATTCATTTTAGGGTTATTAATTTCTGGTCATATGATTCGACCGATTACATTGTAGTAAGAGACTTTGTATCAACTACTATTTTGTTATGACTAACTTTGTGTGGTGCACTTAATAATCCGTATGTGGTGTACCTACTTCCCATTTGAGATCAATTTTAATTTGAACTTATTTTTATATTAAATATCCATAATCTCATATCGTGGATATGTTTGTTGTCTAAACCATATACCATTTTACATACAGTGTTTATTTGGAAAGTTATTTTAATTATTGAAATATTGATGAATCTGTATACTATACTCTATACAGATATTGAAAAGGCATATTTATCTTGTATTGAATCAATGTATAAATAATTATTTGGACATGCAGTAGGGGTTGGGGCCCGCTATATCCCCTCGATGCATCGACAAGTATCATGAGACAAATCAGTTTGGCGACAAACCCTTCGAGTTTGTTTCCAAAAATCAGACGGGTTTCTACCCATATAACTAAACCATTTTTAAAGTATTTTGGTTTCATGTACCAGATACATGACGTCCAATTAATAATAATTCTCTTTACTCATTATCAGTTATTACTATCCATGGGATTTTCACTATGACAAAATCTATGGATGCATGCCCTTTCTCAGTTAATTAATGTCGTGTGTTTTTCATTTATTTACCATGCCATATTTGTTTATTATTAAGTTATTATTGATTAATGATTCCACTATTTTAACCCTTACTGAGTGTTTGAGCTCACCCATTTCATTATCTACCTTCAATAGGTAATGAAGAGGAGATAATTTATTGAGTTCCTGTGGAAACAATTTTTTAGTTTTTATTATGTATTGTATTTTGTAACCTTATCTAATGTAATTTGAGTTACGTTTAGGTATATAGTTTTTTCAAGACAACTAAACTAATCATTCCTTTGTGATTTTCATTCCTTCTAACCATGCCAATATAACAAGTAATGCACCAGCTCTTATCTAGAGGGGTCGGGGTGCTACGGTTGGTATCAAAGGAAGTTTAGTAGAAAAATTGGAAACTAGAGTTGGAAATGTATAGTAGGGAACAAAAAACAAATGTAGTATTTGAGGATAAATGCACAAGAAAGTCCTGGTATTTTGGTAAGTAATAGATTATGTGGATCTTTTAATAAATACATCCTTGTATAGATCATCGCATTAATTTATATCTTCCCAGTTTTCCAAGAAAATTAGATATGTCCAATTTGATTTAATAAAGGAGTTGTCAGTCAAAACTCTCAAGGAATGTATCATTGCAATAAAGGCATGCTGACTAGTTCCCCTCCAGACACCAAAATGTGATTTAGTTTCTAGCCTTATCATCATACCAATGACTGAATTTGATATAATTCTTGGTATGGATTGGCTGTCAAATTATGATGCAAAGATTTATTGCAAGAAAAAGGAAGTTGTAATTTTTGAAAATAGTGTAGAATCTCTTATCTTTTGAGAGAAGAAGTCACCATCTGATTCATATCTATACCCACCCCCAGTAGATCTATAGAATGTAGTTCTTAGAGATGAAGAGAACCCAATATCTATGGGTGAGGAAAGAAATATTCAAATTGAAGATGTGCATATAGTGAAAGAATACATTGATGTGTTTCTAGAGGATTTACCTAGACATCCTCCAGAGTGGGAAATTGAGTTTTCCATTTACTTAATTCCTAGTGAAATACCTATATGAAAGAATCCCTATAGAATGGAAAATTTGGAGTTAGTGGAGCTAAATAAACAACTAGAGGAGTTGATTGACAAAGGATTTATTCTACCTAGTGTTTCTCCATGGGGAGCCCCAGTCTTGTTTGTCAAAAAGAAAGATGGATCCAAGAGGTTATGCATTGATTATAGGGAAATAAATGTTATTAAAATAAAGAATAAGTATCCTCTTCCCCAGATTAATGATTTATTTTATCAACTTCATGGAGCTCAATACTTTTCAAAGATTAACCTTCGATTCAGATATCACCAGCTACATATGAGGAAGGAAGATATTCCTAAGACAACATCTCGAACCAGGTATGGGCATTAAGAGTTTACAGTGATGTCTTTTGGAATAACAAATGCACCCTCTATTTTCATTGATTTAATGAATAGAGTTTTCAAGGAATATTTTGATAGCTTTGTTGTGGTATTCATCGATGATATACTTGTATACTCAAAAATCTATGAATACCATGAGAATCAATTGAGGATTATTCTAAGAAATATTAAAATCAATAAATTATATGGGAAGTTTAGAAAGTATAAATTCTGGATTCAATTAGTTTCTTTTCTAGACCATATTGTCTCTAAGGATGGAATCCTAGTTGATCCTGCAAAGACAAAGGCAATCCAAGATTGTCCCATGCCAACAAAAATAACCGAGGTATGCAGTTTTATTGGATTAGCAGGTTACTATTGATGTTTTGTTCAGAATTTCGCCCAACTAGCTAACCCGTAAACTAAGATCACACATAAAGGAGTTATGTTTGTGTGGAAAAAAGAATTTACAGAATTTTTCGAAGAATTGAAAAGAAGATTGGAAAATTATCAAATTTTGACTCTTCCATCTGGATGTGATGGATTTGTAATATATAGTGATGCATCAAAGAATGGTCTGGGTTGCATCCTTATAAAAATGGTAAAGTTATTTCTTATTCATCAAGGCAGTTGAAGACTCATGAGAAAAATTATCCATAATGTGATCTAGAGTTAGCAGCTGTAATCTTTGCTCTGAAGATATGGAGACATTATCTTTACGGTGAAAAATGTGAGATATACACAGATCACAAGAGTTTGAAATAAATTTTCACACAAAAAGAACTCAACATGAGGCAAAGAAGATGGCTCGAGTTACTAAAAGATTATGATTGTTCAATAAACTACCACCCAAGAAAGGCGAATAAGGTGGCAGATGCTTTAAGTAGGAAGGATCACGAACTTTTGACTCAAATGAGGATTAAGAGAGATCCTATAATTTTGGATGTACTAAAGATGAATATGGAAATTGTTAAAGAAAGGGAAACATCTTTCCTCTTTTAAATTATTGCTAATCCATCTTTATTATAGAAGATAAAAATCTCTCAATCTGATGATGAGAATCTGAATAAGAAAATTAATGCTGTCAAGGATGGGAGACTTGCTGACTTCATGTATGAAGAATGAGTTCTAAAATTTGGGAAGAGGTTATATGTTCCATCAGTACCTGAGCTAAAAAGGGAACTATTAGATGATGTCCATAGCTCAAATTTCTCTATACACCCGGGTAGCACCAAGATGTACAGATATCTGAAGGAATATTTTTGGTGGGATAATATGAAGTGGGAAATTTCTGACTACGTGTCAAGGTGTCTAGTTTGTCAACAAGTGAAGGAAGAGATACAACATCCCAATGGAGCGATTTAACCTTTACCTATTCGTATGTGGAAATGGGATAACATTATGATGGATTTTATCACCAGAATATCGAGGAAACCTAGAAGGAATGATGCAATATGGGTAATTGTTGATCATCTCACAAAATTTGTACATTTCCTTCTTATAAGAGAGGACTTTCCACTTGAGCGCTTGGAAAGACATTATATTAATGAAGTTGTAAGACTTCATGGTGCACCTCTATCAATTGTATCCGATCAAGATCCCCAATTTAAATCAAAATTCTGGAAAATTATCTAGAAAGATTTGAATACTGAGCTTTGTATGAGTACTGCTTATCACCCCTAAACTGACAGATAGTCTGAAAGGACTATTCAGACTCTAGAAGACATGTTGAGGTCATTCTCACTTGACTTCTAAGGTATGTGGGATCAATAATTTCCTATGGTGGAATTTTATTACAACAATAGTTTCCATTATAGTATTCAAATGGCTCCATATGAAGCATTATATGGGAAGAGATGTCGAACTCCAACTTCTTGGGACAAAGTTGGTGGGAGGAATATTATAGGCCCAAAACTTATTGAAGAGGCCAAAACAAAGGTGAAGACAATCCAAACCATATTAAAGCAGCCCAAAGTAGGTAGAAGAGTTATGATGACAACCAGAGAAAGTACTTTGAATTACAAGTGGGAGATCAGGCATTTCTAAAAGTATCTCCATGGAAGGGTGTCTTAAGGTTTGGTAAGAAATGAAAACTGAGCCCCAAGTACACTGGACTATTTGAAATTCTGGAATGAATCAGAGTTGTAGCTTACCGTTTAGCGATGTCACCAAATCTCTCCAGAGTTCATGATGTGTTCCACATGTCGTTGTTAAATAAATACATGCCAGACCCAACATATGTACTCACATATGAAGAAATAGAACTGGAACCTGATTTGTCATACTGTGAAAATCCTATCGGGATTCTTGACACAAGGGAGCAGTTATTGAGAAATCGGACAACTTGTCTAGTAAAGGTTATTTGAAAAAACCAAAATATGGAGGAAGTAACAAAGGGAACCAGAGGATTTGATGAAAAAGAACCACCCACATCTTTTTGGTGGGCTTTATACATAAAATTTCAAGGATGAAATTTCCGAAGGAGGGAATAATATTACACCTCAAACATTTTATGGTATGTTTCTCTTAAATAATTTCTATGCATTAGATAGACCATATTTCATGAATCACTAAGTCTTTTTTGAAACAAAATATTATAGGAGAAAGTTATATTCTACCCATTAAACATAAATTTTCTACTTCTATATTTTCAATTTTGAGAATCATTCATCTAGAGTTGTGACCAGTAAGTCATTTGGAGTCTGATAGAACCAACTTGATTTTTTGATGAATAGTAACATACCCTTATGAATAGTAATATGAATAGTAATATAACCCTTATAAATAGTAAATAATGATAATATTTTATTTTATTAAGTCAATAAGATAATGAGATCTTAATTAATTTTCCAATATGATATAAAACGAATTATACCCTTAAAATTTTTATTTTTCAAATTAATTATGATTTTATTTAAAAATTAAATTAAAAATACTTAAAAAATTATTTTCTAAAAATGTAGTTCATTTTTGAATTCTACACGTCGAAAAATGGTTACGGTGATTTTTTGGGAATTTTCTAAAATACTTGAATTTTTCGTGAATAGTAAAAATACAAATTTTCATTTTCAGTAGTTTAATGACATCATAATGATGTAATAATTAATATAAATGGTAGTTAGACTTGTGTATAGTAAATTATGAAATTTTGTGTCCCAAGTGTCTTAAACCATGGGCAAGCCCATGGTTTTGCGAAAACTACTAACGAGGTGTCCCTTTTAATTAATAAAAAAACTCTCTCTTAATTACTATAAATACCCACTCACCCCCTTTGTTTTATTTCATTAAAAACTCAATATCCTCGAAGATCTGGTGTTATTACCTCCCTATGAGTCCTCTAAATAAGTACTTAATCCCCCAAGGTCCCATCCTTCATGATCTAGGAGTAACTCTACAAGGTAAGGTAATCCTTCATTCTCTTCTTTTAGTCGACACTTCCATTATGTTGTCTGTTTAATTTTCCATTATTATATGTTGGGGTTTTATTTTATGTGTTATTATTATTGTCCTTTTGATTTAAATATGTTGATATACCCTTTTTCTCTCATCAATTCATTTTATGAAATTTTAAGCGACGCCGTTAGGCTGCCGAATTTTCATAAGGGATCTCTCACCTTTTCTTTTATTTTCAAGTTCATCTCTTTTATTTTTATCTCCTCACCTCCTCTGTCCAAATGACCATGATAAACTCCAGTATAAACTATATACTATAATTATATCATTTTAATGGAATAACTATCATCAATATCCTTACTCTCTCCCTTTTATTTTTATAAACGAAATCAACGTCCATGAGGTTCCAATTTATAACCTTTGTGGACGACAGAGTTTCGTTCTTCACTTTCTCCTTAATTACTGGTCATTAAACCATTTTAATCATTGAACCAGATAAGAATATATGTATTTCATCTCATTAATGTTCTGTAATCCTTAGACACTCATAATATAAAATAATAATACAAAACAAGTTCATTATGAATGAAACGGCCAAGTTAATCCGAATATTTGTAATAAACTTTTAACTAATGAATCATCATCATGGTATATAACCCAAAATTATTATAAGATAATTTATGTCTCATTAATTTCATTAATAATATATATTAACAATTATTTAAGTTTAACCACATTTCAAATGAACTTCCATTCTGGAAAGAAAGTAAACGAATCATGGAAGCCAAGGAAGAAAATGCTTCCAAACCAATAAAATTAAACCTCTTAAACCCATTAAAAGGGCCATGAATGAACATAAAAAGGTTATAATAAATCAAGTATATGTATAAGAGGTTATTGAATTATTAATTAATTAATCTAAATTTGATTATTCAGGTCATTAAAACAAACTAAGAACATACATGATCAAAAGGTAAGGGGTTTCTCATCTCACTTTCATTTCTGTGAGATTTTCATTGTTCACCAATTATTTCTTGTATGTGGTATATGTGTACTACCATTTTATATATAATAACATGATTATATTTATATTCATGTTATTCAATTATTCATTTTAGGATTATTATGTTCTGGTCATATGATTCGACCGATTACATTGTGGTAAGAGACTTTGTCTCAACTACTATTTTGTTGTGACTAACTTTGTGTGGTGAACCTAATAATCCTTATGTGGTGTAACTACTTCCCATTTGAGATAAATTTTCATTTAAAATTATATTTATATTAAATATCCATAATCTCATATTAGGGATATGTTTTTTTTCTAAACCGTATACCATTTTACATACGGTGTTTATTTGGAAAGTTATTTTAATTATGGAAATATTGATGAATCTGTATACTCTACTCTATACAGATATTGAAAAGGCATATTGATCTTGTATTGAATCAATGTATAAAGAATGTTTTGGACATTAAGTGGTGGGTGGGGCATTCTATATCCCCTTAATGCATCAGTAGATCTCATAAGGAAAATCAGATCGGGGACAAACACTTTGAGTTAGTTTTCAAAAATCAGACGGGTTTATACCCACAAAACTAAACTGTTTTTACGGTATTATGATATCATGTTTCAGATGCATGACGTCCAATTAATAAGAATTATCTTTATTCATTATATGTTATTACAATCCATGGGATTTTCACTATGATAAAATCTATGGATGCAGGCCCTTTCCCAGTTTATTAATGGTGTGTGTTTTTCATTTATTTACCATGCCATATTTGTTTAGGATTCAGTTATTATTGATTCATGATTATGCTATTTGTAAACTTTACTGAGTATTTTATCTCACCCCTTTCATTGTCTACCTTCAACAGGTGATGACGAGGAGATCATTTATTGAGTTCCTGTGGACACAATTTTTTAGTTTTTATTATGTATTTTATTTTGTAACCTTCTACAATGTGATTTGAGTTACGTTTATGTATCTAGTTTCTTCAAGACTACTAAACTAATCGTTCCTTTGGGATTTTAATTCCTTCTAACCATGCCAATATATCAATTAATTCACCGACTCTGGTCTAGAGGGGTTGCGGTGCTACATCCCTTGTATAGAAAGATTTCCTTCGATCATAAACCCAGAGGTGTGTTGAGCATCATAAACCATATCACAAAATCCACTATTAGACCCAAAAAATTAATTTTTTTAAAGATATAAAATAATATGAGGCTCCTATATCAAATAAAGATTTATCAAACATATATGATACAAGAATTGTACCTCTAACTGTTAATTGACTAGCCTATCTATCCCCATGTGTTGGCTAAACTGCATGCAACTGACCTATCCCTCTTCCTGATGACCTAGTCTGAGTCTCTTATTCTCCACTAATCTACTCATACGGGTTCTATTTCCAAGAAGTACCATGTATGTGACCCTTACCACTAGAATGGATAGTATAAATCCAACTTCCCAACTAGTGTGGGGTAGAATACCCCCTTCTAGTACTCTTGTTCATCATATCTCATCCATCACTACCCATCTATAAAGGGTTCCTATAGAACCTCTATTAGTATCCCATCCTTCTGCAAGCTTGACATACCACCAGTCATCAGGGAAAATGGGTAAAAATATGACATGGCCTACCACACTGATGGTAGAACACTCAATTAATTCCTTGGGTAATTAATCATTCTCTCTAGATACTTTGTTTTCCACTACTAGGGTTAAAGTTTTCATAGTGATGATTCCTACCCTTGGAAAGAGTATGTCCTAGTCTTACAATAGAAACCATATGTCCTCCACTATAATCCTTTTTCATGTTCCCCTCAGAAATGATATCTCGATTCACTACCTTAACAAATTTATTGAATCATAAGATGTTAACATGGGACTTAATCTCACATTTATGTGTATTTTAAAAATGTATCTCCATAGTTTCCTCATATCCTACTAGTGTTGAGAAAAATCACTGCAAGTCAGTGAAGTGACCAGAAAAGTCCATCAATAGCATGATTCCCTAGATTAATCACATAAAATCTACCGCCCTATAATATCTTAGTGTATTTGGGTAAAAGTGCTCCAAGAACTTCTCCTGAAATTCCTTCCATACCATTACCTATAACTACTCATCCTTATCCTGAATATCCCACCAACACTTTTCTTAACCTCATAACATATAAGTATCCAACTTTATTATATTCATTGGAAAATCCTCTAAATGGTCAATAATTGTTTGGATAGATTCAATCAATAATTCATCTACCTTTGGTCCACCCTCTCTAGTGAGGGTCATAGGGTGATGCAACTAGAAATCCTAGGTCAGACCAGACATATTTTGCACAACCCACCCTTAATCTCCCTCCATGAACTGTATAATGATAGTGAAGTTATCATAGAATTCCTCTCCCACTCCTTCACTCATAAATATTGGGGCCTCTTATCCTGCTTTAGGAGGCACATTATTAACAATGACCTCCTGTTGTCTTACCAACAACCATCACCATGGAGGATTATCTTTACAATGAAAAAGACACATCTTAAGATACATAACACATCATTAACACATTTAAATAAGAGTTATTCACATAAATTTATAACAAGGCATCTCTCATACACTTCCTCATGGTCAAAACTGTCACACTAACATAACCCTCAACCATCCCTAATTTGGGTCATGGCTAAAACATGATAATTGTTTTTCCATATTTATAGTTTTACCATTAGAAAACATTTATAATCATTACAAATTACCACATTAAACATCTTTTTAGCCATTACACTTGTATTATTAGGCACAATTTATTTTAAAATACTCAAATAAAGAAATGTATTTTCATTTCCCAAAACCCACTCATGACTTTATTTTACATGCATGCCTAATATGATGCATGTCACATAAAATCCTCAGTTCCAAGAATGATGCAAGAATTGTCAAATGTTGTGCCTTACTGTGTCATGAGTAATGTATGATAAAATAATAACATCACACAAAAGGTACATCACCCATGGTGAAATAAAATCCAATTGTAACATAAAACATCCAGAACAATAATCCCACATTGGGTACTTGGATTTTTCCCTCACATGGGTCAGCTACTAACATGAATGAGCTCATGACCAAGGCCCAAAGCATCCTAGTCTCCAATCTACATTTCCTAAATAATTGGACAAATTAAAATAAAAGCAAACCACCTTTGATACCAATTTTTAACATCCTAACTCAATTACCACATACCAGTGCCCCAAGATGATTCATTACATGAACTCAAGCATGCCTCCCCATATGCTAGAGGTTGTAAAATAGTATAAAAGGTATAATATGTATCATGGGGAGACTATACCCTCTTTATCAAAGTAACACAATAGTGGAAATTAATTTATAGTATAAACAAGATACTATAATAATCAATAATCGACTAAAAAATACAAGAATAAATCCAAAAAATAGAAAATGACCATAAACCAAAGTAGTAAATATTTCATTCCCTATAGGGGTCAAGTGTCTAATGAAATCCCAAAATAAAGATAGACCAAAAACTCCCATGACATCATGTTTAGTCCCCTTATCCATGCTCTATCCCAAATCCCAACTCATCCATCTAACAAAGGTCCCTTGCCCTTATCTTATCCTATAAACATGAAGTGTATTCAGGAACCAATCAGGTGGACCAAGTAGGCTATGAGTACAAATAAATAGGCCACCAATAATGAAATCTAAATCAATATCCAAACTATATATAGTGTATGTAACTTTATAAAGAATAATGATTAAATGAAAAAGTAAACACGTTTCACATTTATTATTCTTTAGTCCACCACAACATACCTTACTTATCCCATTCCAGAGTTTGAACAAAAAACCACAAGGATATTAAATTTTACACTTTTAATGGGATTTAATTATTAAATTTAATTCCAATTTCATTCGTTACCTCAGAGAGTCATTCTAGGTACCATTATTATGAAAACTTGGAGTGTTAGTCCAACTTCAATTTGCATTCAGGCATTGAGGGCCTAGAGCATCTATATGACACCCCATGGTATTTAGATCATCAGTCCCTCACCCACAACTCACTATTCACATCTACATATATATATAAATCTAGGACAAGGATCATCAATATAGCACCCCATGGGTACTTGGAGTATCAGTCCCTCACCCACAACTCATTTTTCACATTAACTAAAGAGATATATCATGGTTTATCATAAGTGAAATTATTTTCAATCATTCATAGTACAGTGAACCATTTCATTTATCAAATTTTCTATAGATTCATTACTTTCATCACAAGGAAGAACATGGGAAATCTCCCTTTAATTCATTTATCATCAATCATTACTCATCTCACTAACCTTTTAATTCCAATTATCAAACAATGGATTAAGGATATACTTCAATTCCATATACCCCATATTCCCATTTTTACATTTCTAGAATAATTATTTCAAGGATATTTGTATACCCTATGGGTTTCCATCATGACCTGTCTCATAATCTCAAAAGGGTTCAATGAGATCTATGAAGGTCTCATAATTACATGGGAATCAAATAATTTTTCTAATTTAAAAGAAATTACAGAATATGTAAATGTAATGGTACAAAGAAAAAAACAATATCATGATCAATACTATGGAAATTATAAATTAGAACACCTAACTTAGGATCATTGATGAACACTCTCCAAACCTTATCCCTCAATTAAATGTAGAATTGTGGAATTCAAAATGACGAAGGAGATTTAGGATCAAAACCCTGGATTAAGATCCAAAAAAACAAGATCCATTTTAACTTAGATATAAAATATATAAACCATATTAAATTAATCCATATCAAAATGGGAATAAATATGGGTGAGATAGAAACCCAATCAAAGAATAGATCAAATAGTATAGATGAGTCCATCTTCTTTCACTGGATCATTGATTCACAATAGAAGGGGTTCAAGAGGCCAAGGGATCCTCTTGGGATCCTCAAAGAGAAAGGGTACTATATTAGGCTAATTGGGGTGATTAGAGATATAAAATAGGGGTTTATAAAAGTTTAATAAAATTTTTAGAGCTTTTAATAACCGCACACACAGTTTTTTAGATGTGCCATAGGTTAGACAAACCATTCACCCCTACTGTCCAGGGGTTTCACGGTTTCCCCTTCAGGTAAAAAGTTTGTTAAACCATGAAAAAAACATGAAAACACTATCTATAAATGGTTTCATGGTTTGGGGTATGGCCAAATGGTTTGGTAAAACCATGCACCCCCTTCTAGTAGCTCAAAAAATGAGGTGCACAGTTTTCTGGGGAAAACTGTACGTTTTTTCTAAACCATCTTTTATCCATAACCTACCCCACGAGTTTCTAAAATTCACCAAATTAAAAGAAAATTACCTTAAAGTATTACCTAACCAATTTATAACCAAAAAGGTAAAATGATACGTCAAAAATAGCACAATACATCTTAGGAAAGGTCGAGATATTACAACCTCTCATATATAGGTTACATCTATGAAATCTTATTTTGTGTAAGCTATATGAATAGAAGAAGTAGCATGTAAATAATATTTTCATTATTTTTTTAAAAATTGAAAACAATATACCAATCTATATCATATAAAAATATCTTTGGGGCACACAAAATCCTTCATTCTCCCACCTGAACTAAATCCCAAAAGATTTCATTCCATTTCACCTTAAATTTTATCGTATATAATAACTTTTGAAATCATATCCAAAACTCCATTTGGATATATTCAAAAACTATTTTCGAAACATATCATTAAACACACCACATATCAGATAATATGTAATAACTTGTGAATAAACATCCAAAAAACCTTTTTATTTACTCATAGACACTTTTAGAGTAACTCTCAAAGTTAAACTCAATCCCAATTTAGTCAACCACAAAGTGTGACCCCATGGGAATTTATAGTACTGAAAAAAATATGAATCTAAAGATCTATATATGTAAAAAAATCATATCCTCTTGAAAATAATAAATGCTACTCAACATATAAAGGGAACTGGTGTGATATCCATTAAACACACATATCTCTATACCTGTTTCCACCAGTCTGCATCATATGAAAACATGCATTCTCATATATTACCTTTTTCTTAGACATCAAGTTACCATAGAACATGGTACATGTAAATCCCATATATCCAAATCATATGTTATTGATTCTCAGGGTGTAGACTAATATGACAGATGAATAAATCACATGTCATTTATCCTTATAGATAAACACATCACATGTCTCTTATCCAGATAAATATATATTAACTAGGTGAGACCACAAACCCCCACAATATATCTCAATCGATGACCTAGATGTTATTATCTCCAAACAAGATGAAAAATTCTATCTTGGTTAAGCTCCAACTGATAAAATGATCAACAACATACCCAACCATCCCCACATTAACTAAGTCAATATATAGACTTGTGTAAGTAGGATATCAAAGTATGAAGGTTCTCATGATAGGTATCTTACCAACCTTAGGTAGTGGGGACTCAAATATGATCCATTAATATCTATTATACCAAATACATCTCTATATTACACTCCATGGGGTATACTTAGTAGGTCATCTAACACACATAAGGAATATTATTCTTTATTTTGTGCCTCATGGGCATATCCAGTATCTTTATATAATA
This sequence comes from Viscum album, assembly GCA_963277665.1. Taxonomy (NCBI): domain Eukaryota; kingdom Viridiplantae; phylum Streptophyta; class Magnoliopsida; order Santalales; family Viscaceae; genus Viscum; species Viscum album. Next base: position 97,128,479 of record OY728163.1, read on the forward strand.
ATCCTACTCATAATAACCATAATTTGTTTTCACAACCTATAATAATCCATGATGAACATAAATTAGTTATCAAATAAAAGTAATAGTTTGAGAGTTCAGTTATCATTACACATCAAAAAATGTATATATATATATATATATAAATTTATATATCCGATGTAAAATAATTATAATATGGAGGTTTCCTTTAATATGATACATTTTAATATTCTTAAAACCTTGAGTAATATTTAACAAACCTAGCATAAGCACCAGTTTATCTTATCATATATGATAAATTTGAAGACCAACCTTATATTTTTTACACTCTCTGTGTTTTCTAACACATTACATTATATGTAGTCCACATCACATCTCTATGTGACTATATGATAAAACCCTATATCTAAAATATTTAGTGATAAATATATATGAATAAATAGATTTTTAATAATGGTGATAATTATGAATCATATTCCTAACTTTTAAACTTCTTGAACATATTAAAACATCTTAACTTTAAAATATTAAATGTTATGATGTCAACTTTTGTTTTCTACTTATAAACCTTTATATGTTCATCATTATATTTGGAACCCTATTCCACTAAATATTTTCATGAAATAATGTATCTACTTAAATTATTGTTTACCACTAACCCTAAAATCTTTTAGGATAAAGTAAAAAATCACTTCAATATGGTAACTAAATGAAATTCAAATAATTATCTTTATCTCCACACCCTAAATTATTTTAGGATAAAGTGATAACACTTTGTTTCAGTAAGTAATGTAACTATTTACATTTGTCATAATTTTTATATTCTAAAACTCCATTATGTTATAAAGTGTAATTCACTTTATAATTTTTTCTAGTATAACCCTTCACGAAATATTGTATTTCAATTTTCACAAAAACTAAGTGTAACTATTTAAATTTTTTTATTTATCTTCACATATCCTAAATTCGTTTAGGATATTCATTAAACAACACTTTATATTAAATTATTATAATAGTGATATCTTCTTTCTAAATGGTAACTAAATGTAACACTTTACAATTTTCTTTACTATCGCATATCCTAAAATTTTTATGATATTAAGTGGAAAAAAATTCATCGTATGATTAGTTTTATCCTTTAATTGTTAATTTTTAACTTCTCTAAGTCTAAACATACTCCCACTTGCCTCTTAGACACTATATGATTTTAAAAATATCTTTCTAGGAAACAAGGACTCTTTTGTGTTAGGAAATGAAATTTATTTCCTTTTAGTATGAATATTTAAAAAATAAACTATTATTTCCATATTATATATGGTATTATATGTGTTTAGAACCTTTATTTTTTGAAAATAATATTTTACTAAAATATTCGGCCGATGGGTAGTGGGAACACTATAACAAACCTGCTCTTTATTACACACTTAAACCTGATTTGTTACATAAACACGCAATTAAGACAACTCTGAGGATCGAGAGGTCTAGTGTCTTGGAAAAATTAGGAACATTACATGACAATTTAAGAAATAAAAAAGCAACATCTTTATTGAAAATGTCTTTTACATGACCGCAACATTCCTTTGTACTTAACATTACATGGGATAACTTGGAGACATATATAAGAAAAAGGTGAGCTATAAAGCCCACTAAGGGAGTAAACAAGGAAAAAAATTAAGAATACAATACATTTTAGAAAATAGTCATATCAATGGACCATAAGAGAAACATGAATATAAAGTCATGATATAACATAATTATCACAACATGGATATGTGACAACAACGTTTAACATGATATTAGCATGAGCCAATGATTATTGCACATGGAGAATGAGTAAAACCTCATTGAAATTGAATTAGAATGAGTAAAACATAATTTCACTTGAATTAGAATGATTAAATCCTAATTTCACATGGAATATCATTATACTATTCTTTACCCAATGCATTGAAGCGCTATCAGGGCACACCCTTCTTAATAATTCCATTTCATGCATAAGTGTGCCATACAGATCACATAAAACATGGATTCATTAATAATAATAATTTATTCCACAAATAAGATATGTGGAATAAATAAACGTAAGTACTCAATCAATTAGTACATGAGCATAAAGGTTAATAACCTTGATAGATAAATGGGTTTGGTATTCACTACACGATGATTTTGGCATGGAAATTCATGGTGTAATTTCGGTAGCATAACATCGTCAAATAGAAATTCATAAAATGGGTTGATGAGAGAAAAATGGGTATCTCATAATTTATACATGAAATGTAAAGTATGGGGATCATGGAAAATAATATAAAAACATGTGAAATGGAATTTAGATGCATAATATAAAAGAAATTCTTGAATATAAGTGAGAAGAGAGAAATCCCTTATGGAATTTTGGTATGGTAATGAGTGTACATGGAAGGGATTAATGAGAGAGAAAAAGGGTATCTCATAATTAAAACATAATAAGGGATTTATGGGGGAGTTGTAAAATCATACCCCATAATTTTTAATTGAAATTAAAAGGTCATAACGAGATAATGAAACTTGGATAAAAGTGGGAAAGGAAAGAAAGTGAGGATCCCTTACTTGGAAGTGTGATCCCAATGGCTTGGGAGAGGCTTGAGAGAGTCTTATTGGGATATTGGGTCAACTTTTTAGGATTATAGAGATACTAGGTCAGATTAGGGATGTGATCCAAGGGTTTTCTGTGAAGAGAAGTGGGAGCTTGGGAGGGTTTATATAGGAAAAGAGAGGAGAATTCTTTAATATTCCCAAAACTAAGGTTTCAGAATCTATATAATTAAATATTTTAAATAAAAAAAAATGCCATGGTTTTTGAAAAAGGGGAGTGTAAAATATTATATTATAAGGCCAATGTCTAAAATTATTAAAATATTAGGCTTGCTTATGTGGAGGTGAGTCACACTCCCAAGGAAATCATTTTAAAATGTTAAAATATTTTATAAGTCTTGGAGGGTCCATTAAGGCATCATAAAATTAATAACAAAAATATAAAATCACATTATTTTTATGTTAAAACATATATTGGACGAATAATAATTTTATAATATTTTATTACATCACTATTGGGTCATTATGATGTCATAAAACACATTATATATTTAAAAGGTATTTAATTTTTACCCAAAAATTTGATTGTCTCTAAAAATTATGAAACATTCACCATTAGATAATTTTGATGTCCTAAATCCAAAAATAATATTCATTTTATTTAAATAATTTTCTAAATATGTGAATTTTTACTTTTAAAATAAAAACCGGCATTTATTGAAAATTCATGGGTTTTGACAAAAATAGTTTTCAAACCTTAATAAAAATTACAATTGTATTCATAAAAATTATATGATCATTTATATTTAATAAAAATTAAATTTTTAAAAATATTTTATTAAAAATATTATTTAATTCAAAAATAAATTAATTCCTCAAAATATATTTCTTAATTGAATTTGAATATTAACTAAAAATATTATTTGTGCTTTAAAAACCATTTACAAAGTAAGAATAAGAAAATGAATGTATATTTTTTTATACAAAAATAATGCACATAATCATAGTGCTAAGGTATTTTTACATAAACCCTTATAAAACCTACATAAGACCTAAGGGTAAGGTGTGTGGTGGTGATTGACTCTTGGGACGTCTTCGATAACATTACTCAGGTGGTAATCTCTATTAACTTCCATTTCTCCCATGGGTGGTTCCGTTCAAGATTAACACATTGAAGCTTGGATTCGGCTTGGTTAGGAGTGAAGCCCAGTTATGATACCTCATTTCCAAGATACGAAAAATGGGCTTGTAGGGAGCAATTCTACTGGATGAGACCATCACTTCCTTTGTCTGAGTAAATAGGATTTGTTAAAGACCTATATTTACACTAATCACATGATTACTGTTCAACGACTATATTAGTAAATGTAACAATTATTAATGATATTTTAAAATCCAAAAACATAAAACCAAGGAAGTGAATATGTTTTATATAACCATTTTACATAATAAGACATTTAATTAGATCAAGAGGAATTTTCATTAATAAAATTATGGATCGTTACAAACACATTCCCACATATTTTAACAAACATTTGGGTAAACACTTTATCTTGTATAATAAATTTTATCCAAGTATTCTTCTCAAAAAAATTTATATAAATTGATGAATCGTAAACCATGTGTATAAAATTAATCATCTCATAGTGTCAATAACTACCCTTTTTATCAAAACATTTTCTCTTATCACATGAGAAAAATGAAATGAAGACACACATATTTTACTTAGATTCATTTGATATTGATAAATTAATTTACATTAAAATCCTCAATTTAGTAAGTATTTACTTCATTTTAATAATATAAACTATAATATTAATCAGTTCTTCCTTTTATTATGAAATCATTTATATTTACAACTCTTTATAAAATATACATTCGATATCAAATAGACTTAAAAATAAAAGAATTAATTTCTATAAAATCCATAACTGATAAGGGGATTCCATGAAGTTTCACAATATCATTTAGGTATATCTTAGATAATCTAATCATATTGAATTATTACTCTTATTTCCTGACAACCCTAGGTTTTAAAGAAATTTTAAACTTTCCAACCAACATTTTTTTCCTTCCAATTTGAACTTTTACCTATATATATAATCTATATAGTAATTAAAAACATAGAAATAATACACCAATTTTATCTATATTACATACACTTTTAGAATATTAGGTTAAAATTATTTTAATTCAATAATATTTTTAGAAAACTTCCATCGATGAAAATATAATAAATTCCCAAACTATAACTATTAATTTTTAGTCTATACTTAATGTTTTTTATATAATCGAACAAATCAAAAATATGTGTATCAAATACACATCATAACATTTTATTAAAAAATAGTTTTCATGTTCTTTCCAAGATAAAAATTAGATAATACACATCTTATGAAAAGTTTATCCATGCTTAAAGCATCCAAGTTATCATTGTATCAACTCCTTTGATCCATTACTTGAAAAAAAACCTTCAAGCTCCAAACTTGAATTCTTTTCTCATTCTAAATTTATATATATTTACAACACTTGTAAATAATATAGTCTATATCATGTATCTAATAATATAATTTATTTCTATAACCATTAAAATTTTAAGGAAAACTTTAGTATCCCAAAGTCATTTAGTAAATTCAATCATATTAAATATAATTTTCTTTACACAATCATATTAAGTATATGAGACTAAAATTATTGGTGTATCCAATTAATTTGTGTACATGAGTGGATACTAAGATTCCTTTGGTCATTATTCATTTAATTTCTTAGAAACCACAAATTAACTATTTTATAATTCTATAAGAATCTAGATTTACTTGTTGAACAATTTAAACAATTGGTTATTGAGGAAAGAACTATTCTAACACATATAATTTTCAGTAAGAACTTTTCACAAATCATATATCTTTCTTAATAAATTTTATGAAGTTACAAGAATTAGGTGTAACTCACTTTTAGCATTCCCTTTTAAGGATTGATCTATAATTTTATCTTTATGATAATGATGATATTATATACAACAGAATATTTTATTATATGTTTATCATGTATTACTAACAATTCAATAATAACTTTTATTAATTTTTCTCCTACTAAAATAATGATCCCTTTTAAAATTCCTCATATCCATTAGTTATCTAAGATCCATATTTCATAAAGCAATGAGTCCTCTAGGGAATCTCTCTCATCACATAATTATTTAGGTAGGGAACCATCCCAATCATATATTATATGAATCTTGGATAGGTAAGTGTAAAACACATTTCTCAACAAATCATATGGATAAACTCAAATTTATTATTTTGGTATCCTTCCTAAGGTTTTCCTAGCTAAGTGTAACCCAATGAAAATATCAATAAAATATTAAAAAAAGTCAACCTAAGGGCACCCTAATTTGGAATAACCAATACAAGGATGATCCAATGTCACTCATAACATGCATTACTTATACAAGATAGTCCACATGCAGCCTTCTATAGAAGAACCTTTAAAGTTGGATGATCGAGGTCTTGAAAAGTATAACTTTGGAAGGAAGCTCCCAATTAGTATTGGAAGGGGATTTTAATTTCACCATTTTATCTCATGTTATACCCTTTTATGTATTTATGATTCAAGTAATTTTTTTTGAATCATATTTCATCAACCAAATCAACATATTCAAACTATATTGATGTGTAACAATTTACACAACACCCCAAGTTTGTGTTTCTTACCAAAAAATAAAATTCCAACATATTCATACATATATAGATACATTATAAGAAAAAAGTATATGGAAAATTATTGAAAAGTTATAGAATTATCTATACAAGTAAGCTCAAAGAGATAGATACACGACCCCATTAGTCATCCTATACAAGGAATAAGCCTCCAGGTACATAGGTAGTCCATCCCCAAGTCCCTCTACTAAGGGATACTTTACTCAAGAGAGATTTAAATTTATCATAACTCTAAAAACTAATAATAAAAAACCATTTCAATAACAAAATTCAAGTTCATAGCTTTAGTTAAAAATGGTAATCAAGTTACATTAAAAATAGAATTCAGTATACAGATATTCCTAGAATGTAATACAAGGATCTATCTAGAATCAATTTAATAGTGAAAATAAATTATTAAAAATATTCAAGTTTCTTAAACAATTTACTAAACATAAATATTGCATGGAATAACATTTTAAATAAAATAACAATTCATGTATTTAACCATGATATAACCATTCATGAATGATTCATAAATAAAATCTAATTATAAAACCTTTTATAATTTTAGCCCCAACATTATGGACATTCCATAATCTTGAATCTAAAAATTTTATATTAATTAAAATATAAACTCTTTCATATTAATAATTATATGTCATTTCCATTTTAAATATATGATATTATATGAATTATAAACAATTTATAATGAAATTTCTACTATGTAGATATTTTACTTAAAGTAAATATCTTATAATTAATTACTATTTAAACCTTGATCTTACCAATCATCAAACATTTTTGATGTGGCTTAAATAATATTTAGGGGCCCCTTTTTATTTTAAACAATTTGAAATAATTAGTTATGAATATTTTATAATTTAAATATAAAAATTTTATATTATGGCCTTATTTTATAATTTATTAACCATTATAAATTATCAATTTTGATTTGTAAATAAAAAATTTTATTTCTAGATCATAATTCATTCCATATAAATTGTTAAAAGGTATTTCAACTATTAACATTTAATATTTGGGAAAAATATAAGTTTCAAAAAAAAATTAATTAATTATAAACTATTAATAATTATTTAATTAATTTATAAACCCTTTATAAATTAAATATTCTCAAATTACATTTTATAATGATTAATAAACATTTTATATATCATTGAAATCATTTATAAATTTAAAAATGATTTTTTAAAATCTTTTATATTCACCCTTATGCAGGCAGTCTACATAAGTGTAAATATGTATGAATGTTACAAAGCACATACCATGTAAGGGTACAGATATATTAACTTTATGTGAACTCTTTTGCATAAAATTAAGTCCTTTATTACCTTTATATACCAACATTTCACATAAGCGAAAGCTAAATGTTACCATTATGAAACCCTTTATAACCCTTCACCAAATCTATGTGTAAGGTTAATAAATATCATACCCCTACATAACACCTTTACATAAACTATTTATGAAAGAGTTACAAAAAAAACTACCTTGACGTGAACCCTTCACTTAAAGGTAATCCCCAGGTTCCCATAATTGTATAAGGGTAATCCCAGGAAAACCTTATGTAGACCGATCTATGTAAGGGTAAGGAGAGATGACCCTTACGTATACCACTATGCATAAGGTTAAATCCTTGATTACCTTTACACAACCCAACTACATAAGGGTATACCATTTTTCCGGTTTTACAAAAAACCTAAACAACAATTCTCTATTCATGGTTTCTTCTTCATTTCAATGAAATATTTTATAAATCTAAATTATGAGTTTCCTTTGATACCATTGTTAGGTTTTGTATGAATCTAATACCACTTACTAGACATAGTGGAATTAATTAGAAACTAAAATTTAGGATCTACCATGCAATTTAAATGAAAATGATATAAACATAATGAAAAATTGCTACTGTAACTAAGAATATGGTAAAACAAATAGCATTTGAAACATCAGAAAACTCCCTTTAATGGGTATGATAAATATCACAAAGTAAATACAAAGGATATCCCTCTCCATAGTGTATTGACAGGTTTTACCTAAATCATCCGATGTTTGGATGGGATTATTCTTCCATCCATGACGTGTTACCATCTCGTATGAAAAGAAAGAATAATAAGAAAGATTTTGGTCTTGGGGAGTTTTAGGCAAGAAAAATTCATGAACACTCCTTCCCACCATCATATGGTAGTAGTATTTTTAAATCCCTTTAGGATACTCCTCAATAGTGAAATCATTAAATAGAAAATTAAGGATGCTCTTTAATTGTTGTCTCATTTATTCATGCACTGAAAAACATGAATAAATATGATTCCCCCTTCATGAATTCATGAACACATCATATAAATTTACTCCCAATAATTACATATCATATAAATTATCTTAATTATATCTTAGTCGAGAGACCACTTGTATAAATATTTCATGCATGAAATATTATTTCATGAAAATTGTATGAATAGAAGAGACAACATGTGAATCTTATTTTCATGTTTCATATCAAAATGACAAATAATATATCCATTTGAGTCAAATAAAAATAGATTTAAGGAATACCATCTCCTTCACATGGAATATTGGATTGATTTATAATACCTACACTTATGAAATTATTTGTATTATAATACTCTCCTTATTTTTCCACACATATTATCATGGATAGATTTCACACCATATGACAGAGGAAACAATTCCGTCTTGAATTTTTCCATACTATATTTTTAATACACAGTCAACATATGTAATATAACTGAAATTTATCAACCAATAAATATATTTCTATTGATCTTGTTCCCGTGAATCTTAGATTATATTATTAAACTATTATTAGAGACAATAATTCATTAGTCTCAGAAAATTGGTAAGACTAAATATTCATTTTCATATGTTATCAATAAATTTTCATTTAAAAGAATATCACTCCAACTAACCACTTATAGAAGCATGAAACTTATTCATTATAAATGAATATTATATGATTATGATTATTTATTCTATCCAAAAATTTATATGAACAATTTTCATATATTATTTGAATTCATTAGTGTCACAACCCCTTTTGGTTGTGTCATATATACATCTTATATTGAGTCTACATTTGAGGAAACTGAAATTTTCATCTAACTTCCCAATATAATTATCACATAATTATTTTAGGAAAATTATTATTCAAATTGATTTTATCATGATGATTGGAGTAAATATTTTTCCAAATATTATGTCTTAAACATCATTTAAACATGCAAATAATAATTATTTCTTTATTATTACTGAATTGTACCATATATGTTAGGTTTTTCTTGAATAATATTTAGAAATATCGAAAAATACTTTTTTTCCATTTTCTAAAGAGCCAGTTTAAGGGTTACTGGTAACCGCACAAACAAAAAATCAAAAATTCAAACGGAGGATGGGTGACCACATGATCCAGATAACATTTCAAAATTCAAATTCAAAAATGAGGGGCATCATGACCGAACCTCGATCCTTGAGACGCCGTACACCGCACAACCCAACACACGCTCCCTGTCATCATGAGTCATCACCAAATAAGGACGCATGCGACCATCCATTGGAAAGCTTCATCGCCGACCCTACACCATCATCATCGCTGATCATGTCGTAGTCATCACTCTAACCCATCCATCACAGAGGACCTCATCGCCGCTCCAAACAACAAGATGACATTGACAAACTTAGCAGCAAGCATTCATCACCACATAAACACCAACATCGACCAGAAGATCCAAATACCGGTTGCACACCCACCTTCAAGCAACCAAAACAACATCCAAATAAACCAGCACCTTCACAGGTCGTCAGACTCATCGTCAGAAGACAACCCCACCACCACAACAGGGAACGTCCGATGCTGCCGCATCCACCACCACACCATCCAAACTCCATCACAATAAAAGTAAAATCAACCAAATGAAAAAAACAAAATCAAAAACCAACATCTCCAGATCAGCCTCTGCCACATAGCTATGTCGGAGGAAGGTCATGCCGCAAAGAAAATTAAACTAACATTATAGCCCATCACTACCTTCAAACCCACCAGAGAAGACCGAAAAAACCCCCAAGGCACTCACATCCACTGTAGATCGAATCTATGATCCCCAAACCACCAAGAAATATTGACCCAGGACCAAATCCACACCTCTATCGAACCCACGAACCGACAAATGGTGCATGCCAGAACATCCAACAACCTTTGTCGCAACCCGGTCTTCCGTTCATGACTCCAGATCTGACAGTGTTGAGAATCCCGGAGCACAAGAAACCTATAGAAGGAGAAAAAGCCACAAACCTCGTAGAAAAGGAGAGCCAAAGGGGAGATTGCAATCCATCCGCCACGGGAGAAGGAAGGCGGTGATGGGGGAAACCCTAGTGCCACAGAGCCTCTTACGGTCCCATCAGCTCCATGGAATGAATTCAGTTGTAATTCAATCCCATATTTAGAAATACCAAGTATAAAAATATACAAAATATAGAGCCCCTAATTTTTTTTACAAGGAATCAATTACTGAATTCATACATACTTGTTAATCCTAGAAATATTTCATTTACTTATTCTTTGTATGTGTATTTATTCTTATTGAATATTATATCACCAATCTTGGTGAATATAAAAACCACATATTTTGTTGTCACATCCTAAACAGTATGTGTCTTTTGTAACAACTTCTCCCAATGATCTTAGTAAATTCTATGTTCTTCTGCCAACTAACGCGCATCTAGGGACTAAAATTCATTAAAGTCTATCCTGCTTCTATTATCTAAAAATAATATTTAATTACCTATTATAATAACATAATATATCTGGACTAATAATTGATATTAATATCCATAGTTAATATATGATAATTGATATATATTCCATTAGTGTTTAATTGATGTTCATTTGTATCTAAAGCCATATTTTAACAAAATAGTCTCATTAAATAGTATAATTTTTACCCAATGAATTGCTTATAATATTTAAATTAATATGAAATTTGTTAGTTAATATAATTTCCACATGGTAAGTTATTTTTTTCTATTTGTGAAACATGTCTTGGAATAATTTATATTATATTTTCAATTCATATAATACATTCCATCGACCCCCTTTAACTACCGTAAAAAATTTAATATTTAGGTAATTTGAATTTGGGATCAACTTTACTCAACATATTAATGATTTATGAATAATTGGTTATGATACAATACTAAAAGATCACTTGGAGGATCCGATATCCTTTACCAAGTGTATGAATTTCTTTATTGAGAATTCCTAAAATTTTATAAAGAAATCTCATGAAATATATGAACATACCTCTTAGATTCATATATAGAATAATTCATGTATTCTTTATAAACTAATCTAGTATCTTTTTTTGTGAGTTTTTATTTATAAAGGTTTATTTTTCAAAAAATATGACAGTGAGTAAGTCAACATACCTAGCTTCCAAGATTAAAAAAGACTAGCTAGACACCATTATGGAAATTAACTCGTCAACTACTATCCATGTCACTTGAAAAATAATTATCTTTACACAATGAGTTATTCTATGTCTTATAATTATATTAATTATTATATATAGATCTATAATATTTATAATTTATGTTGATAATCCATGTTGTTTATCATATAATTCTTTACCATCATTGATAACCTATAATTTAAGTATGATAATTTGAGATCAATAGATAATTTATTATGCATATAAAAATTTAGATCCTATATATAATCAATATATTCAATTATTTTTAAAGAATTATCATTATAAAAATTATATTCATCCAATATACACTAGTATAATGCGGAGATAATTCCAATTATATTAAGTCTCTTATTCTCTTCTTCAAGATTAAGGAGATGATTTTTCATGGTGAAAGCATCCATGTTTTTATGTTTCATCATCATATCTCTAAACATATAGAATAACATGATGAATCATAAATAATAATCATCTTCAATGAATATCTTATAGGCTTCCTTTTCACCTATTCTCACTTAGTGAGAGGGATGATCAGGTACATGGGATTCCAACACATAGATAAAATTTTCATGTAATAGTTTCATGTATAAAATATTACACCACTTAGATAATTTTTTTTGTTAATGAGGACACACCCAGAGTTAATGAACGATTAAAATGTTCATATGGTTTCACTTTCCTTTTTTATACAAAAATGAATGAAAATTTTGAGTACTTTAACTTTATTACAAAAATAAGTGTGATGAAATAATTTATTATTATCTTATTAGACTCACACTATTTTATCAAGTCCCAATATCCCTCACCATTGGACTCAAAATATCCCATCAGATGGAAATTCTAGTAAAAAGGAACAATATTTACCTTTTAATAACCCAAAATTTGTTTGGAAAATTTATTCAAATAAATTTATGTAGAAGTTCTTACCAACTTCTAACTCACAACAACTTGATCTATCTAGTGGACTTTCCAATCCAAAATATTGACTCATATTTCCTCAACACTTGAATCTAAGTTACACCAAATACAACTTTGGTTGTCAAACCTTGATCATAACTTATTTAAGACAACCCTAAAAAATATTTACAATTCCTCAATAATCTAAAGAACCTTAACTTTTTTCATACATGCAGTTTGAACTACAGTTTCATTCATAGCTTATGTAATGGGAGGATTTTGACTTAGTATTTACTAAAGGGATTTTATTTATTATGTATAAATTTACTTATTTTATCCATTACATGTATTATTAGTATTTTATAGAATTTATATAATTAATTAAAAATTTATTTTATAAAATATTTATACATAATCCATTTATATTAATTTATCTTTAATGTCTTTCTATCTTATTTAATTTATGTGATCAAGTTTGGTCATCATTATTTTGACATAAGATGGGGTGGACTAATGATTAGTTTATTGTGAGGGGATAAAAATGAGTATAAAATAATCATGTTTGGTGAATGATCCTATATCATATGGTTTTCAATAGTGTTTCTTCATGTAAAAGGAAACACCCAACTACTCCCACATCCATGACAAGCTACGAGCCTACTTTTGAAAGGCATGCAGTCATTAAGGTTTCTTACCAATGATTCTTATGAAATCAAATTGTTCGAGAGTATATCAGGTAAAACTCATCGTATTATATTAGGGGGAATTATTTTCCTACTCTAGGACTCTCTTAAATATTTAAGTCATGTTCTTTAATCTTTCCCAAATCTTGATACAGGACCAGTTACCCTAACATTTAATAACGGGTTATTAGCATATGCCGATGTGAATATCTATATATATCAATGAAATCTCTTTATTTTGAAAATATATATTTATCATAGGTTCCATATAAATGGAAACCTTTTTATGCATCTTAGTTTCTTTATCCTTTTACTTATTATTACTTAGTAATTCTTGTCTAGGGATCACTATGTTTTAAACCTATACAACTGGGAACTCTAGTGTTTATCATAGTTTAGTAAAGTGGTAGGTGTTTATGGTTTCATTATTGGGACTATAATGGGGACTAATAAATATCCTCGGTAAATTAATCAAAACTCATATAATTCATTTACACTTAATGGGACATGTCATACCTTATATAGTCATGTGATAGGGACCGATCCCTAAAATTTAAAATCAGGTTGTAAGATCAAATAGGCGAAAGATACTTAGAAATGATTAGTGTGGTACTTATTCATGGGCTCCCATTTCCAGTTAACCTTTCAATTAATGTGACTGAAGTATATTATTTTGTTCTCCTAAGGAATATAGCCCTGTGATGATATGTTTCACTGAGAATATTTCCCAATGAGAGAAATATTACAAGACTTTAAGGTAATATGCCCCTTGGAGTTAGGGTATGATATTACCAGGAATATTTCCCTCTAATTTGAGGTATGATATTACACAGAACATGGAATGATAATATATATTGAATATTTTCCTAGTAATTGTGAATAAAATAATTATTATGTTGGGTTTAAACCTCAGAGTGGTGCCCTACGTATCGTATTGAAATATGAATGAAATACCATGTATTTTGAATGGCATAGTTTAAGGTTGTGTGTTGAGACTGTACTATGTAGTTTAATTCTATGATGTAAGGATGATGTTATATTGTTTAATGCAATGTGACTATGATGTTGAAAAAACAATTTAATGTCATGTTGAGGGACATTCATAGCATTAAAGGTATGAAAAAATAGGATCAGGTGGGGCTTATGCATTTGGGTTATACCATGATATGCTTTATTAGAAATATATCCCTTTAAAGAGTTTATTTTAGGGGATATTACCCTTTGAGAAAGAAAATATGGTTATTGGAAAATACACCCAATAAGAAGGCCCAACATGGAGTCATTAGAATCATACTAATGTCATAATCATTACATGTCTCTATGACCATGTGAGTCATGTTTTATGTGAGAAACAAGTGTTGTTAAAATATCAAGAACATCACATAATTATATTTATATGATACTTATATCTAACATGGAATCCTAGAGATGGAGTCTACTCCACATCTACACATGGATCAGCGAGGGGATATGGAAGACAAGAGGGATACCACATCCTATGAGAAATTCCAGAGGCTTACTCTAGAAGCGATACCCATTTTCAACTTTAGAGTTTAAGAGTGAAGGATAAAGAGTATTCCTCCTTAATATTACCATAATTTTTGATTATTTATCCACTACTTATAAAATATAAGGTTTGGATTATCCCACCTTTCAACAACTTTACAAGTATCATGCATAAGGTAAGTTATATTATGTGAGCTAAGAGGATTCCTACCACCACCTCCAGGACTAGGGCCCTTGTTACTAATGAGATACATTATCGAAGGGGGGTATGACGGTGTTCCCGTATACCCTATCAATGTGGATCTGGTGGTCATGTGGGAGTCCTTACTCCCAACATTCCCTAATTGGAGACTTGGGTAAATGGGTGTGGTGTTTCATAAACTGATGCATCAACGATATCCCAATATGGAAACCGATAAAGAAACTTTCCCAAAAAAGGGGAACAAGAAAATATTTTCTCTAGCGAGGTCTTAAGTAGATATGATTTATCAAGTATAGGACTCAGTAAATATTTCACCCAAGTGTTCATCATGGGTGGTGGTTTTCTCAGGTGAGATACCTTGTATGATGGGTCACCCAAGTGATGATCCTCGGGTGATGGGTTACCTAAGAGATGATCCACAAGCGATGGATCACCCAGCTAATGAGCCCTAAGTGGCAGGTCACCCAGGTGAGTATCCCTAATAAATTAGTTTCTTAGGTGTTGAGACCTAGGTGATGGGTCACATAGGTGACGAGCCCTGTACCATGGGTCATTTTGTTTACGAGCCTCATGTGGTCGGTCACTCAGGTGGAGGCTTTGAAGAACCCCACAACACTACTTAATTTTGTTTTATTAGGTATTAAAGTTACATAAGATACATAATGTAAGCACATGGTCTTGGTAGAATTGGCCATGAAATGATCTCCTCACTCTTCCAAAAGTGGGGAAATCGTACATTATTCAATTGGAATGGGGGCCTATTTGTAATAATATATAGAGGCCTGGGGGGAGAATTACCAAGTGAATGAGGTGATGCACGTAGGATAAAGATGTGACATAGGCTGGGAGAATAAAGGAGGATTATATAAAGTGGACTAGATTACCAAAAAGAACATGGAAGTGGTAGACTGGGTGACCATAGGTGGCTTAGGTGAGGCAAACTTAGTTACCAAAGGGGAACTAGGTGAGGAAACCTTAGTGACTATGGGAGACCATAGGTGATGAAATTTGACTTCTATCAGGGTTTCTAATCCTTCTTTTTCCTTCACCTATGTCTTGAAAAGGGATCAAAAATAAATTCCCCATGCCCCTTAGAATAATATATGAGTGGAATGACGATGATCACATTTTTATATCAACTCCACTTGGTGAAACATGTAGAAAAATATATTTTAAATATTCTCTCTAAGGTCGATAGGGTGATCTATACTCACTAGAGTAGGTTGACCACACCATACATACTTATTAAGCCTTGCTGATAAGGCTGGGTGAGGTACCCAATGTCCCTATAAATAGGGATAGTCCCCTTATTATCTAAGTGCACAATCATCCTTCCTTCCTTTCCACGATCTTCTATGCTACTTCATGTTGAGTGATGGTTTCATTTAGCCTTATTGGGTCCACCCTAGTGATGGGGCCTTAGTGAGGACTCCATAGTGAGGGGTCCTTAACATGAGAAATTGAATGAGGCCGCCTGGGTGAGAATTTTGGATTTGTCAAATTTTTTACTATTTTACTTCACACATAGCCCATACTTTTCTTGGGGAACCTATCATGCTTTCTTGATTCATCATGCTAACATACTTGTTGAATCCATTTTTAGTTTTAAAATGGATAGTTCTTACGACATTTCCATAGATTTCGAAGCTACTGCTTATATCAATTTCTTGGTTGTTAAAGTAGAACATGGGTGCTCTAGTCAATAAGAACCATTCATATTCACCTTATCAAATATTGTAAAGAATAATCATTTGGAGTACATAAACTCAAACTTCATACCCCTATATAGGTAGAGACTACTTACAGATGATGATATCCCTAATCTAGATACCTATCTCCCAAATCTATGGATCACCGTGTACACAGACTAGGGGAATAACATATCATTGAAGGGTGGTTACATCCTTAAAGGAACTAGATATTTATCATGTGTGCTTCACTAAAATAATAACTCCTTGGGAAATATAAATCTCACAAAATAATATAAGACACATTAATACTCCTCCATCTTTCTCCGCTCTTCCATTGATCATACGAAGGGATGGAACAATGAGTGGGACCTTCTTCCTGGGAGAGGATTCAAATTTGAGTGGATGTGGGCCTAATGGGTCTAGGTGAGGTATGCATAATTTGAGAACTATATCTAAAAGTATAAAATATATGAATCTTCCTAGGTTTACAAGATGAATGTATATGAAAATAGAAGGTAGATCCCTAAACTTATGAGTCATTGGATCCCTCAAGTGAACACATTACTTATCACACACAATGAGGTGGGAATCAGTTTGTAGGAAATATACCAGATCCTAGGGGTGCTAATACTCAGGTCAATGTTTGATGATTTTGTACCTCTTCAATATATATGTGTATATCCTCAACAAGTTATATACATAGTTGGGGGTTATTGATAATAGTTAGGGATTTCATAGAGAACGACCCTAGTCCTTAGGTTGACATCATGTTTTAGGGTTGGATGAGTGCTTTCATGTTCCCTAATAAACAAAAACATACATGAAAGTTACCAAAAGTATGTCCTTACATCCAAAAGAGAAGATAAACTAGGAAATATTTTCTAGATCTTGAGTGGGTTGAGTTTAAAATGTAGGGATATGACATCAACCCAACAATCCCAAAGGAGACTCATTTGGAAGGGTTTCGAGCCATGTGTATAAATGGGTATCTCCTCCTAGTGTGTGATTGCAACAATGGTGTTTGTCTTATTAAATTTATATGGTGTCCAAAATATTAATGGAGGAGCTATTGGGTTTTTCCATTATGATATTGGTAAAGATATAATAGTTCTTACTAAACATCCATAATTGGAATCCCTCCTTTTGTGTCTCGAGGCCATTCTAGATTATATGGGGATAGATGGAGACCCAGTTTAATTCCTATGACCATCTTAGTACCATAGGGATCCCATGATGTAGGTTCTGACCATTAATGAAATATGTTTATGGAATCTGGAAATTATCATTAACCAATGAATATTCCCTTAAAATATGAAGCATTCACATTGAATTCAAAGTCTTTCAATACAGACCAACTCTTGTTGGTACAATCACTGATGATGGAAAGTACATGTTTTAGTTGTGGTCTTTTATGATTTCACTGAGGGACAACATTTTGGTGGCTTAGATTGATTATGAAATCATCTCTTAAGCTTACACACTATTCCAATTTGTACGTTAGTTCATATTACTTCAATATGAAAGGGTATCACCTCCAGTAGATGTGTGAGATGTGGAAAATCCTATGGTATAATTTTACTCTAGGTTATAATGCTCAAGGAGATAATGGACATTGTGATCAACCCCCCCCCTGAGGGTAAATTTTTCAGGTTATTCTCTATATATGCCTACACTTTTATATATTCATACATGTAGGGAATATTATTAATGACTCTCCCCTTGAGTCACCATAAAATCTCATTTTTTTAGAGGGAATTGAGTGAAACACAAGTTCTCAATGAAATATAATATGTATTAGGTGCCTTAGTATTCAAGGAATATTGTACCCCATGCTTCTTCTCCATCGATGGATGAACCCATTTATCGAGTGGTCATTCCCAGATGGTCTATCTGGCATCACTATCCATAGGATCCATCCACAGTTAAAATACCCAAGAAGTGATGTAACGCCCTAACCCCAACTACCCAGAGTCGGTGCATTACTTCTTAACATTGGCATGATCACAAAAGATCAAGTCTCGAAAGACCGATTAGTTTAGTAGCCTTGGAAACACTAGATACATTCATAAATGTTACATTACATCACAAAGTGAAAAACTATAATAACATAGTCTCCATAGTCCACACTTCAATCCTCTTTGGACTATCCCTGTAGGTCATTCATAAAATACTTCTTCACATCCTGGAAAATATTAAAACATTGAAAGGGGTGAGCTCAGATGCTCAGTAAGGATAACAATATTGCAGAAGCTTTCATAAATAAAAATTATCATTTAAGGAAATGTATAACTAAAACAAAATCCTTTTAAACATAAACATCAACATAATATGGCAAAAGTAAAATGAGATAATGCCATTTATTTACTCACATGGATATTCTACTAGTCGAATAATCACATGCAATATCAATAACCACTTTCATAATGAGGGAATGTATAATGCTAGACATTTTGAAACATTTTTTCAAGGCCTCGGCCAAGACGTCTAAAATGATTAAGGCCTCGTCCAAAACCATAAATCAAATTGGGAAAGGGCCTCGGCCAATTCCATGTCTAGTTGTCTCATGAGACCTACCGATGCATTTTTTTAGAAGATACTTACATTTAAAATTGCTAAAATATACTCCAGTGTTTTTATGAAAACATTAAGCAAGCTTCTGAAAACAAAATAACTAATTCTGAGACTGCTCGACTAATTACAGTCCATGATGGGTCCACACCCAATCCCTTCCTGTCTACCACACCCGAGAGTCGGGTTTTCTGAAACATTTGTAAGCTTGCGTTAAATACGAATACATTTGCACTGGATTTTCATATATTGGAGAGAAATATCACTTTTTTGAAATCATTTAAAAATCACATAATTATAAAAGAAAACCTTTTTAATAAACGTAAAAGTCAAAGGGGTTTATACACCGTATAAAAGAAAGTTGTGTATAAAACCAAATATGCCTCAATGAAAGGAGATTGAGACAAAGTCCTTAAAAAGATCATTTTTAAAATAAAATAGATCTATTATGTGTATTCACTATAGGTACACATAAAGAAAGTAAAAATACAAAATAGGACATAATAATATCATGACATAATTTGAAAGTAGAAGATTAACCCAAAGAATGGAAGTTGGGTTAAGAAATTCCCTTACCTTGCGTCTTGTCCTGACTCGACCGTTCTTTAACCTCCTGAATAATAAACTAGAGTTAATTTCTATTTACTTAAGAAAATTTTTTATGTTCATTATTCCTTTTATATCACTTATTACCATGTTATTAACATTATTTAATTATTTAAGTTAATAACGGTCGTTTTGTCGATCTTTGGTACTTGAGTCAACAATAAACTTCTTATAATTACAAGTTGTTTATGTGGTAGAATATCAATTATCTCCAGAATTATATTCATGATTTATATGTCATATATATCATATATATCCAGTATATACATTCATTCATAATATTACGTAACATTTAGAGGTAAGAAATGAAATGCACCGTTCATGGAGACGGTAAGCCGTACGTACGCATGAACGCTACTTTCATTTCTATTTCATATTTAATGGAATGAAATCATAATTATATAAAGGTATAATATATTTCCAGTATAATATCATATATACTATCATTTACTCCATCCTTTATACATCCCACATATGGCATTAACGATTCACATCACTTTGAGGGGGCGGTAGTCCGCACTTCCTAAAATGAAATTATCGCGTTTACCCATAATGGAAATCATAAAGTATGCCATAAATGAGAAATACAGAAGCATAAGGAAAACATAAACATAATATATATATCATATATGAAAATAGTGTCATCAAAATGGCCACCATTATAGGTGTTAAAATAATTTGAACAATCATCGTTTCGTGAGGCAGTATTTCGCCACCCACAGAAACAGTATGTTCTTTAACCATTAGACGAAGGTGTGTGTAAGTGTAAACCAAATACTTATCATAACAACATCCTAGTATATTGTATATACTGGTGTTTTTACAAAATAAAGGAATTAAAAGAGTTTAAGGGGTTGGAGAAGCAAAATAAAACAAAACAACATTAGAGAAGACATTACCTTAAAAATCGGGCAACTCTTTTTGATTTGAGCCAAAGGATTCCTTGGGAAGAATTATTCCCAAAGTGAGGCTTCTAGGAGTAAGAGGGGTAAGTTGGGAGAGTATTTGGGCAGAGTTTGGCCGAGACAAATGGCTTGAAGGTGTGAATAAGGTGGGAGAGGTGGGGGCCTTTTATAAGTGGAGAGGAGGGGCTCTTTTGGAAAGATTGAAATGTTACATTATTACACAATGCTTTTCTGATTATAAAGGTCCCACACTTATATAATTCGTTTATAAGGTGATAAGGGTTCTAAATCTACCCATCCAATAGGCTTTGGACAAGTTTAAGCCTTGGATTTTACATTATCTTCTCATTTTATTTAAATTGTTAAATAATGAGGTCATCGCTGCATCATCATGATGTCATAAATAATTTAATTTATTTAATGTCTAAAAATTATAAAAAAAATACTATGATGTAGGAAATATTTTTATCTTTCTAATGAATCTTTATCGTCAAAATTTGGACTTGTGTAACCCCACTTAAAAACTGTTTTAGTAAAACAACTCATGTTTGTGTTAATTTAATTTTAACATTAAATAAATATATATTAATGTCATTTTCCAACTAAAGTGGCTCCATGGGGTCCCCAAGTTGACCCATGGGTTGTCTTGGTCGGCCATGACTCATCCAATAGGAGTAGGACAAGTGTCATGCTATCTCATATTATTAAAACATTATTTGTACCTTAAACTACACTAATTACCTCTAATCGCGATTAAGAACTTAAAAGTTATTATTCACCAAAAAATTATTTTAATCTCATTGAACCAAATTTTACTTCTTAATGACAACCATGTATGTTGGATTTTTGAAAATCAAATCACAGAAGTGGTAATATTTCATTTAAACGAAGAATCAGTTATTTAACTACCACTTAGTGGTTTCACTATTCATCAAAAATTGAAGTTTTTCAGAACAATGCCAAAATTTCACCCTAAGCTATAATTGATATTCCGAATTCAAAAATGATGTCTATTTTACAAAATTCCAAACATATAAGTTGCATTAATTAATTTTATAATTAATTCCCGCTGTCACAACAAATAGCGTGTTTTTAAGAAACAATTTATATCAAAAGATTGACAATTGTTTATGTCCAATTTCAATGTTAAATTAATTCTAATGACCACCATTGGATAAAATGGTAAAAATATATTCTAATTATACTTTAAAACCACTAAATAGTATAATTTATCACAATAAATTATTTTGATTAAAAAAGTTGTTTTAAGTATTTTTCACTATTCATAAAAAATAGAAGTTCTCAGAAAAATACCAAAAATTCAACATAGGCCAATTTCGATATTCCGAATCCAAAAATGAAGTCCATTTTGATAAATAAAATTTATAAAATTTCAAAAAGTAGGTATTACTATTCACAACGGCTAGTTTAATTCGTTGTGGTGTGTGTTAGAGCTCGAGGTTGCGTACAACACACGCTATTGCATTATTCGAAGTGAAACGTACCGTGGAAGCTTGGGGTGTTACATTCTCCCCTCCTTCAATAAATTGCGTCCTCGCAATTTGAAATTTTTCTTTGAAAATAAAAGGTTGAAAAGAGAAAATACCTTTGAGGAAAACCCACATCGGAAATAAGGTTAATAAATATATAACATTAAAAGAAAGCAAGATAAGTACAAAGGTCACCCGATATAGCCCATTCTAGGATTCTATGAAAATATAGATATGGAAGAGAAACAAACCATCAAGGTCTGATGGAGAGTTATAGAAAACAGGATTAGGAGAAAGTTTAACTACAAGAAAATCACAAACTTGTGACTGGTTAAACGGTCATTGAATCCCCAGTTGGAAAAGTTAACCGACAACATTTTTGTTTTAAGTTACCTTTTATAATGTTGAGGAATTTATTTAGGAGATTTACTAAGAACGTAAGGGAATATACATACTTGTTATGTATACTTTCATTCGTAAATAAATTTTTACCACAAACCCATCTTTTACTCCAAATGGTAACGGAACTCAAAAATATTCTTTTTATCCAAATTGTATAAGGTTCCAAATATTAACACATGCCATTTAGATTAGTAAAACTATTTTGTAATAACCAGGGACTTCCTGTAGGCTAGTGGTAGGAAATAAAGGCCTGTCGTACTATGATTGTGGGTTCGATTCCTGCAGCTTTGTCCGATGCGACGGGTTATGCCCCACCCTACAGGTTGTCCTTTTCCTAAAACTATAGTATTATAATATTCCAAAAATAATCATCATAAATTTTTTAACCTTAAACAATACTATCCAAAGATCAACTTAATCCACTCAAACCTTTATAGTTATCCAAAATACCTCTCTCCAGACTTTCTCTAAAAGGTCTCTTAATTCCAAAATCAATTTATCAGATTCCCCAAACAAAGAAAAGTTTCTCTTATTGTCACATACTAAAAATATGATTAACTTAATCATATTAAAACCTTACTGAAATCAAAAAGTACTGCAGTACAATCCATATATATATATATATCACATTATTCTTATAACCAGAATATAATCCTTGAGTCCAAAAGCACCAATACATTAATTATTCCGCTTCAACTGTAGTCACAGCATAAGATTGTCCTTGATCCCTTGGCCTTTTCTGAGGTAAGTTTCCTTAACGCTTAGGACATTCATTTTCATAATGCCCCATTTCCCTACAATTGTAGCATTCAACTTTGATAGCCTCTTTCTTTCCCTTGCAATCCCGAGCCTGGTGACCCTTTTCTCCACATTTATAACAAACTCCCATTCCTTTTAGGCACGTACCAGGGTGATTCTTCCCACAATTATCACATAATGGAAAATCCTTCTTTCCCTTTTTCCCTTTATCGGTCTCTTGTTCCACCGTTCTCTTCTTCTCTTGCTTTACTTTGTTGTCATAAGACTTAGAGAATTCCTTTTCCGTCTTGATAGCACATGAGACAATATCTTCGTATGATGAGAAAGATTGTGATACTAAAGCTCTATGGAGAAATGGTTTTAACCCATCAAAGAAATGATCAATCTTACTCCTTGGGTTACGTATATAATCGGCATCATGCCTTGCTAACCTTGTAAAGTTAGCCTCAAACTTTGCGACATTCTCATCCTCCTTCTGCCTCAGACTCAGAAATTGCCTTTCCATATCTGCTCGATGGTCATGAGGAAAGTATTTTTCTAAGAAAATCTCTTTGAACTCCCTCCATTCCATATTCGATACGTCATCATCTTCCTTTGTGTTTTGAATCAGCGACCACCACTGATTGGCATCTCCAGTGAGGCGGTAAACTGCCATGACAACCTTCTCCCTTTCACTACTCCCCAAGGCATGGAATTTTTTCTCTAAGGAATTTATCCATTGCTCAGCTACTATAAGATTTGTACTCCCATTGAAGGTTGGTGGTTGTTGCCTCATGAAGCGGTCTAACATTGATCCTCCACGTTGCAGATCAGGGTGCTCCGTACGAGTAAGGTTATTATTCATAACCTGAGTGAGTTGTCCCAGTATAGTAATAAGTTGAT
Organism: Viscum album; assembly: GCA_963277665.1. NCBI lineage: Eukaryota > Viridiplantae > Streptophyta > Magnoliopsida > Santalales > Viscaceae > Viscum > Viscum album. The sequence continues at coordinate 97,152,819 of OY728163.1, forward strand.
CAGCACCAGTTGTATCTCCAGCTCCACAATAATTATCTTGAGCAGGAGGGCAATCCCTACACGGAGTGCGTGCATTGATACGGTTTCCATTCCTTCCACTAGGCACCATTTCTAAACAATGGCATAAACTATATTAGTTTATAAATCAAAATACATAATTCCATACTTGTAAGATACTTAACATAAATTGAACTATTTATGGATATAGTCCATAAAAATGTTTTCTTTGAGGAAGTATATACTCATAACCCTTCATAGTAGTTTATAAAGAAAATGAGAATTATCCAAAGCATATCCCCCAGGAGTGTCGTAACCAAGAGTGCAGTAAGGCCCGTTGTCATGCACCAGTTCCCGTTCGAGTCTAGCTGAAAGTGGTGTTTTTGGGTTTTACCCCTAGGTACATCTGTGCCAGAGCCGCCTCTACTTGCTCGTATCCAGACAGGGATGTATTGCTCGGAAAACTCACAAAATCTCTACAATAACAAAATTCTAGGAAGTTCATCTATACTAATCCTCAAAGTCTATCTTTGGGCTATGTGCTCTAATCAGAGTTTATCTAAATCTAGCTTCCAAGGTTAGTACTAAACTGCCTCTGATACCAACTGTAACGCCCCGACCCCAGCTACCCAGAGCCGGTGCGTTAGTTCGTAACATTGGCATGATCAGAAAAGATCAAGTCTCGAAAGACCGATTAGTTTAGTAGCCTTGGAAACACTAGATACATTCATAAATGTTACATTACATCACAAAGTGAAAAAATATAATAACATAGTCTCCATAGTCCACACTTCTATCCTCTTCGGACTATCCCTGTAGGTCATTCATAAAATACTTCTTCACATCCTGGAAAATATTAAAACATTGAAAGGGGTGAGCTCAGATGCTCAGTAAGGATAACAATATTGCAGAAGCTTTCATAAATAAACATTAACATTTAAGTCAATGTATAACTAAAACAAAAGCCTTTTAAACATAAACATCAACATAATATGGCAAAAGTAAAATGAGATAATGCCATTTACTTACTCACATGGATATTCTACTAGTCGAATAATCACATGCAATATCAATAACCACTTTCATAATGAGGGAATGTATAATGCCAGACATTCTGAAACATTTTTTCAAGGCCTCGTCCAAGACGTCTAAAATTATTAAGGCCTCGACCAAAACCATAAATCAAATTGGGAAAGGGCCTCATCCAATTCCACGTCTAGTTGTCTCATGAGACCTACCGATGCATTTTTTAGAAGATACTTACATTTAAAATTGCTCAAATATACTCCAGTGTTTTTATGAAAACATTAAGCAAGCTTTTGAAAACAAAATAACTAATTCTGAGACTGCTCTACTAATTACAGGCCATGATGAGTCCACGCCCAATCCCTTCCTGTCTACCACACTCGAGAGTCGGGTTTTCTGAAACATTTTTAAGCTTGCGTTAAATATGTATACATTTGCACTGGATTTTCATATATTGGAGAGAAATATCACTTTTTTGAAATCATTTAAAAATCACATAATTATAAAATAAAACTTTTTGAATAAACATAAAAGTCAAAGGGGTTTATACACCGCATAAAAGAAAGTTGTGTATAAAACCAAATATGCCTTAATGAAAGGAGATTGAGACAAAGTCCTTAAAAAGATCATTTTTAAAATAAAATAGATCTATTATGTGTATTCACTATAGGTACACATAAAGAAAGTAAAAATACAAAATATGACATAATAATATCATGACATAATTTGAAAGTAGAAGATTAACCCAAAGAATGGAAGTTGGGTTAAGAAATTCCCTTACCTTGCGTCTTGTCCTGACTCGACCGTTCTTTAACCTCCTGAATAATAAACTAGAGTTAATTTCTATTTAATTAAGAACCTTTTTTATGTTCATTATTCCTTTTATATCACTTATTACCATGTTATGAACATTATGTAATTATTTAAGTTAATAACGGTCGTTTTGTCGATCTTTGGTACTTGAGTCAACAATAAATTTCTTATAATTACATGTTGTTTATGTGGTAGAATATCCATTATCTCCAGAATTATATTAATGATTTAGATGTCATATATATCATATATATCCAGTATATACATTCATTCATAATATTACGTAACATTTAGATGTAAGAAATGAAATGCACCGTTCATGGAGACGGTAAGCCGTACGTACGCATGAACGCTACTTTCATTTATATTTCATATTTAATGGAATGAAATCATAATTATATAAAGTTATAATATAGTTCCAGTATAATATCATATATAATATCATTTACTCCATCCTTTATACATCCCACATATGGCATTAACGATTCACATCACTTTGAGGGGGCGGTAGTCCGCACTTCCTAAAATGAAATTATCGCGTTTACCCATAATGGAAACCATAAAGTATTCCATAAATGAGAAATACAGAAGAATAAGGAAAACATAAACATAATATATATATCATATATTAAAATAGTTTCATCAAAATGGCCACCATTATAGGTGTTAAAAGAATTTGAACAATCATCGTTTCGTGAGGCAGTATTTCGCCACCCACAGAAACAGTATGTTCTTTAACCATTAGACGAAGGTGTGTGTAAGTGTAAACCAAATACTTATCATAAAAAAATCCTATTATATTGTATATACTGGTGTTGTTACAAAATAAAGGAATGAAAAGAGTTTAAGGGGTTGGAGAAGAAAAATAAAACAAAACAACATTAGAGAAGACGTTACCTTAAAAATCGGGTAACTCTTTTTTATTTGAGCCAAAGGCTTCCTTGGGAAGAATTATTCCCAAAGTGAGGCTTCTAGGAGTAATAGGGGGAAGTTGGGAGAGTATTTGGGCAGAGGTTGTCCGAGCCAAATGGCTTGAAGGTGTGAATAAGGTGGGATAGTTGGGGGCCTTTTATAAGTGGAGAGGAGGGACTCTTTTGGAAAGATTGAAATGTTACATTATTACACAATGCTTTTCGGATTCTAAAGGTCCCACACTTATATAATTCGTGGATAAGGTGATAAGGGTTCGAAATCTACCCATCCAATAGGCTTTGGACAAGTGTAATCCTTGGATTTTACATTATCTTCTCATTTTATTTAAATCGTTAAATAATGAGGTCATCACTGCATCATCATGATGTCATAAATAATTTAATTTATTTAATGTCTAAAAATTATAAAAAAAATACTATGATGTAGGAAATATTTTTAGATTTCTAATGAATATTTATCATCAAAATTTGGACTTGTGTAACCCCACTTAAAAACTGTTTTAGTAAAACAACTCATGTTTGTGTAAATTTAATTTTAACATTAAATAAATATATATTAATGTCATTTTCCAACTAAAGTGGCTCCATGGGGTCCCCAAGTTTACCCATGGGTTGTCTTGGTCGGCCATGACTCATCCAATAGGAGTAGGACAAGTTTCATGCTATCTCATATTATTAAAACATTATTTGTACCTTAAACTACACTAATTACCTCTAATTGCGATTAAGAACTTAAAAGTTACTATTCACCAAAAAATTATTTTAATCTCATTGAACCACATTTTACTTCTTAATGAAAACCATGTATATCATATTTTTGAAAATCAAATCACAGAAGTGTTAATATTTCATTTAAACGAAGAATCAGTTATTTAACTACCACTTAGTGGTTTCACTATTCATCAAAAATTGAAGTTTTTCAGAATAATGCCAAAATTTCACCCTAAGCTATAATTGATATTCCTAATTCAAAAATGATGTATATTTTACAAAATTCCAAACATATAAGTTGCATTAATTAATTTTATAATTAATTCCCGCTGTCACAACAAAGAGCGTGTTTTTAAGAAACAATTTATATCAAAAGATTGGCAATTGTTTATGTCCAATTTCAATGTTAAATTAATTCTAATGACCACCATTAGATAAAATGGTAAAAATATATTCTAATTATACTTTAAAACCACTAAATAGTATAATTTATCACAATAAATTATTTTGATTAAAAAAGTTTTTTTAAGTATTTTTCACTATTCATAAAAAATAGAAGTTCTCAGAAAAATACAAAAAATTCAACATAGGCCAATTTCGATATTCCGAATCCAAAAATGAAGTCCATTTTGATAAATAAAATTTATAAAATTTCAAAAATTAGGTATTACTATTCACAACGGCAAGTTTAATTCGTTGTGGTGTGTGTTAGAGCTCGAGGTTGCGTACAACACACGCTATTGCATTATTCGAAGTGAAACGTACCGTGGAAGCTTGGGGTGTTACAAGTGAATCAAGTCAAAGGGGGTCTAAGTCATATTCTAGTAAACAATATATGATGGAATATTATTCAGAAGAGATATATCTAGATGAACTCACATTATGACATGCTGGTACCCCCTCATCCAATACTCAAGAATCATAATCCCTACTACAAAGTGACATTCACATTCCTCAGAACAAAAATGTAAAGGATTTCCTAGAATTTGGATTTGAGACCAACCCATTAAAAGTGTGGAAGAATATCCGAGAGCTTGATATGATGATCTAGGACACCGATCCAAGGGATCCTATCACTTGGTAGGTGAAAGTCATGAAAAATGGGGGAACTCTTTAAGGGGTACTCAACCAGTCCATGGATGAGGATTGGTGATCATTTATTGATGATGAATATATAATTTCACCCCTTTATCATTTGTAAAGTTTCATCCTATAATATTTCTTATACTATAGTTCTATTTTATATTCACAGGAAGTGCAGAAAGGGGAAGTGGGAGAATATATAACAATGATTAGGTCCCCTGGGTATGTGTTTTTCACCACCTATAGAGATGAACTAAAATAGGACATTGAGGAAAGGAAACTTTCCCCTAGGAATGTGATGATGTGAAAGTCATAATGTGAAAGTATTTCTTCCATTATCCCTCCACAACTGTTGGTATGATCGATGATAGGGAATGTTTATCCATTGTCAGAGACCAATCTCCATCAGATTTCCAAAATACTAGCCAATCATACATTTCCCAAAAATAGTGGTAGGATTCTGACCATGTTACACTATTCATTATATAAGTGGGTGTTCATGTGAATCTAAAGAGAAACACCATGGTTTATCAATTGTAGTATGCCACTCTTCAGGGAGGTCTAAGGAACATCTCATAAATACCAAAAAATGTTCTTGGGGTGGGGAAAAAATTTACTATAGAAAGTCATGCCTACTGGGAAGGGGACAACAACAGTAGTGGGTAAATAATTAAATAAAGAAGCACCATTGGAATATGGGTAATGCCAATAGAGGGGAAAACATCAGTATCTCTAATGTTCTCTATGTCCTCACACACAACATAGGATATCTTGGAAGTCATTGATGTCACTAACCTATAAATAAAATTCTAAGAGTATAGCCATGATTTAATGAATCTTGAGACAAACCCTGTACCTCTTTCAGGAACCTCATACCAATCAGAGGTTCCACTCCTCCCAACATAAGAGGCTTCCACCATATGGGATAGTCAATGTTCGATAGGTGTTTGATATACGAAGAGAGATGAAATTGCCCTTGAAGTGCCTATAGGCGTGGCTATACAGATGGTTGAGACCTCTGTTACCACTTAAAATATGGAACCTACAAGAGTACATTCCCATGTGGTCCAATCCATTGAGGTTACACAAAAAAAAGTTAATATAGCTACTAAAATAGATGAGTGTCTATATTATTCACTCTTAAATATAAAATTAATGACTAACATATATTTCTCACATCTTTCAAAGTATTACCACAAAAAATGTATTACCCAAAGGAAGTCACCCCAATATATTTGAGTGAACTCATTCCAAATTATATTATGGTGTCTAGGGGTAACTCAAATCTGGACTAGGATACCCATGACTAATACTAAAAGGGTTTTCATCCTTTTGGAAAGTCATATAGAAGATAATCTCCTATACTCACAAGGTTCATCTAAATGCACATATATATCATCTTGAGTGTTACTTCATGATACAGAGTAGTGGAGAATTTTATTATCAGACTCTATATGCCATTATAAAGGTATTAATCCATACCTAGGAGTGAGGAGAATAAGTAGAGGGATACCTTCACTAAGAATAATTAAAGTAACATTTTTCTAAACTTTAGGCTATAAGGCTCCCCAATATGAAATCAGGAAACTAAGGGAACAATTTCTTACCGATGAATAAGCATCATGATTAGGAAAACTCCAATATGAGTTGGATATTGTTATGAAAAGATAGTGAGGTATCAAAGACCTGTTATGGATTCCCAAGATGAAAATAAAAATGAAACTTTTAAGGTGGATATCCTTCCACTTGTTTAAGAAGTCGATCCTACAAGGATAGATAAATTTTTCCATACCATCATAGAGGCCCATCAGTCCCATAGTGAGATTTTATCCTTTTTAGAGAGTCTCCTATAATAGGGAACTTGTAACAAAGAGATAATCTAACCAATAAATGTTCTTATTATTTTTTTATCAATAGATGAAGACCAAATTTTAATCATCGATCATTTATCCTATTTTCTTTTACTATATATATGCTTTTTTTTCTTTCTTCACATCCTCTAACAAAACTTTAAAGAGTTATATCAAGATAAATTGAATAAGATCAATAATTAATCTGGATTGATTAAGATCAGTTGTAGTTCCCAAACACCTAGGTGAATATGGTCTTCTATTAGACACATATAACTTATACATATAGGAACAAACACCATCACCAATGCACTAAAACTGGTCCATTCAAAACAATGATTAATTCATCCTAGGCCTGGATCACATATGGATATCAGTATAAACACCATCACTAAAACACAATAGTTTGACCATTTTGAATGATGATGAATTCCTCCAGGGTATGGCTCATGGAAAGATATCGATATAAACACCATTGTTGATAGACTAGAGCTGGTCTATTTAGATGGATGATGAATTCCTCATAGGAGTGGCTCATAAATGGATATTAGTATAAAAACCATCACTGATTCACTATATATGGTCTATTAAAAATGGTGATGAATTCCTCTTTTGTAACACCCAGATATTTTATAAAATATTTTCTTAATAAATTTAATTTCTTCGATAACTTTCATTACACACAACATTGAGTTTTTAATGAACCACTATATATTATTAATATTATTATTTAAACAAGACCATTAGGAATTAGATGTTAAACATGGTGGTATTTATAGGAATAAATACTATTTAAATTTAAGTAAAATGTTTTTATTATAAATAAATAATATTGGTAATAAATTATATACTTTTATTTAAAGTCTTTATATATTTTGAAAATACTATTTTCTCAAAAAATGTTTTCATTGTATATTATGATAAAATAATAAAAGTAATTTTTGACACTTTTAGAAACATTATTTGAAAAAATTAACATCATTCTGGAAATATAAATTTTAAAATTATGTTAGATTTAATTTTTATTATTTTTCTAAAAAGATTAAAATTTCAATGAATATTGAAAAATACTGGTTTTTAATAAAAATTTCATTTTCATATGAAGAATTTATAAAACTCCATTTTCTAAAAAAAATGGCTGCAAAAGTATCATTATATCAATTATATTATAATTAATCCAATATTGTTCTATATAATCTAATTCATATTGAATTTTGATATAAAATCTGTTTAAACTTTTAATTTTTTTTGGAAAAATGCTTTTTCATCACATCTCTGGATTTAATTTTAAATTAAATTTTGACACTTATATGAATATAATTTTAAAAAATGGATTCCATATTTTTATTTATAATAATTAAGATTATATAATATGTTAAACTTAATTTTGGGTCAAAATTAATAGTAAAAACAATAAAAATTATTTACCACAGTTAAGGTTAAAATAGGTTTACAAGAGAGTTAAACTAAAAATATAAGGGGTAAAGTCGACTATAAACTTGTTTAAACCACATTTTATAGAAATATTTAGACCTTATCACCTATATGTTCAATATTTAACCATTTGTGATCATTTTTGCATGGGAAATGTCAAGAACCAGCCCGAGTCGACCCTGAACCGGTCACCTAGGCCAGCTTACGACAAGTCCCGAGAGGCATTCCCAATCCTCCAGGGATGGAGACAAGCACCGAGGGAATCAATATAGTACATAAGGGAATGATTTCACCCAAATATAAACAATCAAATAAACAATGTAAAGAAATGGACAACCCAAAATACATTTACATAAAAATTGAACTGAACATTATTTGTACAAGAAACTAATAGTACAACTAAACCAAAAAATCAACTGACCAAACCTGATAACCAACTAAATCCATGTGACCCCACTGGTAACTCTCCAACACAATGATCACATATCTCACAAAGTGATCTAACTCAAGTTGAAACCTGCACAAGGGATAAAAACAGAAGAAGACTATAAGCGTGAGTATTAAAACTCAGCAGGTTAGCCCAATATTATATTCCCAATGATCATACTTTAAAAAAAAACATAAATTTCATGTTTTAAATACAATATATAAAGGTATTTTTTCCAAATTAGGTCCCATTCTATTAAAAAATAGCCAGACAAAAACGTGCATGTTTTATAAACAAGAATGCTAGTAATAATTTTTAAAGAGGTGCAACTTCAAAATGAAACTAGTTTTCAAGAGGGATGATTTAAAGAATGTACACTTAAATAAATCACAAACACTACTGAATTTACCATCCAAACACACCATATTCCGATAGTGAGTACAAAATATCAAATGAGCACAATTCATAGGAACACCCCTAGGCACTAGTTAGTTGTGAGCCCCAGGTGCCTCGTATCTCTGTGAAAGTAACCATAATAAATATTCATTCTTGTGCACATGAGCCACTAGTAAGAAGAATACCCATAACCCAGTGGTCCCCCAAAATTATCATCATCATATTTTAGTTAGTGTTATCATCGTCGAACTTACTACGTGAAATAAGGTCCAAACCCCATGGGATCACTAGCATACTAGTACATGTCCGCCCACCTAGATACCTGAGATTCCTTTTAGTGATCAATCAAGTTACACATATTATCAAATACATATTTCAAATAAAAATTCCATTCCCAAACCATAAACACACAAAAAAAACAACAAACTTTCTTCACATTTCTTTCACAAATCAATAAACCACTAAAATTTTTCGCAAAACAATTTCAAGGTGTGTATTGAGGCTTTGCACATAAAACTCATTCAAAAACACTCTTTTAAATATATATATAAAAAAAAATACCCAACCATATTTTTAAGCCCTGAAAACATTTAGTAAAATCATTTCATGGACCATAAAACAATCCCAATTGACACAACATGGTATATACATGTAAAACACTCATTCTTCATTTTTAAGAAAGGCCAAACAGGCCTTTAATCATTTTCTCAAAACTAACATTTGAAAAAGTTATGAATTTAAATTTTAATAATGAGGTGTATAAACAACATTTACAATAGAAAACCACATTCATAAATCCCTTAAAACACTAAGGTTACATATTCAAAACACAACCATTTTCATAAGGATGTGGAATGAGCCATTTTCTGACAACTCGGGCCAAAACCTGTTGAAAACCAAAACCCATTTGTTTGTAAAACAAAATAAAAATTGGAAAGCCATAAAAGGATCCAAAAATATTTTTTAATGCTTCTAATGTATTTATAAATCCAAAAAAATCGTTTTAAATTGTACAAGACACATAAAAGCCAACCAGGAAATTTACCGAACACATGACATGCACTATTTAACAAAACAACTTATTTTAAGAACTTAAATAGGGATAAAATAAAATTTTCATGCCATATATTTATTCAGGCTACTGAAAAATATTCAGAATACCATAAACCAAATGTGAAATCTCATGGAATAATTTATCAAACAAGAGGAGTGCACATTTATACAAAAGAAACTATATTTTTAACAAAATAAGGAGTAAAATATCATTTTCACACAAAAAAAATTAAATCCAAGCTTTCAAAGTAGCACATAACATATAAATAAGGGTATAAAAACATGATAATGATGAAACTTAAATGATAAATGCCTTTTCAAGGGATATCCTACATGAAATCAGTGGTGGAAAGGAAACACACACCCTAAATCACCCACAGTGTCCCAACACTCTAGACCTATGAAGAAACACCCTAAAAGAAACAAACCCCCATAAAAATAATTCGAAAAAATTACCCTAGTTCCATCATGACTAGGGGAGAAGAGGAAACCAAAAGAAAATAGAAGGAGAAGGAAGAGGAAGAAGAAAGGAGAGGGAATCTCACCTGGGAAACTAAAGGACTCTTCATATTCCCTTAGATCTGCACCCTTAGAGGAATGTAATGGAATGGAACTTCTTGGAGATTATCCTTAGGTTTGGAATAACCAGGGAAATCTGATTTTGGGTGAATAGAGTGAAATATTGAGGATTTATGAAAGAGACAATTTACCTTAAAAAATATGGACGATTTCAGGAATCTTAAGCATTGTTGCCCTAATACTTGGCTAAGATGAGCTCCAAAGAGTGGAAACAGAAAATGGGGGTGCGCCTAGGTATCTTGGGCTCAAGGGGGAGGTGGAATCTCCAAAACATGTCAAAAAATAAAAAAGATATAAAAGAAATAATTTATTATTTTTTAAAGTGGAAATGGGCCCACGGGCTGGCCCAATACCAGAATAGATAACTCAAATTCACCATGCTTATTAATTCTGAATGGGTCAAAAAGGATATGTAGGATTGAATATGTCAGGGGAGGAAAAATAGAAAGTGTAATGAGTCAAAAATGTTAAAAAATTAAGGATTTATAAAAGAAACAAAATATGTTTTTAAAACTTGAAATGTGCTCACAGTTTGGCCCAAATCACGTGGTAACCACTATTTCTACAGATACTCAAACAAATAATAATTGAGGCCCCCAAAGATGGATGATTAGATATAGTTGACACTTCAAAAATCCACATTAATCTCACCCAAGTCCATAGAAAAGGATCAGTATTTATAATGAATCAGATCAAAATAATGACATGAAAACCAGGTGTGACAATTCTCCCCAGCATTAAAGGTTTCTGCCCCCGGAAAGACGTAGCACTTTCCAGATGAAAGATCAACACCTAAGGATTCCTTATCAATATGATCCATCCTCTCAATCCAAGGAAATATCATTCACAATTAAAGGAAATTAAGCATCTTGACTCAAACAAAACACCAACTCACAACAACTTCCTGAGAATCAACCAATGGATCGAGTCACAACCTTCACAACCAAATTAAGAACCAGATTGTTGGGCCCTCTCCCAATGAACACAAAGATCAACCAAACTAAAGAGTACTCACGAAAACCAAATATTTTAGGCGAGTCCTGAATGGACTCCCCACCATTAAGAAACAAATAGCACTATACATGTTCTTAGGATGAAAATCCTTGAGACCCATAGTGGGTCTCCCCACCATTAGAAACATACTAGCAATGAACAAACAAGAATTAAACATGTGCTTGAATTAGGCCTCACTCACACAAGCCCACCAAAACTCTTCTGAAACAACCTACCAACCCAAGTTGATAGGAACACAACATGAACACTTAATCAACCCACACTCGAATAGAGGTGGCAAGAACTGGGCCAACACTCTCTGCACAGATCCAACCCCCACCAATTATGGTGGGGAGGGAAGGGGAACCAATCATTGGGCCATTAAAACCACAAAAGAAACAAAGGAACTACCTCAATGAAATGGTAGAGGTATGAGTTTAGCAGTACTACCCACAATCCTAGGACTCCTGAATACACGCCAGCTTCACTCTGAAACCTATGGCTGGAGCAGTGATGGAGGAAGCATCTATTGACTCGTATTTAGGCTTTGATAATCCCAAACTTGTACTCCATCCCTTAGTTCCATACAGTACCAAATAACACTCCCAGGATGAAAAAATAGATCAAGAGACAACATGAAGCTCTCTTCCTCAACAAAACATTTTTACCAAAACAAGAACATAGAGATACACAACACTATTTTATCTCACTCCGAACAAGGAGTAGAATGAACAAGGCACACAAAAACACCCACTAAACATCACTGAGAACAACTAGTACCATCAAGAGAATCATCTTAAAAGGAAGGCACTTTAAATCGATCTCAAACAGCTCTATATTTCAACAAACGGGCATAGGTATCATTCTAAGAGGTTGATTTAACATTTGAAAAAAATCTTTAGTTTGATCAACTGTAAAGTTTTCCAATGGATAACCATCCATGGACACATCACAACATCCAACACATCTTTAGAAACCCACTGAACATTACCCAAAAAATGAACCACCAATAAGATCCCATCTCAAGACACAACAATAGTATGAATTCTAGATCATAAGGAAGCATACCGAATAGAAAGAACTTCTAAGACATAAGATAAACAATCCACATAACCGTCTGTTCATAACAAACACCATAATTTTTCATCTCAAAAAACTTTTGAAAAAAATAAACTAATTTGGTGGATTTTCACATTCACCAATGGTGTTTCATCATGTCTCACTCACATGAACATTTAAGTGCCACCCTGAGAACTAAAACACCATTCCATACCGGCCATTCATCCATATATCCACAAAACCTTGCATGTAAGAACCCATGAAAACACCAAATGAAAAAAAACATCATAATTACAAAAATAATTGTGTACCTTCCAAAGGCACATTAACCACCAAATCCAAAACCATTTTCAGATTTCACAAGACAATCCAAGCTTCATCAAGAACCATTTGATTAAAAAAACAATCCATTACATTTAATAGAACTTCCAAAAATAACCATTCTATTCCAAATATCCCTTTCCCATTTTAAAAAAATTCAGCAAGGTCTCTTTTCATAATCTGTCGACCACAAATGCCAAAACCCATTTCCAGAAAAACACTAGCCACTCAAAACCAAATTTCTAAAACCAATTCATCAGATTTCAACACTTTTCAATAGCCAAAAAACCCCATTTAAAACAAAGTTTCAGAACTACTTTAAAATGATTCACACTTTCAAAACATTTTATTTCAACAAACCACAACTTTAGATTAGGAAAAAACCAATCCTGTTAAGTCATTTCCACTTCCTCCCCAAAATTTGTTTAAAAAAACACAACCTTCCAAAACCATTCTTATATTTAATTTTGAAAAACCCCTTTTCCACTTTTCAAAATCCAATCCTTCCTTTAAAACCCATTTCCATAATTCTCAGATAAGTAGTTTTAAAGCAAAAATTCAGAATTGAAGAAAGGTCTAAGAAACCCACACATGAGAACTAGTGTCGGTGGGTGACTTGAACATATGGTTGGAGAACATATGTCAAACACAACACAAACACAAAGAGACTTATTAGGACCATGAACCATCTCCACATTGCTTTCCAGGCCCTGTGAGATCACGGAGGCCATTAGTCAGACTCCCCTTCTCATATCCTAACATGAAACAATCAACAAGAACAAAAAACACTAATAAAACTGGACTTCCCATGGAAAATCAAGGATTAGAACGAGAAAGTGTTCGCGAAAATCTTCCTGCAATTACCCCTAAAGTCCCAAAAATCCTACTCCATCTACCTTAACATCCCCCAAAAAACAAGGGCTCTATAAAATTAAAGGACTGTTAAGAGTCGACCCCCTCTGATACCATTTTGTCACGAACCAGCCCGAGTCGACCCTGAACCGGTCACCCAGCCTAGCACGCAACAAGTCCCGAGAGGCGTTCCCGATACTACTGAGATGATGACAAGAACTGAGGGAATAAATAGATTACACAAGGTAATTACTTCACCCAAATATAAAAAATCAAACAAACAACAAAAATAAATGGACAACCCAAAATAAATTTACATAAAAATTGAACTGAACATTATTTGTACAAGAAACTAAAAGTACAACTAAACCAAAAAATAAACTGACCAAACCTAATAAATAACTAACTCCATGTGACCCCTCTATTAACTCAACAACACAATGATAACACATCTCCCTAGGTGATTGAACTGAAGTTGAAACCCGTACAAGGGATAAAAATAGAAGAAGACTATAGGCGTGAGTATTAAAACTCAACAGGTTAGATCGATATTCTATTCCCAATGCACGTCCTTTTAAGTAAAAGAAACATAAATTTAAAGTTTGAAATACAAGATATAAAGGTATGTTTTCCAAATGAGGTCCCATTCTATAAAAAAATAGCAAGACAAAAACAAGCATGTTTTATAAACAAGAATGCTAGTAACAATTTTCAAAGAGGTGCAACTTCAAAATGAAATTAGTTTTCAAGAGGGCTGCTTTAAAGAATGTGCACTTTTAAAAAAATCACACAAACTATTGAATTTACCAACCAAACACACTGTATGACTACGGTGAGTACAAAATATCCAGTGAGCACAAGTCACAGAAACACCCCTAGGCACTAGTTAGTTGTGAGCCCCAGGTACCTCGTATCTCAGTGAAAGTAACCATAATAAATATCTGTTCTCGTGCACATGAGACACTAGTAGGGAGAATACCCATAACCTAGTGGTCCCCTAACATAATTATCATCATAGTTTAGTTAGTGTTGTCATCATCAAACTTTCTATGTGAAACAGGGGCCAAACCCCACGAGATCACTAGCATACTAGTACACGTACGCCCACCTAGATACCCGAGATTCCCTTTAGTGCTCAATCAAGTTACACATATTATCAAATATACATTTCAAATAAAAATTCCATTCCCAAACCATAAACACACAAACATCCCACAAACTTGCTTCACATTTCTTTCACGAATCAATAAACCACTAATTTGTTTGCAAAACAATTTCAAGGAGTGTATTGAGGCTCTGCACATAAAACTCATTCAAAAACACACATTTAAGTATAAAAAAACAACAAAAAAAATACCCAACCATATTATGAATCCCTAAAATGTTTAGTAAAATAATTTCATGGACTATAAAACAATCCCAATTGACACAACATGGTATATAATGTAAAACACTCATTCTTCATTTTTAGGAAAGTCCAAACGGGCCTTTATAAAACTTTTCTCAAAACTAACATTTGACAAGGTTATGCATTGAAATTTTATTAAGTAGGTGTATACACACCATTTATAGTAGTAACCCACATTCATAAATCCCACAAAACACTAAGGTTACATATTCAAAACACAACCGTTTTCATAAGGATGTGAAACGAGCCATTTTTCGACAACTCGGTCCAAAACATGTTGTAAACCAAAAACCATTTGTTTGTAAAATCAAATCCAAATTGGAAATCCATAAAAGAATCTAATTTTTTTCCCATGTTTCCAATGTATTTATAAATCCGAAAAACTCATTTTAAATTGCACTAGACACATAAAATCCAACCAGGCAATTTACCGAACACGTGACATGTACTCTTTAACAAAATAACTTATTTTAAGCACTTAAATAGGGATAAAATAGAATTTTCATGCCATAAATATATTCAATATACTGAAAAATATTCAAAATACCATAAACCAAGTGCTAAATATAATTTAATAATTTATCAGACAAGAGGAGTTCACATTTATACCAAAACAACTATATTTTTAACAAAATAAGGCATAAAACATAATTTTCACAAAAAATAAAAATAAAAAAAATGTTTCACAGCAGAAAATATCATATAAATAAGGTTATAACAGAATGAAAATTATGAAACGTAAATGATAAAGGCTTGTACAAGGGATATCCTAACTCAAATCCGTGGCAGAAAGGAAACACACACCCGAAATTACCCGCTGCGATTTCCAACACTCTAGACCTATGAATACGCACCCTAAATGAACCAAAATCCCATAAAAAATAATTCCAAAACAATACCCTAGGTCAATCATGACCAAGGGATAAGAGTAAACCAAAATAAAATGGAAGGAGAAGGAAGAGGGAGGAGAAAAGAGAGGGAATCACACCTTGGAAACTAAAGGACTCTTAATATTCCTTTAGATCTGCACTATTAGAGGAAAGGTAATGGAATGGAAATTCATGGAGACTTTCCTTAGGTCTCTAAGAACTAGGGAAATTTTATTTGGGGTAAAAAGAGTGAATGATAAAGGACTAATGAAAGAGATAATTTACCTTAGAAAATATGGAATATTTCAGGAATCTTGAGAATTTTCGGCCTAATACTCATCTAAGATGAGCTCTGAATGGTGAAAAAAGACAATGGGGGTGTGACTAGGTATCTTGGGCTCGACTGAGTGGTGGAATCACAAAAAAAATCAAAACATAAAAAATATATAAGAGAAACAAATTATTTTTTGTAAAACTGGAAATGAGCCCACGAGCTGGCCCAATACCTGAATAGATAACCAAAATTCACCATGCTTATTAATTCCGAATGGGTACAAAAGGATATATAGGATTGAATATGTCAAGGGTGGAAAAATAAGAAGTGTAATGAGTAAAAAAAATTGAAAAATGAAGGATTTATAAAAGAAACAAAATATTTTTTTAAAACTGAAAATTAGCTCACAGTTTGGCCCAAATCATGAGGTAACCACCCTTTCTACAAAAACTCCCATAAAAATAATTGAGGCACACAAAGATGGATGAATATATATAGTTTACACTTCAAAATTAAACATTAATCTCACCCAAGACCTTGGAAAAGGATTTGAATTTCCAATAAACCAGATCAAAATAAACACATAAAAAACCGGGTGTGACAAGAAATATGTTGGTACACTTTATACTTTTCAAAACTTCCATGTGTGTCCCCTCATCAACTTATAAAATTCCACCACTCACCTCTCATATTCACACCTAAAACACCTTTTATTTATAAAATAACTACCTAAATACTTTACTTACTTACCTTAACACATCATAGATGTATTATTTTTATTTTTAAAACCTCCAATGAAGTTTTTATGTATAAACCTAAAGGGGTTCTCTGAAGAAGAAGTAAAATTATTAAACTTGTGTTTTTGTTACATTTATTCTTCCACAACATTAAAATATTATAAAAATATTATGATATAATAATAATAGTATCTACCATATAATTATATTATATTATGATATTTTTATAACCAATATCCATCTAATCTTCCATCAAATAGGAAACAAAACTGTTGATCATGTGTACAGTGGACTACCGCCTTGTGAATCGATTTAAATTGTTTTCCATCATGATCTATAATGGATATATATAATTATGGAATTAGAATATATATATATATATATATATTATTTATTAAATAATTACACTTCTATAATTATAATATCACATATAACTTCTTACTTCGCATTCCATGGTAATACGATAACGTTGCTCGTGTGTACGACAACCTGCAGCCTCACGAAGCGATTTGATTCGTTATTCACTTACACATAACATGGAATGTAATAAGGATAGGTTTAATAAAAATATATGATATATATGAAGTAAAAATTACTATTTAAAGGTTATATTTTATATACCTTTTTTAGATTTATCCTTCGAGAAAATGGAAACAACGTTCATGCATACGTACGACCTACCATCTTCATAAATGGTGTAATTCACTTTCTATATTGAAATTTAATGGATTGATCTAAATTATTATATAATTAATAGATATGATATTTATATAATGGTTAAAATTATGTATATTATTTAACCATGATAATAATTAAAGTATCGATGATACCAAACCAAAAACATACATGAAAAATGAAATAGTTATTACCTGAAACATAATTTTAACAAAGTATTTTTAATAAATAGGTAATAAATATTCATAAGTATATCATATATTGTTTCATAAATATGATTATTTTTCTTTAATATATTTATAATAAAATTGTATTTATTAGACATGATGTTTGAACACGTACAAGGTAAGCCGATACTTAAGGTAAGAGATTTTTATCTCAATCTATCTTCTTTAGGACATATGTTATGTTGTGATCCTATCTCATTTTATGAGGTGTATATAAAGAAAATTTTAAATTAAATATCACGCATTTATTTATTCTCATGATATTTTATGTTTCATTAAATATTATTATTTCATGGGGCATATAATAAAAAAGTTACCAAAGTGATAAGGTTTTTATGATACAACCTCACATTTTATTGATATTGTTTATGTTTATGCCTGTAATGATAAAATATTAGAAAATATATATTAATAAAATCATAAATTGTATTTTCCTATGGTTATTTATATATAATTAATGTTTCACCTTCATTTTTCTCTCTTTATACACAAAAAACCAAAAGAATATTTTTAAATAAAAACAGACTTTATTTCCCTCTTCGGTAAAAAACTTTTTTATTCAATATACATGTTTATCTAAAAATTTTTTTAAATGTTTTTACTAATCTAAAGTTATTTTAAATTAATTTTTACCCTTATTTTACTTTTTTTTTAAAAAGGAATATTCTTATCATCTTCAGAATGGTATTCTTTTTTCCTTTTACCAAAAAATGTGAAAGGAATCTTTATTTTTAAATGTGTATGTTATGAATAGAATTTTAATATTTATTTACCAATCAATGATTTAAATATTACTTTAAAAAGTTTTAATGTTATTTTAAAATAAAATTATTTTGAATTTTTTTATGAAATTTTATTTTTTAAAATTTATTTTTATATTGGAATGGCTATTTTCCTCAAGAAATGCTCCAAGTAATATTTCCAAATTATTTTCCATATATAATAGAATCCTTTGATGTTATTTAATATTTATTAGGGGTGTGATCCAATAATACCATTATTATTATTTCTTCAATTTTTTTATGATTATATTGAAGAACTGGTTATGAAACCCATTCCTTTTTCATGGTTTATGATATGATGAAATGTTTATGAAACCCATTTGTTTTAAAGGGTTTTTATATTATGAATGTTTTATGATCTTGTAGAATATGTATGTTTGATATTTATTATTTGAATAGTGGGAACTATATCTCCCTATAATTAATTGGGTAAATATTTATATCACATGAGATAAATAGGTCTAGAATGGGGAGTGAACCCAGTTCAATATGGTCTTTGTCCATTATGATAGTCTTAGGAGAAAACCTTGAGTACTATAATGGTTTGGGGAGTGAACTCATCCCACTATGTTAGTTTTGTAAATGATCCTTGACTAATAAGGAAATAGTTTTCTATAATTATGTGTATACTACAAATATTTTTCTTATGGAAATGTTATTATCTCATGGATTATGATATTTGATTCCTTTATAGTTCATGTCTTATGAATTTTCAAACTTTATGACATGAATCAATTTTATGATATATGATATATAGGTATATTTTTCTTAAAATGTTATTATCATGTTCTCATACACTTATGCTCATGTAATGTTGATATATCTCTTGTTTACCCTTACTAAGAATTTGAGCTCACCATTTCTTATATTCGTATTCCCCAGGTTATAAAAAAAATATTATGTATGATATGTCTAAGAAGGGTGATAATTATAAATAACTTAGTGTGAGATGATATAGATCACTTATAAAATAGTTTTATATGAATATGAGTTTCCAAAATAAATATACCTAAACGATTATAGCTTTAAATATTATGTAATGTAATGAATATTCACCTATTAAGATGTAATATCTATGTATGAAAAGTATGTGTTATTATAGTAGGTATGAGACAAAATTTAGTTAATCCTTTGGAAACTTGGATGAGAAAACTTTAGTGAGAACCCTTAGGCTGATCCTAAGTATAAGATAATATCCTAAAGTATTGGTAAGGAATAGATTTTGTGGTTTAAATAAAAATATATCCTTGTATGGATACTACATGTGGATGTGGTTCTAGATAAAATTTACCTAGGGGTAATAACTCTGAAAAAGATACATCTATCTTGACTCTAGTATTACCTAGTACATAATGACAAGCCTTATTATACACCTATTTTGAAAATCCTAGGGGATATTATTTGGTTAATTCACATTATATTTATGAACCATTATGGAATATTTGAATAATTACCACGAATTATATAGGTTAAGATAAAGGTGTCATAGATTTAAAATAATGTTTCATGGTTTTGACATCTTGTAAGTGATTTTTCATTATTATGTGGTTCCCAAATATGATTATTACTGCTTAAACTATGATTTTTGTTTCTAGTAAATGGATAGATCCCAAAGTAACCATGTTAATCCTAAGTGAGACTGACAATGCAATGATTTTAATCATGAGAAACCAAATGTTATGGGATTTGGAATAAAAAATATCATTGTTATGATCACACAACTTTCTCAAACTATGAATCATAATGAACTTTAAAATGAGAAATGGGGGGAACACTATTCTATAGAGACCTTCACAAGACAACTTCTACCTTATTTTAGTTGATATTATGATCCACAAGTTTCTAGGTAATGGATCAGTACCACTAAAAATATATTTTCCATTTTCCCCTATTTGGAGCAATAAAAAGTAATTTTTTCTATCTAACATTTAGAATGCGAAGAAGACCAATGGTGGGATTTTATAAATAATACGAGTCAAAAAGATGAAATTGATTCCATAGAATGGGATTAGGTTAATAAATTATTTGTATATAATTAATCTCGTCATATTATTCATATAAAAAATGAGAAGGAATTCCTCAATTTAAATTAGAAGGAAGATGAATTCATTGGTATCTATGAGGTGAATTTTACAAGACTTGTGAGGTATGATTTTTGTATTATCATCTAACCTAAAAGTAAGGTTGATCATTTATTAAGTGGATTAAAACAAATTAGCCAATGGGAACTGGAAATAAGTGACTCCATTAGCTATGAGGAAATCATTCATTATGTTATCAAGGTAGAAATGGAGATTAAAGTTACCTATAAATTGCATGGTTTTTATATGAAAATAAATATAGAATTCAAAATAAACTCTAAAAAACATTGAGAAAATAAGATTATCTTTCGTTGATGCTCAAATTTTGTAAGAAAAAATGCAGTAAATTTAATTAAGGGGACTAATAAACATTTTAAGTGTGGGAAATTAGATCATCGATCAATTGATTACTGAAGTGATGGGAAGAAGTTATATAATGATGAAAATAGAGAGAAATATATACATAATGCACCACCCACACTATAGTGTTTCAAATGCAAGGAGTATGAGCATTATGATAACTAGTTCCCAAATCCAAAGGTTAATGATAATGATCGACATTAGTAACCTCTTAAGATAAGAGAAAAAGGTAAATCTCATGTGATCAATATTTTAAATGAGCAGTGTGATATTGAGTCAGTGAAAGGTACACTCACCATCCACTCTAGAAATTTTAATTTATTATCTAAAACAGGATATAACCACTCTATTATATCAAAATAATTTTCTAATGGTATCAAAATTCAACCCCAATAGTTAGATGTTGAATTAATAGTGAAAAACCCTAATGGTACAATTATTATATAAAAAGTCTATGATTATTATCCAATTGAAGTTTGTGGGAATGTGTTTTCAAAAAATATTATTATTAATCATCTAGTTGAATTTTATGATATCTTAGGCATGGTTCATATTTCACTTTTGAAATCCCATATCAATTTCTAGGGAAAGGAATTCACGTTTTATATTCCATACCAACCTATGATTTCCTATAAATTCGATGATAAATACAAACTTTGATTGAAATAAAATCCACTGTATGGATTTTTATTCCTATAAATAAGGGGTGTTTATCTCTCATGGTTAGGGATATACTCAACATCAATGATATTCGTATTTTATGGTAGTTTTTTGATGTTTTTCTAGAAGTGTTTCCCAGTCTTCCACCAAAAGATGATGTTGAGTTCTCAATATAACTCATATATGGTGCCATAACTATTTAACCAACTCCCTATAAAATAGATCCAATTGAGATAAAGAAATTGATTATGAAACTCCAAGAGAACCTTGAAAAGGGATTAATTTGGCCAAGTGTGTCACCATGGGGTTCCCATGTTCTATTTTTTTGAAAGAAAGATGGATCGGTGTGATATTTTACTAATTATCAAGTGTTGAAAAGTATCTATATCAATAAAAGTATCCTTTACCCATTATTGATGACATTTTTTATCAGTTGTGTAAATATCAATACATTTACAAGATTTAAATTCATTTTTGATAGCATCAATTAAGGTTAAAGAAGGAGGATATACCCAATAAAACATTCCATACAAGGTATGGACACTTTTAGGATATAATGGTGTCATTGTTTCTTACTAATTTCTCCATTATATTATCGATTTAATGAATAAATTCTTTATAGATTACATTGATATATTTTTTTTCATCTTTATAGATGATATTCTAATTTATTCAAAGATATTGGAAGATAAATAAGATCACTTGGGAATTTTACTAAAGATCCTAGGGAAGGAGTAATTGTATGAAAAATTTACAAAGTATGAATTTTGGAAAAAACTAGGTTTCATTTTTGGGTCACATAATCTCAAGAGAGGGTATATCGGTAGATCCATAAATGATAAAGGCTATTGAGAATTAGAATAGACTAACCATGGTGTCTTATATCTATAGTTTTCTTGGTTTTGCTGGATATTATCGATGGTTTGTGTAGAACTTCTCAAGATAATATAATCCACCCACCAAGTTAAATCCAAAGGGAGGCAAGTTCCTCTGTATAGATGAACATTTATAAAATTTCATGTAATTTAAGGGAATATTAGTTAGTACACATGTGATTACACTACCCTATAGTAGAGAAGGGTTTTTAATCTATAGTAGTGTATCGAAGAATATATTAGGATGCATTATCACACATAATGGCATGGTTTTATCTTATACCTCATAATAATTTATGTTTTATGAGAAAAAATACCAAACTCATGATTTGGAGTTAGCTGTAGTGATTTTTTTATTAAAGTTATGGAGGCATTATCTTTATAGAGAAAAGTGTTATATATATACTAATCACACAAGTATAAAGTATATATTCCCACAAAATGATTTGAGTATGCACTAGAGAAGATAGTTAGAGCTGATTAAGGATTACAAATAATCAATAAATTATTACCCTAAGAAAGAAAAAAATGTAACCAAAGATTTGAGTCTAAATGATCATTATAGATTATCCATGATGTAGATAAAAAAGATCCAATATTTTTGGATTTACAAGGGATGGATCATTAAATCATGAAGTAAGGGGATAAATATTATCTTTCTCAAATAAGTGTCCAATTATCTATCCATGTGAGTATAAAGGAGGCATAAAAGGATGATGTGGATCTTTAAAATATGAAGATAAATGTTCCTATGTTCAGCCTTGATTATGATGGAATGATAAGGTTCATGAACCATGAATGTGTTCTATCCATACCTAATTAGAAGGAGATATTTGAAGAGGCACATAGTTCTTCATTATTTACTCATCCTAGAAGTACAAAGATGTATAAATATTTGAAAGATTATTTATGGTGGGATTACATGAAGTGAGAAATTATAGAGTTTTTATCTCAGTTCATGGTATGTCAACAAGTTAAGGCTGAGAGATAAAACTTTAAGTGTATTTTACAACCATTACCCATACGACAATAGAAATGGGAAAACATCACTCTTTATTTTCTCATTGGACTCCCCAAAACATCTAAAGGGAATAATTCTATATGGGTTTTAACCCAACTAAAAAATTCATTGCACTTAATCACTATTATTGAAAAATTTTATCTGGATCAACATTATAGAATATAAATTAAGGAAGTGGTAAGGTGTAACACCCCGAGCTTTCATGATACGCTTCTCATTCAATAATGCAATAGATTGCATTGTACACAACTTCGAGTTCTAACACACCGCAACTAATCAAAGTAGCCGTTATGAATAGAAATAACCACTTTTTAAAATTATAGAAATTTTATATTTCAAAATGGACTTCATATTTGTATTTGGAATATTGAAATTATCCAAAGTTGAATTTTTTGTAATTTTCTGAGAACTTCCAATTTTTTATGAATAGTGAAAAATACTTAAAACAAATTTTTTAATCAAAATAATTTATTGTGATAAATTATACTATTTAGTGGTTTTAAAGTATAATTAGAATATATTTTTACCATTTTATCCAATGGTTGTCATTAGAATTAATTTAACATTGAAATTGGGCATGAACAATTGTCAATCTTTTGATATAAATTGTTTCTTAAAAACACGCTATTTGTTGTGACAGCCGGAATTAATTATAAAATTAATTAATGCAACTTATATGTTTGGAATTTTGTAAAATAGACATCATTTTTGAAATCAGAATATCAAATATAGCTTAGGGTGAATTTTTGGGATTTTTCTAAAAAACTTCAATTTTTGATGAATAGTGAAACCACTAAGTGGTACTTATAAAAATCGCTTTTTCATTTAAATGAAATTTTACCACTTCCGTGTTTTGAATTTAAAAAATCCAACATACATGGTTTTCATTAAGAAGTAAAATGTGGTTCAATGAGATTAAAATAATTTTTGGTGAATAGTAACTTTTAAGTTCTTAATCGCGATTAGAGGTAATTAGTGTAGTTTAAGGTAAAAATAATGTTTTAATAATATGAGATGAGCTTGACACATGTCCTACCCTCATTGGATGTGCCATGGCAGACCAAGACAATCCATGGGTCAACTTGGGGTCCCCATGGAGCCACTTTAGTTGGAAAATGACATAAATACCTTTTATTTAATGTTAAAGTAAAAAAATGACACAAACATGAAATGTTTTACTAAAACAATTTTTACATGGGGTTATACAAGTCATATTTTTTACTATAAATAGTAATTGGAAAGATACAAATATTTCCCACATCATAGTATTTTTTTTATAATTTTTTGACATTAAATAAATTAAATTATTTACGACACCATGATGATGCAGCGATTACCTCATTAATTAATGATTTAAATAAAATGAAAATATAATGTAAAATCCAAGGCTTAAACATGTCAAAAACCTATTGGATGAGTAGATTTAGAACCCTTATCACCTTATCTTCGAATTATATATGTGTGGGACCTTTGGAATCCTAAAATCATTGTATAATAATGTAACATTTCATTACTTTCCAAGAGTGCCCCTCCTCTCCTCTTATAAAAGGCCCCCACCTCTACCACCTCATTCACACTTTCAAGCCATTTGGCTCGACCAAAATCTACCCAAATACTCTCCCAACGTCCCTCCCTTACTCTTAGAAGCCTCACCTTGGTCAGAAGTCTTCCCAAGGAAGCCTTTGGCTCAAATCAAAAAGAGTTAACCGATTTTAAGGTAATGTCTTCTCTAATGTTGTTTTGTTTTATTTTGATTCTCCAACCCCTTGAACTCTTTTTATTCCTTTCTTTTGTAACAACACCAGTATCCTCAATATACTAGGATTTTTTTATAATGAGTATTCGAGCTACACTTACACACACCTACATCTAATGGTTAAAGAATATACAGTTTCTGTGGATGGCGAATTTCTGCCTCACGAAACGATGATTGTTCAACACTCATATAACACCTTCAAAGGTGTCCATTAAGATGTAACTATATTTATATATGATATATAATATGTTTATGTTTTCCTTATGCTTTTGTATTTCTCATTTATGGCATACTTTATGATTTCCATTATGGGTAAACGTGATAATTTCATTTTAGGAAGTGCGGACTACGGCCCCCTCAAAGTGATGTGAATCATTAATTCCATATGTGGGATGTATAAAGGATGAAGTAAGTGATATTATATATAATATTATACGGGAAATATATTATACCTTTATATAATTATGATTTCATTCCATTAAATACGAAATAGAAATGAAAGTAGCGTTCATGCGTACGTACGACTTACCGTCTCCATGAACGGTGTATTTAATTTCTTACCTCTAAATGTTACGTAATATTATGAATGAATGTATATACTGGATATATATGATATCTACATCATAAATATAATTCTGGATATAATGGATATTTCACCACATGAACAACTTGTAATTATAAGAAGTTTATTGTTGACTCAAGTACCAAAGATCGACAAAACGACCGTTATTAACTTAAATAATTACATAATGTCTATAAAATTGTAATAAGTGATATAAAAAGGATAATTAAATTGAAAATGGTTCTTAATAAGGTAGATATTAACTCTAGTTTATTATTCAGGAGGTTAATGAATAGTCGAGTCAAGACAGGACGCAAGGTAAGGGAACTTCTTAACCCAATTTCTATTCTTTGGGTTAATCTTCTACTTTCAAATTATGTCATGATATTATTATGTCCTATCTTGTATTTATACTTTCTTTATGTGTAAATATAGTGAATACACATAATAGATATATTTTATTTAAAAATTATCTTTTTAAGGGATTTCGTCTCAATCTCCATTCATTGAGGAATATTTTGTTTTATACACAAAGTTCTTTTATACGGTGTATAAACCCCTTTGACTTTTATGTTTATTCAAAAGGAATATTTTTTATACGAAGCGTTTTACTAAACGACAAAAAGGAATGTTTTTCTTGTCGTATGTATGCGGCGACAACGACTTCTCCGCCACCGTGACTATTATTTGAGTTTTGGCTTCCTCTATAAGCTATAACTTTTTTTAAATGAAAAATAAATACAAAGTTTTAATTTTCCTTTATTTTGGTATTGAAAATGGTTTTGATAATGTTTTTATTATATCAATGTGTTGTTTTGATATCTTGTGATTGAAGTGTGGAAATATTATGTTTCCTTTATGCATGTTTTATGTGATACAATTATGTTATGGTTTACGATATGTTTAAACCTGTTCATATGAGGAATGCATTGGACTTAATAAGTGACGGGTGGAGCCCGCTATATCTCCTCGATGCATCGGTAGGTCTCATGAGACAAACTAGTGTCTTGGGACGAGGCCTTGACAAAATCTTATTTGTGGTCTTGGCACGAGGCCTTGGCTACGTGGTTATGATAGTCTGGCATTATGCATTCCATCATTATGAAAGTGGTTATTGATATTGCATGTGATTATTCAACTAGTAGAATATCCATGTGAGTAAGTAAATGGCATTATTTAATTTATTTTTTCCATATTATGATGAAGTTAAAGTTTAAAAAGGCTTTTGTTTTAGTTATACATTGCCTTAAATGTTAACGTTTATTTACGAAAGCTTTCGCAATATTGTTATCCTTACTGAGCATCTGAGCTCACCCCTTTCAATGTTTTAATATTTTCCAGGATGTGAAGAAGTATTTTATGAATGACCTGTAGGGATAGTCAGAAGAGGATACGAGTGTGGACTATGGAGACTTTGTTAATGTAGTTTTTCACTTTATGATGTAATGTACATTTATGAATGTATCTAGTGTTTCCAAGGCTACTAAACTAATCGGTCTTTCGAGACTTGATCTTTTGTGATCATGCCAATGTTACAAAGTAATGCACTGACTCTGGGTAACTGGGGTCGGGGCATTACAGTTGGTATCAGAGGCAGTTTAGTACTAACCTTGGAAGCTAGATTTAGATAAACTCTGATTAGAGCACATAGCCCAAAGATAGACTTTGAGGATTAGTATAGAATGAATTCCTTGAATTTTGGTATTATAGAGATTTTGTGAGTTTTCCGAGCAATAAATCCCTGTCTGGATACGAGTAGGTAGAGGCAGCTCTGGCACAGATGTACCTAGGGGTAAAACCCAAAAACACCGCTTGGAGCTAGACTCAAACGGGAACTGGTGCACGACAACGGGTCTTGCTGCACTCTTGGTTACGACACTCCCGGGGGATATGCTTAGGATAATTCTCGTTTTCTTTACAAACCATTATGAAGGGCTTATGAGTACATACTCCCTCAAAGAATTTTTTTTTAATGATTATGGATTATACCCATAAATAGTTCAATTTATGTTAAGTATTTTACAAGTATGGAATTATGTATTTTGATTCATAAACTAATCTAGTTTATACCATTGTATAGAAATGACGCCTAGTGGAATGAATGGAAACCGTATCAATGCACGCACTCCATGTAGGGATTTCCCTCCTACTCAAGATAATTATTATGGAGCTGGAGATAAAACTGGTGCTGATCAACTTATTACCATACTGGGACAAATCATTCAGATTATGAATAATAACCTTACTCGTATGGAGCACCCTGATCCGAAACGTGGAGGATCAATGTTAGACCGCTTCATGAGGCAACAACCGCCAACATTTAATGGGGGTACAAATCCATTAGTAGCTGAGCAATGGATAAACTCCTTAGAGAAAATATTCCACGCCTTGGGGAGTAGTGAAAGGGAGAAGGTTGTCATGGCAGTCTACCACCTCACTGGAGATGCCGTTCAATGGTGGTCGCTGATTCAAAACACAAAGGAAGATGAAGAAGTATCAAGTATGGAATGGAGGGAGTTTAAGGAAATTTTCTTAGAAAAATACTTTCCACATGACCATTGAGCAGATATGGAAAGGCAATTTCTGAGTCTGAGGCAGAAGGAGGATGAGAATGTCGCAAAGTATGAGGCTAACTTTACAAGGTTAGCGAGACATGCTGTAGATTATATACGTAACCCAAGAAGTAAGATTTATCGTTTCTTTGATGGGTTAAAACCTTTTCTCCATCGAGCTTTAGTATCACAATCTTTCTCAACATACGAGGATATAGTCTCATGTGCTATCAAGACAGAAAAGGAATTATCTAAGTCTTATGACAACAAAGTAACGCAAGAGAAGAAGAGAATGGTGGAACAAGATACAGATAAAGGGAAAAAGGGAAAGAAGGATTTTCCATTATGTGATAATTGTGGGAAGAATCACCCTGGTACTTGCCTAAAAGGAATGGGAGTTTATTACAAATGTGGAGAAAAAGGTCACCAGGCTCGTGATTGTAAGGGAAAGAAAGAGGATATCAATGTTGAATTCTACAATTTTAGGGAAATGGGGCATTATGAAAATGAATGTCCTAAGAGTCAGGTAAACTTACCTCAGAAAAGGCTAAGGGATCAAGGACAATCTTATGCTGTTACTACAGTTGAAGCGGAATAATTAATGTATTGGTGCTTTTGGACTCATGGATTATATTTTGGTTATTAGAATAATGTGATATATATATAAGGATTGTACTGCAGTACATGTTGATTTCATTAAGGTTTTAATATGATGAAGGTAATCATATTTTTGTATGTGACAAAAAGAGAAACATTACTTTGTTTGGGGAATCTAATGTTACAATTGATTTTGGAATTTAAGGACCCTTTAGAGAAAGTCTGGACGGAGGTATTTTGGAAAACTATAAAGGTTGGGATGGATTAAGTTGAACATTGAATAGTATTGTTTAAGGTTAAAACATTTCTGAAGATTATTTTTGGAATATTATGATACTATAGTTTTAGGAAAAGGACAACCTGCAGGGTGGGGCATAACCCGTCGCGTCAGACAAAGCTGCAGGAATCGAACCCACAACCATAGTGTGACAAGCCTTTATTACCTACCACTAGCCTACAGGAAGTCCCTGGTTATTAAAAAATAGTTTTACTAATCTAAATGGTATGTGTTAATATTTGGAACCTTATACAATTAGGATAAATAGAATATTTTTGAGTTCTATTACCTTTTGGAGTAAAAGATGGGTTTGTGGTAAAAATTTATTAAAGAATGAAAGTATACATAACAAGTATGTATATTCCCTTACGTTCTTAGTAAATATCCTAAATAAATTCCTCAACTTTATAAAAGGTAACTTAAAAATGTTGTCGGTTAACTTTTCCTACTGGGGAATCAATGATCGTTTAACCAATCACAAGTTTGTGATTTTCTTGTAGTTAAACTTTCTCCTAATCCTCTTTTCTACAACTCTCCATCAGACCTTGATGGTTTGTTTCTCCTCCATATCCATATTTTCATATAATCCTTGTATGTTCTATCTCGGGTGACCTTTGTACTTATCTTTCGTTCTTTTAATGTTATATTTTTATTAACCTTATTTCCAATGTGGGTTTTCCACAAAGGTATTTTCTATTTTCAACCTTTTATTTTCAAAGAAAAATTTCAAATTTCGAGGACACAATTTATTGAATGAGGGTAGAATGTAACACCCCGAGCTTCCATGATACGCTTCTCATTCAATAATGCAATAGCTTACATTGTACGCAACTTCGAGTTCTAACACACCGCAACTAATCAAAGTAGCCGTTATGAATAGTAATAACCACTTTTTAAAATTATAGAAATTTTATATTTCAAAATGGACTTCATTTTTGTATTCGGAATATCGAAATTATCCAAAGTTGAATTTTTTGTAATTTTCTGAGAACTTCCAATTTTTTATGAATAGTGAAAAATACTTAAAACAACTTTTTTAATCAAAATAATTTATTGTGATAAATTATACTATTTAGTGGTTTTAAAGTATAATTAGAATATATTTTTACCATTTTATCCAATGGTGGTCATTAGAATTAATTTAACATTGAAATTAGGCATGAACAATTGTCAATCTTTTGATATAAATTGTTTCTTAAAAACACGCTATTTGTTGTGACAACGAGAATTAATTATAAAATTCATTAATAAAACTTATATGTTTGGAATTTTTTAAAATAGACATCATTTTTGAAATCGGAATATCAAATATATCTTAGGGTGAATTTTTGGGATTTTTCTGAAAAACTTCAATTTTTGATGAATAGTGAAACCACTAAGTGGTACTTATAAAAACCGATTTTTCGTTTAAATGAAATTTTACCACTTCTGTGTTTTGAATTTCAAAAATCCAACATACATGGTTGTCATTAAAAAGTAAAATGTGGTTCAATGAGATTAAAATAATTTTTGGTGAATAGTAACTTTTAAGTTCTTAATCGCGATTAGAGGTAATTAGTGTAGTTTAAGGTAAAAATATTGTTTTAATAATATGAGATGAGCTTGACACATGTTCTACCCTTATTTTATGTGCCATTTACGACCAATACAATCCATGGGTCAACTTGGGGACCCCATGGAGCCACTTTAGTTGGAAAATGACATAAATACCTTTTATTTAATGTTAAAGTAAAAAAATGACACAAACATGAAATGTTTTACTAAAACAATTTTTACATGGGGTTATACAAGTCATATTTTTGACTATAAATAATCATTGGAAAGATAAAAATATTTCCTACATCATAGTATTTTTTTTATAATTTTTGGACATTAAATAAATTAAATTATTTATGACACCATGATGATGCAACGATTACCTCATTAATTAACGATTTAAATAAAATGAAAAGATAATGTAAAATCCAAGGCTTACACTTATCAAAAACCTATTGGATGAGTATATTTCGAACCCTTATCACCTTATATTCTAATTATATAAGTGTGGGACCTTTGGAATCCGAAAAGCATTGTATAATAATGTAACATTTCATTACTTTCCAAGAGTGGCCCTCCTCTCCTCTTATAAAAGGCCCCCACCTCTACCACCTAATTCACACTTTCAAGCCATTTGGATCGACCAAAATCTGCCCAAATACTCTCCCAACTTCCCTACCTTACTCCTAGAAGCCTCACCTTGGGTAGAAGTCTTCCCAAGGAAGCCTTTGGCTCAAATCAAAAAGAGTTAACCGATTTTAAGGTAATGTCTTCTCTAATGTTGTTTTGTTTTATTTTGCTTCTCCAACCCCTTAAAATCTTTTTATTCCTTTATTTTTTAACAAAAAAAGTATCCTAAATATACTAGGATGTTTTTATAATGAGTATTCGAGCTACACTTACACACACCTACATCTAATGGTTAAAGAACATACAGTTTCTGTGGATGGCAAATTTCTGCCTCACGAAACGATGATTGTTCAGCACTCATATAACACCTTCAAAGGTGGCCATTAAGATGTAACTATATTTATATATGATATATAATATGTTTATGTTTTCCTTATGCTTCTTTATTTCTCATTTATGGCATACTTTATGATTTCCATTATGGGTAAACGTGATAATTTCATTTTAGGAAGTGCGGACTACTGCCCCCTCAAAGTGATGTGAATCGTTAATGCCATATGTGGGATGTATAAAGGATGTAGTAAATGATATTATATATAATATTATATTGGAAATATATTATACCTTTATATAATTATTATTTAATTCCATTAAATACGAAATATAAATGAAAGTAGCGTTCATGCGTACGTATGACTTACCGTCTCCATGAACGGTGCATTTCATTTCTTACCTCTAAATGTTACGTAATATTATGAATGAATGTATATACTGGATATATATGATATATATGATATCTACATAATGAATATAATTATGTATATAATGTATATTTCACCACATGAACAACTTGTAATTATAAGAAGTTTATTGTTGACTCAAGTACCAAAGATCGACAAAACGACCGTTATTAACTTAAATAATTACATAATGTTCATAACATTGTAATAAGTGATATAAAAAGGATAATGAAATTGAAAATGGTTCTTAATAAGGTATATATTAACTCTAGTTTTTTTATTCCGGAGGTTAAAGAACGGTCGAGTCAAGACAGGACGCAAGGTAAGGGAACTTCTTAACCCAATTTCTATTATTTGGGTTAATCTCCTACTTTCAAATTATGTCATGATATTATTATTTCCTATCTTGTATTTATACTTTCTTTATGTGTACATATAGTGAATACACATAATAGATATATTTTATTTAAAAATTATCTTTTTAAGGGATTTCGTCTCAATCTCCATTCATTGAGGCATATTTTGTTTTATACACAAATTTCTTTTATACGTTGTATAAACCCCTTTGACTTTTACATTTATTCAAAAGGAATCTTTTTTATACGAAGCGTTTTACTAAAAGACAAAAAGGAATGTTTTTATTTCCGTACGTATGCGGCGACAACGACTTCTCCGCCGCCATGACTATTATTTGAGTTTCAGCTTCCTCTATAAGCCATAAATTTTTTTTAAATGAAAAATAAATACAAAGTTTTAATTTTCCTTTATTTTGGTATTGACAATGGTTTTGATAATGTTTTTATTATATCAATGTGTTGTTTTGATATCTTGTGATTAAAGTGTGGAAATATTATGTTTCCTTTATGCATGTTTTATGTGATACAATTATGTTATGGTTTACGATATGTTTAAACCTGTTCATATGAGGAATGCATTGGACTTAATAAGTGACGGGTGGAGCCCGCTATAGCTCATCGATGCATCGGTAGGTCTCATGAGAAAAAATAGTGTCTTGGCACGAGGACTTGACAAAATCTTATTTGTGGTCTTGGCACGAGGCCTTGGCTACATGGTTATGATAGTCTGGCATTGTGCATTCCATCATTATGAAAGTGGTTATTGATATTGCATGTGATTATTCGACTAGTAGAATATCCATGTGAGTAAGTAAATGGCATTATTTAATTTATTTTTGCCATATTATGCTGAAGTTAATGTTTAAAAAGGCTTTTGTTTTAGTTATACATTTCCTTAAATGTTAACGTTTATTTACGAAAGCTTCCGCAATATTGTTATCCTTACTGAGCATCTGAGCTCACCCCTTTCAATGTTTTAATATTTTCCAGGATGTGAAGAAGTATTTTATGAATGACCTGCAGGGATAGTCAGAAGAGGATATGAGTGTGGACTATGGAGACTTTGTTATTGTAGTTTTTCACTTTATGATGTAATGTACGTTTATGAATGTATCTAGTGTTTCCAAGGCTACTAAACTAATCGGTCTTTTGAGACTTGATCTTTTGTGATCATGAAAATGTTACAAAGTAATGCACTGACTCTGGGTAACTGGGGTCGGGGCATTACATAAGGTTTCATGGAGTACCACATTCAATTGTATCTGATTGGGATTCGAGGTTAACCATGAATTTCTAGAGAAGTTACCACTAAGGTCTGGATTTAGAGGTGAGTTTTATCACTATGTATCATACTTATATAGATGGTTAGTATAAGAGAACTATTAAAATCCTATATTATATTCTAAGATCTTTTTCGATGGATTTTAAAGGGGTTTGGGATCAACACCTCTCCCTAGTTTTGTTTTCATACAACAATATATTTCAATCAAGAATTTAAATGGATCATTTTGAAGACCACTATGGAAATAAGTGTAGAACTCCAACATAATGGGATGAAGATAGATAAAAATTTATATTAAGACCTAAGAAAGTTTAATAAGTGGTAGAGAATGTTAGATCCATTCAGAAACACATAATATCATCACAATGTCAGCAGAAAAGTTATACTGATAATTGTCGGTGTGATCTGGAATTTGGAGTTGGGGACAAAGCGTTTCTAAGAATTTATCCATGGAATAAGGTTATGATATTCGATAAGAAATGTAAACTAATCCCTAGTTATATTTTTACCTTTTAAATTATTGATCATATTGATATTGTTTCTTATCGATTGGTGCTTCCACCGAACCTCTCTGAAGTCCCCAATGTGTTTAAAGTATCTATCTTGAGGAAGTACATACATGATCATTAACATGTAATGAAACCAGAGGTCATACTACTAGAGTATGATATTTATTATAATAAAAATTTGGTATATATTATGGATCATACAGAGAATGTTCTATGAAATAAGTCCACTCTCTAAGTCAAAGTTTTGTGGTGAAACCACCAATTTATGGAATCTACATGGGTATATAAGGATGTAATGCGGAAAAATGATCCTTAGTTGTTTGTACCCAAGTGAAATAATTTTCAGGGATAAATTAATTTTAATGGGGGAATAATGTAACAACATGATATTTTATGAAATAATATTTTTTGAATAAATTTAATTTCTTCAATAGCTTGCGTTACATGAAACACCAATTTTTTAACAAACCAAGATATATTATTAATATTATTATTCTAAAAACGAAAGTTATAAACTAGCCATTAAACTTGGTGGGATGAATATGAATAACCAATTTCAAAATATTAATCATAGTGGTTTTATATAAATAAAACATAAATAAAAAATGTACTTATGTTTTAGTAAAGTCTGTATATGTTTCAAAAATAATATTTTCTCAAAAAATATTTTTATTGATTTTTTTGATAAAATAAAAAAAGTAATTTTTTCCAATTTTAGAAAATTTATTTTACAAAATAAACTTAATTTTTAAAATATACATGTCAAAATTATTTTACGGTTAATTTTTGGGATTTTCTGAAAGATTACTTTTTTGATGAATAATGAAAATACTGTTTTCACGGAAAACTGCATTTTCATTTAAAGAATTTATAATTTTAAAATTTGTTTTAAATTAGTTTAAAATTAAAATTTGATAAATTATATTATAATAAATTAAATATAGGTCATTTTATTCAATTTTATATTTATTTTTGATATAAAAACATTTTAAACCTTTGAAAACTTTCACTTAGGAAAACCAATTTTTAATCGCGTTCGTATGTTTAATTTAAAATTAAAATTTCCCAATTATATTAATGGAATTTGGTAAAAATTATTTCATATTTTTAATTAGTATAATTAATATTATATACTAATCTCAAATTAATTTTTGGTCAAAACAAATACTAAAAATAATAAAAATTAATTATCATGGTAAAGGTTAAAATGAATTTACTGGGGGGTTAAACTAAAAAGAGACGGTGGTAAAATGTAATATAAAGTTTTAAAAAACCAATTTTAGGGACATATATTGACCTTATGACTTATAATGTTTCATAATTGAACATTTTGGATCCTTTTGGTATGTTAAAAATGTGGGTATACTTTTTCGTTTTAAAAAATTCAATGTGTTCCTCCTCCCCCAGTAATAAAAGGCCACCTCCTCTCATCTCTTATTCACATTTACAAAACCATTTTGTTTGGAACATACAAAAAAAAAGACTTAGTATTATTATTAAACCCTTCTAATAAGTCTTTAGGTACAAACCTAAAGTGGTTTTCTGAAGAAGAGGTAAAATTCTTAAACATGCGTTTTTGTTTTATTTATTCTTTCACCTCCTTAAAATTTTAACAAAATATGATGACATAATAACTCCATTATATTAGTTATAATTACATGTTATTATTTTAATTCTAAAACTTATATCCATATCCTCTTCCATCAAATGGTAAATGAAACCATCGATAGTGTGTACAACAGACTACATTCTTACGAACTGTTATAATTCATTATCTGTCAGCACCTCTCACCATTGTATATAATGATGGATTTATCATATTTATATGATATTTATGAAATTATTATACTTATATAATTATAATATCACACATACCATCTTACTTTTCATTCAGTGGGAATACAATTGCATTGATCGTGTGTACGACGAACTCCTACCTTGTGAAACAATGTGATTCGTTCTTCACTTACGATTTATATGTAAAATAATATTGATCAGTTTAATGATAAAATGTGATATATATAAAATTAAAATTATTATTTAAAGGTAATATATTGTTTACCTTTCTTTTGTTTCATTTTTTGAGAAAATGGAAACAACTTTTATGTGTAAGTACGACCTACCATCTCTATGAACGATGCAATTCATTTTCTATCTATAAATTTAATGGATTAATATAAATAATTTTATAATGAATATATATGATATTTATTTAATTTTTATAATTATTTAGATAATTTAACCATGATCACAATTAAATGACTGAAGATACCAAACCAAAACATACATGAATAACAATGTAGATATTACATGAAATGTGAATTTAACAAGAAATTATTAATAAATGGGTAATAAAAATTCATAAGTAAATAATTTATGGTATGATAAATATTATTATGGTTTTGTAATATATTTATAATAAACTTATATTTATTACATAGGAGTTTATAATGTGTACTAATGAAGTTGACACTTATGATAAGGATTTTTTTGTCTCAAATTTTCTTCTTTGGTACATATGTTATGTTGTGCACCTACCATATTTTATGAGGCTCTTATAAAACTTATTTTACATTCAATATCCTAAATATTTTTATTCTCATGATATTTTATGTTTTATTTAATGTTATTCTTTCAAGGGCTTTCTATCCAAATGCTGCCAAACTAGTAAGGGTTTTATGATACAATCTCATCTTTTATCAGAATTGTTTATATTTATAATTTTAATGATGAAATATTGTTATATATATCTTAAGAAACTAATGAATTTTCATATCCTATATTTATTTCTTTATAACATACATTTTCCCTTAATTTTACTCTCTTTATAATCAATAAACCAAATGAATTCTTTTAAAGAAAACCTGACTTTATTTCCCTCTTTGGCCAAAGTTTTTTATTCCATATACAGGTTTTCCTAAAAACTTATTTTTAAAATGTATTTAATAATTTAAAATTACTATATAAAATCATTTTTACCCTTGTTTTAATTTTATAAAAATGTTTTAAAATTAATTTTCTTGTTATTTTTCGAATGTTGTGCTTTTAAATTTTACCAAAAATTTGAAAGGAATATTTGTTTTTAAACAAGTACAACATGAACAGAATTTTACACTGTCATGAATGATCAATTATTTAAAGATTAATTTATATGTATCCAAGGTTATTTTCAAATTAAATTATCTTGAAAATGTTTTATGATTTTAATTAAAAAGTGATTTTTAAAGTGGAAAGATTATTTTCCTCAAGATATGTTCTAAGTTATCTGTCAAAATTATTTTACATCTAAGATGACATACTTTGATGTTACTTAAGATTAAATTGGAATATTATACAAGGATACCATTTTTATTCTTTCTTAAAATATTTTATGACTATTGTGACAAAATATTTGTGAATCCTATTCCTTTTCTACAAGTTATGATGTGATGTAATTTTTATGAAACCCTTTTAATTTCGTGGGTTCCAATATGATGAATGTTTTATGATCCTATGGAACAATGATGTTCCTGATTTTTGTATACATTTTCATACATTATATCAAGTATAAAACATGTTTTCCCTATAAACACATTGTTTTTAGATCAAATTATTCATTATAGTGTTCATCGTACTTTTCAGGTATTTTCTAGCCAAAGTCACAAATCGAGAGTGATCTGATCAAAAGTTAAAATATACATGGAATGTAATTTATAAACACACACATTACAACATTACCCAAACACACATCAGCTAGACCGAGTACACATCCAAATATCCGGCTAGATATTACACACAGTTTACTACCCATTCACAAACAATGTCCTCCCTTATAGATGCATTTGGTTGCTGAAGTCAAAACTGCTTACCATGTGGGGTGGAAATACACATTTTCTACCCCACCAACTAATCACCGATGCATTGAAATTCATTAGGCAACATGATTGGCCAACTACCTATAGATAATCAGAGCTAAGTCAAGTTGACTTGAAAACATGACGTGTACATTATGTTACACACTGTGTAGTTTTATAATCTATAAATAAGAGGGAATCTATCCATGTTTGTGGGGGGGGGGAATCAAGAGGGGGTGTTGATGCTCTGCCATTCAAACCTCCCCTAGATCCAAATTATAGATTTCAATTTTGTTTTCATTCGTGTTCTAGTATAATTCTCCCCTTCTACATATTCCTATCATATCCATGGTAGGGATTGAGTTTTAGCTCTATCCGCACACCGTAACCATTGTCATAAGTGGAAAGTTTCCCTCATGTTGTGGTTATAATAAGATTATAGTTTGATTATGATTTAATTTCTAAAGAAGTGATTTTATTATGAATTTAGTTTACAATTCCTTTATTGAACTTAATTCCAAAATTACCATTGATGTCGTATCAGACCAAAAACGACACCAATGAAAAAAAGGATATGAAATAAGCAAATACATGACCATTAGGTGAGTTTGTCATAGTTTTATTTTGGGGTAAAGAACCTAAACATGTTTTATTTATTTAATTACCAGGCCAAGGAATTGATGTTTTAAATACAAAATCACAAGTTTTCAAACCAATAAATTGCAATAGAATTGAATCCCCATGGTAAACTATTTTAATCTATAATCTAAATACTAAAGAATGAAATTCAAAACAAAACCTAACCAGGATGCATCCTTGACATGTTTGTTTTCAATTTATTATGTTCTTCTCTTATATTGATTTTAATTTTCACAAATACATTCACTATTGAGATTGATCCCTTCATTTATTTTATCTCGATAGTTTACTAAAACTTGTAGACTTGAGCTATGTTATTTCATATTTTCCCTCCCCATGGAATCGACCCCGACATCCACTAGTTACCTAGTTAGCTAGTTCAGAATGGAATATTGAATTCTAATTTTTACCGCACCTTGTGACGAGTTCGGTACCAAATATTTATGTATAAATTTCAATATATAGAAGTTTATACCTATATATCTCTCCAATGCATTAGGTAAAGATTAATATCTCATGAGATAAATGGTACTAGAATGAGGAGTGAAACCAATTCAGTATGGGAATTTTTCCACAATGATAATACTTGGACTGAACCCATTCCACTGTGATAGTTTTGGAAATGAACCATGAATACTAAGGAAATTATTTTCTATGCATATATATAACCCAAAAATCTATGCATTATGAAAATTTTATTCTATGATGGATTATGATATTTTATTTTTAAAGATTAATGAATTATGAACTACCAAGATTTATTCCATGACTCATATTTACAATCTATGATATTTAGGGAATGTTTTTTTAAATGATATTTTTGTGTTCTCATACTCTTATGCACATGATATATTGATATATACCTTTTTTACCCTTAATGAGAATCTGAGATCACTATTTCTTATGATTCTATTTCGTAGGTTATGATGAAAGGTATTATGTATGACATGACTAAGAAGGGTTCTAGTTATAATGAACTTAGTGGGAAATGATATAACACACTTATAAACCAATTTTTTATGTATCTATGTTTACAAAGGCACTAGAACTAAACAATTCTGGTGTTTATCATTATGTTATGTAATTAATATTATTCTATTAATATGTAATATCCATATATAAAAAGTATGTGTCACTATATCTTAGGTGTGGCTCATAGAAGGATATCGGTATATAAACCATCATTGATGAACTAGAGATGGTCCATTTGAAATGATGATGAATTCATCCTAGGAATGGATCATATATGGATATCAGTATAAAAACCATCAGTGATGAACTAGAACTAGTCCATTCAGAATGATGATGAATTACTCATGGGTGTGGATCATAGTTAGATATCAGTATAAACACCATCACTGATGAACTAGAGTCAGTCTATTCGAAATGTTGAAAAATTCCTCCAAGGTATGTCTCATAGATAGATATCAGTACAAACACCATCACCAACAAATTAATTCTAGTCTATTTTGAATAATGAAAAATTCATCTTGGTTGTGCCTCATAAAATAATATTGGTATAAGCACCATTAATGATGTACTAGAGTTGATACATTCAGAATGATGATGAATTCTATTTATTCACAGATCAAGGATGGATATCGGTATAAAAACCATCACCAATAGAGATGGTACATTTAGAATGATGTTTAATTCCTCTTATATATGGATCACAGATGGATATTGGTATAAACACTATCACATATGCACTAGATTTGTTCCATTAAAAATGATGATTAATTCCTCCTAGGCATAGAACATGGATGAATATCAGTATAAACACTACCATTGATTCCCAAGATATATCTTATTTAGAAATTAATGATGAATGGTATTCCATAGGATGGGTTATTTGCGTTAACATGTCATGGAAAAGGAATTATCTAATGTTTTCCTAGACCAGGGGTCTAGCAAGAATAACAAGACTATTTCTGAGACATATGGTGGCCCCACAATCTTTTTCCCTTCTTCTTTTATTTTCATTTTTGCTTCTAAAGAGTCGCATAGGGAAGTATTATCTGGAAGGTATTGTATTCTACTACAGTCTCCCTTTATGAGTTTTTTACATGAAAATATAAATGACTTCTCTTTTTATAAAAGTTAATTTTTTCCTAGATCTTT
Source organism: Viscum album (assembly GCA_963277665.1). Lineage (NCBI taxonomy): Eukaryota > Viridiplantae > Streptophyta > Magnoliopsida > Santalales > Viscaceae > Viscum > Viscum album. The sequence continues at coordinate 97,193,704 of OY728163.1, forward strand.
CAAGGTGAAAATCTAGTGAGTAGAGAATCATCTTTTTCCCAGACTACCCTTAATGGGATTTTAGCCTGATGGGTACCATGTCTCATTCCTTATGTGGTTTATGGTTTTGAAATTTAGACCAAATTTTCATGTGTTTTAGGTTCACATGATTATGACCTTCAAAATTTTCAAAAATAAGTTACCGCAACCTTAGGTGTATGGTGGTGTAATGTTGAGGATGTCGAATCCAATTGAATAGTTGGATTATTGGTTTTGTAAATCAGGTCTCAATGATTTTAAACTAAGGATAATGAGATGGTAAAGACATGAGAGGGATATCCACTAACTATATTTTATGGATGGAGTCGAGTATGATATTTTCAAGACATATAGCGATCCAATGACCTTTTTATCAAGATGAAGATGCCTCTAGTTAGAAGAAAAAACTAAAGGAACATATTTAGAATATAGATTGGGGAATGTATGAATATCCAAATAGTTAAATCCCTTGAAGCTGGATACACTCATTTCTGATAGCCAATAATGGTTTTAGAAGACTCAAACACTTGTGAAATGAAGTAAGTTTTGGAGAAAAGGTTGTTAAAAGAGGGTTTTGGAACCCTAAAAGTCATATGACGTGTACTGAACTTGTTATCAAGGTGAAATTATATGATAAATCATTTCTATACCTTTTTTCCTAGACCATGGGACCAAACAAGATTAACTTGTCTTTTTCTAGGGTCATAATATGGGCCCCAAAATCATTGTTTCTCTTTAATTTACACTAAATATTTTGCTTAAGTTCTTCAAGTGTAAAACCTAGAGACTGGAGGATTGACTATTAATCCAACCCAATTTACATGTTTTTAGTCTAAAAAATTTTGGTTACCATTCACTAGATGTTTAGGGTATTTAAATTTGGTCCATCCAAGGTTAAAATTTAATGTCTTATAGATTTAACCAAGGTGCATGAAACTTAAAGCTATAACATGTGGAGTAGAGTGCACATAGTTTTACGTCATGATGTGTGGACCATGTAAATGGGGTAAGTATGAAATAATAAGTCAATTAGGATCACCAGGGATGAAAATACTCTAACATAATTTTGAAAAAGGGATGAGGATGTTATAAATTATGGCTCATGGTTCTTGGATAATGAGTGATGGTATGGTAAAAAAACATAATGGATGACTACTAACCATATCTAAAGGATGTATTCCATTGTAATGTTTTCTGAGAATACGGATACTAAAAGACCCTTTTTCATGAGATGAAGATTCATATGGTTGGTAGACCAAATTGAGGGAACATAGAGAGGATCAAAATTGGGGTATGTATGCATTTCCAAGCATAGGTGTACCTTGAATCCAAACACACTCGCCACTAATATCCATGAAATGTTTTTTGGAAACCTGATACAATTTAGATATGAAGTGTGAATTATTTATTGAGATTCCCATGAAAGGTTATGAAAGTATCCCAAACCAATGTTGTCCATTGTAGTCCTTTGATAAGGTGTTAGAATGAATTCTAGTATGTATAGTATAACATCATACAATAAGGACACAACTTTTTGTGCAGTTTAACATCATGTTATAAGGACCTTACACTACTCAGTTTAACATTATATGGTTAGGATAATGGTTATATAGTTTAATATCATCTGGTTAGGATGTTGTAAATTGACATGAATATTATGAAAATTATCTTTAGAGATAGATTTAACTGGTTGGGGGTGTTTGAATATGGGTAAATTTCCATCCTTTTACAAGGTTGTGGATAAATAAACATATTCTAGAGGATCTTACATAGATATAAATCATACATAAGTAAAGTGATTTTTAGGGACTATACAATTATAAACTAGTTTAAGGACCTAGAAGGTGGATTTTTTTTCCTCTCATATTTAGTCACGATAACTATTGCTACACCAAATGGGGTGTCTAAACCAAACCTCTAAGATCACATGATATATGCTCGGTGTGAGAGAAAGGATGTGGTTAGAGTAAAACCAAAACCATATTTCCTAGGGGTGCATAGAAAAGTAAGGATATGATATATGGGAGATAATTTATCATAAAATTGTTCTCTGAGTACATGATGAATGTTAGGATTATGAATTTTAGTTCTCTATCCTTACTCAATTTAGGTTATTGAATGGAATTACACTGAAATCTCTTGTTTTTAGGAGATGAGGTAATTTTCGTTGATAAAACTTATAATTAGGCCATGAATATAAGATCCAGGTGTATCCCGAGATAACAAAAATCGGGACATGAGTATTTCTTTTTAAGAGTTTCCCTCATAAATATCTTATTCATATACATTAAAGAGAGGAAATTTATATGATCAGGTCCATAAATGAGGGGACCCATACTAGAGTCTCCTGCGCTAATCTGGATCATATGTAAGAGTATTCCTTTTCCATTTCCTATTTTTTTTTGTGAATTTGATTCACATATGAGAAAAAAAAACTCATCTTAGTACCGAGAATGGATGATACCCACGATGAATGACATATGATATGATTGACCACCAAGATGTGGGGGGGGGGGGTAATTTGTGATATTGATAGTTGGACACATTATGGTGTCTCTACTTATTCTATAAGGATAAGAATCAATCTATATGTAGTTATCATTTTTTAATTCCTTTTTTGATCAATCTATTACTTAGGGGTGAGCAAATTTTCATGGTAGGTTCACAAAAAATTAAATGGTGAAGATTCCCATATAAATACATCTTTTATGTTAGAGTATGGACATTTTATTTAGCTTCCTCTATATAAATCAATTTCATGTGTGAGGGAAGAAGGATAGGTGTCACCCTATCCAAAAAACAAAAATTTCACTAGGAGAGACAGAATAGTATGGTAAAATGATACATTTTTTTCAATTATGATTGGGATTAGGATAGGGAGTCCTTGAATCACTACATATCCTATTGATATTGGAATAAAGACACACATAGTTTTTAACCATTCCCTACATAAATCGAACTCATATTTATAGAGGGAGGATTTTTTGGTTGGAATAAAGACACACGTAGTTCTTATATTGTGTTATCTATATAGATAAAACTCATTCACAAAGTAGATTACTTAAAGTATAGGTTCACAAATTGAGAACTGTATATTAAAGACTCCTTTGTAAATCTATATAATATATAAGACATAGTATTTCATTAGTCCATGCATTCTTTTTATGAGACCTATTTTTTATAGATCTAGATCATGAATAAGGAAAGATAATTAATCTTCCCTTTAGTATAGTAAAATTGGGGAAATGAAGTATTTCTAGAAAGGATCAAACATTAACTCAAAGTACGATTTCTCTTTTTGAAATTACAGACATGAGATATCTGAATCACTTTATATATATAACAACCCTTCTCTTTATTACACATTAATACATGATTTAATTATATAAAATTACACTTCATAAAACCCAAAATATAGATAATTCTAGTGTATTTAGGAATTAGGTACATTTCATTACAACTTTAAAAATGAATTACAATATCTTTATTTAAAACTTCTTCAACATGCTTGAGCTTAAAACTGCATTGGATAACCTAGGTAAATACATAAGAATGGGTTGATCCATAAATCCCAGTAAGAGAATAAAAATGTCATAACATTAAGATAATAATACATTTTATATGTGAAATATCAATTATACATAAAGGAACATGAATAATAAGGTGTGATATAGCATGATAATCATAACATGAGAAATGTGGCAACAACTTAAAACACTGCACCATAAACATAGATCAAGGCTAAACCACCCAGACATCATGGTGTAAAAATTCCCATAAATGAATCAGGTATAACCATGTCCCAATATGATTTATCATGATACTAAACATTACCCAATGCATTGGAGTGCTATATAATTCTGGGCGTACCTGTCACTTTCATGTCATTATCGTGCTTAAGTGTGCCACATAGATCATAAAACATGGATTCATTCATCATCATAATTTATTACACAATTAAGGATTTTGGAATAAATACATGTAATTACCTAATCAAAAGGTATATGTGCATAAAATTCAACACCCTTGAATGGAAATGGGTATGAAATTCACCACAAAATTGATTCGGTTTGGAAAATCGTTTTGAAAATTCAGCAGTCTAACGGTGTCACTTAGAAAAATCATAAAATGGATTGATGTAATAGAAATGGTTATCTCATAATTTGGAAATGAATTGGACAGTAATAGGGAAATTTAAGGACTTTTTCACAAATTTATAATTATAAAAATAAGAGATATGGTAATAAATAATCTTCAATAAAAATATAAAGGAAAGGATGCTTATGAAATTTCAGCATGGTAACAGGTGTACATGAGAGGGATTAATGAGAGATAAAGGGAAATATCATCATTTATAAATTATAAGGTTAGTACGGGGATGTGATAAAATATACCACATCATTAGTAATTGAAAATAAAAGGGCATATCAAGATAAAGAAACTTGGATAAAGATGATAAAGGAAAGCACCCTTAATTGAATGTGTGGATCCAATAGATTTAAAAGAAGATTATTGAGAGCTTGGAGCACCTTGTGAGGATTATAGAGAGTGTAGGGAAGAGTAATTACATGATCAAAGTATTTTGAGTGAATAGAAGTGGTATCTTGGGTGGGTTTATATAGTAAATGAGAGGGTAATTCTTTAATTTTTCATAAACTTAGGTTTTCGACTCTATATAATAAAATATTCAATACCACAAACCTTACCATGTTTTTCCCATTTTTTTTCCAAAAAGGGAAGTTTTTTATTATTTTATTAGGAAAAGGCCAAACATATTAAATTATTACCCTTTCTTATGTGGAGGTGAGTCACTCTTTTAAAGAAATGAATTTAAAATCATAAAATATATTATATATTTTAGAAGATTCATAAAGTCATTATAAAATTAATCAAATAAACTTAAAAAAATTATTTTAAGGGGAAGAAATATATCTGGACTAGTATAACCATTAAATTATTTATTACATCATTTTGGGGTCATTATGATGTCATCAAACACAACTTATATTTATATAATACTTAATTTTTACAAAAAAATATCAATTGTCTCAAAAAATTAGGAAAAATTCACCATTGGATAACTTTGATATTAGGATTAAAAAAAATATTTATTTTATCTAAATAATTTTCTAAATTTGTGAATTTTTACTTTTAAAATAATATTTGACATTTATTTAAAAATGATGGGTTTTTGAAAATAATAGTTTTTGAACCCTTATAAAAAGTACATTTCACTTCATAAAAATTATATGACCATTTATAATTAATAAAACTTATTTAATGATAAAATTTTATTAAAATAATATTTGTTTCAAAAATCAATTAATTTATGAAAAATAAGTCCTTTAATTGAATTTGAATATTACCCGAAAATACAATTTTTATTTAATTGAATCAAAATCAAAATAATTTATAAAGTAATAATAAAAATGGAAATAAATTAATTATTATATAAAATATACATAATATTATTATTATGGTCTTCATACATATCCCTTTATTACATCATCGTATGCTGTAAGAGTAAGGTGTGCGACAATGAGACTTTCATGGGGTCGTTTGGAGAACATGGTTTGAGATATGATCTCAATGAGCTTGAAATTATATTGTAAACAGTTTTGCTCATTCTTAAGTTGTTGGATCTCAGTTTGGGGTTGGTAGAGGGAAAATACCATTGATTATATCTCCCTTGAAAGCTCAAATAAATGGGCTTTATAGGGTACAATCCAAATGGATGAGGCCATCACTTCCTTTGTATGAGTTAGTAGGATTTGTTAAAGCTATATATTTATAATAATCACGTGATCATTGTTTAATGACTATATTATCAATAGTAAATATTCTTAACGGTCATTTGAATCCAATTGTAAATAATAAAACAAAATATGTGCATGTGTTTTTTATAACCATATTATATAATAAAACATTAAATCATAAGGTAATTTTATTTATAATAGTTTGGGTCATTACAATTTTCCCCCTTAAGAAAGTTTTTCCTCAAAATTTTCATTTTCCACATTAAAAAATTTGATGGTAACTATTTTTCATCACCTACTCTGGTACCCACATTTCTTCTTTAAACATATGGTTTCTCCATAAAACTTTGACCAGGTGCATTGTATTATTGTGTAGAACTTTGTCTCTATGATATAAGATCTTCACTGGATACTACTCATAAGAAAGATCATTCTACAATGGCACCACATTTGGATTGAGAACATGTGAGGGTTTAGGTATTTACATACTCAATATTGATACATGGAATACATCATGAACTCGAGATAGGTTAGGTGGGAGTGAAATTCAATAGGCCACCACTCTGATGCGATCAAGGATTTCAAAGCGGCCAATGTATCTTGGACTAAGCTTTCCCTTCTTCCCAAATCTCATCAATTTATTCCATGGAGATATGTAGAGGAATATCACATCTCTAACATCAAAATTTAGGTCTCATCTATGATTTTCATCATAAATATTTTGTCGACTCTGATAATCCTTGATGTGCTTCTAAATGGTCTTAACCTTTTCCACCATTTCCTCGACCATTTCAGGACCTAAAAGTTTTCGTTCCCCAACTTCATCCCAACATGCATGTGTCCTTCACATCTTCTCATAAAGGGATTCATAGGGATACATTTGGATGCTCGAGTGGAAACTGTTGTTTTAATAGAACTCGGCCAAAGGAAGATGTTGATCCCATCATCCTTTGAAGTCAACTGAGAATTCTCTCAAAATTTCCTCAAGTGTCTGGATAGTCCACTATTATTGGCCATTAATTTGAGGGTGATAAGCCCGACTGAATTTCAACTTAGTGTTTAGATCATGCTTAATATTTTTCCAGAACATTGAGGTGGATCTGGGATCTCAATCAGATACAATAGATATTGGTACTCCATGCATCCTGACCACTTACCTAATGTATATCCATGAAATTAGATCCAATGAGAATTCCTCTCATATCTCAATGAAGTGTTCCGTATTTGTAAGACAATCTACCAAAACCCATATATAATTATTCCATCTTGATGTATTTGGAAGATCAGTGACAAAGTCTATGATGATGTTTTTAAATTTCCATGTAGGTATGGGTAATGGTTGCATCATCCCCTTGGATTTTTCCCTTTATGATTTAACTCGCTAACATAAAATGAACCTTGATGTATAAAATGTGTTCACTTTCTTTATATTGTCCCACAAATAGTGTTCTCAGAGATCTTGATACATATTTGTGCTTACTTGGTGGATGGATAAGGTTGAGATATGTGGATCATCAAATAGCTCCTTCTTTAACTCAAGATTTGATGGTACACATAGTCTTGACCCAAATATTACAACACCTTTATAATTACCATTGAACTCAGAGGATATACCTTTCCTTATAACTTCCACTTTTTTCTGAATTCCCACATAAACTCTTTGATCATACTTTAACCTCTCTATGAGATATGGCTGAGCAATCATTTGTGAAAGGATTGATGATGTTCCTTCATTTATGATTCTCATGTCCATCCTTTCCAAATATAAGAATATCATATCCTTCTCAATTCTCATCAATGACAGAATTACTAGATCCTTTCTACATAGATAATCTTCCATTATATATTCTTTCCCAGGATGGTATTGAATTGAGAATTTATAGTATTTTATCAGCTCAAACCATCTTCATTGATTCATGTCCAACTCTTTATGTGTGAATATATACTTTAGAATTTTTTGATATTTATATATTTCAAACTTCTCCCAAAGAGATAATGCTGCCAAATTTATATAGAAAAAATCACTTCATCCAACTCCAAATCATGTATTGGGTAGCAATTTTCATGAACATTAAAATTACTTGAATCATAGGCAATGAATTTTACATTTTTCATCAACACAAATCCCATGAAATTCTTTGAAGCATTTATAAATACCATGAAAATCTATCCACTTGTAGGTAGTGTGAGCAGATTCACAGTGATAAGACTTCTTTTAAACTCTTTGAAGATTTATTCACATTTATCATTCTAAGAAAACTTGACTCCCTTTTGATTTAGTTTGTTAAGAGGGTTTTACAATCTAAATTTCTCACTAATTGATAATAATACTCAAATAACCAAAGGAAACAATGAATATCTATCACAGATATTGGCATTAAATATCTTTCAATTGTTTCTATTTTTGAAGGGTCTACAGATATCCCATTACTAGTGATAATATTCCCCAGGAAAGATATTTCCTTCAACCAGAACTCATATTTTCTATACTTGGCATAAGAATTTTCCTTTCACAAGGTCTTCAAAACAGTACTCAAATACTCTTCATGCTCCTCCTTTATTTTTTAGTATATTAGAATATCATCTATTAAGGCTACCAAAAAATTTTCAAGGTAATCTCTAAAGGATCTATTCATCAAGTCTATGAAGAATGCTGGAGAATTAGTGAGGTCTAAAGGAATTAATATGAATTCATAGTGCCCGTACCTTGTATAAAAATATGTCTTGGGGATATACTCCTTCTTCACCCTAACTTGGTAATATCTCAAATGAAGATCCACCTTGAAAAAGTATTGTTCTCCACGTAGCTTTTCAAACAAGTCATAAATCCATGGAAGAGGATACTAGTTCTTTATTGTGATCTTTTTGAGCTCATGATAATCAAGGAAAAGGCGCATTGACCAATCCTTATTCTTAACAAAGAGGGCTGGTGTACACCATGGTGAAACACTTAGGTATATGAAACCTTTACCTAGATTCTCCTGTAGTTGTTTCTTCAAATCCTAAAGTACCAAAACATCCATTCTATATGGATTCTTGGATAATGGTAACACCCTGGGTATAATCTCAATTGAAAAATTCAAAATCTCGTCTAGGAGGATGACCAAACAATTCCTCAAGAAACACATCAGCGTATCCCCTCACAATGGGCATGTATTCAAAGTTTATTATTTCCTTAGACTTAGTAATTTGAGCTAAATACACTTACTCATAGGGAAATAATATCCATTCTTGAGATGATGGTTATAAATAAGATTCATCCTCCTCCCTGCACTTGTATAGAATTGAGGATAGATTCCCAATACAGAGATTAATTTCATTCTCATGGAAATTTATGTTGGATTTATATAGAGAAATCCAATACATGCCTAGAATTGCATGAAATTCTACCAAAGGGAATATGAAAAGGATTTATAGGAAGTTCAACCCATAAATTGTGACAGTGGATGAGTTATATACATAGGATGCAATAATTTCACCACTTATTGTCTTCATTGATAAATCTACTTCTATGATTTGTGATGGTGTTTGAATAGTTCTACTAAACTTTTGTGATATGAAGGAATTCATAGAAGCAGAATAAAAATGTTTGATTTCTATTCTTGAATGAATAACTATCATACCTATCACCACCTCATTATCTAGATCCACTTCGGCAGTTGGGATGGAAAAAATATATCACTTTCTACCTTGGAGGTTATTGGTTGTCTCTGAAAACCCTTGTCTTAGTGCATTAGTTTGAAAAAATCCCTAGTTCTGTGTAGTTGTAGAAATAAAAAATATGTGGAGGGTTTACTTGAGAATTCCATTCCACCATCATAGTAGTAGGTTTTTTCTACTAGAAATTGCTGGCTAGTTTCGCTTGCTTCTTCCACCAAAATCATTTCCTAATCCCCTTTAAGAAATTTATAGGGTGCTTCTTTTCGCACCTTTGGCAAGTGTGATGTTAAAAGTTATAGGCATTGTTAGAACTCTCTATCAGACCTCTAGAATTAATCTCCACCTATTAATTATTATCCCCATAATACCCCTGAGATTAGTCGATCACCATTTCGACTTTTAGGGAACATCGTAAAATTTCTTCATAGCCATCAAAGTCACGGATCGCCAGGGATTTCTCTAGGCTTTGTTTTATCCCACCAAAGAAGTGGTCGACCTTGCACTCTGGGGTAATGACAAAGCTGGAGCCATATCATGCAAGCCTTGTGAAGTATTACTTGTAAGCCTCAATAGATTTTTCATCTTTTTTTCTTGAGGTCAAGGAAATAAAATTCCATTTTAATTCGGAGGGTGTGGTGAAAATATTTATCAAAAAACATTTTCTGGAAATCCTTCCATCCCATCACCTTGATCTCTTCATCATGCTTCATATTTTTTTATCAATGTCCACCATTGATCAGCTTCTCCCTACAAAAAATAAACAACCAAAATAACCTTCTCTTGTTCAAACCATTAAAGGATAGAGCATATCTTCTCAATGGATTTTATCTATTGTTCGATGATTAAGGGATAATATGATTCACTAAAAGTAGGAGGCCTTTATTGCATGAATCTCTGGATTGTGGCTTGTTCACTTTTGGGGGGATTTTGGATGATCCTCTATATCTAGTTTTCTATTCAAAAGCTGATTTAGATGAGAGTGTATTGTTCTGATGTTCCTCATTTATGCTCCCACTAGTTTTAGCATCTCATTGGGGAATTAATCAAATTTCCCTTCATGATTATTGTTTACCCAGTTCCTCCTATTCATAGCCACCGAATAGAATAAAAGGAAAATTAGGGATGAGTATTTTCAAACTATTCACATAGAAAGGAGAATCCAATAACATTAAATGGATAAATTATAAATTACATGTATTTATTTAAATTATGAATTTCTAGGTTTCAATCTATGTTATCCATGATCTATTTAATAACATATGTTCTTATGGGCATTTTTTTATTAATTTAATAATGGTTCATACTAATATTTTGAATTTACCAAAGAATATCTCCCAAGAGTGTCAAACAAGGTGCATAGTAAGGTCTATTTCTATGTACCAGGTTACCCTGAGTCAGGCCTAAGACACCTTGTTGGAGTTCTTAGCCCTAGTTACATCTGTTATATATCCATGTCCACTTGTAGTATCTAGACATGAATGTATTTTCTTGAAAAAGACCTACTCCTTTCCATGTTGGTTACTCTCCCCAACATGGATTCTTCACTTTATCAGAAGATGATTACAAACAGTAATTGGTTAAACTCCCCAATTATAAGTTGGTTAAATCCTCCAACTTCACTTCACCTTATTATTCTTCATGAAATTGGTTATACCCCCAACTTAAACTTCTCTCTTTAGATGGATTGATCCACTTTAGGATGATATGATAATCTTCCTCCATGAGCTTCTATGATCTGACTGTCTCATGTACCTGTTCAAGTAGCTTCAACAATCTATGATAAAAAATGTCAGCCTTGCTCAGTGATTCTGATCACCAGTTATGATCAGTTGTCATAGTGCATCAAGTGCTCAGGATAAGAACTCTTCCTTCTAACTGAATTACTAGCCTCACTGATATGTGTTCAAGTGGTGCACATAACTTCTTCATGATAATGAATATTAAAGAACAATTTTGATCAATTTTTTCACCTTGTTTCTTTTTAGTCAAATCAACTGGCACACACACAATTTTTTCTTTATGTGTGCATGGTCATGAACAAGTTCATGTATGTTTTGGATATATGTTATGAAACCCAAACACATATAGTTTTCTTCCTTTATTCTTTATTTAGTCACTATTTATCAATATTTCTTAATCATAAATTAGGAATGATCAAGTGTGTGTATGTCCTTTCCCATCTTCTTCTTGAACATAAACCCAAATGGGAAGCCACTGACTTCAGTTATTCTTCTTTTTTCACAATATATATCAATAAAAAAAGATAAACTAGGAGGTTTTTGTGGTTTTGGATGTGTCACACAAATAGGGGAGGTGAAATGAACTTTCCCTTTAAGGCTTAAAGAACCAGTTCTTCACGAAGTGTCTCAACTGTGAAAAACATAGGTTAAGTGCTTATGGGATTCTTCTTCTCCTTTGCGTAAGGTGATCACAAGGAGGAAAAATCTCCTCATTCTATAATGAGCTATAAAGTACTGGTTCTTTGTAAAGATCCTGTGAGAGTGCTTTGCACTTGTCAAAGTGTCGTGAGATCTAACTTCTTCATGAATAGTGGGTAATGCATCCTATGTTTCTTCATAAGAGCTCTCTCAAAAATTAGAAACCCTGATTGATCAAGGGAATACTCTCTCTATAGGTGATGAGGACCTCCTAATCCACTTTCAAGACTCATTCAAAAATCTTCATTATATTCCATGGCATGGAAAATCATAAAATGTGCGAGTCATTCAGGATATTTTTCAAACAGACATCACATATCATAGAGTTATTCTTTAGGGATACTGAGACCCTTCTTTTCACCGTTATCCTCATCAGCATGATGTGTTGCATGTATCTCATGCTGATAGAGTTTGATATGATCAGAGTCAAACCCTGAGAGGCCTCTGCAACTTTGTTTTCTTCCACCAAATACGATATTAATTATTACGTTGCATGCTTGAAAATGAAATTTCATGCATGGTATCATTAAGTCCAGATGACTCACATGCAATAAGTTAGAGCATAAATGGTGGATGAAATAAAAATCTTGGAGGTGTGACTCTGATCTGGAAAACTTATAAGCTTTAGGTGGTTCAGAGGTAGAATATGACAACTTAACAAGATTGTATGACCCTAGGTCAAACAAGCGTGACACGAGATGGATGGACGGTCCTGATTAGATGGTCAGAGCGCAGATGAAATGAGCAGCCATGAATACATGCAGGATCAAATGAACGGTTAGGATCACTTCCATGTTTTTTTATACTGTAAAAAATACCTACATTTCTTGTCCCACACCGAATTGGAAACGTAGTTTTTGGCTCCTTTAAATTACAAGTCATGAAATTAGTGGCTCGGAATACTCCTTCCCCCTCCATGGTACCGCCTCGTACTGTGTTCTCCTACGAGCATGCTGTGCACCCACTCTATAATGCCTCTGTGCCTCCCCGCATGGTGGCTCTTTGCTGGCTGTCCCATGCACCCCTTTGGGTGTAATCCCGTGTGCCCAATGTGCTCCCCAACTATGGTTGGTCCATGCTAGCTGGCTTGATGGGATTGAGCTCATCTACCCACTCAATGGTGCATGCTACTTCCCCTGGCTAGCTGGTTGGCTTGGATGGCCAAGTCCATAGTTTTTTATAAAGGACCATTAAAAAGATACCTTCCAAAAAAAATATAATTTCCCCTTAAAATAAATTCCAAAACCAACTTACCCAAACATCATCATGCAAAGTAAATAATTTTTGCATGACATCTTCAACTACTTATTCAATTCATTGTTATAAATAATGTGTCAACTCAAATCACCAATGAAACTTGTTTTAAGAAATACTAACCAGTTCAACAATCATCAAATTTACTTATGGACACTCAAATCAGCATTACTTCAACCATCCACTTGCAAAGCACATATTGACATGTCATTGACAACAAATTCAGTAACTGGTCTCAACAATCTCCCTCTTTTTATTTTTATTTTGTAAATATCTCCTAAGAAAACTATGAAAGAGTAAAAATGTGTGCCAAGATGTTTATCCCCCCTTATTGTCAATCAAATGAAAAAGGAAGGTGAGGTCTTTTAAAAAATAGTGTCTCCTTACCTTAAAAAATATCTTCATGAATAATTGAGAGAGAGGGATGATATCACATGGTTCACTTACCAAATATCATTTAGTTAATTAACTCTAAGTCTATGTGGGCTATACCGGTGTAGAAAACAAGAGAGATATGACTAAGGTTTTCAATACTGTCTATAAAAAAATATTTATGTGAAATCATACTGAATATATATCAGTTCATATCCATGGGGATGTGAATAGAAATATTCATCAATATAATTCAAAAACCCTGCACAAACTTCAACAAACAATGCTCCCCCTGAAGGTATTCATTCATCTCCTTCAATTCCCTAAAAGTTAGTACAAAAGTATGATTATATTTAGGGAATAAAGAAGGACATTTTCTTATTGTTTAAGTGAGAGGAGAAGGCTGAACATGAAGTCTTAGCCTCAGCTCAACAAAACTCTCTGCTATCATTGCTTTGGTGAAAATATTTGCAACCTAATCTTTAGTAGAAACGTATTCAAGGTTGATATCTCCACCAACCACATTTTATTTGATAAAATGATATCTGATATCAATATGATTAGATCTTCAATCTTTTGTAGGATTATTAGATAGTCCAATGGAACTTTGATTATCAAATAAAATATTTACTGTTTTCTCAGTTTCAAATCTCAAATATGCTAGTTGCACTTCAATCCAAATCATCTATGTACATGTATGTGTAGCTTCCACATACTTTTCCACAGCTATGCTCAAAGTTACTGAATTATGCTTATTATTATACCAACTAACACATCCTTCTCCCAAAAATAAGTTTCCACCGGAGGTAGGTCTCCTTTCAGTACAATCACCAACCCAATAAGAATTTGTAAACCCCAATAACTTCATGTATGCAATGTATTTTTATAAAATCCAATAGTTTAGAGTTTCTATTACATATATAAAAAATCTTTTAGCTGTTAATAAGTGAGAATATTTTGGATTAATCTAGAATCTAGCACATAGATTCACTACATAAGTTATATATGGCCTTGATACGATGAGATAAAGTAGGATTCCAATGATTCTTCTAAAATATTTTTGATCAATACTTTTTCCAATTTTCATCCTTGCATAATTTGGTTCCAACTAAAACGGGTGTTGAAACCTCTTTTTATTTTTTCATTCTGAACTTCTTCACTAATTCCCTTTCATACTTTTATTGTGATAAATATATAGAATTTTGTTTTTGTTCAACCTGAAATCCCAGAAAATATGTCATCTGACCAAGAATGGGCATTTCAAAGTTTCAATTCATTTTCTCAAAAAATTATTCACATTGACCTTCCTTATCACCATCAAAGATAATTTCATCCACATATATAATGACTATGAGAGTAACAATGTCCATTTCTTTGACATAAAGGTTACTGTTAACTGTACCCTTGAAAAACATTATATCTCTTAGAAAACCATCTAATTTGGAGTACCAGGCTCTAGGGGCATGTTTTAAACCATACAAATGTTTTCTCAACCTTTATACCATGTTACCATATTTTTCCAGAACAAAACCACCACGTTATTTGATGTATACCTATTATTCAATATCTCTATTTATAAATATAGATTTCACATAAATTTGATAAAACTTATAATTCTTGTGTGCTACAACTTCCAAGAACAGTATAATGGTTTCCAATATTTCTATTAGTGAAAAGGTTTATTCAAATTCAATTCCTTCCATTTGTGAATATCCTTTTCATAAAAGCCTAACATTCTTTCTTGAAACTTCCCCTTTCTCATTTAGCTTATTTCTAAAAACCCACTTGGAGTTAATAACATTTTTATTTCAGGGTCTTGATACAAGATCCCAAATAGAATTATTTTTAATTTGATCAATCTCCTCATGCATAGCCTATATCCATTCCTCATGCTCAACTACTTCAGTCATTGCTTGAGGTTCAACTTGAGAAACAAGTGTAGTTTGAACTTCAATTCTCAATATTCTTCTTGTTTTCACTGGATACTGTTGATTACCAATGATATTTTCTATCTCATCATGTTTCTTTAATTTTTTTTACCATTTCCTTTCATTTGAATCATCTTCTTCTTCATCACTGGTATATTCAGAATTGATATCAACATTGTTTGGTTCTGTCTCAGGAGCTTCATCATTCTTTTGTTCCATAATCATTCCATTTCTACCAAATATTCTAAATCAAAATTCTCAGCAATATCTGATTTGATATTGTTTTAAATAATTTTGACATCACTCCAATCAACCATCTTGTTAATTATTTTTTCCAACCTCTATAGATTTTACCATCAGGTATGTATCCCATAAAGATTCCTCCCTCTGTATTTTCTTCAAATTTTCCCAGATTAATGTTCTTAATATTTATGATGCAAGGAAGTCCAAAAATCTGAAGTATTTAATGGTTGGTTTTCTATTGTACCCCATTTCATAAGCGGTCATTTTTGTTTCTGGTCTTAGAAGACATCTGTTATGTATATTTATAGTAGTACATATAGCTTCTCTCCAAAAAAAAACATTGAGATATTGTGTTTAGACAACATAGTTCTGCCTATTTCAACTATGGTTTTGTTCTTTATTTCAGCTACCCCATTTTGCTGTGGATTATATGGTGTAATATATTGATGCTTGATTCCATTCTTGCAAAGATAGTTTTAAAAATAATCAGAAGTATACTCTTTACCATTATCTGATATCACTTTATTGATAAAGAGACTGATATCCTTCTCAGATTGACTTCTAAATTTTTTGAACACTGTGGTTTCCTTTAACTTGTGTTTGATAAACATGAAATTAGTAATTCGAGTGTAATAGTCAATAAATGTTATGAAATACAGATCACCTCTTGTATAATTTTGTCTCATTGGCCCACATATGTCTATATGAATAAGTTCAAGGGGTGTAGTAGATAGAATATCCACTCCTTTGTGTGAACTTTGGGTCAATTTTACTTTCTGACTTGTTTCACAAATTTCATTCCTTTCTCTTTTCAATTTGAGACGATCTCTCACAATGTCGTACTTAAGGATTTTATAAATACTCCTTTAACCAAGGTGGCCAAGTCTTCTATGCCAGATGTTGTTTTCATCCTTGGAACTCAAATAACATGAATTAATAGAGTCATCAATTTAAAATCGATTTCTAGTGGTCCTCTTTCCATGAGTGATAATTCTTCCATCCTTTGAGCTCTTAATGACACATGAATCCTTTTTTAACAACACCTCATTTCCATCATCACATAGTTGGCTCATACTAAGAAAATTGTGCTTTATCCCTTAAAAAATAACTAATCATTAGAATTAAGATTTTGGCTTCAACCGTTATTTTTCTGTCTGCCTTGATTTTCAGAGAACAATCATTTCCAAAGATCATGGGTCCTCCCTCATGGTTTTCTTTGTTGCTTAAAGTTTTTGTATCACCATTCTTGTGTGATGAACATTCACTATCAAATCCTTGTCTTGGTTTTACTTCTAGATTTCAAATCAACTTCAGAAAAACATGAGTTTTCTTTATTTATTTTCTAAATTCCCTTTTCATTCATGTATTTGAGTGTTTTTTCAGGAAGAATAATCATGAACTTTTAGAAACTATGGCCTTTCTAATCAAATCATCCACAGATATCATCTAAGAAGTTAAATTTTTTATGAGTTGGAAGATCAGATGAATTTTTCAAGATTTCTTTCTTATTTTGTGTTTCTCTTCTATTTTAAAAATATCTCCCCCTTGGTTCATGCATTACTTTTGGCAGGGAAATTTTATACCAACAAAAATATGATTTGTGCCCAAACACTCCACAACACTAGTAGTATCCTCCAAAACTTGATCTTCCACACTGATAAAATCATTTTCTTGAAGGTTTTTGTTTTTTTCTTTCTAGATTCCAAGTTGGTCTTTATTATGAGGAAATAAATATTCTTGGAGAATTTATCTCTTCCTTTAGTTTAGAAGATTATTTCTCACTAGCCTTTATGCTCCAAAATTGTCTCAGATTTTCTTTTGGACCTACATTTTTAGATATAACAGATGTATTTTGAGATTTGATGAGTGTTGAATTGACCCGATTCTTTTATCCAATCATTTCACCAGTGTGTGATGATTCTTCCTTGAACTCAATAACATTTTTTAAATCTTTTTTGATCTTCTTCAAGCTATTATGTGCTTCAAGGAATTTAGACTGAGTCATTGACTATTCTTCTTCTTTGAGGTGAAGCTTTTCCTCAAGGTCTTTTACCATATTTTCCATTTAAGATATATTGAGTTTGTTATTTTTTATTTACTTAATATAAATAGATTCTTTTTTTGTACATTCTTCCTTTTCATGAGTTATATTTTCTGTTTCTTTCAATAATAATCTCTTATCTTTCTTGAGATTTCTGTTTTTCTCAAGACAATATTCTAATTCATTTTTCAAAATGTGTTTTATATTTTTCCATTCACATTCATCATCTACACTACGGGAAGTATCAAACCCCTTTTCCACATGATCCATGAAATTAGTTTCATCTTATGTTTGGATTCCTAATGTAGAGTCTACATATTCTTCTTTCACCCAAAAATAACTTTTTCTTTCTTCTGCCAAATTTGACTGAATCATTTGAGATTCTACCCCATTTCTTTTTCTGTAGTTTTTCTTCATCGATCTTAGGTGAAAAAAACCTTTTCTTAAGACAATTTATAACAAAGTGTTCGGTCTCATTAAAGTTTTAAAATCTTGGAGTTTATTTTTCTTTACCCTTGAAATTTTCATCACTGAATCTGTTTGATATAAGAGAAATGATTCTGTTATATTATTCATCTTCATCTTCATCATCAGATTCATATGATTTTAAAACTTCATCATCTCTGATTTTCTGTTTTATCATGGCCTCAAATGCCATCTCATCTTTGATGTTCTTCTTGAAAATTGGGATCTTACACATTTCATATGCAATGAGAATGTTATGTGATTCATCAAGATAAATCTCATCTCTATCTTCCAAAGTTGATACTTTGAGATCAAACTTGTCAGGAAAATTTCTCATTAGTTTTTTCATGATAGTTGAGTCATCCAACTTTTCTCCAAAGACCCAAATATTACTAAAAATTTCATTGACCCTTGTGAAATAATCATCAATGTTTTCTTATTCAACTATCTTTATATCTTCAATTTTCACCTCTAAATTTTCAATTTTTCTTTCTTGACTTTTAGGTTCCCTTCATAATTGATTTCCAATTTGTCCCAAATTTATTAGGAATTTTTGAGTCCCATAACCTTTGGGTACACATTTTCTAAAAGAGACAACAAAATGGGATTTTGAGATTTTCCATCAACTTCCATATTTCTTTTCTCAGTGAAAGTAATAACCCCTTCATCAGAAATAGGAGGGAATCCAAAAGTATTTGCATCTCTAACTTCAAGGCTAAGAGATAGAATATAGGGTAACATCCTATTTTTCCAACTATGATAATTCTTTCTATTGAAAGTAGGAACACCCCTACAATTTATAGAATTTAGATTATCCATCTTCAAAAAGTAGTATATCCTTATGGAGGGTTCATGGCTCTGATACCAATTGAAATACCCAAAATAGTGCAAGATCCCTGAGTTGGAAGGATTGAATTAGTGACCCCCCTTTTTAATTTTTATTTTTGTGAATTTCCCCTTTCTGTTTTCAATTCAACTTCTGTGGCTAGTTAAGGCCTTGATCCACTACTCAAATTATGTTGTAAAACAAAAGCAAAAAACATAGGGATTTACAAGGTTCAATAAAAATACATACTCCTTATTGTGTTGGTTATTCTCCATAACATGGATTCTCTACTTTATCAGTATATGATTAAAAACATTAATTGGTTAAAATCCCCAATTACAAGTTGGTTAAACCCCCTAATTTCAATACACCTTCTTATTCTTCCAAAAGTTTTTTATACCCCCCGGCTTCAAATTCTCTATTTAGATGGATTAATACAATTCAAGATGATCTGATAATATTCCTCGATGATCTTGCAGGATCTGAATTGCTCATGTACTAGTTCAAGTAGCTTCAAAAATATCTGATCGAAACTTTTGGCCTTGATCATTGATTCTGATCACCAGTTATGATTAGTTTTATTAGTGAAACAAGTGATAAATATAATAATTCTTTCTTCTAATTGAAGTCTTGGAATCACTGATACGTGTGCAAGTGGTTCACACAACTTCTTCAAGATTATAAATATTCAAGAATTATTTTCCTCAATCTATCCACCATGTTTATTATTAATAAAATCAAATGAAGCACACACAATTCTTTCTCTATGTGTGCATGGGCATGCACAAGTTCATGTATGTTTTGGTTATGTGTTATTCAACTCAAACAAATATAGTTTTCTTCCTTTCTTCCTTATTTACTCACTATTTATTGATATTTCTTAAGTATAAATTAGAGAGGATCATATATGTGTATGTCCTTTCCCTTCTCCTTATTGAGCACAAAACCGAATGGGTATCCACTGCCCTTCAGTTCTTCTTCTTCTTCTTCAGTCTCAAGCTATCTTAAGAAAAACACACGAACCAAGATGGTTTCATGGTTCTGGATGTGTTTCAATAACAAGGGAAGTGCAATGCACTGTCCCCACAAGGCTTTACGAATAGGTTATTCACGAAGTTTCTCAAGTGTGCAAAGAACATGTTAAGCACTCATGGGATTCTTCTTATCCTTTGAGTAATGTGATCGTAAGGAGTAAAAATATCCTCAATAAAGAAATATATTCATGATAGTAGTTCTTTTCAAATATCATTTGGGGGTGCTTTTCAATTTTCAAAGGGTTGCAGGATCTTTCTTCTTTGCGAACAGTGGGTAATGGGTGCTCTGTTTCTTCGTCTGAACTCTCTAAAAAATCAGAAATTCTAATCAATCAAGGGAATCCTCTTTTTATAGGTTATGAGGACCTACTAAGACATGTGTGAGACTCATTCAAAGCTCTTCTTTCCATGGAATATCATAAAATGGGTGAGTCATTTGAGATATTTTTCAAATAGATGCCACATATCAGGGTGTTATTCTTTCGTGAGACTGAGACCCTTATTTGTGGTGTTATCCTCAGCATCATGATTTGTTTCATGTATCTCATACTGATAGAGTTTGATATGATCAGATTCAAACCCTAAGAGGCCTCTACAACTTCATTTTCTTTGAAAAAATATGATCTTCTTTGTTATTTTGCATGCATGCAAATGAAATTGCATGCATGGTAATGTTAAGTCTAGATGACCCTTATACAATAAGTTCGAGCATCAATAGTTTAAGGAATCAATATCATGGAGGTGTGGTTCTGATTCATGAACTGATAATCATCAGGGGGTTCGGAGGTAAAAGGTGATGGCTTAACATGATCAAACAACCCTGGTTCAAACATGTGTGGCATGGGATGGATGGACAGTTATGATTACATGATCGGAGCGTTGATGGGATGAGCATATGTGATTATACATGAGATCAAATGAATGGATGGGATCACTTCCATGTTTTTTTAAACTATGAATAGTACCCATATTTCTTGTCCCACATCGAATCAATAATGTCGTTTTTAGCTCCTTTAAATTACAATCCGCAGCATCAGTGGCTCAGGATACTTATTACCCCACCACGGTACTGCCCTATACCATGTTCTCCTATGGGAACACTCTACACCCACTCTATGTTGCCTTTATACCTCCACACATAGTGGATCTTCACTAGCTTTCCCATGTTCCCCTATGGGCATGATCCTGTGTGCCCCATGTGCTCCCCGACTACAGTTGGCCCATGCTGACTTGCTGGTTGGGATTGAGCTCAACCGCCCAATCAATGTTGTTTTCTGCTTCCCCTGAATGGATGGTTAGCTTGGCCGACCAAGTCCATGTTTTTTTGATAAAAAGGAGCATTCAAAAGATACTTTCTAAAAAAATATAATTTCCTCTTCAAATACATTTCAAAATCAACTTACCCAAACCTCTTCATTCAAAGTAAATCATTTTTGCATGGCATCTTCAACTACTTCTTCAATTAATTATTATAAAAAATGTTTCAACTCAAATCACCAGTGTCACTTGTTTTAAGAAATACAAACTAGTTCTACAATCATGATATTTAATTATGGACACTCCAATTGGCATTACTTCAATCATCCATGCAAAAAGAACATATTGACATGTCATTGGAAACAAATACAATCACTGGGTTCAAAAATTTCTTCTAATGTGGATTATAAATCTGTTTAAAAATTGAACTATTGTATTAACGTTGTTATACACAGTATAGATTTCTCGGTTGTATCATACTGGTAATTTCTGCTCATACCCTACTTTTTTCCTTTGGGAGTTTTTTTGCTTGATTTTATAGCATTTAGATAATGGGAAGAGCATCATGTAGAGGATGAATCTACTTGATTTTGTTTCTTACCTGTGGGTTAGGATGGAGGTGAATTATGATCATATATATATGGACCCTTGGGTTGTTTTGGGTTCCATGTTGTTGATGGCCTTCTTGTTGTGTTTTGATACCTTGTTATCCAGATGCTGTATGTGACCTTTATGGATGTTTTTTTATACATCATATATTTTGGTTATCCAATATTTTAATCTATTTTTTTATTTTATATCATATGTATATTTAAGGTGAAATAGTTACCACCTTCTCTTTTATGATATCTAGGTGCTTATCACAAGCCTATGTGGATTGGAATGCGCTTTGAACCTTGTGGTTTATCAATTCAGGTGAAGTTATGGGATTACCTAAATTTTTTTGTTACACCAACAATGATTTTAAACTCACACTAGTCAAGGGGATAGGTGGTTGAGATCATAACACCTAGTTTAGGGAAATTATTTGACTACTTTGGGACTCCATTATAGTTTTAATTTGTGTTCATGAATATTTCCTGAGTCTTAATATGGGACTGGTTACTTTAAGGTTTAGTAATCAATTATTAGAATATTCCCATGTGAATTTCTATGCATATCAGAGGTATCTTATTTAAATAAAAATCTGTATGTATTAGATGTTCTTCATAAAATAAACCATTTTTAGGTATCATAGGTTATCCATCTTGTTACATATTATTACTTAGTGGTCCCAATATGGGGATCACTATGTTTTAAATCAATAAAGTTGGGACCTCTCTAGTTTATCACCTTTTAGGAAGGTGGTTGGTGTTTATGGTGTTGGGATCATTCCCTTGAAGGGGATTCCTATATATATTTATGAAAGGAATATGAACTCACCCAGTTTGATGCTACATAATGGGACATATCACACCTTTTAAGTTCATGTGACAAGGACCGATCCATGAAGTTTAACATCCTGTAGTATAGATAATTGGAAAAAATATGCCTAGATATGGTTGGTGTGGGACTTATGAATGGGTGGCCATTTATGGATAACCTCTCAATGAATGTGTATTAGTGAGATTAGGATGGTCTCGTAAAGAATATGGACTTGTGAAGATAATATTCACCAAGAATATGGACTAACGAGAGTAATGTGAAGAGACATAGAGGGCATATAGGCCTCCAAGTAAGGGTGTGTTATTACCAAAAATATGACAAGATATAGGGATGATCCACAAGGAATGTGGCCATAGTGGTGGTTAATGGAGGATTGATTAGTTTGGGTTTGAACCTTAGATTGGAATCCTATGTATCCCATTGAAATAGAAATCAAATCCAACATAGTTCTAATGGCATAGTTTAAGGTCACGTGTCAAGACTATACCATGTAGTTTAACATCACGTGGTAAGGATATTGTCATGTAGTTTAACATCACACTATTAGGAGATTTTACACACAATTTAGCATCAGTTTATGGAGAGATCTATTCCTTGAAAGGTGAACCAACAGAGGATCATGCTGAGCTTACACATATGGGGTTTTCCTTAAGATACTTTATTGATAATTTTCCCTTTGAAGGAGTGTATAATGGGGCATATTTCCCATTGAGAATGAAAATGTGGTTGATTGCACTTAATCATAAGAAGGAGGTCCAACATAGATTCATTTTCATAATGATTGTGGAAAAATCATTACATATCTCCAAGATCATGTGATTGTTAGAGTGAGTCTCCTAGAATCAATTTTTTTGTACTTTAGATTTCATGTATGTTCAAAAAAGTGAATATTAATTAAAATATATTTTTATATATTTTTCATATTTCTATATGACTTTAGTGTAATAAGTTTTCAAAGTATCCATCACATTGAAAAGGGTGTAACTGTAACCTACTATGATAAGAACCTTGAAATATTATGAAAATATTCTTAAAAAATATTATATGGTTAGATAACTTTCTATTATGAGGTATGTATTATATTGAATTTAAGGTGTGAATATTGAAAAGTATATTAGACTTCACGTCATGAAATTTTCGCTTTGTAATCTCTAATATGGTTGATTGTGAGAATAGTCCAACCTATAGGAATTCCACATGTTTATGCATCATTAGATATTACTATATATAAGCATGTGTAATGATCCTTTCTTTTTAATATTATTATTAATTCATGTCATGAATCATACAATTTGATATACTTTTTTCAACTGTGATGATATATGATCATAGTGAATTTGGGTACATTGGGTGCATCACCAAGGATATGCTATTAATGAATAAGTTGAGGAAGGATTTTTCACTTTCATATTTATGGAAGTTGATATCTTTACCCTTTCATTAGAATGGAACCATCAAAAAAATTCCATGCAATGGCAATGTAGACATGTTCAATTCATTAAATTAAATAATGATATTTCATGCATTATGGTTGATGAAAAAAGTGTGAAACATTTTTGATAAGATAATAAGAAAAATGGATTATATTATATAGTGAGAGTCCATATGTGGATTTTTTTACTACATATCTTCTTCCTCTATGGGTTCCTTGACCCGTTTCTAGATTATAATCTTCTACTTTAGGAATGTCTACCCAATTCCACTAAGGAAGTGTCCTAGAGGGCTTGACACAAAGTGTTTCATTTTATCTTTGTTAAATATTGTTTATTCTTAACAACTGGATTAAATAATATTCCCCATATCGATTCTTAATATTTATTCCATATTTATTAAATTACCACAGATATTAAATAAATATTTAATCATAAGGTAATTGTTCAATTACATGGATATATAATATTTATTCATCTCTTGTTACTCATGACTTAATAAATAACTAATTATTTATTAAATAAATATTTTTTAGTTATGTAGACATTAAATAAATATTTATTATCCAATCTATAAATAGAATGTTTATTTATTGAATGCATGACTAAAAATTTAATAATAACATTTTTTTAAGTATTTGATAAATGACTAGGAGGATGAGAAGACTGAGATTATGTATGATGATAAATATTAATTTTAAAACTGAAGAATAATATGTAATGGCCCGGACCTCTCCGGCCTATTCCTTTTTCAAAAGGAAGGTCACGAAGTGTTCTGGAGGGTAAAATGGACTTTTCCCACACTTTCTAGGATTTTGTAAGTACATGCCATGTAGTGTGAGTACACGCTGTGTATCACCTTGCCGGGTATACCCCATGTTGAAGGCCGTGTCCATGCCATGTGAAATAAATGAGTACACGCCGTGTATCCAATACTACACACCGTGTTGTCCCTCCCCACGTACGTGTTACCCTCAAACTGTGTGTTGACCAGTCAACGGCCATGTGCCGTGTTGGAGCCATGTCCTTACCGTGTGAAATAAATGAGTACACGCCATGTATCCAATACTACACGCCGGGTAGTCCCTCCCCGCGTACGCGTTACCCTCAAACTATGTGTCGACCAGTAAACGACCGTGTGCCGTGTTGGAGACGTGTCCTTGCCGTGTGAAATAAATGAGTACACGCCGTGTATCCAATACTACACACCGTGTAGTCCCTCCCCACGTACGTGTTACCTTCAAGCCGTGTGTTGACCAGTCAACGGTCGCGTTCCACATTGAAGGCCGTGTTGGAAGCCACGTGATGACTGTGTGAAATGGCCGAGTACACTTCGTGTACCATAAAGTACACACCGTGTAATTTTGTTTTTCTCACCTATAAAAGGAGGGGTCCCATCCTCCTTTTCAACTCACACCTCTCCTCCCCATTCCTCTGAACAGAGCTCTCCCAAGAGACTCGAAGGCTCCTTTTCTTCCATAACTTCTTCGTCGAGCTCTGATTTACGATCCGTTAGTGGCCACGGGATCGTAACGACGAGGCAGAACTTATGAGCTTGGGTCCGTTGTCTTTCCTTTGGCCTTTCCTTTCCAAATTCCACCCGAGGAGGTTTTTCTGGGACTCGACAGAAGTGACGGACACTGACGAACGTCTTCTAAAGTTGATTCGGGGGAGCGTTGTGATGAGAACCTGTTGAGGTAGGGATATTACCTTCGTCTCTCTCTAAATTGTGCATCATATGGGGTGGGTATCCTCTTGTTTTCATGAGAAATAGTTTAACCAATAAATGAAGATAATAACTGTTTAAATAATGGGGATGGGGAAGTTGTTATGTTTATCTTATATCCTGTGATATTATCTTGTGAATTGAATAGGCTTATGCCTACTGAAAATCACGGTCATTGGGGGCCTTTTCTTGCACAATTAAATGTTGCCCTATCTTCTAGACCGTTTTTGTGAATGGAACCATGTGGAATGTGGAATTTGGTTAATCATGTAAAGTTGGCTGATTAAAATCTAGAACCCTTGTGTGATCACCCCAGTTAAACAAAATGGAATAATGAACATGTGGGTTTTGGCTTGGTTACGTGGTGTGTGAAAGGGGGCGGGTGAATCCTGGGTTGTTACGAATAGAATGAGCAGTGGGGCTGCGGTTGGCTTGGTTGTGGGTTGGTGTGAATGCTATGTTGGTGATGGGCAGCGAGGCTGCGATAAATGGTATCAAGGGATGATGATGTACGGTGTGGTTGTGGTTATGGTGGTCGGTAGCAGGGCTGCAGGAATGGGTTGGAATGTGAATAGACTATGGGTTGTGAGTAATAAAAGTGGGGGAGTTAATGAATAGTGGGGCATGGTAATGGAACAGGAATAATAAACAACGGGGTTGGTTGGATAATAAGAAGGACTTGGTTGTATTGCTTGTGTTTTCCTAACTTGATTTATGGATGGCAGGGATATGTTTCAAGAACGATTGCTATGGTTGGTTGTGGATAGTTGCCCAGTAATTAAGGAACTAATAAACTAATTCTGCTGAAACGTGAAAACCTAAAGGGGTTGGGGTTGTTTGTTGTATGCATGCTTCGTGGTAGCTGTGCCAAGGCACATGCTCAGTTTCTCTATTTAGAAGCCATAGGTTGGGATAAGTGTTTGGTATATATATATGTATCTATATCTTTTGTGTTTTATCGCACCCCACCCATGTTGAGCACTTAGTGCCGAACACTCCCATTTCATGGGAGAGGGTGTTTTCCTCTTATTTACTAGCTCTTTCCTGCTCCTTCTTCCCTAGGTTGTGATGGATTGAGGTGACCTTACACCCAAGATTCTTCGGATAGGTTTTGATTGGGTTGGTTTTATCCCAAGACTCTTCAGGAAGGTTTTACTATTTCCCAAGAACCTTCGGGATCAAGCCCAGGTGTGTGCGGGCGGGATACATGGTTGTGAGGCCCAGGTGTATATGGGCGGGATACGTGGTTGTGAGGCCCAGGTGTGTGCGGGCAGGATGTGTGGTTCTTGAGGCCCAGGTGTGTGCGGGCGGGAAGAGTGTGGTAGCGTCAGGACGTTCGTCGTTAGGAAGAGCAGCTAACTAGTGGGAAATGGTGTGGGGTACCCAATACTCTTGCTTCTTATATACTACTACCTATTGTGATTGTGTTTTTGGTGAGTGTGGCTGGTGAGGTTGGGTGGATAGAATTCCTTGCTAGGTTTCTTCTGTTGTTCTCACAGGACATTAGGATGTCTCCCCACTTGTTCACGAGATATTTAGGTTTCCCTACTGAGTATACTTGTATGCTCACCCTAAGTTTACTTTCAGGTTTCCAGGAGGACTACCAGGGCCGTGCGGGACCCTACTAGTCAGGACAATTGGATTTTTTACAGTTGGTGTACACTTGTTTCTTTTGGTATGGTACTTTTGATCTTTCTTTTACTTATACCTTGTTTCAGAACTATTTAAACATGCATGTGGGATTGGTTTGGGTTTATTTCTATACACTTGTTCTTTTCCTTTTTGGGGGTTGACTTATCCTATTTCCCGATCTTAAATAATAAAAGGGTAATGCATCCCATATTTGTGAAAACTCATACCCTTTGTGCTAGTCACCACACCGGGGCCTACTAGAGGCGGGACTCGGGGGTCATTATCTCCCTTTCAGCATCGCCAGCTCAGGAGGGGCATCTTTGGTGGGAGGGGGTCGTGACAGAATGGTATCATAAATGATGGTTGAGATATAGGATGGAGTCTGGAGTTAGGCATAGTGAGGATTGAATGGGATGGTAGGGCAATAGTGTTGGTTAATCTTGGTACGTGACATAGGCCAGGGAAGACCAACTAGGACACAGGATTTTAGGGCCCCTCGTGATCCGATGCAAGGAATCTGAGCCTACCGAATGACCAAGTGAGACTACATTAATTGTAGGGTAGAGACCCTAGGGAAGGTACATGCATCATCATGATTGTGTTTTACTTGATTTGGGTGTTTTGGGAAACAAATTGAAATAAAATGATAAAATAAATCCCTGAGAGTTTCCTTTCTACTTGGGATTAGGCGATCTTTGTTTACCGTACATCTATGGCACCTAGACGATGTCCCCAGGTGGTTCAGATGACCGAGGCCCAACAGATTTAGGCAGTCGATCAGTTGAGGATTGACTGAGAGGAGGAAGATAGCCAGTGGTAGAAGACTCTCCGTTCTTTCCAGTGGAAAACCCTCAAGAATTACAAGGGAATTACTTCGGATACGGAGACAGAGGGGTGGCTTGAGGAGCTAGGGATTAATTTTACCTTGATTCGTGCTCCAAGAGAGTACTGGGTTCTCCTAGAAGTCAGTCAACTGAGAGGAGCGGCACGACAGTGGTGGACGCTCTACCTCAGAGAGAGGATAGAGGAAAAGGTTTCATGGGCTGACTTTGAGAAGGAATTCCGAGAGGAATTCCTTTCTTCCATGATCAAGGCGGAGAAGCGGCATGAGTTACTCTCCCTTCAACAGGGGATTATGTCAGTATGAGAGTTGGGGATCAAGTTCAAGGATATCCTGCACTTTTCTATGGATCTCTTTCCAGATGAGGAGTCTCGGGAGAGACGTTTGGAGGAGGCGCTTCATCCTTCACTCCAGTATGCTGTCACCCCCTTCACCCTTCCGATGTACTTAACAGTACATAAAAAGGAAGAGGTTGTATAGAGTATGCACTCGCAGGGAGGTGCACCATGTGAGGGGATCCAGCCAGGTTCGTCGAAGGGGAAGGCAGTCAGTAGAAGGTCTCCTACGACGGGACCTGCCAAGTTCATGCCAGTGGGGAGAAGGCCCTAGAAGTTCCAGTTCAGATCTTCAGGTCCTCGTCCCTTTTTCCCTAGCCCAGGACCGAAGTGTTTTTCTTGTGGAGGTTTTGGGCACATTTAGAGTCGGTGCCCGACCCGAGCTCAGTACGGTGGAGGTGGGCTGGTTCAGTGCCCACCTCAGCAGCACCAGTTGCCGATGAGGCCCTTCCAGCAGCAGCAGGACCATGCTCCTCCGAGGGAAGACTTTGCAGGAGGAGGCCGACCTTAGGGTTCTCCTCATGGGCCTTGACCAGGGCATGGTTAGGGAGGT
Source organism: Viscum album (assembly GCA_963277665.1). Classification (NCBI taxonomy): domain Eukaryota; kingdom Viridiplantae; phylum Streptophyta; class Magnoliopsida; order Santalales; family Viscaceae; genus Viscum; species Viscum album. The sequence goes on from OY728163.1 coordinate 97,222,938, forward strand.
GGATGACATCAGAGAGGCAGAGTAGATGGGTGTGGACAGTTTCACACAACAAAGTTTACAGCTCCGGTAGGACCAGAGGTGGTGCGAGGTACGATTTGTTTGTTCATCACTCTCGTTTCTGCCTTGTTTGATTTGGGAGATTCTCACTCCTTTGTTACACCTGGTCTAGCCCATGATTTGGGACTAGATGTATAGATACTTTCTGTACCACTGGTTTTGAGTACACCAGTTGGAGGCCAGACCAGCGTATCTTGTGTTTTCCGGGGATGTGGGTTGACGTTGGGACCACATCGATCTAGTGGGGACCTTCTTCTGTTATAGATGCATCCATACGATGTCATCCTAGGCATCGATTGGTTGTTTTCCGTTAGTGTCGTTATCAACTTCTTCTGAAGAAGGGTAATGTTCTCCAACATGGATGGGCAGCGTGTAGCTTTTGTTGGTGAGAGGAGCTATCAGGTGGTAAGATAGCGTGTGGAGCCTCTCCTTTCCTTGTTAGGCGAGCTATCAGTGGTTCTAGCTAATACAGAGATGATGGATGTCCCGGAGGTTGTTGGGTAATTCCTCAATGTTTTTCCCGAGGAGGTTGTGACTCTACCCCCCCAACATGACGTTGATTTCGGGATAGACTTACAGCCTGGTGCCCATTCGATTTCGATGGCCCCTTATCAAATGGCACCTTCGGAGTTGCGAGAGTTACGGATTCAGATTGAAGATCTGATAGATAAGGTTTTTGTTCGACCCAACGTATCGCCATGGGGTGCTCCAGTTTTTTTCATGAAGAAGGAAGATGGTGGTCTTAGACTATACATAGACTACCGAAGGTTGAACCAGGTAACAGTCAAGAACCGTTACCCCCTTCCAAGGATAGATGATCTCTTCGACCAACTGAGGGGAGTAGGTTGGTTTTCTAAGATTGATCTACGATCTGGATATCATCAGCTGATGGTAAAGGACAATGACATCTCGAAGACGGCTTTCAGGTGTAGGTATAGGCACTTCAAGTTTGTAGTGATGCCATTTGGAGTTTCGAATGCACCGGCTGTGTTCATGGGACTTATGAACTTTGTATTCCGAGAGTTTCTAGACCGGTTCGTCATTGTGTTTATCGATGAAATCCTGATCTACTCAAAATTAGAGGAAGAGCACATTGAGCATATCAGGGCAGTTATGAAAGTCCTTCGACACCACTAGATTTATGGGAAATTGTCGATGTGTAAGTTCTTGACACATAAAGTACACATCCTTGGGCATGTAGTGTCTCAACATGGAGTGTCAGTGGACTCGTCGAAGGTGGAGGTAGTTGTTTCTTGGGCAGCACCCAAGAGCATGGCAGAAGTTTGTAGTTTTCTGGGGTTAACAGGTTACTATTGAAGGTTCATTTCAGACTTCTATCGAGTTGCTAATCCATTGAAATCTTTGACTAGGAAGAACTAGGTCTTCCTATGGAGCGAGCAGTTCCAGAAAGCTTTCGACTACCTGAAGGAGAAGTTGTTCAGTGCTCCTGTAATCAGGTTTACAGTGGAAGGGTTGTTGTATGAGGTGTTTTTTAATGCTTCTGGCCTTGGTATGGGGTGCGTGCTGATGCAGAATAAGGGAGTGATCTGTTATGGGTCTAGGTAGTTGCGCCCTCATGAGCGCAACTATGCCAACCATGACCTAGCGCTTACAACAGTAGTGTTCTCACTAAAGTTGTGGCAACATTAACTATTTGGGGAGTGCTTTGTGGTCTTCTCAGATCACAAGAGCTTGCGTTATATCTTCTCCCAGCATGACCTGAACTTACGGCAGTGGAGATGGGTCGAGTTTCTCCAAGACTATGACTTCGAGATCTCTTACATTGATGGTAAGGGAAACATTGTGGCTGATTCCCTGAGCAGGAAGTCACATAAGGAAGTGGTTCGGGAATCCGCTGATGCTTGGAAAGCGATGAGAGAGTTGGCTGCCTTGCACTTGGATGCCAGGGTAGAAGGTGTTAGAGGCTATTTGTTTCAAATGATGGTGCAGTCCTCCTTGTTGCAGCCGGTGGAAGAGTCTCAGTGGGGGGACTCCAAGGCGGAAGTAATGTGTGATCGCGTTGATCAGGGAAACACTCCAGAAGGATGGTCATAGGATAGCCGACATCGGATTCTTTTCCATGCAATGTTGTTTGTTCCAGAGGCGATGCGTGAGGGAGTTCTCTGTGAGTTCCATAGCTCAGCCTTGGCGGTACATCCAGGAGTTTCAAAAATGTACCAAGGCCTGAGGGAACAGTTTTGGTGGCCCGGTGTGAAATGGGTAGTGGCGGAGTTTGTGACTAAATTCCTAGTGTGTCAGCAAGTGAAGGCGGAACACCGTGTTTCTAGTGGTTTGTTGCATCGTTTAGATGTCCCCGAGTGGAACTGGGATGACATCTCAATGGAATTCGTCATAGGACTACCCAGAGCTCAGGGTGGTTATGATGATATCTGGGTAATGGTGGATCGAATGATGAAATCAGCTCACTTCTTAGCAATTAAGGAGTCAGGCCCGGTGAGTACCTTAGCACAGAGGTACGTAGATGAGGTTGTGCGGTTTCATGGAGTTCCAAATACTATCTTCTTAGATCGGGATACTCGGTTTACCTCACGAGTCTAGAGGGGGTTACAACATGCTTTTGGAACCTAGCTACTCCTTAGCACTGCTTTCCACCCCCAGAACGATGGGCAGACAGAGCGGACTATCCAGACGTTGGAGGACATGTTGTGAGCATGCATTTTGGATTTCGGAGGATCATGGGTACGTAACTTTCCTTTAGTATAGTTTTCTTATAACAATAACTTTCACTATACTATTGACATGGAACTGTTTGAGGCTTTTTATGGAAGACCATGTCGTTCACCCATTTGCTGGGCAGAGGTTGGTGAGACCGGTGCTCTTAGGCCAGAGGTAGTGCAAAGCACCACAGAGAAAGTACAGCTTGTACGTGAGAGGATGAAAGCAGCTCAGGATCGATAGAAGTCTTATGCTGATCGTTGGAGGAGGCCCTTGGAGTTCGAGGTGGGAGATCATGTGTTCTTGAAGGTTTCCCCTCAACAGGGGCAGTGGAAGTCTGTGAAAGGGAGAAAGATCTCACCTAGGTTCTTCAGACCTTTCGAGGTGATGAGGCTATTCGGCAAGGTAGCATATCAGCTGGCCCTACCACCTCAGTTGGAGAAGGTTCATAACGTATTCCATGTCTCCCAGCTTCGTCGGTACTTACACGACGACTCTCATGTTATCTACTGGGGAGAGTTAGACATGGGTGACGACATGACCTTTGAGGAACAACTAGTCAGAATCGAGGATCGTAAGGAGAAGGTGCTCCGTGGACGAACCATTCTATTGGTTCATGTGTTGTGGAGGCATGGCAGCCTTGAGGAGAGCACTTGGGAGAGGGAGGCCCAGATGCATGCTCAGTACCTAGAGTTGTTTTGACTTGTGTTTTCCCTTGTTCTTCTGAGTTTTGTTTTGATGTTATCCTCTATACCTTTGATATGGAATTCTTGGCTTGTCGGTTATGCGACATTTTGTTTCCTTATTCTCTGGAAGTGTGTAGCATGTTCGGATGTGTGGGGAAAGGGAAAAACCTGACTCTTAATCGATACACATTAATGAGGATGCGATAGAACCCGTGCGGGCGAGTCAGTGCCGCCTAAAGAGGATAATATATCGACATAGGAGAAGGAATTTTCCCTAAACCACATGTTCGGGCAGTGTGTTGGTTGTGTGGTGTTGGGGGTAGTGCAAGTTGGAAAATCCTAATATATGGAAGTGGGAAGGCTCAATCCTTAATCAAGACGCGTTAATTCGGATGTGATTAAACCCATGCATGTGATTCAGTGCCACCTAAAGCGGATAATATCTTGACATAGGAGAGGGAATTCCTAACACCTATGATTAGGGTTGTTGCTTGGGTTCCTGTTATAACGAGAACCCTAAGAGGTATCTTGTTGGGTTCCTATGGGGTTGGTTTTCTAATTCTCGGGGACGAGAATGTTTTAAGAGGCATCTTATGTAATGGCCCGGACCTCTCAGGCCCATTCCTTTGTCAAAAGGAAGGCCACGAAGTGTTCTGGAGGGTAAAATGGACTTTTCCCACACTTTCTAGGATTTTGTAAGTACACGCCATGTAGTGTGAGTACAAGCCATGTATCACCTTGCTGGGTATACCCCATGTTGAAGGTCGTGTGCTTTCCGTGTGAAATAAATGAGTACACGCCATGTATCCAATACTACATGCCATGTAGTGCCTCCCCGCGTACGCATTACCCTCAAACCGTGTGTTGACCAGTCAACAGCCGTGTGCCGTGTTGGAGCCGTGTCCTTGCCATGTGAAATAAATGAGTACACGCCATGTATCCAATACTACACGTTGTGTAGTCCCTCCCCGCGTACGTGTTACCCTCAAACCGTGTGTTGAACAGTCAACGATCGTGTTCCGTGTTGGAGCCGTGTCCTTGCCATGTGAAATAAATGAGTACACTCTATGTATCCAATACTACACGCCGTGTAGTCCCTCCCCGCATATGCATTACCTTCAAGCCATGTGTTGACTAGTCAACGGCCACGTTCTGCGTTGAAGGTCGTGTTGGAAGCCGCGTGGTGACCATGCGAAATGGTCGAGTACACACCGTGTACCATAAAGTACACACCGCATAATTTTGTTTTTATCGCCTATAAAAGGAGGGGTCCCCTCCTCCTTTTCAACTCACCCCTCTCCTCCCCATTCCTCCGAGCAGAGCTCTCCCAAAAGACTCGAAGGCTTCTTTTCTTCCATAACTTCTTTGTCTGAGCTCCGATTTACGATCTGTTAGTGGCCACAAGATCGTAACAATGAGGCGGAACTTCTGATCTTGGATTCGTTGTCTTTCCTTTAGCCTTTCCTTTCTAACTTCTACCTGAGGAGGTTTTTACGGGACTCGACAGAAGTGACGAACACCAACAGACGTCTTCTAAACTTGATCTGGGGGAGCGTTGTGATCAGAAACTGTTGAGGTAGGGATCTTACTTTCGTCTCTCTTTAATTTGTGCATCATATGGGGTGGGTATCCTCTTGTTTTCATGAGAAACGGTTGAAACAATAAACGAAGATAATAACTGGTTAAAGAATGGGGATGGGGAAGTTGTTATGTTTATCTTATATCCTGTGATATTATCTTGTGAATTGAATATGATTATTCCTACTGAAAATCACGGTCGTTGGGGGCCTTTTCTTGCGCAATTAAATATTGCCCTATCTTCTAGACCGTTTTTGTGAATAGAACCTTGTGGAAAGTGGAATTTGGTTAATCACATAAAGTTGGATGATTAAAATTTGGAACCCTTGTGTGATCACCCCGGTTTAAAAAAATGGAATAATGAACATGTGGGTTTTGGCTTGGTTACGTGGTGTGTGAAAGGGGGGGGGGGTGAATCCGAGGTTGTTACGAATAGAATGAGCAGCGGGGCTGTGGTTGGCTTGGTTGTGGGTTGGTGTGAATTCTATGTTGGTAATGGGCAGTGGGGCTGCGATAAATGGTATCAAGGGATGATGATGTACGATGTGGTTGTGGTTATGGTGGTTGGTAGCGGGGCTGCAGGAATGGGTTGGAATGTGAAAAGACTATGGGTTGTGAGTAATAAAAGTGGGGGAGTTAATGAATAGTGGGGCATGGTAATGGAACGGGAATAATAAACAATGGGGTTGGTTGGATAATAAGAAGGACATAGTTGTGTTTCTTGTGTTTTCCTAACTTGATTTGTGGATGGCAGGGATATGTTTCATGAACGATAGATATGGTTGGTTGTGGATAGTTGCCCAGTAATTAAGCAACTAATAAACTAATTCTGCTGAAATGTGAAAACCTAAAGGGGGTTGGGGTTGTTTGTTGTATGCATGCTTCGTGGTAGCAGTGCCGAGGAACGTGATCAGTTTCTCAGTTTAGAAGCCATAGGTTGGGTTGAGAGTTTGGTATATATATATGTAACTGTATATTTTTTGTTTTATCGCACCCCACCCATGTTGATCACTTAGTGCCAAACACTCCCATTTCATGGGAGAGGGTGTTTTCCCCTTAGTTACTAGCTCCTTCCTTCTCCTTCTTCCCTAGGTTGTGATGGATTGAGGTGAAATTACACCCAAGATTCTTCGGGTAGGTTTCGATTGGGGTGGTTTTAGCCCAAGACTCTTCGGGCAGGTTTTACTATTTCCCAAGAACCTTCAGGATGAGGCCCAGGTGTGTGTGAGCGGGAAGAGTGTGGTAGCGTCAGGACGTTCACTGTTAGGAAGAGCAGCTAACTAGTGGGAAATGGTGTGGGGTACCCAATACTCTTGCTTCTTATATACTACTACCTGTTGTGATTGTGTTTTTGGTGAGTGTGGCTTGTGAGGTTGGGCGGATAAGATTCCTTTCTAGGTTTCTTCTGTTGTTCTCACGGGACATTAGGATGTCTCCCCACTTGTGCATGATAGCTTTAGGTTTCCCTACTGAGTATACTTGTATGCTCACCCTACGTTTACTTTCAGGTTTCTAGGAGGACTACCAGGGCCGTGCGGGGCCCTACTAGTCAGGACAGTTTGAGTTTTTGTAGTTTTTGTACACTTGTTTCTTTTGGTATTGTACTTTTGAGCTTTCTTTTACTTGTACTTTGTTTCAGAACTATTTAAACATGCATGTGGGATTGGTTTGGGTTTATATCTATACACTTGTTCTTTTCCTTTTTGGTGGTTGACTTTTCCAATTTCTCGATCTTAAATAATAAAAAGGGTAATGTCTACCATATTTGTGAAAACTCATACCCTTGGTGCTAGTAGCCACCCTGGGGCCTACTAGAGGCGGGACTCGGGGGTCATTATCTCCCTTTCACCATCGCCAGCTCAGGAGGGGCATCTTTAGTGGGAGGGGGTCATGACATAATATTTATAATTGTTTCAGTTAGAATATTCCATGATAAGATAATACTTTCTCTATTTTACATTGAATGTGGTCTCACATGTGTTTAAAAATTTATTAAGGGACCCTATGCAATTAATGAAATATTAAACCCTAACCCAAAGACTATAAATTTACCACTATCTCATTGTAGAAATGGATAATCATTATGAAAAATTCTTTCCTATTGATTTTTTATCCTCATATCATCCTCTCAAGAATGAGAAGAATAAGAGATATTCCTTTAAGCCCAAAGGAATGTGAAGCGGTCGAATGTAAGTAACATAAGGTGATCAATTAGCTATGCTAGCACCCAATGATTTGTCGGTGTTGTTTGGAGATCAAAGGATCATGTGTGGATCACTCTTAAAGGGGATCTACATTGGGTCCTAGTAATGCAATCCTACTATACTGATTAGTTTATAATGATCGATATCCTTGATAAATAAATATCTCAAGATTAAGTTAACTGTTGTTTTTGTGATAAAATTAATTATTAATTGATGTTAAAAGATATTATCTTGGTTCTAGAGTTTTATTTATCAATATTTCTCAGAATATTTTCATTGGACATGATTTTTATGCCTTATACATTGTGAATGATCCATTGAATCCAACAAAATGTATGTTTTCCATTTTGCTAATAGGAACTTCTGCAGCGTCTGGAACCAACTAGTGGTATTAGAGCTGTCAAATTCTTATTTATAATTATTTATTTTATTTTTGATCATTATGCATTTAAATGTTAACTTCCATTTCATGTTTTATCCATTATTTATCCAATAATAGAGATATATTCTTCCTCGTATTAATTTATCACCTATATAACCAATATTGGTTAATAATTAATAAATATTTCATATAAAGAATCCATTCAGAGGTTCTAATAAATTTCTCCAAATAACATAGGGTTGCACGATGTGTACTCCTTTTTCAAATGTCATTCATCCTTATTCAATGCATAAGGAATATTATATGGAATCTAGGTAATCATGTAATGAATACACATCAAATTCATTAAATTCATAGTATGTTAACCAGACAAGGTAGCACATGGTTTTTTAGACTACATGTTGTATTTATTGAATACACATTGTGTAGTCCACATTTTTATGTAGGTGAAAACATGAGCTCAAGACGTTTCATGTAATTAATGCACCACTTGTATTTAATACATGATGCGTATATGTTGGAAACCAAGAAACTTGATGTACACACTGTGTATCCATCCTATATTCCATGTACCTCATAAATTTCCCATATAATTACACACGGAGTCCCTAAGTGTGTATTATAAAAATCTAACAAAGCAAAGTACACACTGTGTGGCCATCCTATGCACACCATGTACTTTACTTGTTTACAAAAAATATTAAATTTATTTAATTACTCCATTAAACCTTATCCACCTGAGTTTCATGAGTCATTAAATTTATATTATGAATTTGTCATTATGTTTTATATTAAATCAAATAGTTAATTAATTCTGCATAATATTCAAAACTACAAGTCATGTATGATCATTTTATACTAAATACTCAGTGTGAATTAAAGAATATAGGAAACATAATTTTCATGTGTTACATGTGTCATTAATTTTATAGCACACATCATTAATTTAGGATACATTCTATTTATATAATCATCATGTAAGTGCATTTTATAAAATAAAGATCATATTGAGTAGTTTAGAAAGGTAATTGTTGAGTTTCTTCCAGGTAAAATGCTTTGTAATCTTTTATTAAGTTTTTAATAAAATAAGATAATTTATTTTTTTAAATAAATGTGTAAGGGAATATCCAAGGAAATTTTATAGAATATGATAAAATAAATTAATTGATTAATAAGGCAATTAATCAGATTAATTCAGATTTATTTTTTTTGAAGAAAAAATTGAAATAAATGTTGTCTATATGTTTTAAATTCATAGTCATTGCATGTGTTGAGAAATAATTTTCTTTGACCAAAGCTATGTATGTGTTGATTTTATTTAATATAATTTTATTTCATGTGTTTGTAATTATTTATTATTAAATTAAATATGATGGATTTTGTGTCATCCCTTCTTCATTTATTATACATAACATATGTGTCCAATGTTGTTTTATGTAATTCACCTCAACCAGTCCCTTGGATCACCTTAAATTCATTTGATCTATAAATAATATGTAATAAAAGGAGTATCAAAAGGTTCATGGACTCAATTCAAGGAGTAACTAAAGTAAATGTGATTCCAGACAAAACCGATATGATAATTCTACAAATTCTGTGAATACTAGCACAGGGAGTTTTCCCTAAGGGTCATAGGTTGATTTATTGTACACTAAATAAATAATCCATTAGATAAGTTCATCATCATGTCATTTTTTTATTTATTTTATTTTTTCTATGCCTGATTTATTTTATGGATTCAAGACCGAGATCTCATAAATAAATGGTTTTATATGAAAATATAGAATTAAAATAAAAGGATTATGAATAAATATTTTTTCAGTACATGGTTAATCACTTAAGTAAAATCCACCTAATATTAAAAGTACATGTAAATTATAAAATAATAAAATTTACACATAATAAATAGAATCTATCAAGTTAATATTAAGTCATTATGCCTTCTAATTTATTAATTAAAAAAAACTATAGTGAAAGTTTATATTCAGGTCATATTTCGGGGAAATTTTAATTTTTGGGGAGTCTTAACCATAATGATAGGTCGACTTAACCGAACTTGTATTAAATTTAATGGACATAGTCTATTCAAAAAAAATTGGAGGCTAATGTTGAGGAAATTCAAGTCTGGATTTTAGGATTGGGGATTCCACTCAACAGAAAAAGGATCTGCAAACCTATAGTTAAGAAGACCACCAACCTAAACACCTTCTTATAGTTTTCATGGCCATAGTTTGGATCATAAGGAAGGAAACATGGATTCATTCCACTAGAATGTATAAAGTGACAGGACATTCTGAGTTCATTAGTGAGAGCCACTAGGACTTGATAAAATAGTGGGATACTTTATAAAATTAAAATTATTATTATGTCTCACATAAATTGTAATCAAGAGAAGTACTAATAATATACTTTATTATTTTAGAATAATGATATGTTCATCAATGACCTTATCCCTATGATCAATTCTATAGAAATACCATCTCTTAACTGGAAGGAATTTCCACGAATGGTTTAGATTTATATGGGTAGTGTTTCACCATAAAAAGAAATATTAAATACTATAATCCTTAATCCCTAATCCACATAATATATATGTGAGTGATGAGGAGTTCATTTTCTATGAAAAATACAAAAATAATGCACTTGATTTTAAATTTTCAATGTTTTCATTCATCTCTATGAAACTCATGAAGTCTCATTAGAACACGGATTTATATAGCATTCTCAAACATCTCTATGATCATTATTAGGAGAAACAAATATAGAGATATTTTGATATCTCCAAGGCCCAATTCATGAGCATGATTAGAGAAGGCGTTCTACCTAGGCCTCACATAGTCAAACATATTGGCTACATTGAGAAACTAGAATCTCTATGTTTTAAGATTTATGAATAACTACACTTAGATCTCATTCTTTCATAACTCACATAGAGATTATACAATTTGTTTTCAATTTAAATATTAACAACATAGAAAAGTCTCTCCCAGATCCTATTACTCTGATTTTCCATGTTTATAAGGATATGAAGCATGAAAAGACTTATGTCCTTATGGTGAATAAATGTAAAGGACAAGTGAATAGATCAAAGACTAAATTCAAGTCTAAAGATTATTCTCAATTCCATCACAAGAATAGGAGGATCAATATGTAATTAATGGATAAAGACACTATCTACTTCCCATGTGGTAGTAAGGGCCACTGGAAGAAAAACATCACCAAAAAATAGAAGAAAGAGGAAGATTTAGGTTAATTTTTTATTGGGAGAAATCATTATATTTAAACATATTGGGTATTGGATACAACATTTGGTACTCAAATTTGTATTCAAATATAAGAACCAAGTAGATTATTAAATATAGCACTAGGTGAGGCAGATCCACGAAAAACCTGTAGAGTCGTACTTTCTATTATGGCTATTTGGGAAAACAACCTCATGTTGTAGACTAGAATGATATTGGTTTTGAAATATGTTACTATCTTCCATTATTTACCAGAAAAATTATTTCTATGTCCAAACATTATACATATGGATTAAATTTCAAATTTTTAAATAATTTTTTCTTATTTTATAAAGAATACAATTTTTATGGTAAGGAATATTTAAATAAAGGTCATTACATGTTGGATTACAAAAACCAAGTAATGGTAATAAATAAATAAGATAGTTCACATAAATCATTCAACACCCAACTATGGAATCATTTTCTAGGTCATGTAAATGAAAAACATTTGACCATATTACAACAAGATGGATATTTTGATTCATTTGAGCTAAAACCACAAGGTCTATACCAAGAATGATTACTATTTAAACTAACAAAATCCCTATTTAGTGGAAAAGGTGAAAGGGCCATAGATCTTCTTATGTTTGTTCATATCGATGTATGTGGACTATTTCAAGTTGAAGCTATGGGTGGGTACTCATACTTCATAACTTTTCTTGATGAATTAAGAAGATATAGATATGTCTATTTAATGAGGTATAAGTCAGATTCCATTGTCATATTCAAGGAATATAAGAATGAAGTTGAGAACCAAATTGGTAAGAAGATTAATAAACTCCACACAAACTATAGTGTAAAAAATATTAATCAATACTTCCTTGATTTTTTATAGGATTTTGGGATTTTATCCCAACTGACTTCTACTTATACACCATAATGGAATGATGTAATTGAAAGAAGGAACCACACCCTATTAGACATAGTGAGATCAATAATGAGTCATGTTAGTTTTCAATTATCCTTTTGGGGAATGAATTATAGATAGTAGAATACATATTAAACTGAGTTCCAAATAAAGAATCAACTGGTATTCCATATCATCTTCGGTATAGAAAAAAACCCACATTTTCACTTGTACAAGTTTGGGGTTGAAAAGCATACGTTAAATCAATTTTTTGTCACAAAATTTCACCTTGATACACTAATTGTATCTTCATAGTGTATCTTAAGGAAACTAAAAGGTACTACCTATATGAACCTTCAGATAAAAATGTTGTGGTTAACATACATCCCAAGTTTCATAAAAGGGATCACATTTAAAAATTATATAGTGGGAGAGGGATAAAATTCGATGAATATCAGGCTCAAGATACATAAGAGTTAGTATGGGAGAAGATTACATAAAACCCCATGGAAGAGGTTGTTCTAGAGACACATGTACTGCATAAGAGTGTCATAGAAGTTGGAGAACCAAAATGATATGGTTTTCTAGTCATCAAGGATGGTGTCTCATTATTAGTTGATAATAACGATTCAGTAACCTATAAGGATGTAGTATGTGGCATAGAAGATTCCAAATGTAAATAAGCTATAAATACTAAAGTCTATTCCATATACCAAAACCAAGTCTATTATTTGATAGATCCACCAGTGGATGTAAATCTTATTGGTTTTAAATGGTTATTCAAGAAGATATTGAACATGGAAAAGACAAGTTAGTACCTATAAGGCATGACTGGTAGAAAAAGGTTTCAAATATCATAAAGGTATAAACTATGATGAATCATGTTCACCAGTTAGTATGGAAAAATAAATCATAATTCTACTTTCCATAGCATCTTACCATTACTATGAGATTTGGAATATGGATGTCAATACAAATTTCATTAATGAGAACCTTTTTAAAGATATCTATATGAAAAAACCTATGGCTTTTTTGACTCCAAAGGATGCCAATAATTTAGAAAAGTTTCATAGATCCATTTATATATTAAATAAAGAATCCAGGTCATGTAAAATTCAGTTTGATGAATCCATAATGGAAGCCAATTTCATAAATAATAAATGTGATCCTTGCATCTATAAACAATTTAGTGGGAGTACAATCATTTTCTTTATAGTTTTTTAATAACATATTACTCAATAAAAATGAAATACCATCCTTACAGTATGTTAAATCATGGTTGAATAAATGATTCTCCATGACAAACATGGGTGAAGTGACATATATTCTTGGGATCAAGATCCATTGTAATATATCTAAGAGGATTCTTGGAATAAGTTAAAGTATATACATTGACAAGATACTAAAGAGGTATAGTATGGAAAAATACAAGAGGGGATTATTGATAGTATCACATAGAATTCATATTTCTATAAAATTATTTCCTAGGACACATGTGGAAATATAGAGAATGAAAAGGACTCCATATGTTCCAGTGATTGGGACATTCATGTTTGTTATGAAATGTACTAGACAAGATGTCACATGCACATTTTTCATGATTTAGAGATATAAATATGACCTAGGTGGAAACCATTGGATGGTATTCAAGACTATACATAAGTATCTAAGGTATACTAAGGATATATTATAGGTCTATGGAAGAGTTGAGGAACTAATCATCAAGGTATTTGTATATAATAGTTTCAAAACAGTTCAAGATGATCTAAAATAAAAGTCGAGATACATATTCACTCTCAATGAAGGTACTATGAGCTATAATAGATAAAAAATACATGGTTATAGATTATAAAGTCATTTCAAGACACATTGTGGATTCTGTAGTAGTTAAAGAAGAATTTGGATTCACAAATTCATCCAAGAGTTTGATGTGATTTCTGATGGTAAGATCCCATCACACTCTAGTGTGATAATATTGCAGTGGTGGCTCTTGGAAAGTATTTAAGGTTACATTAGAAGATAAAACAGATACTTCAAATATATAATATCTTGAGGTATTTTTTTAGAGAGGTTCATCACTATGAGTATGGTTTTCATAGAAGAAATTGTGGTGGACACCTTAACTAATCCTTAAATCGGTAGAAACATGATCATCTTGTGAGAGATAGCAAACTTAATTTCATTGGAAATTGGCTCTAGCTGAGGTGGGAGTTTGTTGGATTTGGTTTCTTAGAACCAAATTTTTTTACTTTATATTTAATTTATATTCAAATAAGTGAATTTTAATTAAAATATATTATTATATATCATTCATAGTTCTATTTGACTAAAATATAATAATTTCCCAAAGTATATGTCGCATTGAAAAGGACATAGTAGTTATCTGCTATGATATGAACCTTGAAATGCTATACTGAAATTCTTAAAATATTTTATAACATCATATAATTTTCTATGATGTAGCCCATAGTATATTTATTTTCAGGTGTGAGTACCCATAAGTTTATGAGACTTCATCTCATGAAGTTTATTCATAGTAATCTCCAAGATTGGAGATTTTGAGAACAGACCCACCTGTAGGAATTATGTATGTTTATATGTCATTGGATATTCCTCTCTATACATGTACATGCAATGATACTTAGAATTTAATATTATTATTAATTCATTCCATGACCCATGTAATTTGATGTATTTTTATAAACCATGATGAAATATGATTGTGATAGAGTTGGGTACATTGGGTACATCATGAATGATATGTTATTAATGAATAATTTAAGGAAGGATTTGTCCTTTAAATATTTATAGAAGTTGATATCACATCCCTTTGATTGTAATGAAACCATTGTAATCATTTCCATGGTCATGGTGATGTAGACACGTTCATTCCAAATAATGAAAGATATATATGTCAAGAATTGAGGTTGATGACAAAAGTATGCAACCAGCTTGATGAGATATCATAAAAAAGAGATTATATTATTTAATGAGCATTCAGATGTGGTTTTTTCATTGCAACATATCTTCATTATCAATGGGTGACTTACCTCGTTACTATAGGGTAATATTGTAATTTAGGAATGATGGAGTAATTTCACTGAGGAAGATGCCTAGAGTGTCACACACAAAGTGTTTCCTTTGATCTTAGTTAAATATTATTTATATTTAAAAATTAGAATAAATATTATTCTCCAGTACAAGTGGTAATATTTATTAATGATTTATTAAATGATGTAAAATATTAAATAAATATTTATTTTTAAGGAAATTATTTATTTATTTGAATATACAATAATTATTTATCTATTTCTATTCATACCTAAAAAAGTAAATTATTTTGTTATGAAGATATTAAATAAATATTTAATTGGTAGTATTGAAATAGTTTATTCATTTATTTATTGAGTGACTAAATATTCAATAATAATATTTATTTCAATATTTTATAAATAGTGAGGAGGATGAGTTGACCAAGATTAGTTTTGATGATAAATATTTATTTGAAAGAAGGTAAAATAATATTTATCATTGTGCCAATTAGTGCATTCCATGGGAAGATAATAATAATATTATTTTACATGACATGGGGTCTCATGTGGGTTTGATAAATTATTAATGTCCCTTGTTCAATTAATAAAATATTAAATCCTAACATTGGGTCTATAAATTGACCACTATCTCATTATAGAAATGATTAATCGTTGTGGACAATTATTTTCTATAGAATTATTCTCCTCCTCTCATCCTCTCAAGAATGAGAAGAACTAGATAGATTCATTCAATCCCTAGGGAACATGGAACAATCAAATCTGAATTATGTGATGAAATAAATCGGTCATGCAAGAACCCAAAGATTCATCATTGTTGTTTGGATATCGAATGATCATGTGTGTATCACCGCTAGAGGATCTTTACTTTGGGTCCTTTTAATACAACACCACTATTCTGATTGGGTTAGAATGATCAACATCCTTCATAAAGAAAGATCTCACGATCAAGGTAACATTTCTTATTGTTCTTAAATTAATTATAAAATTAACATGAAAAGATCTTCTCTTGGTTCTAGTGTTTTATTTGACAATATTTTTTGGAAAAAAATTCACTGTTCATAACATTTACATCTTCTACCTTATAAATAATCCATCAAATTCAATAAAAGTTGAGTTAGAAATTGACCTAATAGGTGTTTCTACTATGTATCAAACCAACAATGAGTCATTATTAGTGTGAAAAACAAGATATAATAGAATATACCGAACACACTATAAAAAATGCTAATTACCGACATGTTTCATTTTGCATTACTTACGTTTTAAAACATCGCTAAGTCATTTACCAATGTTGCTAAAAAAACATCGCTAAATGTGATATCTGTAATTTAATGATGTTTATAAATGTTGAGAATTTAGTGATGTTTATAAACATCGCTAATTAGGGATGTTTATAAACATCCCTATATTAGAAAAATTTATAAATGTCATGAAATTAGAGACACCTCATTTATCGACATTTTTGAGAAACATCGGTAAATAAACCTCGCTAAATTAGTGACATTTATAAACATCGCTATTTAGAGACACATTATTTATCTATGTTTTTTAGAAACACCAGTAAATAAATGTCACTTTTTAGTGATGCCTCATTTACTGATTTTATTTAGAAATGTTGGTAAATTACACCTCATTTACCGACTTTTGTAAAAAACATCGGTAAATTACTTAGCGACACCCATCCACTCCCTCATCCCATTTGTTCATTCATGCCCACCACACCCAATAACCCAAAGCCACACCCATCCACTCCCTCATCCCATTTATTCATTCGTGCCCACCCCTCCCTTATCCCATTATTCCTTCACATTACACACACCAACATGTGTCCAACCACCCTCCTATGATCCATGGACATTACCACACATGGGTCACGCTAAGGAATGAATAAATATGATACTTTTATTGTAATAATTTGAACCAACAACCTCTGGAATTATATCAAAAGACCTGAACAACTCACATATGACAATTATAAATATAATATTTTATTTTGTTATATTTATATACATAATTAGATTTCAGTATTTATGAAATTAATATGGTATATATATATAATTTTATATATTAATATATATATGTGTTTATATGTTTATATTTTATGTTATATATATAATATAATATAATATAATATAATATAATATAATATAATATAATAATATATATATATTTTTATATTTTACATATATTTTTCTACTATATATATTATATATATATATGTTTATATATATATGTGTATGTATACATATATATATAATTATATATATATATATATAATTAGCCACGTTTTAAAACACTGGTAAAAATGTCCTTAAAATAGCAATGTTTTCTTAAAAACATGACTCAATTTAAAATATATGTGTGTTTTTATATATAAATATATGTTTATATATATATATGTAAATATATATATGTTTATATATATGTGTCTGTGTTTATATATAATTATATATATATATATCAAAATATATGTGTTTGTTTGTTTAAGTTTGTATATATGTGTAAATATTTAAAAAATTAATATATATATATATATATATATAATTTTATATATTAATATTAATATATATTTGTTTATATTTTATATTTTATGTATATATAAAAGTTTATATTATATTATAATATATATATGTTTATATATACGTATATATATATATATATGTATGTATATATATACATGTTTATATATATATGTTTATATTTTTTATTATATATATGTTTATATTTTATGTTTATATATATATGTTTATATATATATATATTATTTGTTTATATTTTATATATATCATATGTTTGTATATCTATATATGTTTATATATATATATATATATATTTGCCTGTGTGTGTGTATAAATATACATGTCTATATAAAATTAGTCATGTTTTAAAACACTGGAAAAAATATCACTCAAATATCCACGTTTTCTTAAAAAGATGACTAAATTTAAAATATATATGTGTGTGTGTGTGTTTATATATATATATATATATATGTTTCTGTTTATATATTTGTTTTAGTATTTATAAAATAATATTATATATATATATATATATTTATATTAATATAAACATATAAATATGTAAAAATATGTTTATATATATATATAATTATATTATAATATATATTTATATTTATATTTTACATATATGTTTATATTATAATATATATATATGTTTACATTATATATGTGTTTGTGTGTTTATATATCTATATGTTTTTATTATATTATATATATATATGTTTATATTATATATATATATATGTTTATATATCTACATGTTTATATTCTATATTATATATATATGTTTATATTTTATATTTACGTGTTTATATATATATATATATGTTTATATATATATATATGTTTATATATATGTGTGTGTGTGTGTTTAAATATATGTGTATATATACATGTATATAATTATAATTATAATTATATGTATATACATAATTCACCATATTTTAAAACACTGGTAAAAATGACACTAAAATAGTCACATTTTCTTAAAAACGTGACTAAATTTAAAATATATATGTGTTTTATAGATAAATTTATATTTGTATATATTTATATGTGAGTGTGTGTTTATATATATATAAATATATATATTTTTATATATATGTTTGTATATAAGTCTCTGTGCTTATATATATATATATCTAAATATATATTTACCTCGATGTGGGGAAATGAACTATATTAATATATATATATATATATATATATATATATATATATATATATATATATTAGAGACATTTCCAGAGAAACATCGCAAATGTAATGACAATTTTTTTCATGAAATGTTTCTAAATTCGCGATGTTTTCAGGAAACATCATTAAATTTGGGATTTTTTTAGAAACGTCACTAAATTAACAATGTTTTTAGAAAGTGCTGCTAAATTAGTGATGTTTTCTAAAAAACGTCGTTAAATTATAAAATTAGCACCTTTAAAAAATATCACTAAATTACAGTTTTTTGCAGTGACATTACAAAATTAGATTTGGATTGTACTTATACATAAAAAGAAATCATGGACATGGAGTCTACTCTATATCTACTAATAGATGAGGGAGGGGATATAGAAAGAATAAGGGACATGGTATCTTGTGAGAAAGGCTAGGGAATTACTCCAGGAGGGATTCCTTTTTTCCACTTCAGAGTAGAGATTATATGGATAAAGAGCAGACATCCTCAATAGTACCATAATTGGGGTTTATGAATTCACTAATTATAAAAAATAAGGTTCAAATGACACCATCTTCTAGCCACATTTCAAGAAACCTAAATGAGGTAAATTACACTATGTGAGCTAGGAGGATTCCCACCAATACCTCTAGGATTGGGGCCCTTGTTACCAAGGGGATACATGATCAAAAACACTATGAGGTCCCTGACAGTTATGGAGTACCAGTAAATGAAAAACATTACCATTAGAATGCATGATTTAAGGGGGTGGGGGCACTATTGTTCCCTCTATACTTTCCATACAAATCTAGTGGTCATGGGGGGGGGGGGTTAATGAAAAAATTCCCAAGAAGGAGACTAGGGAAAAGGGGCATGGTATTTCAAAAAATGAAGCATCTATGTAATCTTATAATGGATATAAATAAATAATATTTACCTAATAGGGACCATGGTGAAATTTTTCCCTAGTAAGAGATTAAGAATAGATTATTTACCAAGAACAGGACCCAAGACATGTTTATCCCTAGTGTTCAACCTTGGGTGATGGTTTGATCAAATGAGAAGCCCTAGGATATGGATTTCCCACATGATAAACCTCAGGAGATCGGTCACCCATGTGATGATCCCTAAACAGTAGGTTACCTAGGTGAGTAGTTCCAGGAGATGGGTCACTCAGGTGATGAGCCCTGTGTGATGGGTTGCTTAGGTGACAAGCCCTATGTGATTTGTCTCTTAGGTGATGAGCCCCATATAATGTGTTTCTCAGGTGGAGGATTTGGATAACACCATAACACCACATAAGTTATTTTTATTAATTATTAAAGTTCCATAGGCTACCTAATGAAATTGTGGGAGTCCTGGGTAAATAGAATTTAATAGGCTCTATCTCTCTCTCTTATAGAAAAAGGAGAACTCATGAGTTATTAAATGGATAATGAGGTAAATTTATAATCAAATATGGAGGCTTGGGTGGATAATTCCTAATCAAGTGAGGTAGTAGAAACATGGGAAACATGTGACTCTTACTAGGTAGCTAAATAAGGCCAACGTTTCATAGATCGAGTGAATATTGGAGACCTAGGTGAGGCAGACTAGGTGACACGTGAGGATCTAGCAAGGTAGACTTAGAGACCAGAGGGGACCAAGGTGAGCTAGCCTTTGCGACCATAGGAGACCCCGTGTGATGCAATGTGACTTCTCTTAGGATATCTTAACCTTATATTTCATTCAAATTTGTCTTTAAAAGGGTGTTCCAATAGTTATATAAGCTTGTGTCAACATAAATAAATAAATTACCATACATATAATAATATAAAATAAAAAAATTTACTTGACAATTAGAATTATGATGGATAATTTATCAAATGGATGATAAATCAACCTATGATGATAGAGGAAAACTACATGAACTAGGCTTGGATTGAGTTTCATCATTACAACATCAACATTAGTATATTCTCAATTGGTTTCACCTTGGATTAGGTCTTGAACCACCTCCTCACGTTAGATATTCCTTCTTTATATATTTCACTCATAGGTGGGCAAGGGGAACTTTGGGAATGGGATACATAAAATATACCATGGACACATAGGTCTTACATAATAAATATCTGAGAAATGGATCATATGCATCATTTTTAATTTTATATATGATTATCACATATAAAAACCCATATAATAATATTAAATTTAAAAATAATCAATTTCAAACATTGGTTGGCCAAGATCATGATCAACCACATACATGCAATGGATAAGCATTTAAAACAGCTATCTAGAATTCATCTCAATCGTTCCATACTAAGATAAATTACATAAATTAATTAAATATACTATTAATTAATTATTTTATTTATCTTATATCCATCCAAATAGTTATATATATATTCTTATACACTCTAATTTTATACTAATTATATAAAATTATTTTATTTCAAATTATTTTAGTACATGGAGTGTACTTGGAGGCAACATGGAATATACCTGTCAGAACTACCCAGCGTCTGGAATGGTCCTTTTCGTGTACTATGCACTCATAAAGCATATATCATACATGTAATTTTATGTAATTACATGATATATACTTTCAATTAATGACACACATACATGTTTTAAATTACATGACATATACCTCTTTTAATGCATCCAGAGTGCATGACATGTAACGATCATACACAATGTGTAGATACAAATTTAAAATTGAAATTAATTTAGCATTTAATATTCATTAAAGCCTATCATGAATCATGTAATATCATTTTATTAAAAATGGAAAAGTGTTAATTAGGTTTAATGGTATATTTAATTTTCTTTATGTATAAATTAATTTTATGGTGTATGACCTAGCTCAACATATACTCTATGTAGACGAGTATGTTACTGAATGCGTATTAATTGTATGTCATGTGTGTATTATTTATTTATACACCACATATGTATAAATAAATTTCACATCGAGTGTGTATTCATTACACATCACATGTATTGATTTCACACTGCATGTGTATTACACACCACATGTGTATTAATTATACATCAGGTATGTATAAATTACATAACATGTGTGTATTAAGTAATTATGTTGTGTGTGTATTAATTGCATACCACATATTTTCACCATACGAACACCGCATAATGTTAGGTTACATGATGTTTGGGCAAGTTATACTCCATGTGACCCTAAAAATAGTGTTCCACCTATGGATGGTATCTTCATGCATTCTTAACTTCTTATTGGTTATATTAAGGTGGAAAAAGAAAATATATTGACTTTTATTTAAAGAATGATTAAATATGACATAAAAAACTAATAAAAAATTTCTATTTTGATCATCGATTAACAAATAATTATAAATTTGAACATTAATGCCTTGGTTCCAATTGATGTTTCAGAGCATAGTAGAAGTTCTAGTTGGGCCCATTCCCAATTTGGATTTTGTTAGATTAAAAAAATAATATGCACGAACATAACATAGAAACATTATGTCTAAAAAATTTAATCAAAGAATATCAACAATGAATAGGAAAACTAATAAGAGGGTATATTTCACTTTAAATTTAAAATTAATTTAATAACAAGAATTACCTTGGTCTTGATAATCTTTATTCAATTAATATGTTGATTTTTCAAAACTTTAATTGGTAATGGAATCATTACACTAAGAGGACCCAAGTATAATTTCTCTAGTGTTGATCCACATGTTCTCCTAAATATCTAAATAATACGAATAAAACTCTAAGAAATAACGCTAATGTTCCAATCATCTTACATTGTCCATGTATATTACAACACAATTATTTAGGTTTGAGGATTATTTATCTCATTTTCAATTGATAATGAGATGGAGGAAATAGGTGGAGAAATTATCTTAGTCTATAGAGTAACCCTAGATATATTTTTTAAGAGATAATTATCTGTAGGGGATTTGTTTTTAAAAATTATGTCTCTTACCACTCACCCTATGAAATGATAGGATAAAGAATAATTGATTTCAAATAAACCCTTTATTATTCTCTAAATCCTTTAAAAATCCTCAAGTCTAGTAGCGGTAATAGTAATAGTAATAATAATAATGTTAATAATAATAATATGATTATTTTCTTTTCTACGACCATGTTTCAAAAATAAAATAAATATAATTCATTAAATAAATAAAATAATATTTATGTAAATAATATTTTATATATCATTCCCACCAGGCCCTTTAAATCTATTTTCATTTCCTCCTCAATATTTACCAGACCATGAATAATAAATATTATTCATTCCATAAATAAATAAATATTATATTCATAGTTTTTTGAATAAATATTTATTTTAATATTATCATATTTAAATAAATATTATTTTAATAAAAGCTGTTATTTATTACCTTTCAAATAATACAAGAGATAAATAAATATTCAATTTGATGGTATTTCAAATAAATATATTTTATAAGATTTAACACACATATAAATATATTAACTAAATAATTTTGATCAATGAATCCTAAATAAATATTATTCTTCAGTCTATAATATAACATTTATTCTTATTGTTGAAATCTAATAAAATTTAATTGACGTGGATGGATTAACAAAGTGTGTGACCCTATAGGCCTCTTCCTCAATTTCATTGGGAGGTCTTTCCTAAAGTCTAATAGTAATGTCTAAAAATATATAGAGGCACCCATAAAGGAATAAGTTAATGTTGTAATTATGATAACCAAAAATAAACACTAACTTTGTAATATAATCCCTTGGTAATGATGTCACTTAATCAAGAAGGCTACATAATTGTGTCATAAACCTATGTGCTTTATTTCTCTTTCATTTATTATCTGAAATGAACCCACCAATACACCATATTTATATGGTTCCATTCTAATAAAAATATATAAGATATCACATTTCTTAATTAGAAGGGAAAAATACTCTATTGACTATTCAATAATTCGATATCACTAATGACACACCCAAGATACCCTACCTCACCTTGATCGTATGTCATCATAGTTTTCATCATTACAACACAGTGCATGATTCATGATATGAATTAATAATAATCTCAAGTCTAAGGGTCATTACATTCATTATCTTATAAGAATATCTAATGACATGTATACATGTGAAATTCCTACATGTGATTCTATCCTCATAATATCCCCTCTTAAAGAATATAATGTTCTAAATTCAGGGGATTAAGTCTCATTATCTTACGAGTATATTAACTTGACAATTAAAATACTATGTATCCAATCATAGGATGTTTTTATAAAGACATGATATAATTTTATTAATATCAACATATAACTTCAAGGATATCATTATAGCAGGGATCTCTTATAACATTTTGATATAATAGATACTCTGGGATATTATCACATTAATTTTACATAGATGAACAATTAATACGTTATAATAAACTAATTAATATTCAATTATCTGAATATAACATTAATCTAAATTAAAAGAGTAGTTGGTTATATGGAACCAACACCAATAATAGGGAGTGATACTCTAGCTGATGCATCTATAATATCATGTATTGTAAGCCTAAGTTGATCCATCTCCATATACTAGCAGTTTAGGTTATCCCCAATATAATGTAAGATATTTTATGAAACAATATGATATGGGGTATCTTTAAAAAATAAATCATAGTATATGGGAAATTGTGGAGGATATGGTGGAGGAGTGGGATATGCAGGCAGAGGTGGAGTGAGATATATAGACGGATGTGTAAGAGTGGGACACACAACCTAAAAGTATTGTTGCATGTATAAAAACATTGAATTTACAAAATATATAATCCTATACTCTATCATATAACTCACTTATTTCTAATATCATTAAGAAGTTTCTCAACCATGGTAAACACTAAAGCTTCTCAAGGAATTTCAGTCACTGTGACATCTTCTCAAGATCCATGTTGACCATCACCAAACCTCAATGGGAATTTTTGTGGTAGTTTTCTTCATCATCATCATTCGACGTTCAAAATTTTTAGATCTATATCCCCTTATATTCAATGGAGTTAATTTATCATCATAGGTTTTCAAACTCAGCCCTAATGATGTTCTATGGTGGTCTTGAGATTTACAGTGGCATTTAGAGGTGATCTCAAGCTCCCCTATTGACATCAATGGTGGATAGAGGTTGTCTAATGTGGATGTCTGATGAATTGGTGAGTATGATCAGGTAGAAAGTTGTGTGTGAGGTTAATGATGTGTGATCCATATGGGAGGATGATATTTTTTAAGTTGATGTAATGTTCAACAATTCCCTTATCCTACATCAATTATTTCATCGAGTGGTGAACGATTCATTGGATATTATGTTCTATTTTACAAATGTTAAACCCTGATGGGATCTATTGGACTTCTCTATCCTCTAGACGGATATTTTGTGAAGTTATCCCCCCTTTACACATTAACTGCTGCTACCTCTGATCCTGATTAGCCATTCTAGTGCACATACATGAACTGACCTCCTTATCCGAGTGTTGACTACTATTTTCCTTCAAATATTTTGCTTATTAAAATTCATCAAAAATATAATATATTTTTTTTAATTTCCCATAATTAATTTTTAATTTCTTTTAACCATTAAAATATTTAAAAAATAATATATGGGAAAAGTAATTAATTATTTTAAAAAATTAATGTAATTAAATTATAAGAAAAATATTAATATATTCTACTTATAAAATCTTCCCATACTTATAATTATGTTTGCTTTAAATCATAATGTCTCAACTAAAATTATAGAGGATATCCATGCTACCAATATTTAAATTCCAAAGTAAACAAATTGAATAATTATATACAAGGAAAAGATACTTTAAATATTCTTATAGTAATATCTCTTAAAATCCACATTCTTCAAATAATCTATTTCAACTATGTATTTTACTTTCTCCCTTTGAAAATGATGAAACTTATCCTATCTTCCATTAAATATTATCAATCCATTATTACTAGGATAATAATATTGATTTACCTCACTTCAATTTTTTTTCCACTCATCACTCATGTAAAAATCAAATGGATTTATGCTCATACCTTGAATACATGCTTCTTGATAGGTGCTTTCATTGAATCTCAATTCACTACATTGTAGAGAATAAAATAAAAAATAATAATTATGTATTTAATTAAGGCCCAAATAAATCTTAGCATAATGGGTAGGTAGGAATGTATGTAAAAACATATTAAGCTAAAAAAGGAGGTTTGTGACTTAAGAACCATGAAAGATAATAAAAATTAAATCTCAATGGAAATTCTCCCTTTATAAGAGACATCACCCCATCCCCAAACTCAAATTATGCTATTGAATACATAAAATCATAATTAATGAATACCCTCTTGAATTATTTCTTTTGATTTTTCCTTTTTTTTATTTTCTTCAAACTTTTATTTTTAATATTTATCCCAAAGAAGAGTTTCACATCGACAACCCAATCCAAATTGATCGAGATCATTGGTAAAGTAATTTTATTTTTTGAACCTCTAAAGACACAACCCATTTTCATTCCTAATATTTTTCATCATTTTTCATTCCTAATTTTTTTTCAAAAAAATAGAGGGATAACAATAATGTAAAATAAAAAATAACATAAACCTTCAAAATAACCAAAGAATCACCTTATATCCTTCCTCACATGAAATATCTCCCTTTTCACCATAGATAACCCCCCCACATATAAACCACCGATAATCATGAAAAGTAAAAATTTTATAGATAGGAAAGGATATGATTGGATTGTAATATGGATCTTCCCTATCAAGGATATTCATGTATTATAATGTCTTAAAGAAGGATAAATGAAATGATGAGTCCAAGGATAAACAGAATAAACAAAAATTCCTCAATAATCTTAAATGTGACTTCTTCCAATCATATATTTAATAATATCTAAATTAAATTACTAGAAGGTAGATACACCCTAATATTCTTAAGAAATATATTTTGAAAATATAGGAAATATTGTCTTAGAATACTATAAATAATGGGAACATATAATATAGATTAAAATCACTCATTGGAAGATTAATAATAACAAATTTATCAAAATGAATTTTAGAAATTAAAAGAATGAACATAGAAGGGAAATTTCATTTACATAAAATAACAAGCGTCCCCAAATCATGATTCATCAAATCAACACCCCCATGTTTTTATCTAATCATTCAATCCCCCCATATTACCCATTGAACATAATTAGATATGAAACATAAAACATGGAATCATGGAGTTAATAAATAATTCTTGTATCATATATTTTAAATTATTTAAAATCTATAACTATGGTGATTTCAATTTCAATTAAAACTCAAAATATAATTATAAAATGCAGGGTTGTGAAAGATAAAAAATTAAAAAAAATACCCCCTTTCCTCATTAAGTTATTTCTCCTTTCTTATTACAATCCATGATCATCATGGATCAACAAAAGGAAATAATACATGAACGCACAAGGTCCATGAACTTTTAATCTCAAAAATATAGATGGGGATTAATTCTAAATCCTAAAATAGAATTGAAAACCATATATAAATATTAAACTAAATTCTAAGGCCAAGAAACAAATTTAAAAAAACTCAGGTTACCTCCCATAATGTGCAGTTATTAAGAATGTTAATCTTGAACTTATGTCATTAAATCAATTTATAAGTGTGTAATATTGAGATAAATATATTGTATTTACCAAATTATAATTTCTTTCATGTATTTATAGCTCTTATATTCCTCTTGAATTTTTTTAAAAATATATTGAGAAGTAACCAAGTATTGGAAAGATTTTGAAGAAGTAACTCCCCAAATTTCCACACTTGATTAAACTCGTCATCTTCTTCTAATGCTTTCACCTTTTCAAGTCTCATTAGATATTACAATTCTTTAATGTAGGGTACTTATTCTTGATACATTCCTATGTATTAAAAATACCAAGTAATAGTCCAACATGTATCCACTCCCCCTCCCCATTTTTTTCTAGCGAGGCTTGTTCCTATTCTTCCTCCTCCTCAAAATATGTGTAGGTTCTTTTTCCATAAAATTAAATTTTGGAATCATCATAGGAATCCTCCATGGACTCATCCTCTATATAATCTTAACTCTTAGATTCCTTTTTTATTTTTTCTTTAAGCTTGGATTCCTACTTAGGTTATTATTTTAGTTCATCAGAATCCTTTTCTATGCTCTCCAGTAATAGCTATCCCTCATTGAACTTTTTTTCCATGATGTAGATTTTCTCTTCCAATATCAGGTGTAGTTACGGTACCCAGATTTTAGTTTTATACTCTCATACCTGGGTTTTAATCTTCCTTTTGAGTATATCAATTTTGTGGGAGAGATGTGAATATTGAATTTCTATCTGGATATATGCCTTCATATTTTTTTACTTGAGATCACAACCAAGAATAAAATAAAACAAAAATAAAAACCTATCTAAAATAAAAAATATATAAAAGTAGTAGGAACAATATGTGTCCTAACCAATGAACTGAATCATTAATTAGTCCTATGAAATGATGAAACAATTGGTACACCTAGAAATCATCATTAGTTCCTACAAGTTGATATAAATTTAGAATTTATAATTCTCAAAAAACCTACTAACCATTTATAAGTGAACCATAGCTAATGGAAGCTGAATTCAAACCAATAGAGGCTAGGACATTCTAGAATTATGTAACACCATGAGTTTTTCTAAACCTTTTTTGAGTAAATTGAAGTGATTTTATGACTTTTTTTATATGATAAATGATTTTATGCTTTCATTATATGCTACACCATGTTAAGATTGTGCTACATGCAACACCATCTTAGCTTACATTATATGCAACATTGAGTTTCTATGAAACAAAATTTTATTATTATCAATATTAGGTGCTTGGGAGTACAATTTCATTAAACACACACACACAAACACCACAAAAAAGGCCAATTTTTTTGGGAATAACTCCAACCATGGAGTACCCCTCCCATCAAGATTTATATATTTAATACTATCCTAAAGACACCATTCACAACACATCTATCCGTTTCCCACTCACCGGTGCCTTACCCAGCTATATTATCACCACATGGCTCACCATTTTCATCATGATGAAAAAACTATGCTATCCCCACCATCATATAAAATAGATGTATATTTTTCTATTGGACAATTCTCATTGCTACATCACTCGTCCCACCATCGCTGCTCCAGTCAGAGGTCATCAATCACCAGCCGACACAACCCAGTTTTAGCGACCTGAACATTCAGGAATAAAATTCACTTTCTTTTAATGTATTATGGATATAGAAAACACATGAACTTTTTTATTGGGTTTAAATAACCTTTAAGTACGATTATTTTAGATAATATATCCATTTAACTGTAATAAATGGCTAATATATATATATAGGGTTTTAACGAATCCTTTTTACATAGATAAAGGAAGTGGTGGCCTTGACCAGTAGGATCGTTCCCTTTGAAGCCCACTTATCAGATCTTTTGAGGGAGATAGAATTTCTGGGTGTTTCTATAGACCAAGCTCATGCTGATATCCAATAACTTAAGCATGAGAAAAACCGTTTACTAGACAATTTCAAGCTCATAGAGATTACAACTCAAACCTTGTTCACCGAACGACCCTATGAAAGCCCCACCATCGCACACCATACTCTTAGGGAATATGTTGGTGTAATAAAGGGTTATGTAAAAAGAACTTAGAATTATTATTATGTTCATTATTTTTGTATATAATATATAATATACATTCATTTTATTATTGTTACTTTGTAAATGGGTTTTAAAGCAAAAATAGTATTTTTAATTAATATTTAAATTAAATCAAGCAATCTATTTTGATGAATTAATGAATTTTAATTAAATAATATTTTAATAAAATATTATTACTAAATTAATATTTATCAAATATAAATGATTATATAATTTTTATGAATACGATTGTAATATTTATTAAGGTTTGAAAACTGTTATTTTTGTCAAAACCCCTGAATATTCAATAAATGTCAGTTTTTATTTTAAAAGTGAAAATTTTAATATCTAGAACATTATTTAGATAAAATGAATATTATTTTTGGAATCAAGATGTTGAAATTATCCAATGGTTAATTTTTCAAAACTTTATTAGATAACCGAATTTTTGGGTAAAAATTAAATACCATATAATTATATAATGTGTTCTATGACATCATAATGAATAAATAGTGATGTAATAAAATACTATAAAAGTTATATTAATCCAATATATGTTTTACCTTTAAAATAATGTGATTTTAAATTTTTTTTGACTAATTTTACAATGCCTTAGTTGACCCTCCAAGACTTATAAAATATTTTAACATTTTGAAAATATTTCCTTGAGAGTGCAACTCACCTTCACATAAGTAAGCCTAATATTTTAATATATTATATCATCGTAATTATAAAATAATTTTTTCCAATATACGTTGGAAAAATACATGGGCAAGAAACATGGGAATGTTTTTAGTTTTGAATATTTAATTATATAGATTCCAAAACCTAAGTTTGTGAAATATTAAAGAATTCCTCTCCCATTTCCAATATAAACCCACACAAGCTCTCACTTATCTTCACTCAAAATCCATGGAACACGTCCCTACTCTGCCCTAATATCTCTAGAAACCTCCCAAGGTACCCCAAGCTCTCATGAATCCCCTGATTAAGCACTTTAAATCACACAATCAAGTAAGAGATTCCTTCCTTTCTCATTTTATCTAAGTTTATTTATGTTTTTATACCCTTTTTTCAACTAGAAATGTTGGGGTATGATTTAGAACCTCCTACATACTTCTCTAATTATGTTTAAATGATGATATACCTCTTTATCTCTCATTAATCCCTCCCATGTACACCCATTACCATGCCAAAATTCCGTAAGAGTTATTCCATTTCTCCTCTTTCTTCAAGTTTCTTTATAATGTTACACCTTCTATTTACAAATTCTATGTATTGTAACATTTATCTATATGACCCCCTTACTATCCATTATGTTTACATATCATTATATACACCTTTCACTCTTTTCAACCATTTTTATGATTTTTTTGTCACGCCGTTAGGCTGCCGAAATTGCACCGAAATTTTCTATTCCAAAATCATCGTGTAGTGAATACCATGCCCATTTCTATGTCAAGGGTATTAAAATTTATGAAAATATACTTATTGATTATATAATTTCATGTATGTAATCCAAATTCCTTCATCGTGGAATAAATGATGATGTTGAATGATTCCATGTTATATGATCCATGTGGCACACTTATGCATGAAATGAAATGTTTTTAAAGGGTACACCCTGATAGAGCTCCAATGCATTGGGTAATGTTTAGTATCATGATACTCCATGTGCAATGAGGGTTTACTCATGATAATCCATGTGAAATTATGGTTTTCTCATTCCAATTCATGTGAAATGAGGGTTTACTCATGTTAATCCATGTGCAATGAGCCTTGACTCATACTAATATCATGTTGTATATCATTTCCACATTTCCATGTTATGATAATCATGCTATATCAGGCCTTTATGTTCATGTTTCTCTTGTTCTCCATTGATATGCTTATTTCCTAACGTTTACTGTATTCTTAATGTTATTCCTTGTTTACTCCCTTAGTTAGTTTTATAGATTACTCTTTTCTTATGTATGTCCTCAGGTTGTCCCATGCAATGCTAAGTAGGAAGGAATGTTGTGGTCGTGTAAAATAAATTTTCAATAAAGAGGTTGTATTTTATGTCTTAAGTTGTCATGTAATGTTTTGAATTTACCAAGATACTGAGAGGACCAGTTTGGGATATACCTAACACTGAGAGGGGGGTGAGTCAGTGTTGGGGAATTTTAAAACTAATTTCAATTTTTATCCCTGTACCTCTTGACCTGTTAGGATCTTGATTCTCTTATTCTATTTTCCCTGTCGCATGCAATAATAGAAAGCAGTAAAAATATGCACATGATATTTTTACAAGGTTCACCACTCAATAAGAGTAGCTACGTCCTTTCCATGCCTGGATATGACAAGTGCATGGATTCTCCACTATGATGTGATATGAAATTACATTGGAGTGGCTAGGAAAACAATCCTCTAGCCAGTGTGAGTCCCTACACATTAGAGGGGGGGGGGGGGGGGTGAAACAATCCTCTTCCCTGGACTGGTGATGACCTAGTCCAACTTACAGCCTCTAGCTGGTTCTTTATACTACCTATGGAGACAGTCTTGTTCCTTCTTGATAAGGTAGGTTCTGCTCTTGATCTATTTTAGTGCTCTTCACATGATTACTTGCAAAGCAGTAGGCAAGAAATTCTGTTCTTTCTTTCTCTTCTTCTCTAGTGAAAAATCCAACTGAAGTAGTTCTTCTCCTTTTTTCCTCTTAATGCAATAAATAACTGCACTAATATTTTTCTTTCCTTAGAAAGAATCACATACACCAATGTGATTATTCAATCACTGAGGATATGCTCACAAAGCATAATCTGAATTTAACTGCCCTGAACAATTGTCAGAATTCAATTGGGCATACTGTGTTCTTCTTCTTCTGCTCTTCCTTTTCTTTGACACAGTAGAATATCGAATGGAACTGCAGTGTCTTAATCTCTTTCTTCAGTTATCAATACCAACACGTAAGTGTGTCAATATACCACCTTCTTCCTTTGTTCAGATGTGAGTTCGATTGCACGACTAGTTCTTCTTTACTTCGCAAAGTACAATGAGGATGATAAACACTAGTCGTGTGAATGCGATTCTACTTCTCTTCGTGATACCGAATGTTTCATAGTACTTCCTTCTTCGCAAAGTCTCTTCGAGAGTGCTATACAACTGTCGAAGGCCTGCGGTACCCTCGAATTTTTCATGCAACCTTCTAGGTGGATTGCGCGTAAAATTCAAGCCTTGCGCGTAAAAACACCTTTTGGTGCGAAAAACCCTTGTCACACAACCCTTATTTTTCGCGCAGAACTTCCCTTTTCCGCGCAACACTTTCTTTTTCGCAAAACACTTATTCTTTTCGTGCAATAATCTATACTTTAATTTTTCTGTGCGTCAGAGCTCAGGATTTTTCTATGTGTCGAGTCACTACTA
The DNA here is from genome assembly GCA_963277665.1 of Viscum album. Classification (NCBI taxonomy): domain Eukaryota; kingdom Viridiplantae; phylum Streptophyta; class Magnoliopsida; order Santalales; family Viscaceae; genus Viscum; species Viscum album. Next base: position 97,255,487 of record OY728163.1, read on the forward strand.
ATGAGAGGGTTTCACATCATATTTATAGGCATTTTTGACCTTGCGCGTAAAACCTCTTCCTGCGCGTAAAACTGCCTCTCACTTCTTCAGATTACGTGCACCTTCCTGTATTTTTCGCGTACCTCATGAATTTTCCATTTTTCATCATTCTAAGCATGAATACACTCTTTCACGTAAAACATCAAACCAAAATTTTGCGCACAACCAATTTTCCCGCGCACAAGTCTAATGTTCCGCGCACCTAGCGCAAACATCTCCGATTTTTCACACACCTCTTACCTTTGTCATTTTTCGACTTTCTAATCACAATGCACCAATTGTGCGCAAAATTCCACACCGTGTTCCATATTGCGCGCAAACCCAATCTTTCCCGCGACATCATATTTCGCGCACTGCTCCAATTTTTCGCGCATTTCATGCCTTTTCAAATTTTCGAGCTTCTGATCTCGAAACACCTTTTGCGTGAAAACTTCATTCCTCTATTTTGCACACCATGACAATATTTCGCGCAACCTTCATTTTTCGCGCAGCCTACTGATATTACGCGCATCCCGCTGATATTTCGTGCATCCCGCTACTATTTCATGCACCACTTTATTTTTTTCGCGAAACTCACCAAAGTTTCCGCGCACTCCATGCCTTTGTCATTTTTCAAAGTTCTAACCTTGAATAATTCTTTTAACATGAAAATATAAACCATCTTCAATCTTGCACGCAACATCCATTGCCAAGCACATTTCTTCATCTCCCGATTTTCAGTCCCTACAATTTGGAAAACACTGGAAAATGGCGCCACCTTAAACTGTGCTTTTGTGCCACCCCCAGATTGTCCATTACTTTATTATTTGTCTCTTTACTGCTTCCCATAACCATTCTTCAGCTTTTATCACGAGTTCCACTATCGTGATATGTATCCTTTAATAGATCAGCTTTAGCATCGTCAGAGTTACAATGGAGAGTACTAAACCTTCCATATCTTCCAGCAGCATCATTCCTTCCAATCAAAACTGTATATGATTGTCATCATCATTTCTCCCCCTTTCCCTTATAAGGCTTTCATCACAAGTTCTCCAGACATCTGATATTTGAGAAATACATATCAGCAAAGCATCATCTAGTTTGGATATAATGCTAAATGCATGGCTACCTCAGAATGCCAAGCCCTTCCACATTCTCTCTTTTTCAAATCCCCATCTTCTTCAATCATCCTCAGATGGATGATTCTTCTCCATTCTTCATTTTTATAAACAATGTGTCACCATTGACACATGTTCTTTGAACTTAGGATCAGCTAAATAATTGTCTGAATTGATCATATAATAGAATTTCTCAAGTATGAAATCCAATGCTATGATTCCATAACAATTCTCCAGGAAACCTCACTTCAGCCAATCCCCACTAACTTTTTAGTCCTTCTTCATCTCTTTCTTCATTTTGAACAGCATTGACAATTGTTGACAACAAATACAATCTTCATACACAAATTGGTCCCAACAATGTCCCCCTTTGTATTTTGTTGTTAATACCTTAGAGTCTCCTCAAATGAATGTGTCAATGTCAAAATGAGAATCTTATCTCTCCCCTTTACTTTTTTCTCTCTCCTAAAAATTCATTTCATTTCTCTCCCCCTTATTGAAATGAAATACAAAGTTCATGGTAGAGAGGGTATCATTCCATACTTAAGCAATGTTTCATAAATCATTTCACTATAAGTCTACTTGAGCAATGCTTGGTGTAGAAAACAAGAGGATTTGATTTAGACAACAAAGCTGTCCATTATCCACTGATCGTGATACCACATGAGATGAAATATCCTACAATTGTCTTCAAAGATTTTCCACTTTCATTCCAGGACAAAGATATTGAATGTGATAGGAAATAATCAATCCTGAAATTCCTGCACTCACTTCAACAAAAGGATAAAAACATTCAAGTGCAATTAGCCGGATAAGTGGCCTTTGGGGACTTTCATTCTACTTATGTCACTGATTGACCTAGTTACTCCCCCTTTGTAAAAATATATTTATTTTGAGTAACCATGGATGAGAGATTAAGAAACAACATACCTTTTCCAATGACACGATCTTCAAACAATATTCAGAGTAATTGAATTTGATACCAACTGATGTTGATACCGATTGGGATAATTAATCTGGTATCTTCTTCATGTGTCTCCCCCTCAAGGGAACACTTCTCATCACTGAATCTCAGGTACTCCCCCTGAGATATTACTTCACCTTCAATTCCCTGCATTTAAAGAAAAAATACAATACAAAAAGATTTAAGGGAATAGGGTGGATCCTCCATGCTTCTTCAATGTGAGCAGGATGGCTGAGATGATTTTCTCAACCAAGAAGCTTCATTTTCTCTACTCCTCACAATTTCACATTTGATCATTAATTTTTAATGTGGATGTGTGGATCTCAATACTTATTCGATCTCTTTCTGTGTGAATCTTCTTTTCTCAAGAGCTTTCCAAGCACTAGAATCTCCCGGTGCAGCTTTCATCCTCTTCAAGAATTCTTGTTGGGCTGGAATAAATTCAAAGAACTTTCTGACAGTATGACCAGCATTGTTGCACCTCACACACATAACTTCTTTGCCTTCATGCATAATCTTTTTTTTTGTTTTTAGCACAATTCTTAGCCTGTTCATCTTCCATCTTTATCATTCTTTCCAAATATTTTGGCTAAACCACCAGTATCTCATTAGAGACTGAGGAATGAAGATTGGATATTCTACAGGGATTCTTCTGAGTGGATTCTTTCTTAGTAGTTCTTTTGGATGAACCACTCTTCAACTTCTTGGATTTATAATACAAGGTCTTCTCAACTTTCCTTCTTGAAATATTCTTGGGAGAATTTGTTTTCACATTGTTCATCTGATTTCTTCCCAAGGATGCTTCTTCATTCTTGCCCAGCTTTTGTGGTCTTCTTTTCTTATATGAACATGCACCATTCATATAACCACTCCTATTGCATACATCACAGATGTTATCTAATATTCCAAATCTGTTTGCAGTATACAGATGTTTCTGGATCTGTGGATGTTTTTCATCCTTCTCTAGATTTCTCCCCCTTGAGATGGGCTTTATCTGTATTTTTACATTTAAGGGATTGTACCAACAATCCAATGCACAATGACCAAACCTATTGTAGCACCTGCATTGACAAAAAAACCTTGATTTCTTGTCATCTTCCTGATAAGGTTGTAGAGTCTTCTTCTTGGTATTTTGTGCTTTATATGTGTATATATCTTCCACACTATTTTCCCTATCCACCCTAGCCATGGTGGTAGGTTCCTTTTCATTTTTCTTCATCCAACATGTTTAGAATTTTTCTTCCAACCTACACTTTTGGAAGAGGCAATTTTAGAGATATTAATACAAGTTGGTATGGATGATACCTTTACTTTCTCAGCTTCTTTTGATAGATCAATGAGGGAAGCCATGATCTTCTTATAACATGTTGGAGGTCTTTTGATAGAATCTTCCAATGATCATTGAGTACTAGCAGCAACTGTTTCCTTCTTTTGTGAAGACTCAATATGCGTCTTCTCAAGATTGGTCAACTGATCTTCCAACTCTAGACATCTCATATTGATGATGACCTTTTGGTCTTCAATCATAGTCATCTTATCTTCACAATCCTTCTTCAATCTTTCATCTTCAACTTCATGAATCTTAACTTTATTTTGTAACAAAGAGTCAAGTTCATTGATCTTCTTGGTGTTATCTTTCAAATATAACTTCTTGACTTCATTGCCCTTTTTCATCTCATCTTCAAGTTCATGGATCTTCTCTTCCAAAGTCTTGTTGACATCCTCCTTTTCCTCAACATATTTGATCCACTTTGAAGAACATTCTTCAAATCCCCTCTTTTTTGATTCAAAGGATCTAACCTGTCTGGAGAGATTTAGACATTCAACAATATTTTCTTGTAAGCCTTTCTCCAAAACATTTGTTTCCTCTTCCATCTGAGTGATATTTTCCTACATGGACTGAAATAATCCACAAACCAGGGATGAAATCTCTTCAGAAATACCATGTAGAATCATTCTTAATCTGTCAAATGATATTTATCGAGATGTTGTATATTGATCATCACCACTTGTGCCAACATTTTCATCATGAGAATAATTTCCAAATGTAGTAACACATATTTCCTTATCATTTGAGGTAGGAAGGTTGTCCAAATTTTTGGTGGGGACTTGAGCCACCTTCTAATTACTTTCCAAGTTTGGTGTGTCTTCAATGTTAGCTAGATATGGAGAACCAGATGCTTCCACTTCTTCACATAGGAGAGAATTCTTATTCAACTTTCCCTTCTCCTTCCTTTTCCTGTTCATCATGGTCTTGGCAGATATAGCCTTCTGCTCAGAGATAACTAAATCTTCACTAAAATTTCACTTCATTGATAACACATGAATGAAACTCAGGTCTTCAAAAGAGAATAACTTCACTATAGAGAATCAAAAAGAGGTAAACATGTTCCTCTGATACCAATTGAGAGGACCGGTTTGGGATATACCTAACACTAAGAGGGGGGTGAATCAGTGTTGGGGAATTTTAAAACCAATTTCAGTTTTTATCCCTCTACCTCTTGACCTGTTAGGATCTAGATTATCTTATTCTATTTTCCCTGTCGCATGCAATAATAGAAAGTAGTAAAAATATGCACACGATATTTTTACAAGGTTCACCACTCAATAAGAGTAGCTATGTCCTTTCCATGCCTGGATATCACCAGTGCATGGATTATACACTATGATGTGATATGAAATTACATTGGAATGGCTAGGAAAACAATCTTCTAGCTAGGGTGAGTCCCTACACTTTAGAGGGGGGTGGGAAACAATCCTCTTCCCTGGACTGGTGATGACCTAGTCCAACTTGCAGCCTCTAGCTGGTTCTTTATATTACCTATGGAGACGGTCTTGTTCCTTCTTGATAAGGTAGGTTCTTCTCTTGATCTATTTTAGTTCTCTTCACATGATTATTTGAAAAGCAGTAGGCAAGAAATTATTTTCTTTCTTTCTCTTCTTCTCTAGTGAAAAAACCAACTGCACTAGTTCTTATCCTTTTTTCCTCTTAGTGAAATAACTAACTGCACTAATCTTTTTCTTTACTTAGAAACAATCACATACACCAATGTGATTATTCAATCCCTGAGGATATTCTCACAAAACATCATCTGAATTTAACTGCCTTGAACAATTGTCAGCATTCAATTGGGCATACTATGTTATTCTTCTTCTTATCTTCCTTTTCTTTGACACAGTAGAATATGGAATGGCACTGCAGTGTCTTAATCTCTTTCTTCAGTTCTCAATACCAACATGTAAGTGTGTCTGTATACTACCTTCTTCCTTTGTGCAGATGTGAGTTCGATTGCATGACTAGTTATTTTTTACTTCGCAAAGTACAATGATGATGATAAACAATAGTCGTGTGAATGCGGTTCTACTTCTCTTCGTGATACCAAATGTTTCACGGTACTTCCTTCTTTGCAAAGTCTCTTCGAGAGTGCTATACACCTATCGAAGCCCTGCGGTACCCTCGAATTTTTCGCGCAACCTTCTAGGTGTATTGCACGTAAAATTCAAGCCTTGCGCGTAAAAACACATTTTGGCGTGAAAAACCATTTTCGCACAACCCTTCTTTTTCGCGCAGAACTTTCCTTTTCCGCACAACACTTTCTTTTTCATGCAACACTTATTCTTTTCACACAATACTCTATAATTAATTTTTTCCATGCGTCAGAGTTCAGGATTTGTCTATGTGCCGAGTCACTACTAATGAGAGAGTTTCACCTCATATTTATCGGCATTTTTGACCTTGTACGTAAAACCTCTTCCTGCGCATAAAACTGTCTCTCACTTCTTTAGATTACGTGCACCTTCCTGTATTTTTCGTGCACCTCATGAATTTTCCATTTTTCATCATTCTAAGCATGAATACACTCTTGCGCGTAAAACATCAAACCAAAATTTTGCGCCCAACTAATTTTCCCGTGCACAAGTCTAATGTTCCGTGCACCTAGCACAATCATCTTCGATTTTTCACGCACCTCTTACCTTTTTCATTTTTTGACTTTCTAATCACAATGCACCAATTGCACGCAAAATTACACATCGTGTTCCATATTGCACACAAACCCAATCTTTCCCGCGACATCATATTTCGCGCCCTGCTCCAATTTTTCACGCATTTCATGCCTCTACCAATTTTGGGGCTTCTGATCTCGAAACACCTTTTACGCGAAAACTTCATTCCTCTATTTCGCGCACCATGCCAATATTTCACGAAACCTTCATTTTTCACGTAGCCTGCTGATATTACGCACATCCCGCTGATATTTTGCGCATCCCGCTACCTTTTCGTGCACCGCTTTATTTTTTTGCGAAACTCACCAAGGTTTCCACACACTCCATGCCGTTGTCAATTTTCAAAGTTCTGAACTTGAATAATTCCTTGCACGTGAAAATATAAACCATCTTCAATCTTGTGAGCAACATCCATTTCCAAGCACATTTCTTCATCTCCCGATTTTCTGGCCCTAAAATTTGGCAAACACTGGGAAACAACGCCACCTTAAACTGTGCTTTTGTGCCACCCCCAGATTGTCCATTACTTTGTTATTTCTCTCTTAAATTCTTCCCATAACCATTCTTCAGCTTTTATCATGAGTTCCACTATCATGATATGTATCCTTTGATAGATCAGCTTTAGCATCGTCAGAGTTACAATAGAGAGTACTAAACCTTCCATATCTTCTAGCAACATCATTCCTTCCAATCAAAACTGTATATGATTGGAATTATCATTTCTCCCCCTTTCCTTTATAAGGCTTGCATCAAAAGTTCTCCTGACTTATGATATTTGAGAAATACATATCAGCAAAGCATCGTCTGATTTGGATATAATGCAAAATGCATGGCTACCTCAGAATGCTAATCCCTTACACATTATCTCTTCTTCAAATCCCCATTCTTCTTCAATCATCCTTAGATGGATGATACTTCTCCATTCTTTATTGTTGTAAACAATGTGTCACTATTGACACATGTTCTTTGAACATAGGATCAGCTCAACGATCGTCTGAATTGATCTTCTAAGAGAATTTCTCAAGTATGAAATCCAATGATATGATTATATAAAAATTCTCCAGGAAACCTCACTTCATCCAATCCCCACTAACTTTTTAGTCCTTCTTCATCTGTTTCTTCATTTTGACCAGCATTGACAACTGTTGACAACAAATACAATCTTCATACACAAAGTGGTCCCAACAGATACTAGACCTATCGATCCTCAGAGTTTTCTTAAGTGAAATTTTATGTAATAATTCATGTTTAAATGTGTAATGAAGAGTAGGGTTGTTATAGTTGGTATTAGAGGATATGTTTAGTTATTTTTAGGATTTGGATTAGAAAACCCTATTAAATTCCTTAAGTATAAGACTAAGTATAAGAAAAACATCCCTATTTTTTTGTGAGTATATAATAAGTGGTTTATCAAGTAAATAAATCCCTGTCTAGATACGAACAAGTATAGGTGGCTTTGACATAGATTTATCTAGGGGTAAAACCCAAAAAAACTTCTTTGATATAGACTCGAACGAGAACTGGTGCACAAAAATAGGCCTTTCTAAACTCTTGGTTTGAAAATCATGGGAGATATGCTTTGGTAAATTCATAAGCTTACTATGAACCATTATTAAGGGAATAAAGAAATTTCCCTAAGAATATATGTTGGGAATCAGATCATGGATAACTTATATTACAGCCTATAAATTCATAAGTTAAATAAATAAATGTAATTTATAAGTTATCCCTTTTTTTCATTGGATTACATTTTATTTTTTACCCATAACATTCCTTTTATTCCAACCAATAGATGATAATAAGAGGACTCAGGCTAACAACCGATGCGAAGATCAATGTGATGAATTTTCTAATGAGATGCCCAATCCGATGGGAGCAGGAATAAAAAAAATTTCCATGATAATCTCTCTGTTAAATCTAGTATTGAATAGAAATGTGGGTCAAAAGGAATGTCCAACTCCCCCTAATAAATAACTAGCCACAATTGAGAGCTTCAGGAGATAAATGCCTCCTACTTTTAATGGATCATCCAATCCCTCAATCACTGAATGATGGATTAACTCAATTGAGAATATATTCTCTATCCTTAAATGTTTTTAATAATACAAGGATCTTCTGGTTGATTATCCTATGGAGGGTGAAGTTGATCAATGGTGGACATTGATAAAAAAAAATAAAAAACCTAAGGAAGAGATTGAGGAATTGGAATGGATGTATTTCTAGAAAATAATTTTCGATAAATATTTTCCTCATACCCTCTGACTTAATATGGAAAGGGAATTCATTTCTCTTAAGAAAAAATGAGATGAATCCATTAGAGTGCATGGGAAAAAATTCACAAGACTGGCATGATACACCTATGTATTTGTCATTACCCATGAATGAAAGGTTGACCGCTTCTTTGGTGGGATAAAACCTAGCCTATGGAAAGCCCTAGTGATATGTGAATTTGATAGCTATGAGGAAATTTTCTGATGTTCCCTCAAAGTATAAATGGAGATCGGAGATTCTCAGGGGTATCATGGGGATGACAAGCAGAAAGTAGACTTTAATTCTAGAGTTTATATGGATAAATCCAACATTTCTAAGAAAATCCATCACCCCACTTTCCAAATTTGTATAAATAATCACCCTATAAATTGCCTGAAGGGGATAGGGAAATGCTTTAGGTGTAGAAGATAAGGGAACTAGTCCATTAATTGCTGAGAGGAAAATCCCACTGCTGCGATAGAAGAGAGTAATGCTCTGTTCGAACCTCAATGCATTGTTAATTGCTAAAAATACAAAGAACCAAGGAACATTGTGATCCATCTCTCTAATTCAAGTGTTTTTAGAGGCATCCAACAAACTCCAAGGAAGTAAGGGAGATATTTTTACATCACTACCACCAAAGTGAATCCTAAAAACGAAGCAGTGATAAGTACACTAGTTATTCATTCAAGAATAACGAACATACTTTTGAATCTAGTTCTATGCATTATTTTATATCTGGAAAGATTAGTAGAACAATCCAAATACCTCCACAAATCATGGAAGTAGAGATGTCAGTGTGAAAGTCAAATGGATAAGTTATTGCATCCCATGGATATAAACCCCCCCTATCACAATTTTTGGATTGAACTTCCCAGTGAACCTCATCATACTTCCTATGGTGGAATTTGATGTAATTCCTGGTATGTATTTGCTTTCCCTATATAGAATCAACATAAATTTCCATGAGAGGGAAATCACTCTCCATATGGAGAATCGTCCCCCGATTCTGTACAAGTGAAATAAAGAGGATGAATCTTCTTTAGCACTATAATCTCAAGTGTGGATATTACCGACCTATGAGAATGTGTATCTTGCTTAAATGATTGAGTATAAGGAAGAAACCATCCTTGAAGAGATTCCCATTGTGAGGGAATTTTGTGGAAGTGTTTCCTGAGTAGTTCCTTGATACTCATCGTAGAAGAGATATTGAATTCATGATTGATATTTTTATTGGGGTGTTGAAAATATCCAATAATATGTATAGAATGTTAGTTGTGGAGTTTGAGGAGCAAAATAAATAACCATAGGAGAATCTAGATAAAGGGTTTATACACCCAAGTGCTTCACCATGGGGTGCACTGGTCCTCTTCATTAAGAATAGGAATGGGTCAATGCACCTTTACCTTGATTATCATTAGCTCAACAAAATCACGATAAATAATAATTATCCTCTTCCATGAATTGATGACTTGTTTGATCCACTGCATGGAGAAAAATACTTATCCAAGGTGTATCTGCGGTCAGGATTTTACTAATTAAGGGTGAATAAGGAGGATATCCCCAAGACTTCTTTTCATACAAAGTGTGGGCACTATGAATTTGTAGTAATTCCTTTCAGACTCACTAATGCTTTAGAAATATTCATGGAATTTATGAATAGAATCTTTAGAGATTACCTTGAAAAATTTGTGGTAGTCGTTATAGATGATTTTCTAATGTACTCCAAAACCAATGAGGAGCATGAGGAGAATCTAAGAACTATACTAGATACCTTGAAAAATGAGAATCTATATAAAAAGTACAGAAAGTATGAGTTCTGGTTTAAGGAAGTATCATTCTTGGGGTCATATCATCACAAGTAATGGGATATCTGTGGATCCCTCCAAGATAAATGCAATTGAGGGATGGATGAGGAAAACAACTATGATAGAAATCTAGAGCATCCATGGGTTATCTAGATATTATCGACAATTTGTGAGAAATTTATCACGATTTTCAAACCCTCTTACCAATCTAACTCAGAAGGGAGTCATGTTTTCTTGGAGGGATGAATGTGAAGATAGCTTCAAGGAGTTTAAAAGAGGTCTTATCATTGTGCCTGTTATAACACTACTCATAAGTGGAGAACGTTTTTTAGTATTCAGTGATGTTTCAAAGAAGGACCTAGGCTATGTGTTGATGACAAATGACAATGTCATTGCCTATGGTTTAAGGAAATTGAAAGTTCATGAGAAAAACTATCCAACACATGATCTAGAGTTGGTAGCAATAATCTTCACTTTAAAAATTTGGTGACATTATCTCATTGGGGAGAAGTTTGAAATATATACCGATCACAAAATCCTCAAGTATATATTCACATAGAAAGAGTTGAACATGTGCCCACTAAGAAAGGACCCAATGATTCTATCATTTATGAGAATTGAAAAGGATCCAATCTTCTTATATTTGAAGAATATGAACATGGAAATCATAAAGAAAAGAACATCATAAATCCTTTCACAAATTATTTCACAACCATATGTTTTGGAAAGGTTAAAGGATGCTCAAAAGCATGATATAGAAATTCAAAAGAAAGCAAATACTATCAGAAAAGGGAAATCCTTGAATTTCAATGTTAATGAAGAAGGAATTGTGAGATTTGGGTCAAGACTATGTGTTACATAAAATTCAGAGTTAAAGAATAAACTTTTGTATGATGCACATAGTTTGAATTTCTCTATTCACCTAGGAAACACAAAGATGTATCGAGATCTCCAAGAGAATTATTGGTGTGATAACATGAAGAAAGAGATCACTAAGTATACATCAAAGTTCCTAGTATGTTAGAAAGTTAAGGATGCGAGGAAGAAGTCTAAGGGGATGATGCAAACATTAACCATACCAATATGGAAATGAGAGAACATCACCATTGAATTTTTCACCATACTTTCAAATACATCTAAAGGAAACAATGATATCTCGGTTATTATGGATCATTTATAAAGACTACACACTTCATTGTAATTCAGGAGAATTTATCATTGGATCAACTAGCATGGATATACATCAGATAAGTGGTAAGGCTTCTTGGAGTACCACTATCGATTATATCTGCTCAATATCCAAGATTCACCTATAAGTTCTAGAAGAGTCTCCAATATACTCTAAATACTGAGATGAACTTTAGTACATCTTATCATCCTCAAACTAATGTCCAATTTGAGAGGAATATCCAAACACTTAAGGACATGTTGAGAGCATACTAAATGGACTCTAAAGGAGGATGAGATCAACATATTCCTCTGGTTGATTTCTATTACAACAATAGTTTCCACTCAAGCATCCAAATTTATATTTATGAAGCCCTTTATAAGAAAAGGTGTAGAAAACCGACATGTTGGGATGAAGTTGGTGAGTGCAAACTCTTATGTACAGAAATGGTTGATGAAATAGTGGATATGGTTAAGACCATCTAGCAGCACATTAAAGCTACTCAGAGTCAACAAAAGAGCTACACTGACAACCATCAACAAGACCTAGAGTTTGATGTTGGAGACATGGTATTCCTCGGAATATCACCAAGGAATAGAGTTGTGATATTTGGGAAGAAGGGAAATCTTAGTCCAAGGTCCATCATCCCTTTTGAGATCCTTGACCGCATTGGAGTAGTGGCCTATAGACTAGAACTCCCACCAAACCTATCTCAAGTACTTGATGTATTCCATGTATCACTCTTGAGGAAGTTCATACCTGACCCATCACATATACTCAATCTAGATGTGGTACCATTGGAGAATGACCACTCCTATGAAGAGAAGACTGTGGAGATCTTAGATCACAGGGAAAAAGTTTTAGGAAATAAGATAATTCCCCTTATCAAAGTGTTGTAGAGAAACCACAAGTTTGAGGAAGCAATGTGGGAACCACAAGAAGTGATGAGGTGGAGTTACCCACATATGTTTCAGTGTGGAAAAAGAAAACTTCGAAGGTGCAATTTCTTAAGGGGTAAGGTTGTAACGACCTAAAAATTCATGAATAAAATTACCTTTATTTTAATGTCTTATGGATATATAAAACACATGCACTTTTTAATTGGGTTTAAATAACTGTGAAGTATGATTACCGTTGATAAAATGTATGTTGAATAGTGATCACATGGCTAGTATATATATTGGGTTTTAACTAATCTTTTTGACACAGAAAAAGGAATTGATGGCCTTGACTAGTAGGATCATTCACTTTGAATCCCACTTATTAGATCTATTGAGGGAGATAACTTTTCTAGGATTTTCCCTAGACCAACCCAAAGCTGAGATCCAACAAAATAAGCATGAGCGAAACTATTTATGGGAGAAGTTAAAGCTCATCGAGATCATGGACCAAACCATGTCCACCTAACGACCCCAAGAAATTACCACCATCACACACCATAATCCTAGGGAATATGCTGTTTTAATAAAGAGTTATGTAACAAGACCCTATAATTATTATTATGCACATTATTTTTGTATAGAATAAAGAATATACATTCATTTTATTATTGTTACTTTGTAAATGGTTTTTAATGAACAAATAGTATTTTTAGATAATATTTAAATTCAAAAAAAGAAATTTGTTTTAATGAATTAATGGATTTTTTAATTAAATAATTTTTTAATAAAATATTATTACTAAATTACTTTTTATCAAATATAAATGATCAGATACTTTTTATAAATACAGTTGTAATGTTTATTAAGGTTTGAAAACTATTTTTTTGTCAAAACCCATGAATATTCAATAATTGTCACATTTTATTTTAAAAGTGAAAATTCTAATATTTAAAAAATTATTTAGATAAAATTAATATTATTTTTGTAATTAATAAATCTAAATTATCCAATGGTTAATTTTTCATAATTTTTTGAGATAATCGAATTTTTGGGTAAAAATTAAATACTGTAAAAATATATAATGTGTTTTATGACATTATAAAGACCCAATAGTGATGTAATAAAATACTATAAAAGGTATATTTGGATAATATATGTTTTAACTTTAAAATAAATTGATTTTATATTTGTTTGATTAGTTTTACAATGCCTTAGTGGACCCTCCAAAACTTATAAAATATTTTATCATTTTAAAATGATTTCCTTGAGAGTGTGACTCACCTCCACATAAGAAAGCCTAATATTTCAATTTGTTCAGAAAGTTTCCTTATAAAATAATTTTTTCCACTCCACTTTGGTAAAATACATGGTAAAAAACCATGGTAAGGTTTGTGTTTTTGAATATTTAATTATATAGATTCTAAAACCTATGTTTGTTAAATATTAAAGAATTCAACTATCATTTCTTATATAAACCCACCTAGGATCCCACATATATTCATTAAAAATACTTGTATAACGTCCATAATCTTCCCTACTATCTATATAAACCTTCCAAGGTGCCTAAATCTCTCAATAATCCCCTCCTCAAGTTCTTGAAGTCAAACACTCAAGTAAGGGATTCCTTCCTTTCTCAATTTTGTCTATATTTCTTTAGGTTGTTATACCCTTTTATTTTCAATTAAAAATGTTGGGTTATGATTTCTAACCTCCCCCATACTAACATAATTATGTTTTAATGATGATATAATTATCTTTATCTCATTAATTCCTCCCATGTACACTCGTTACCAGGCCAAAATTTTGTAAGAGTTATTCCATTTCTCCTCTTTCTTCAATTTTCTTTATTATGTTATGCTTTCTATTTCCAAATTATATGTGTTGGAAAATTTATCTATATTATACCTTAATTTCCATTTCTTGTAAATATTATGAGAGACCACTTTCTATCTCATTAACCATTTTTATGAATTTTATATCACACCGTTAGGTTGCCGAAATTGCACCGAAATTTTCTATGGAAAAATCACTATTTAGTGTATACCATGCCAATTTCTCTTTCAAGGGTATTCACATTATGCATATATAATTATTTATTATATAATTTTATATATTTATTACACATTCCTTTATCTTTGAATAAATTATGATGTTGAATGATATCATGTTATATGATCCATGTGGCACACTTATACATGAAATTAAATGTTTTTAAAGGCTGCGCCCTGATAGCACTCCAATGCATTGAGTAATGTTTAGTATCATGATACTAATTGTGAAATTAGGGTTTAAGAATGATAATACATGTGAAATTAGGGTTAGTCATGACAATTCATGTGCAATGAGGGTTTACTCACGCTAATCCATGTGCAATGAGCCTTGGCTCATGCTAATATCATGTTGTATGTCATTACCACATTTCCATGTTATGATAATCATGCTACATCATGCCTTTATGTTAATGTTTGTATTGTTCTCCATTGATATGAATATTTTCTAAAATGTACTGTATTCTTCAGGTTATGCCTTGTTTACTCCCTTACTGGGCTTTATAGCTCGCCATTTTCTTATGTGTGTCCTCAGGTTATCCCATGCAATGCTAAGTACGAAGGAATGATTTGGTCATATAAAAGATATTTTCAATTAATATTTTGTATTTTATGTCTTAAGTTTTCATGTAATGATCTTAATTTCCCAAGACAATAGACCTCTCAATCCTTATATTTTTCTTAAGTGTAGGTTTATGTAACAAATCATGTTTAAATATGTAATAAAAAGCAGGGTTGTTATACCAGCTGCACTAACTTCCATGGAACATAATAGTCATCAATTTATATATGTATAAACCACATTAGTTGGATCTCATAGACCAACATCATCTGTAGTGGAGGCCTCATCATTATTGTCATCCGCAACAGCTGTAGATGTTGCCTTGCCTCCTATAGTGTGATCACCATTGATAACCACCATCAATGTCCAACACCAATTTGTGTCAATTCATCCTCCTACTGGACAACATCCATCACTACATTATCTAGATTTTCTATCCCAATGTCATTTACACATACCACCTACAAGACACCGCAGCCAAAAAATACAATTTTCTCAAAAGAGATGTTTTTATGTTCTTCTATGAAAAAATTTTAATTTTTGAAACTTTTAGAAATTTAATTTGATAAAATTAACTTTATATTTGAATTAATAGTATAAAAATAATATTAGGGTGAATTGTTGAGTTTTTTTTGAAATATTTCATTTTTTGATGAATAGTGGAAATACTGAATTTTAATTGAAAACTATCTTTTTGCCTAATTTATTAATATTGTTAAATTATATCTTAATATTTTTTAAATTATAATTAGTTAAAATATATATAAATAAATACAATTTAATCTATTTTAATCAATTTCACATTGAAATTGTATATAATTTTTTTAAAACTTTTGAACATTTTCACTTAAAAAATAAGTTGTCTCATCACATCTACATGATTAATATTAAATTAATTTATGCCACTTATATGAAATGAATTTGAAAAAAATGGATTAAATATTTGGAATAAATATAATTTATTATTCCTAATAATCTCAACTTAATATTTTCACTGAAGTGATTAGTGAAAGAAATTAAAATTAATTAAGGTGGTTAAAGTAAAAAAACAAGATTACTTAGTGGTTAAACTTAAATCATAAGGTGTAAAAAATTACCCTAAACATGTAAAAAACAAATTTTATGGATATATTTAGACCATATACCATATTTTATAGAAAATGGTTCATTATTAGAGGCACATGATGTAAGGGATGCATCCCAATAGTGTTTACCTTTTGGTATTTACAAGAATGTCAGTCCTCCTCCATTATAAAAGGTAAATAATCCCTCATCACATATTCACATCACTAAAGAAATTTGGATCATCAAAAACCTATAAAAATATCATTTAAAATTCACTCCATTCATTTTAGAAGTCTTACTTTCAGAAGAAATCCAGCCAAGGAAGTCCTTTGGTGCAATCCAAAAGAAGATACCTGAAAAAGAGGTAATGTTCATCAATGATTTTTTTTATTTATTCCTCAAAATCCATAAATTATTATTACATCCGGATTATATAATAAATTTATTATCTTCAGTTTACTTATATTTTATTATGTTAAGGTTATCTCCTACACTTTCTCAAACTTCCATCAAATGAAATACACAATCGTCGTTTGTATGTACGGCGGACTACCGCCTCATGAATTGAAGTCATTCATTCTTATATTAACACCTTTAAACGTTAGGAATAATGATGGATTTATAGTTTAAATATTATATTTATTATATTTATAATGTTATTATGATTTTTAAATTGTTATAACACACATACATTTATGATTTTCATTTTTTGTAAATATGATAATGTCGTTCGTGTGTACGGTGGACTACCGCCTCATGAAGCGATGCGATTCATTAAAACTTTACATGGAATGTATTAAGGATGATATTAATAAAAATATGTGATATATATGACATTAAACGGTTTTTGTGATGATAATATATCATATAATTTTTTTTCTTTCAACCTGAAAAGAAAAATAGAAACATCATTCATGCGTACGTACGACCTACCGTCTCCTTAAAAGATATATTTCATTTCCTATTTATATATTTTATATATTATTATAAGTAAATATATAATGAATATATATATACGATATTTATATCATATATATAATTCTATATACAATTAAATAATGGTTAAAGTAAGAGGATCAAGAATATGACAAATCAAAACATATACCAAAAAACTGGTTATTACCTAAAACGTAACATTAACATGGAATTGTTAATAAAAATGGAATAAAAGGTCCTAAGAAAATCATATATAGTATTCATTTTCTGAGACACATTCTATATTCACTACCTCTTTCTTCTATGTGGTGTTTATACTTCCTATGAAGGTGATTTTACGATTATACTAATTAACATTTCTGTTATTTACATATCCATTTGAGGATCTATATTTCCTAAGGTTTATGGGTAAAATGTTACCAAAGTGGTAAGTGGATATTTGTCTCAATTTTCTTGAAACATACATTATGTTATGAATGTATATTCTTTTAAGAGGTGTATATACAACCCCTTTGACCAGTAATATCATGAATTTTTTCATCCTCATGATATTTTAAGTTTCATGTAATTTTATTCTCTCATGGGGATTGTGATTCAAAGTAACCAAAGTGGTAAGAGTTTATTTCTACAATCTCATCATTTATCGGGATTTTTTATGATTCTGTTTCCATCAATGAGATCTTAGGATACATCTCTCAAGAATAATCATGATCTTTATTCTACTATGGTTATTTATAATATCTTTATTTAATGGTACCATTTTAACACTATTTGGTAGTTAATATAATAAATAAAATGTTTTTAAGAAAATCATACATTATGTTTCTCTTTGGATGGAAATATGATTTCTCCCAAAACCATGTTTTTTAAGAATGTTTTCAAAAAAGTTCTACGATGATTTTTAAAAGGGATTTATTCCTATGTTTTACCTTTTTACGATTTTTTAAAAGTAATCCTCTTTTCATATTCTCATCAAGACTCTTTTTTACTTCTACTAACAATATGAAAGGAATATTTGTTTTAATGTTCATGACATGGATGAAAATATCTACTACCATGACTAATCATTGATTCAAAGATTCCTTTATGGGTTTTCAAGGATATTTTCATAGAAAAATATTTTCAAAATTTTTTCAAGATTAATTTATACATTTTCAATGTCATTTTCACGGGAAAATTATTTTCAAAATGTATTATGATTTAAAATGATTTTTTAAAGAAGAATAGATATTTTACTCAAGAATTTTTTTAAAAATATATTTCAAACTTATTTTCCCTCTAAATGACAACCTTTGTTATTACCTATTCCTTAATTTTTATATGATCCATGAATACTATTTTTGTTATTTCCTGAATGGTTTATGTTTTTATGACATTTTTATGACACCATTTTCTCTTCCATGGGTTATACCATGACAAAAATCTTATGAAAGCCGTTTCTTTTCGTGAGTTATGATTTTATGAAATGATAATGAAGCCTATTTATTTTTCAAAGGTTATGATATAATGGCATTTTTATGATACACATTTCATTTCATGGGATATGATATGATAATTTTTATGATCATATAGAACAAATATGTATGATTTCTTTATGTGAAGGGTGTGACCTATATCTCCCTCCAATGCATTGGGTAAAGATTTATGTATCATGGGATATGCATGGATGGAATGGGGAGTGAAACCGGTTTAGTAAAGGAATTTGTCTGATAATATGTACTTGGGAGTGAAAATTGACTGCTAAGATAGTTTGGGGAGGGAACCCATTAAACTAAGATATCCTTGTAAGTGGGCATTGACTACAATGGAAAAAAATTTATATGTTTATGTGTCTGCCAAAATTTCAAGTCTTATTCTTATGTTATTATTTAGTAGATTATTCTCTTGATTCTGTTAGGATTAATGTATTTTGAACTACTTATATTTACTCCATTAATCTTTATTATGATCTTTGATATATAGGTCATGGTCTTATAATGGTATGATCATGTTCTCATACCCTTATGTTCATGATTATGCTTACATATCTCCCTTATTCACCCTTAATGATAATCTTATCTCACCATTTATTATGATTCCATTCCCTTTGTTATAAAGACATGTATTATGTATGATGTGTCTCAAAGGGGTTCTAGTCATATAGAACCTATTCAGAGACATTTTAGCTCACTTATAGATTACTGTTTATGTTCCCAAGTTTCTAAATGTATTAAACTGATACGATCATTGGTTGTGTGTTTGTGTAATGTATTATATTTTCCAAAAAAATTATGAAATGTATATGTATGAGAATCCAAGGTTTCAATAGTTTGTATCAGAGTGAAATTTTAGCTATCCTTTAGAAACTATGTTGATAAAACTTTACAGAGATCCCTAAGGATATGTCTGTAAGGATAAGTCTAAGGATGAGTCAAAGTATGTGAAAATGTCCCAAAATTTTGGTAAAGGATAGAGTGAGTAGTTTCATAGAAACAAATCCATGTCTTGATACTACAAGTGGATATGGATATGTAATATATGTAACTAGGAGAAATAATCCCAAAACACCATATTGAGAGAATTAATTAGGAACTGGTAAACAACAACATGCCTTACTACACACTTGGTTTGACACTCTCGGGGGATATGCTTTGGGAATTCACAAGCACTTTATAAACCATAATTAAGGATTTAAATAGAATTTAGCTATGAATATACTAGGATAATCCTGAGGTTTCAAACATTAAACATGGTTTTTATAATTTAATCATCCTATAAGTGTTTTTTCAGGATTATGTGGTTACCCACTATTATTAGTGTTTCTTGCACTATGTTTTTTGGTTTTTGTTAATGGATGGAACCCAAAGGAACCATATCAATGTTTAGTGTGATGGTTAATTCAAGGGTTTGCCTCTTAAGAATCCAAATTTTATGGGATCCGGAATGAAAAATATCATTTCTATGCTCACACTACATTCTCCAGATTTGAATAATGAAAAACTTCCAAATGAGTGAAGGATGGAAAACATTCTGTTGAGTCCTTTATGTGAAAACGTACACATTCTTTAAGTGGGTATTCATATCCACTAGTATTTAAACAATGCATCGGTACCAATGAAAATATATTTTCCATTATTCTATATTCGAAACATGAAAAATTTATTTTTTATATTTATCATTTAGAAGGGAAACCAACCTAGTGGTCTAATATAATCAAGAATACGGGGTAGAAAGTAGAAATTGAATCCATGGATTTTGAAGTGTTCAATAACTTATTCTTTTTTAAGTAATTTCCTCATTTTATTCATATGAAGATAGAGAAGGAGTTCCTTGAGTTAAAGTAAAAGGATGTTTATTTTTTTAGAACATACAAGGCTAATTTTACAAGACTAGAAAGGTATGATTCTAGTATTATCATACAACCTAAAAGTAAGGTTTCCCGATTCTTTAGTGGTCTAAAACCAAGTATCTGAAGGGTGTTATCTATAAATAATTCAGTATCTATGAAGATATTGTTCATTGTGATATCAATGTGTTAATGTAGGTTCTATTAACATATCAATCTCATGGTTTTGATAAAAAGAGGAAGATAGAGTTCAAAGTAAAATATAAAAACCATGGAGAGAATAAGATGAGATTTATTTTATCTCTAAGAGTGGGTAGAACCATGGATCAAATTTTCATAAGGGTTATAATAAATGTTTGAAGTTTAGAAAGGAATGACATGGGGAAATTTATTTCCAAAGTGATGGTAAGAAGTTATCTAACAATGTGAATAGAGATAAAGCATCATAGAATGCTCACAAACACATCAACACATTAAGTGTACGGAGAATGAGAATTATTCTTACTAGTTACCAAACCTAAGGGTTAATTGTGATGATTGACATTAGTAACATCTTATGTTGATGGAAAAGGGGAAATCCCATGTGATCACTATTTCTGAATAGGGTTGAGGTAATAATGTGATGAAAGTTATACTTACCATTCACTCTAGAGCTACTAATGTCTAATTCAAAACTGAACTACCCATTATTTTATATATAAATAATTTTATAAGGGTATAAATATTCTACCCAAACTATTAGATATGGAATTATAAATAAAACCCCTTAATGGTATAATGATCACATCTAAAGTCTATGATTCCTCTTCAGTTGATGTTGGTGGGAATGTGCTTCCTAAAAATATTGTCATTATTCCTATGGTTTAATTTGATGTCATCTTAGTCAAGGAATACCTTTATCTAAATAAATCCAACATCAATCTTCAAATAAGTGACATTAAATTTTATATTTTTAACTAACCTATGATCATCTTTTAATGCGACGATAAAAATGATCTTCCTATATAGATTGCATCCAACACATGGTTCTTAATTCCCATTTAGAAGTTGTTTTTATCTCAAATGGTTAGGGAGAAACTTGAAATCAATTATATTACAATTGTTCATGAATTTTTGTATGTATTTCTATAATAATCTATTAGTCATCCACAAAAATGTGATGTTGAGTTTTCAATAGAACCCATACCTAGTACCACACCAATTTCAAAGACTCTCTATACAATGAATCAAATTCAGATGCAGTAATTGAAGAAGCAACACCAAGAAAACCTTGATTAGTTATTCATTCAGCCAAGTGCGTCACCTTGGGGGGAAACTATTATTTTGTAAAAAATATAATCATATAAATTAGACTCTATATTTATTACCAAAAGTTTAAAAATATCACTATCAAGAACAAGTATCATCTTCCCCTACTGATGACTTGTTTCATCAATTGTAAGAAGTTCAGTACTTTTCCAAGATTGAACTTCATTCTGGATATCATCAATTGAGGGTTAAGAATGAGGATATACCCCAGAAGGAATTCCGTACAAGGTATGGACACTATGAATATATAGTGATGATTTTTGGTCTTACTAATTCCCCTTCTATCATAATGTATTTAATGAATAGAGTCTTTAGAGATTACCTTGATCATTTTTTGGAAATATTTATAGATTATATTTTGATATATTCAAAGAGAAATTAAGATCTTTATGACCACTTCATAATTGTAATAAAGACCCTAAAAAGGATAAAATATATGGAAAATTTAAAAAGTGTTAATTTTTTCTATGAAAGGTTTCATTTTTGGGTCATATAGTCTCAAGAGAGGGTATATCAGTAGACCCATCAAAGAAGGAGGCTATTTAACATTGGTCAAAACCAACAATTGTTACTAATGTCCATAGTTTTCTTAGTTTATCTAGATATTAATAATGGTTTATAGAGAATTTATCACAACTATATAATCGTCTGACTAAGCTAACTCATAAGGGAGCCAAGTTTCTCTAGATATATGAATGTGAGGAAAATTTGAAGGAACTAAAGAGAAGGATAGTCAATGCACCTGTCTTACAATACCCTATAGTGAATAAGGGTTTCCAACCTATAGTGATGAATCCAATAAGGGATTGGGATGTGTTATTATGTAGAATAACATGGTTACAACTTATTCCTCGCAAAAAAAAGGAATATTCATCAGAAAAAATATCCAACTCATTATTTAGAGTTAGTTGTGGTGATTTTTGCATTAAAGATATGAAGAAATTATCTTTATAGAGAAAAGTGTGATATATATACCAATCATAAAAGTTTGAAGTATATATTCACACATAAGTAGTTGAAAATGCACAAGAGAAGAAATTTAATGATGATAAAGGATTATGATGACTCAATAAATTACCACCCTAGGAAAGAAAGAAGGGTGGTTAATGCTTTGAGTCAAAAGGATCAAACTAGTTTATCCATGATGAGTATAAAAAAAGATCCATTATTTTTGGAATTTAAAAGGATGGACCTAAAAATCTTGAAGGAATGGAAACAATATTATCTAGATCAATTGAATTTTCAACCCTCTATCAAAGTAAATATTTAAGAGGCGTGAAAGGACGATTTAGAGCTATCATAAAAGGTTAGAAATGTTCTTGAGTTTAACCTTGATCATGATGGAATGATAAGGTTCACAAACCATATATGTGTTCCTCCTATACCAGATTTGAATAAGGAGATATTAGAGGATTCTCATAGATATTAATTATATATTTATCCTATAAGTATGAATATGTATATAGATTTGAATTAATACTTATGGTGGGATGATATAAAGATAGATATTACAAGGTTTGTATCTTTGTTCTTGGTATGCTATAAAATTAAGACTAAAAGACAAAAGTATAAGAGGATATTACATCCATTACCTACACCAGAATGAAAATGTGAGAATATCACATTGGATTTTATCATTGGACTCCCCAAATCCTCTAAAGGGAATAATGATATATGGGTGGTAGTCAATTGCCTTACGAAGTTAGAACACTTCATCACTATCAAAGAACACTTCTACCTAGATCATCTTACTAGGATACACATTAATGAAGTTATAAGGTTTCATGGAGTACCACATTCCATTTTATTTGATTAGGATATTAGGTTTACCTTGATGTTCTGGAATAGTCTTCAACAAGACT
The DNA here is from genome assembly GCA_963277665.1 of Viscum album. Taxonomy (NCBI): domain Eukaryota; kingdom Viridiplantae; phylum Streptophyta; class Magnoliopsida; order Santalales; family Viscaceae; genus Viscum; species Viscum album. The sequence continues at coordinate 97,278,805 of OY728163.1, forward strand.
TTGAAACAAAATTGAGTTTTATTACTTCTTATTATTCTTAGATGGATGGTCAGTCTGAAAGAACAATTCAAACCTTAAAGGATATGTTGAGATCTTGTTCTCTTGATTTCAAAGGTGGTTTGGATAAAAAAAATTCTCTTATTCGAGTATTCTTACGAAAATATATTTCACTCAAGAATTCATATGGATCATTATGAAGACCTATATGGAAGGAAATGTAGAGATCTAATGTGATGGAATGAAGTTTTAAAAAGAAAGCTATTGGGACCTAGGACTGCTAAAGAAATGTCATATTAGTTTAGATCCATTCAACAACATATTATGGTAGATCAATGTTGGAAGAGAATTCATGATAATAATCATTGACATGATCTAGAATATGATGTTGGTAACATGGTGATTCTAATAATATATCCATGGAATAAGGTTATGAGTTTCAGGAAGAAAAAAAAACAAATCCCTAGGTATATTAGTCCTTGGAAATTATTGATCATATCAGGATGGTATCCTATCGATAAGTGATTTCACCCAACCTATATCAACTACACAATTTTTTCCATGTATCTTTACCAAGGAATTACAAAACTGAATCTTTTCATATACTGTACTCAGAGGTCATAAAAATAGAGCAAGATCTTTCTTATGAGGAATAATCAGTTGAAATTATGGATCCTACAGAGAAAGTTCTATGAAACATGACCACTCACATGGTAAATGTTTTATAGAGAAAAAACCAGTTACAAGAAGATATGTGGTAACTTTAGGATATGATGAGGCATAATTATCCTCATTTTCTTGTATTAGAGTCACTAATTTGAGAGATAAATTAATTTTAAGGGGTGTATAATGTAACACCCTGAGTTTTTATGAATCCTTTTTAGTAAATTAAAGTTATTTTATGTATTTTTTTATATACTACATGATGTGAAGATTTTTTATACACTACACTACGTTAAATTTTCACTAAATGCAACACTAGTATAGATTGCATTACACGAAACACTGAGTTTCTACAAAATAATATTTTATTATTATAATTATTTAAACAAGATTCTTATAAAAAATCCATTAAACATAGTTATATTAATAGTAATAACTAACTTTTAAATATTATTTATAATGGTATTATACAAATAAAATATATTTATAATGAAATATATAATTTTTAGAAAACTTTATATTTTTTTAAAAGAGTATTTCCTCAAAAGAACTAATTTTTATGTCATTATATGAACAATAAAAAAAATTAAATTTTGAAACTTTTGGAAATTGAATTTGATATAATAAAATTAATTTTTTAATTCATAATTTCAAAATAATATTGGGATAATTTTTTTTTATTTTTCTGAAATATTTCATTTTTGGATGAACAATGAAAAATACTAAATATTAATTGAAAACTGTCTTTTTGTCTAAATTAATTATATTGTTAAATTATATATAAATTTGTTTTTAATGTATAATTAGTTCAATTATACGTCAATAAATATAATTTAATTCATTGTAATCAATTTCACAATGAAATTAGATAAAAAATACATTTCAAACTTTTGAACATTTTCGCTTTAAAAACTCATTGTCTCGTCCCATCTGTGAGATTAATTTTAAATTAATTTCTAGCACTTATGTGAATTGAATTTATAAAATTGGATTCCATATTTTGAATCATAATAATTTATTATTTATAATAAGGTAAAATTAATATTTGATTAATGTTATTAATTAATTAAATTAAAAATAATTACAATGATTAAAGTAAAAACATTATTACTTAGTGGTTAAACTTAAAACATAAGGTGTAAAAATTACTCTAAACTTGTCAAAAACCCATTAAATTCCCATATTTAGACCATATACCATATTTTATTGAAAAAATTTCATTATTGAGGGCACATTATGTAAGGGAGACCTCCCAATAGTGTTTATCTTTTGGTATTTACAAGAATGACACTCCTCCACTATAAAAGGGAACTAAACCCCATCCCATATTAACACCTATCAACACATTTTTCTCATCCAAATAATATCAAAATATCTTTATGACTTCCATTAATTCATCCTATAATCCTTAATTTAGGAATAAATCGAACCAAGGGAGTCCTTTGGTGTAAACCTAAAGAAGATACTCCAAGATGAGGTAACATTCATCAATGAAACTTTTTGTTTTATTTCTTCATAAAACCCATTAAATTATATTTATGTCATTATTATATAATAAAATAAGTATATTAAATTTACTACTATGTCATTATGTTAATGTTACAACCTAAACTTTCACAAACTTCCATCAAATGGGATATGCAATCATCATTCAAGTATACGAAAGACTATTATCTCGCAAACCGATGTTATTCATTCTTTCATTACCACCTTTCAAGGTTAGTAATAATGATGAATTTATAGTTTTTATAAGATATTTATTATTTTTATGATGTTATTATGACTATATAATTTTTATATCACACTTACCTTCATGATTTCTATTTTTTGAGAATATGATAATGCCTTTCAGGTGTACTGTGGACTACTACCTCACGAAGGGATGTGATTCCTTCATGATTTATTTAAAATATTTTAAGGATGGTATTAATAAAAATATGTGATATATATATGAAATATTTTTTTATTAAATGATAATATATTATATACTTTTCTTTCTTTAAATCCAGTAAGAAAAATTGAAACAACATTCATGCATACGCACGATCTACCATCTCTTTGAATGGTGGATTTCATTTCCCATTTCTATATTTTATAGATTATTATAAATTTATATGTAATGAATATATATATATATATATATATGATATTTATATCATATATATTATTCTTTATATAATTAAATTATGATTAAATTAAGGGGATCAAGAATAAAACAAATCAAAACTTATACAAAAAATAAATATGTTATTACTCGAAACTTAACATTAACATAGAATTGTTAATAAAGGGGGAATAAAAGGTCATAATAAAATAATATATGGTGGAATATAATGAATATGGTTCTGTTTTAGATGTATAATAAACATATATTTATTATTTAAGAGTTTTGAATGAGTACGATGAAAATCAATACTTAATGTAAGAGATTTACATCTCAATTTTTACTTTGGTGAGACACATGTAGTATTCACCACCTCTTTCTTCTTTTTGGTGTACATAAATCCCATAAATATAATTTTATATTATAATAATTTAATTTTTAGGTATTTAAATATCTATTTTAGGATCTATCTTTCATGGGGTTTATAATTAAAATGTTTCAAATGTTGTAAGGGGATTTTTGTCTCAATTTGTCTTCTTAGAGACGTACATTATGTTATACACCTATATTCTTGCATGAGGTGTATATACATACACTTTGAAATATAATATCCTGAATTTTTTTAACCTTAATATACATTAATTTTCATGTAATTTTATTCTCTCAAGGGTATTATGATTCAATGTTACCAAAGTGGCAAGAGTTTATCGCTACAATCTCATATTTACCAATATTTTTTATGATTATGCTTCCATTGATTAAATATTATGATCCATATGTCAATAAATATCATGACGTTTATTATACTCATGCTATTCATGATATTATCACATAATGGTGCTATTTTCACACTCTTTGGTACTTAATATAATTAATAAAATGATTTTAATAAAATTAGAATTTATTTTTCTCTTCGGTCAGAAATCTGTTTTCTCCCAAAACCATGTTTTCTAAAAATTATTTAAAAAATTTCCTACAATGATTTTGAAAAAGGAATTTATTAAAATGTTTTCAATTTTTAAAAAATATTTTAAAAAGGAATAATCTTATCATCTTCTGATCAAGGCTCTTTTGACTTCTGCTGACCATATGAAAGGAATATTTGTTTTAACGTGTACAACATGGATAGAATTATTCTCCACCATGAACAATCATTTCTTCAAATATTCCATTATAAATTTTCAAATATATTTTTATATAAAAAAAATTTCAAAATTTTTTCAATATTACTTTATATATTTTCAAATTTATTTTCAATTTAAAGTATTTTCAAAATAAATTGTGTTTTAAAAATAATTTTTCAAATTAGAATGGATATTTTCCTCAAGAAATGTTTTTAAAAGATATTTCAAAATTATTTTTCCATATAAGATGAAATATGTTGGTGATACCTATTCCTTAATGGGGATATGATCAAATAATACCATTCATATTATTTCTTTAATTTATTAGATTTTGATGGCATGCTATTTGTGACACCCATTTATCTTCCACAGGTTATACCATGATAAAATGATTATGAAACCTACTTCTTTTCACAGGTTATGATTTGATGAAATGATTATGAAACCTATTTATTTTCAATAGTTTATGATATGATGACATGTTTATGATACCCTTTTCATTTCATAGGTTTTGATTTGATGATGGTTTATGATCTTGTGGCACACATATGTATGGTCTCATTATGTGATTGGTGGGACCAATATCTCCCTCTAATTCCTTTGGTAATAATTTATATCTCATGAGATACATGGATGGAATGGGTAGTGAACTCAGTTCAGTAAAGGAATTTTTCCACTAAGATGGTATTGGGTGTGAACCTTAACTACTAAGATGATTTGGGGAGTGAACCCATTCCACTAATATATCCTTGTCATTGATCCTTGACGACTGTGGAAATCATTTTTTATGTTTATGTGTGTACCAAAATTCTATTCCTTAGTTATATGTTATGTTTTCATGGATTATTCTATTTATTCCCTTATGATTCAAGTCTTATGAAAAACCAATATTTATACCACGCCTCTTGATAATGATATTTGATATGAAGGATATGATATTAAAATGTTATTATCATGTTCTAATAACCTTATTCTCATGATTATGCTTACATATCTCCCTTGTTTACCCTTACTGAGCATCAAATATCACTTTTTATTATATTTTTCTTTCCCCGGGTTATTAATATATGTATTATGTATTATGTGTCTAAGAAGGGTTCTATTCATGGAGAACCAATTGGGAGATAATTTAGCCCACTTATGGACCTTTGTTTATGTTTCCATGTTCCCAAAGTTATTAAATATTATGGTATTTGGGTGTGTGTTTGTGTAATTTATTAATTATTCCAAAATATGATGTGATTTTTATGTATGAGAATACTAGGTCACTATAAATTCAATATAAAATACATAGAAACTACTTTTAATGAAAAATACTAACTATACTATCTTAAAATAACCAAGGATTATGAGTTGTACTGGGAAATTGTATGCTTAGGGTCATAAAATAACAAAGTAGAAAACAAGTGATCATAGTTATGATGTTATTGAAATTAGTTCCTAGTGTATCCATTTGTACAATTAGAAACTATCTACACTAAAAGATCACATTTTATCAATGGTTACGGTACTTTATATCACTCAAAGGCGGGGAACTAGAAACCATATTAAAATATAGAATAGAAAACCATCCCAGTAGTTAGGGTGGAAGTATCATTGGCTATAACTCACACTAAAAAGTACTCAAACAATAAATGTTAATAGTAATTATTACATAAATTCAAGATATTTAATCCAATTCCTCAACCCCTAACATAATTTTCATGTATTATAAAATAGAGAAGAAAAATTAAATTTAGTTATAGGAATGATTACCCAACATGAAAGTCATGAAAAGAAACTAACTTTATTATTCCATAACCTTTAAATAAATAACCACAACATAAGAACCTAACCTATCATTATATCCATGAGAGGTTGAAAAAAACTAAAAATAAATCAACCAAAAACCAAAACAAATTTAGCAACAACCTCAAGTGGAAATTGGTTGGAGAAAATACCATATAATTCAATCCTCTCTAGTGTGTGCACAAACCATTTATATATAGGAAATTACCCATCCAAATTATATTTATATTTTGAATATTAATTTCTAATTTAACTCTCCTAAATATCAAATATTGCAATTTTCCATATATTCCTTCAAATAGGAAGCATTTTCTATGTGTTCATATCCCTCATATAACTCCTTTTAAAATACATGTAGAATTTTTTATCCAGGAGAGGGACTCGGTCAAGATGTATCTTCTATATCTTCTGTAACTTAAATCAACCACAACTTCATAGAGATATTAATCTTAGTATATAGTGGAATATTCACTTAAAATTCTCCAAAAAGACATATCTAACTCATACACATGGGAGGGGGGTGGATGAACCTTTGTATATATTTTAGACATCTTCACCATAGTGTAATGGCTTCTATCAACCCATTTCAATGACTATTTCTCATTCATGTATCCATTTCTCCTTTATATGAATTCACCATGAGTATTTACAAACATTAACTATAGTTATTTTATATTTTTATTTTACCCATGATCCATAGAATCTTCACTTATGGTATAACCCTCATCATTTTCTCTGTCCACAATACAACAATTGCACAAGTACCATAGAGTTTTACATTTTATATAGCTATTTTACTCATAGTTTTCTAATATATTCAACAAGAATAATGACCATGGATAAAACTATGTTTCTCAAGTAATTTTAGTCACTATTGTATCTTCTCAAAATCCCTATAAACCATAGTAGAGTCTGCCTAGGAATTTCCGTATAATTATTCTTCTTCATCATCATCTATCCTTCACAATAGTGTGATCAAGGACCCATTATCTTCCATGATGTTAAGTTATATTCATAATAGGTTTAACTGATATTTGGTGGTGTTCTATAGTGATCTTGATCTTCACAGTGTTACTTTATTGTGAGATCGAGCTCCCTTATTAGTATCAATGGCATATGGTGACTATCTGGTGTGGCGGTCTGATGATTTGGTGAGCGTGAGTGGGTGGTGTATTGTGTGTAAGGTGGTTGATTCATGATATATCCAAGATTATGGTGATTTAGTAAGTGAATAAATTTTTTTGGGGTTCCCTGATCTTGTATTTGTTCTTTCTTTGAGCAATGTCTACTTAATAACATATTGTGATCCATTTGATAAATTTTGAAGCCTGACAGGAGATAGTGGACTCTTACAACCACCAAACTGATCTCCAACTACATTATACACCTTCTCCCCTATACTTAATAACTCACTCCATCTCTTGTTCTGTTTATACCATTCAATTTAGGTGTGAAATAACTGTCTTCCTTGGATGAGTGTTGGTCACTTTTTCCCTTCAAATATTTTTTTTCATTAATAAATTTCAAAAAAATATAAACATTATTTTAATTTACTAAAATATATTTGAAATTATTTTTATCCACTAATTTTTTTAAAAAATAACCTGTGGGAAAAATATTCAATTAAATTAAAAAAATAATAATAAAATTAAATTATAAAAAATATATGCATGTATTCAACTTATTAAAAATATTTGTCATATTAATTTGATAAGTAAACTAAAATTCTAAATAAATGCTGATAAAATTTATAATAATTAAAATGATATACATATAAGAAATAAAACATAAGTAAAAGTTTATAAAAATTCAATTATTACATATAAAATTGAATATTTGGAAAATAATGTAGAAAAAACTAAACTAAACTAATCTAAACACACTTTTTATCATATTTGTGAAAGAATTAAACTACATTTCTAAAAAACATTTGATGGAATTTATATGGAATGAAATGATATATATATATAAGAAAACAAATCCTAATTGATATTTAAAATTATAAAAATATCATTAAAAATTAAAAAATTATATATAATGCATTTTTGGGTACTTAAAAAATAATTAATCATGTTTTTAAAACTATATAACCTAAATAAAAAAACAATTTGAAATAATATATCTCAATTTTTTTAGAATTTTAAATGTTAAATAAGAAACAAATATATTATACCTGTAATATTAATATATTACTAAATTATTGTTTTCCCATATTCCTTCTTCATGATCATTTGATATAGAAAAATCCATGTCTACATAATAGTCATTAATATCCTTGGAAAATCTTTCCATGAAAGTAGGAATCTTACATAATTCACCATCGTTATCTAATTTTGTATTATAAAATTACTATTTTTTTTCTTAAAAAAAACTAAACCACTACACATCTAACAGATCATGAACATGGAAATTTTTTTCCACATGTTTTCATGATAAAAGGGCCATCTGTGTATTCCAATATATTTTAATCTATTTGTGTCATGCAGAATTCATGGTGTTTAACATTATTATTAATGAAAACCAATTAAATGTTAAACATAAGAACTCAAATTTAATATAATCATTCTCCTATACTTCTTCAATAACTCCATAATATGAAATTAAAACATATATTGATTTTCCCTTTTTACTCAAAAAAGGCATTACTTTAGCAAACACAATTACAATATTATTTTGAACTACACGTATATTTTCCTTGTCTTTAGTATAAATGTTCATCCATTAATGTTATATCCAAAAAATGTTTTCACATTCGAACTCAAGTTTCTCACTAACTATATAAATATTTTTGAAACATCATATATACAACACTTATTATATTTAAACCATGGAAAAAAATATTTTTTATTCTCATTAAGGTAAAAATATAGGTTTTCCAAAAACACGACTGGGATCAATTTTGGATTTTAGATTTTAAGACCTCTCTTAGTGTAAAATAGTAAATTCACCTTAGAAAAAACCTCATAAAAAATATTTTATGGTTTTTTTAATTCTAGGTCATGGTTATTAACCTCAGGTTGAGCTGGTGCGAGATTGTGAGAATGATCAGGCCTTTAGAAAAATACTATTTCTGATCATATGTGTTTATTTTGTGATAAAATTATTATATATCCTGAATGGATCATATGATGGGAAAATTAAAATTTTGGTTAAATACAAAACATGGGTTTTACCCTAAGTGTGATGTATATTACATTCACATTTTGTTCCATGATAGTTCACAATTATTTATGGTTTTATATTAATATTAGTTAAATAGTTAATTAAATTTTTTAATTAATATTTTAACCAAGAAAACTCAATTTAAAAACCCACAAAGGTAAATATAAAGTGTTATCTATATAACCCAAAGGTATTGGAGATGAACCAATATTAAAGAAGCCTTATCATGGGGTTAAAAAGAATTCTAGGTATCAATGATAGGTTTCATGGAAACACCCACGATGTCGATACAAATTCATTCCTCACCAATGAATAATCTGCTCATGAGGTAAGGATTTTTAATTTGCAGATTCACTCTATTCTTCATGATTTATCAAGCATGATTTGTGTTATTATATTAATTATTAAAAATAAGAATGGTCTTTCCAAATTATTAATTTCTTATATTTTTATTTGGGATTTTTTGGTCATGAACTTACATGTTTCATCTATTTATATTAGGTTTTAGTCGCTGTGACAGATTTCTATGTTCACAAAGGCCATAATTATTATTCACTTTTGGTTTTAATTGGTTTATCCATTAATTATTAACTTTTTCATCATCAGTTATGAATTAGTATATGATTTAACAAATATCAATCTAATTTGAATCATGGTCGATCCTAGATATGTGTTTGCATGTTTTTGATCAATTATGGAGACCTCAACAGATGGGAGGATCAACACATATTGGTAGGTCACATATTGTGTTAAGTGTGGGTTATTTTCCCATGTTATGAAATTTATACGATAGATCTTTAATAATGATTCTCATTCCCAATGAGAAGTGGCCAAAAAATAACTCTCAATGACAACATTCCCATTAGAAAATTTATGTACTGAATGTATTGATGAGATTAAAGGCATATTTGGTAGTTGTGGATAATATTTCAGGTAAATAATTGAATCTAGTTTGGAAATCATAACTACATGGTGTGTAGTTATGAAGAATAAATGATGTGTACTGAGACACCCCAAACTTGTGCCTGGGACTGATGCTCAAAACAAATTCTTAACAACTTGATTTGATGCCAAGTGAAATGACTCAAGTTAAAATTTCTTATATTTAAATTTAACTAACAATTACACCTCAAAATAATCTAATAGTACCAAAAAATAAAAGGTTTAATGTATTTGGGTACTAGATATATAAAAATATATATTAAAATAGTTGTGAAAATTCCTCCATAATAATACCCCTCTGTAATTCTCATTTTTATACTCATATTTATAGCTTGGGGAATGGAAACATAAGAAAAGGGTTTTCTCAAATTATTTATAAGGGTAATCATAAGAGAAAATAATTAATGATCCAAAGTGGACATAAGATAAGCATATAGGTATGAAAGAAGATTAAAGGTGTATTATATTCAGAATAAAAAAGTTTACACAAATAAACATGAATAAAAAATAATAAATCAAGGTATAATGATCTGAGTATAACATAAGGAATGATTTATCATAATGTAGGAATATTATAAAACATAATATTTTGTCACACACATAAGAATAAATTTTTTTTTCCTTTTTCAAGTCTCCCCACCTAGATGACCATACCTGAACACATAAATCTCATATCATGAGTTATGGTATAAAACATCAGCATAACCCAAGAAATGAGTCATAAAAATGAAAAACAAAAAATAATCTTAAGCAATGAGATGATAACATAGGAAGAAGAATATTACATAAGAGTGTGGAATGAAAATAATTACATAAATTATAATTCAAGGATACCCATATTGATATTCATCACATATTAGTCTTAGGATAACCACCTATATACATTCGTGGGATTGGGACTTCCACCTTTTTACCCTTGTATAACCTCTCATATACTATTTGGCTTGGGATAACCTCCCATATTCCCATTGGATTAGGATAACCTCTAGTGTACCCTTTGTATTGGGATAACCTCCTGAGTACCCTTTGTCTTGGGATAACCTCCCATGTACCCTTTGACTTTCCGTAACCTCCCGTGCACCCTTTGTCTTGGTATAACCTATTGTGTACCCTTTTGATATCAGGGTATATAAAATTTACCAATTCATTTTTGATCTATATAATTCCCAACCCACCAATCACATAATGAAAACTATACATAATTATTTCAAAAGATCATAGAAAAATTCAACATTTCATCATAGCTTAATTAACCCATGGTAATCGAACAAGTTTCATAAAAACATCCTCAAAAAATTATCTTCAAAATACATCTAGAGAAAGAAGGTTGATGGAATCATAAGAACATATCCCAATTGTAATATTAAAGAACATAGACATAGATGAAAAATATTTATATAACATTTCATAATCCATATAGATAAATAAGGTGGATGGTATTATATGATCATATCTCAAGTTTAACATAAATAACAACAAATTATGTTCAATCAGATGAAAAAAACACATTCAATATTATTTTACAAATCACTTTGAAACAAATAAGAAGAAATATATATTTTTTGAAATGCTTTAAAACCTTAAAAGTGTTATCTTTAAAATGAAATTACTTCAATATGATAATATTTTTTAAAATTTACCCTTAAAAACTAAAAAGGGTTTTTAGAAAAAAAAACATTATAAAATAAATATTCTTTAAAAAATTTATTTGAGAAAATAATACATTAGTAAAAAAATACATTAAACACAAGCCTTTAAAATCCATTTTAAAATAAATAATTCCTTTTTAAAATATATAAAAACTTTCCTTTTCTATTAAAAAAGTTAATAATTAGAATAATTTTTAAAACATTTTAAAATATTTAAAGGAAGTTTTATAAAGAATAATTCTCATGATGATGAAAGTATGTGTTAACACACAAAAAAAGATAAAATGGGATTCTTCTTTCCAAATGAAACATGTGGAAAACATTAATATTTATTTTAAAACATTTTTGTAAATAAATATAAAATATTAGAAAACAACCTTCATATTATTGAATCATCAATACATACATCCATCAAATTAATACGAACATAGAGGAGGAAGATTCCAAAAAGAAAAGAAGAGGTGGGATCAGTTTCACTTATAATAGTCACATTGGGAGAATTTATTACTAAGGGAAATAGAGTTGAGATATGACATATAAGACCTAAATAATAACCATTAGAGAAGAAAATGGTTGGGTTATTAGATATAAATTTCATAAAAAAATTCTTATAAGAAAACTCATTCAAAATAGTATTGAATAGAAAACGAGACTAGAAAGAAACCCTTACATGTTTGTTACCTTTTAAATCAAAAACCCATGAAAGGTATAACATAAAATGAATTTTGAAATCCATTTAATTGAGTTAAAATAATATTAAAAAAACATCCATGGGTATTATATGAACTATAAAATAAAATAATTGGTGAATATGAATCATATATCTATGAAGTTAAATTTAGACAAAGAAATCATTACAAAATTGGTATATCTTGAATGAAAAGCCCATGACAGATAGAAAATGAGATGGATTTTTAAATCCATTGAATTTAATTATTTTATTATAAATACATTCATAGGGAAGTATATACACCAAAAAATATAAAACAAGTGGTGAATATAACATTTTTATCAAATAAACAAAAATGAGATGAAAATAACTCTTACTAAACTCTAGACTTTCACAAGATTGATTTATCCTCATGTATAATAATAAAAATAATCTTAATAAATCATTTAAGAACCTTAGTCATAAATAATAACTTTTATATAATAAATTTATAATCATTCCATCATAGTTGTAGTTATTATTGTTGAATATGAAATCAATGATTATCTTATTTTGGGTAATTTATCGATATCAATAGATTACATTATAATGATCATTATTTTTTGTTTCAACATAAAAAAATCAATTGAAAGACATATAATAAAACTTAGTATCACACACACACACACACACACATATATATATTTATCAAATACATTTTTATAACCATTCATGTATAGTGGTAATGAAAAATGAAACACGACATACATGGAGGCAGTATTCCGCACGTAACACGGGAAGTACCATTATTTTACAAAAAATAAAAGGAAGGTAGAAATTGAATTATAATTTAAGAATAATAATAATTTTATAAATATAATATTTACTCATTAAATATACAATTTTAAATATCCATGTAAGGTAGTTTTAAAAAACAGAACATGTATCTCATAGAGGAGGGAGTTCGCACGTAACACAAAAAACGTTCTCATTTTTGAAATGGTTGAGGGGAGATATAATTTTTTTTTAAAAAATCATAATAATAATTTAGTACACTAATGATAATAATTTTATTATTTTATGGTGGTATAATAGACTGTGGTAGAAGAAGAATACGCAATGAAATAGAAATGAAACGGGGTGATTTGGGAATTTTAAACTTACTCCTTTGTAAATTAGATCATGCCTTTCAAGGGTGGTATTTTAGGGATACCATAACCTATATGATGTGAATATAAGTTTTTTGAAGGTATTTGGGAAGATTTTGGTTGAACCAATTATCTTACGGTGTAAGGAAAATTGAGGTAGTAAAGGGATCCCTTTATAAGTGAGTGGGGTGTTAGTTTTGTAAATACCCATAACATTATATTAATTTCACATCAATTTTAATGGAAAGTGGATCCAAAAGTTTAAAATAATATATTAGGGAGTATTATTGGTTGATCCTACTCTCATAAACATATTTGGAGACATTGTTTTAATATTTTTTAGGCCTTTTACCCTTATTTTAACTTTTTATTGTATTTACTTTTAACATGGTAACTCATTTTTTAGCCATTGTAACTTAGTTTATTTACTAAAAAGATTATTTTTTTAGATAATTTTGATATTATAATTTTAAATTTGAAATCCATTTTATAATATTACATTTATAAATGCGATAAATTATAATTCTAAAATAATAAACATATAACGGAGAAAAAATAATTGATAAAAAATATAAATTGGGTTCTAAAATGTAAAATATAGGTTTGTAAATTAAACATAGAATTTATAAATTTTTAATTCAAATTATAAATTTCACATTTTATCAATAAAATGTTTTTATAAATTTTTAGTTATACTTATTCCCTATTGACCTCATAAATGTAATGTTATTTGTAAAAATTTTATTTTAAACTAATCATTTAAAAATAAATATTTTTATAAAAAAAATAAAAATTCACCAAAAGATAATATTGAAATGAATAATTTTAAAATTATTTTGATTTTTTAAAATTAAAATTCTAAAATTTAGGAATTAATCTTTTCAATAAAATATAATGAAAATAGTTTTTATTGGAAAATGAATTTTAAAATATTAACTGTTGTTGTTCTCATTTCCTATCAATTAATAATTAAATTAGTGTTAATATATTATTCATATAAATAATATAATTTATCATCATTTAACCATGATATGTTTATTTTCTTAAAATAAAAATGAATATCACCTAAAAAGAATTTCTTTTTGAAAAAATATAATTTTAAGTACAAAATAATCATACTAGTTGTTTAATTGTACTAATTAAATTTCATAAGTCAATTAATATTAAAAGTGACATTTATTTTGATTTATAAATATATTTTATAATTCAGTTACCTTTATTTATACCCTCTAATTCAATGGCTATATTACAACATGTATATTTATCTTAATAAAATGTGTGGTGATTCATTTTTGTTAAGTCATTCTTATAGAGAATCCTATTAAATACAGTAGTTAATTAAAGGTAAATATATACTAAAATACAAGGGAATTACATTGTACCCCATTAAATAATTTTAATCCTCACAATTTTCATTTTTCTCACTGATGAAAATAGACGATGATATTCTTAGTATAGTTATGACTCGATATATAATTTATAATGAAATATCAACCTCACTAAGTTGGGTAAGAATCAAAAAATCATATCATGATTGAGTTTTAAAATACATATAGCGAATGTAATCTCAATAAGGATTATATAGTTATTATTTCACTGATAGATGTTTATAGGTTTGTTTTGGATATAAAATGTAGCTTTCTTATTCTAAAAATTGATATAGGATGTATATAGGGAGAGATAAGTAATGCATCAAATTACATCAATTTCTAGTAATAGAAGAATAAGAATAATTTAATGAATAATATTCACAAAAACATCAACTTGGGAGAAATTAATCATACAACTAGAAGATTTCACAAATAGTCATATCATTAGGGTGCTGATTTGATTCTCTTCGAAGACTTCCTAGATAAAATTGAGTGGATAAAACTATAATCCAGTAAGACATTAAAAAATATAGACTAGAGGATAAGTATAAATTAATTATCATAATCCACTCTTATGTTATTCATTACATATGCTTTCCCATATCCCCTTAGCCTACGAGGTCTCTGATGTTGATTGTCATAGTAACCCATGGGCTTAGTGCACTTTTCCTCATAATTCCTTGACTCATTACAATTGAAGCATTATACTGTGATTGGTTCATTAGGAAAAGATTTACCTATATTCATTTCATCATATATACAATTTATATCCCCATGACGTTCTTTCTCAATATGTATATTTCTTCAACGCTTGAAGCATTTACGTGTTCCTCAAAGACAACTTCCCCCATGCTTTTTCCCAAATTTTTGGATGGGAGGAAGTTGAAACTTTTTCCCCATGGTATTTATCACTGGAAATTATATAAAACACTATTCTTCTCTTCTTTCATGTTTTTGAATGTTCATAAAGACTCATGTTAGAAATCATAACCTGATATAGTTGTGTGAGCATAACTATAATAGTTTTAATACAAGCTTCTATCCCATTTAGTTTCTTATTAGCATAATCAACTCTTTGTCCATAAAACCCATTGTCAAATTGATTTTTACTTGATCCAACCATTACTAAAATAAATTAAAGTTAAATATGATAATAATTAATTTAATGATGTTATAAAAATTAAAACTATTTCATAAAAAGAATAAATCATAAATGAAATATATACCCTAGATTATGAAGTTCTAGGTTTCAATATTGGAAATTAATTTTATATTTATTAATAGGTTTTAAAAAATACTTAGATTCTAATCCCTCATAAGGGTTTATAAATAAAATGTGAATTAACTGAATAATATGCCTTAAATGAATAAAACTAGGTGTTTTGTTAGGCATCATTGTTGTTCACCAAGTGATGATTGATTTATTACCCCACCATACCTTTCAGTGTTATTACCTATTGGTGTATCTCTATCAAAACCTACATCTACTTGTTTATATCTAAATAGGTATTTAATTCCTAGGAAACTAAACACTATATACTTTTAAAAAATAATTTACTATATTTTCTGTATTTAGACCTATCCCTAGGGTTCTTACAAAGGATTATAAATCCTGATCTTAAAAAATAAGTAAAACCACTTTGATACCAACTGAGGCACCTCAAACCCTATCTCTTGGGCCAAGTGCTAAAAATAGACACTTTATAACTATATTTGATTCCCAGTGAGATGAATCAAGATAAAATTTTATATATTTCACATCTAGTAAAATTTATATCTCACAATAATATCACAGTCCCATGAACTAAATGGTTTAGTGTATTTAGAGACTAGATATATAAATAACTTATTTTATAACACTTGTGAACATTACACCATAATATTCTTTGTTGGTTAAAGTGGATAGAACAATTTCGGGGGGGGGGGGGGTGAATTGATTTTCCAACATTTTTTAAAATCCTTTGATTTAGAAAAAATACCAGCTAACTAAAATATTATAGATATATAATTTTATATTTTCTAAATATTTCTCAAAGGATAAATCAAAAAAATAGTAAACATAATTTTAAAATAAATTTAACTTTTCAAACAAATATAATCACATCAAAGAAATATATAACAATGATTAAATGTAACTATGAAAATATTGTTTTTATAATGATTTTGGAAAACTAATTTTAAAATAGAGTGAGAAAAAACTAAATAATACACATTGGAAATAAATATAAGAGGTTAAATATAAAGACAAGACATAATCTTCTCCACTTTATAGTAACCTGATTCCAATCATGCTTATTAAAAAATAGATTTATAACTATAATTGGGTGTACAGAGTACAATAAAACACAAGGATGTCTAGGATATTACCAAGATTATTCCACAATATCTGTGGGAGTAAAAATAAGAAGGAAATATAGGAAGAGTATCTGAATACTTCTCTATGATTTATAGGATTAATCTCTCTAATATAATTAAAAATAAGTCTAAACAAAAATCAAATTTAATAAAAATATAGATAGAAGGAGAGTATAAAGAACTGGACTTAAACATTTAATATTCTAGTGACTTTAAACAAGAATTTACATTCTTAAATCCCTAAATATATTTTAGGTTTTTATTTTTAGATAATTAGTTAATACCTCATAAAGAAAAAACCCATATAATTATAAAGTGTACACTTCTTATAAGTATCCATTTTACCTATAATATATATTTTTTTTAAAAACCTTTTTTTTCTTTTGATGACAATTATCCACATGATTCAACTTGAATTATTCCTTATTCTTACCTATCCTTAAACCATGTTAAATAAATTTTAAAACATGGTATGATCACAACAATCTCAGTAAGGGACATAAAATAAAATAAAGAAACTCATTAGTACATGATCACTTATAATTTTTTTTAAAGTAATATTTGGGTTCATAATAATCATTTTCTTACCCAATAAATAATATTATTCACCTAAACTTTTTTTTAAAAACTTTTTATAATAAAAATTAATGGAAAAATATAAATCATAAATTTTTCTTTGAAAACTTGAAAAACTCATGGAAAATTTTTCACCCTTAAGAATTAGTAATTAATTTTTTATGAAATTTTTTCTCATTACTTACCTTTTTAGAAATATTAATATTTAAATAAAAAATCATAAAAGGAATATATAAAACATAATTTTATCTTCGGTCATAATTTTCCACAACACTCTTATAAATGGAATAATAATATGGTAAACCTCCATACCCAATGCATTGGTGGGATATCACAGACCTACCCATCCTTGATTTAAAATGTAAGAACCCATCCTTAGTTCATAATGTAACCACCCATCCTTGGTTTATCATGAAATCACACATCATTATAATTAATGTAAATGTACCATAACATAATCATAACACATAAAATCTTTTAATTTTCAGCATTACACTCATAAAATATTCTTTACAACCAGAAGGAATCATTTCTAGATATTGAAATATACAATCCATTTAGAACCCCATTTTCAATACCAAAATACATAGTAGAAAAAGGAAATATGTTTTTTCTTTGAATAAATCAAGAAATATTGTAAATTAATTAAAACGTCAAATACCGATTATGGTGATGGGAAAAGTCATTGTCACCATATATGTTAAAATATAATATTCTTTTGTTTTTTTTTCTTCAAAAAATTCCATATAAAGCATGGAAAAATATTCCTTTTTAAAAAATTTGAAAGAAATAAAAAAATCTCCCTTATAAAACATTCATGTCCATATAAGTACATTCATAAATTAATTTAGAAAAACATTTACTTACAAGAACAATATTTTTAAGGTAATTTTAAAATTTGTTTTTTTAAAACCCCTCACCACTTTGGAAACATCTGAATCATAAGAACCATGAAATAATAACATTAAACAATAAATTATAAATCATGATAATAGAGAAAATAATGATATAAAATATAAAGGGTCTGTATATACACCTCATAAATGAATATAGGTGCATAATATTAAAATATTATTCAATTTAATGAAATTGAAACGAAGTCCCTTACCTTGAGTCTGACTCGTTACTTACAATCTTTATCTTCCTGAATAATAAACTTATGTTAATTATTTACCTTATTAATAAAATTTTCCATGTTCATTATTCCTTTTATTTTATCTCATACCATGACATAGAAAATAAGTTAATCATCTAATTTAACTTTAGAAGTTTTGATGATATTCAACTTATATGTCAAAAAAATTACTTTAATAGGTAGACTATTGTCAAAGAGGTCATTACTTAAACATATAAAGAATAATAACAATGAAATAGTTATCATGTTTATTCATCAATTATAATTTTAAAACCAATCAAGAAATATGGTTATGAGAAATTAATTATGTTACAATCATGGAGACTATAGGTTATACTTATGAATGAGTAATATTTCCACTTTTCAATGATCATTATGTAGAGAAGGTAGGTCGTATTTTGTCTTTCCAGCATTATAATCATATCATAAATACCATATTATTTATTTAAATATACTTATATATATATATAATCAATGTGTTTTTATGATGAAAATAATAACAACATCACTTTGTGGAGGTGGTAGTCCACACCCACACACAAATGGAAATATCATTTTTTAGTGAGTGAAAATGAAAGAAATAAAATGATTTATATCTTATTATAATTATAAATATGTAATTAATGTCATAATTATGTATTTTATATCACATATATTCATTAAATTTACCATTATTACCTTCCATGTAAATAGTTAGTGAAAAATGAATCATATCGCTTCGCAAGGTGGTAGTCCACCATACACACGAGTGACATTATCATATCTCCCACGAAATGGATAGTAAGAAGGAATATTTGGTATCATAATTATAGAAGCATAATTATTCTATAGATATAATATATATACTTTAAACCCATTATTATAAAAATCTATGAGAGGTGATGATGAAAAAAATTACATCAGTTTGCGGGGCGGTAGTCCGTCATACACACAATTTTTTATTTTATTTCCCATTATATGGAAGAAGATATGGATTTAGGATTTGAAATTAAAATAATAATATATAAACATAAATTATATATAGTTTTTATTATATCATCTTAGTTTAATAATATATGAAGAATGTGGAAGAATAAATAAAATTAAAATGCTCGGTTAAGCATGATACCTCTTAATCAGACAAACTCCTTAGGTGAGCACCAAAAGAATTATTATGAAGGATGTATGATAAAAATGGGATACAGATCATGGGTAGGGAATTAATAAAATATTTGGGAAGGTATTTTCTAATCCAAAGTGATTTTAATGTGTGTAGATTAGAGGAGATGGTGTGTCCTTTTATAAGTGAGGTGAGTGACACACTTGTAATTTTTGAAAAGAAAAGGGTGTTCTTACACATTTCACATGAACAAAGGCTAAAAAATAGACCATTATCAATATTTATACATGATAAGTTCTATATATGGATAAAAAATATAATTTATACAAGTTTTAGGTCATTTTAACTCTTTTATTTTTAGTTTACCCCCCCCCCCCCCAACAAATCAATTTTTATCTTAACCGCGGTAAATGATTTTTACTCTATTCACAATTCATTATGAAAAAAATTAAGTTAAACTTATTAGATAATATAAATTATAATGATTCAAAATATGAAATACATTTTTTCAAATTGTATTCATTTAAGTAGTATAATTTAATTCAAAATTAAACACATAAACGCAATGAAAGAGAAGTTTTTTCAAGAAGTGTGTTTTCCAAGAAAATGATGATTTTATATTAACTAATGGCCCGAAGTAATAATTATATTAATTTTAATTAATATTTATTGTTATATAATATATAAATTTAATTAAATTAATTCCTAAATATGGGTTTTTATGTTAATTAAAAAGGAGAAACATTTTTCAATTTATGAAACTTTTCTGAAAAATACTGTTTTAAACCCAAAAATAAACTTGTTCTGCAATAAAATATAAAGATTATTGAAAAGTAATTAAGTGGATTAAGTATAAATAAATAATAATTATGATACTTAAAATAATTTTCAAAAAATAATGGGACTTTAAAATTACTTTATTTATTGAAAATAAACGTCATTTTTACAAAAAATTGGTGTTTTTCATTATTAAAAAAAATCCATATTTTATGAAAAATCCCAAAATTGTACACTAAGTTAATTTTGATATGAGGATTTAAAAAATTAAATTATAAAAACTATTTTCTTTTTAATTAAAAAATCACATAATATTTTTATAATGAATATAACTATCTAATACATATTAATAAATATTAATGTGACTTATTAAATTATTAACTATTTTGTTACATTCTTACCCCCTTTGGGAAATCATATCCTCACAATTTTATTCACTTATTAAACAAGTGTGAATATCTTTCCCTCATATCATTTTTAGATTACCATTTTGACTCTTCAACTATAAGGTTTTCCCATAAAACCATAATCTAGTGAATCAACTTACTCTATAAAACCTTTTCTCTATAGTCAAGAATATGAATAGATTATTGCTCATAATAAATATTCTCTTCTGACTGAACTACTTTTTGACTCAAGACATGAGTTTTTTCTAGAAAATATTTCTTTTACACTGAAACATAAAATGTATTTTGTACCTAGGAAAAACTCAAAGGAAAATCCACTTAATAGGAAATTGATCCAAATTTTTCTTTTATTTAATATGTTTCAATGAACCATGGACTTAACTTACCCTTTTCAACCAAATTCATAAAATTTTTCCATAGAGATACTTTAAGAAATACATGATCACCTACCTCGAAATAAATATCCTTCCTCCAGTTATCCACAAAAATTTTCAAGTTGTTCGGATCCATCCTCATATGGTTCTGAATAAACTACACCTTATCATACATTTAATCTGTAAACTATAGTCCCATTAACTTCTTTCTCCCAATACATCCCAAAAAATTTGGTATCCAACACCGATTTATATATAATTCCTCAAAAGGTTCTATCTGTGTAATAAAATGAAAAATTTTGATATAAGAAAACTCAACCCAATAATATGATGACCCCAAATTCCCTATTAATATAATAAATAAGAATGAATTATATATTATATGGTAGGAATAATTCACTTGGACTATCCATCATATTGAGGATGAAAAGTTATACCGAAATATATTTCAGTGCCCAATGACTTCAAAAGTACTCTCCAAAATATAGATGTGAACCTGGTATCATAATCTAATAAAATAGATAGAGAAACCTCTTTTATTCTAATTATATCCTATAAAAACAGTCTAAAAATCTTATCCAAATATATAACATCTCAAATGGGAAGTAAATAAACATATTTACTTAATCTATCAACAATAACCCAAATTTCATTATTACCTCCAGATGAATCTGGAAACCCCATGATGAAATATAATGATATATTTTCCCATTTCCACTATAGCACTAGAAAAGGTTGAAACATTACCTTTGGTAATTGTTGTTATGATTTAACCTACTTAAAATTAAAAAAAATCATGGTAAACTTAGTAATATATATTTTCATACCATTTTAAAAATAATACATCTGAAGGTATCGATACAGATTAGTTCCTCTAGGATGAACAAAAAATGGTGAAATATGAGCTTCACTCGATATTTCTTTATTCAATTGGAAATCATAATGAAAATATAACATGTTTACAAATATGATAACACCTTCTTCATCAACTTTAAACTCTGAAAAATTACCCTCCTTAATAGATTCTCTCTTTTATTATAAATCATGACCCTCTTTATGATCTTTCTTAAATATTTCTGATAAATTTGACTATAATAAAAACTAAAAAATAGAGGTTTTACTTATATCCAAATCTTATAGAAAAAAATTCATCAAATAATTAATCAAGGGGCCATATTCCAAATAAAACATGGTTAATCTACATTATTTTTCCAACTAAAAGCATCAGACACTTTGCTTTATTTTCTAGTATGGTAATGAATCATGAAATCATAATCCCTAATCAGTTCCATCCATCTTCTCTATCTCATTTTTAATTCTTTATGAGTTAATATATACTTGAAAATTTTATGATCATTATATATTTCACACTTTATAGTTTAAAAATTATGCCCCTAATTTTTTTAAAAGTCACAATAGCTAATTCCTGATAATGTGTAGGATAATTCAACTCATGAGGTTTCAACTAACTTGAATCATAAACAATTACCTAATCATTCTACTTTAGAACACAACCAGGTCACTTTAGTGAAGCATCAATATAGATGAATTTTTTTCTATTTCTATATTGATGGTAAAAAACTAGAGCATTAACTAATCTTCTTTTCAGTTCCTAAAAACAATCATCACATTCTTTTTTCTAGATTAGTTTAACTCCTTTAAAATTTGACTTATTCCATGGGATATAAAATTGAGAAAAGGTTTCCATAAAACACCATTATTAATACACTAAAAAAAGAAAAATATTAATCTATATGACATTTTTAGGTCTTAGAAAAACATAAATAACTTATATTTTTAGTAAGATCAATAGTTATGTTATTTTTAGAAACAATGTTTCCAATGAAATAAATTTTTTACAACAAAAAATAACAATGCCTAAATTTCCCATATAAATCCTTTCTATTTAGGTTTTCAAAAATATCCTTAGGTTCCTTTCATATTTGTCATGTCATTTAGAATATACCAAAATATCATAATTAAAAACAACAATAACCTTATACAATAAATTCTGAAAATTTTATTCACAATGTATATAAATATAAAAGTTTCATTAGATAAACCAAAGTGAATAACTAAAAACCCATAATTACCATATCTATTTTAAAAATAGATATTCATAATTTCATCCTCCATCACCTTCAACCAATGGTATCTGATCCTTAGATCAACCTTTGAAAAATAATGAGCACCCTATGGATGATAAAAAATAATAATAAATATGAGGCAAATGATAACTATTCTTAATAATGATGTTATTAAAAGATATATAATCAATGAAAAGCTTCGTGAACCATATTTAGTTTTTAAAAAATAAAATAGGATCATCATATAGTGAAGTGATAGGGTGAGTGAAAACTTCATCTAACAACACCTACAAATACTTTTTCAGTTCTATAAGTTTCCCTTGAGCCATTTGATAAGGGGTTTTGAAATAGGCTTCACATCAAGCACTAAATAAACAGAAAATTCGACCTCTCGATCAGTAATAAAACTAGTAAAATCATTAATAAATACATCCATGTATTAATTAACTACTATAAAATAACTATTTTGAATAGTTTCTTTATTTTCAAAAAATACGAGCTAGGTGACTTTCATTACCATTCCAAATCTACTTCTAAGCTTCTTTGTATGTGATCAAAGGTGTGAAATCATTGAATAAAAATTTATTAGCTCTAAAATATATATTATCATGATAAAATGAATACCAATATGTATATAAAATAATATCAAACACTACTATGGGTAGTTCAATAAGATTTTTAGGAAATACTATTCCACTAATAACAATAGGAATATTCTTATAAACTTGGTTGCTTTAATATTTCCATCCAGTTTTTCACCAAAAGTTATATCCTCTTTTCATGCAGCGATATTCCCATTATACATGAAAATTTCTTATAAATGAAATAATACAACGATTCAGAGTCAAAAAGAGGATTGACATAATTCTAATAAACCAATAACATACCTTTTACCACTTCAATTTATGGATTAACATCAACAATAGTATAAAAAGACTTCTACTTTTGATATTGATTATTTTTACCCTAAGTAACCATCTTTGAGAAAACATTGTCTAAATTTTCTAACTCGTTTTAATTAAAACTACATACCTTTGGATTTTTATTTATTGTCAGATCATTTTACTTGCAGTCATGATCCATATGACCAAACTTACAACTTTATAGGAAATTACCATAATTCTTAATATATTACCCATGGTGATTATTACCACACTTACTATAAGATGGGAACTTTATTTTCTTACGTCCATACTTCTTTGATCCATTTCTACCACTTTCCTTACACCTATATCTCTTTTTTTTGATTGTTTTCCTAGAATACATGATCATCATAAAACATCATTTCTACCTTCTCAACACATTGAACAATTTTCTCATATATTTTGAATTCATGATATTCTGAAGACCTTTTATATCTTTGATTAAATCCTAAGTAAAAATTATTAATCTTACTATTAAGATCCTAGATAAAATATGATACATACATGGATAATGTTGTAAACTTTTCTTCAAACATAGCAAACATTTTTTTCATCATTTTCCCTCAATTCCAAGAATTTTTCGCCATCTTGATTTGAACAAACTTAGTGAAGTATTTCTCAAGGTAGAGATTCTTAGACGTGTCACATTCTTTGGAACCAGTGTCATATTTATCTTCGGTATTCTAAACCAAATACAACCATCGACCAACTTCACCTTCAAAATAATAAATAGACAGGGTTTCCTTTTGACATTTCGAACACCCAATAACTTCATATATCTTCTACAGGGCGTTGATCCATCCTTTGGCTACCACTGGGCTAAAATATCCACTTAATGTTGGAGGATGTTGTATCATAATGTTCTCTACTATAGACATGTTCCTCTATGGTAGATCTGAATTCTATCTAGCATGGATTACACTAGTATTTATAGCTTTCTTCCATTGATCTATCACTATAACAAACTATTGAATTCAAATTCCAACCATCTCATGATACTTATTTGGAATGATATTTTCCTCCCAAAACCTTCTTACTATAGATATTTGGTTTCCTCTATGGAAAATTATTATGTAAAGACATAGTTTAGACAAATCAACATGGTAATCTTAAAATGTTGCATATTTCAACTTTAAAAAGTTAAAATCTTTCTATGTTATGGTACTAATTTTATCATAACCACTAAAATTATATAAACCTTTCTCTGATACCTTCTATAAAGAATAAACCTTAAATATGACATATTTTAGAGACATTAAACTAGAATTAACCTTTTTATTTTGATAAATATATCTTATTTTTAGTGTTTAATACAATTAGGTCATAAATCATACATAAAAAACCCATATATATTCAAATGGGACATTTTTAATTCGTATATATTTTTCCCTCAATAAAAAACATCTAGAATAAAACATGTTTTATTTTCATGAAAAATCATAAGAAACTATAACTTGACTTCTTCCTTATTCTCAACTATCCTTTAACCCTTGGATTTCATAAAACATGGGATAAGAATAACAAGATTATTAAGGGATATAAAATAAAAGAAATAATCATATTAGTCTATGATCACTTATAAACATTTTCCTTTTCAAAGTTAGATTTGGAATCAAAATACACATTTTGTTACCTAAAAAATCACCTAATTTTCCCAATGATTTTCAGAAAACATTTCATAATAAAATATAATGGAAAAATAATACTCATAATGATTTCTTTGAAAAAATGAAATACTATTGAAAATGTTTTCAAAAAGTTATAATTTTTACACTTAAGAAGTAGTAAATAATTTATTTTAAAAACTAAGATCTCTTATCATCTTTTTAAAAATAATAATATTTATATAAAAACTCATAGAAATCATATATATAACATAATGGTATATTGAGACTTCATTTTCCATATCACTATTACAAATCGAATAAACATACGATGAACTTCTATACCCAATGCATTGGAAGACAGTCACAGACCCACCCATCCTTGGTTTATAACATAACCACCAATCCCTTGTTCATAACATAACAACCCATCCTTGGTTTTTTGTGGAACCACCCATCATCATAATTAATGCACAATAACCATAACATAAGAACCATAACACATAAATGTTTGAAATTTTTAACATTACAGTCATAAAATATTAATTGCACCCAAATAGAACCATTTCCAGATATTGAAATATCCACTCTATTTAAAAACCTATTTTCAATACCAAAATACATATAAAAAATGGAATTATTTTTTAATAAAACATAAAATATTATAGAGAATAAAAACTTAAAATAATATTTATAGTGGTGATAAAATTCATTTCTACTATATACATTAAAATAAAACATTCCTTTTTTCTTTTAGTCAAACAATTACATCTTAAATACATAAAAATATTAATTTTGAAAACCATTAAAATAAATAAAAAAAATTCTTTATAAATATTTAAATTCCAAATATATAAATTCATAAAATCATTAAAAAAAATTTAAATTGAAGAAAATTTTGTTTAAGGGAAATTTAGAAGAATGTTTTTCAAAAAGAAATTCCCTTACCACTTTGGATACAATTCAATCATATGAACCATGAAATAATAACATTAAAAAGTACATTAAATATCATGATAATAGGTAAATCCATGATATAACATGTCATAGTTTCTGTATATACACCTCATAAAAGAATATATGGGTATAACATCAAAATATTCCTTAATGAAGAGAAATTGAGACGAAGTCCCATATCATAAGACCGACTCATCACGTACGTTCATTATCTTCATGAATAATAAATTTAGTTTAATTATTTACTTGTTTAATATCATTTTTAAAGTTTATTATTCCTTTTATTTTATCTCTTAACATGCAATACCCAATTATTTAATCATTTAAGTTCACTACTGATGTTTTGATGGTATTCGACTTATATGTCAAAAAATGAATTTGGTAGATGATTATGGTCAAAGAGGTCATTATTTTAACATATCTATAATAATAATCATGAAATATATATAAAATTTATGCATAAATTATACATTTAAAACCAGTCATGAAATATTTTTATGAAAAATAAATTGTCTTACAATCCTGGAGATGGTAGGTCCTAAGTTCGCATGAGTAACATTTCCATTTTTTGATGATCATTATGTAAATAAGGTAAGAAATATTTTATATTTCAATAATTATAATAATATAATAAATACCATATTATTTATTTAAATATACTTATATATATACATATATTATATATGTGTTTTGGTGGAAAAAAAGAATCACATTTCTCTATAGAGGCGGTAGTCCACACATACGCACAAATGACGTTATCATTTTTTAGTGAGTGGAAAGGTAATAAATAAAATGATATATTTTCTTTTTATAATGATAAATATTTTATGAATATCCTAATTATGTCTTTTATATCACATATATTCATTACCGTTTTCCTTATTACATTCCATGTAAAGAGTTAGTGAAAAAACGAATCACATTGCTTCGTAAGGGGGTAGTCTACAATACACAAGGGTGACATTATCATATCCCCCACGGAATGAAAATTTAGAAGGTATACATGATATAATAATTACAGAAGTATAATTATGTTAAAAATATCACATATATATATAAACATTAAATCCATTATTATTATAAATCATGAGCGGTGATGATGAAAAATGAATGACATCAATTCGTGTGGCTATAATCCATCATACACATGAATGATGATTTCATTTCCCATTTAATGGTATATGAGATAGATTTATGTTATTAAATTAACATAATAACAGAGAATTATTTTGGAGATATTATTTTTTTTATTTCAACATAATTTAATAATATTTTAAGTAAGTGAAATATTAATCAAAATAGGCCTCTGAGAGGCATCTCATTTTCTCTCATAGAAGATAGTGTTCCTATTTTAGTGATTTATAATTCCCTCCTTCAAAGTGAATAAGAGTCTCAGGTTTGTCTTCCTCAGATCGGGTTCGGTGAGGCGAGGCAACGGTTCAGCCATATTCAGGCTCGTCTACTCCGATGTGGCTTGGCGTCTTGGGATTCTTGTGTATACCTAGTCTACTGCTCATCTCGGGTCAGAGTCGGTGTAGGTTGGATATGGTTCCGACATTTTGGTGAGGCTCAGAGTTGACTACACAATGGCTTGGAGGGGGGGAGTCTTTTTGGTTTAGGATTTTGGCGGTGGCTTTGCTTCTGCATGTTTATCGCAACGACATCACTGGTATGGTGATGCAGTGGATTGGTTTTTGGTCAGTTAATGTTTGTTCTATGGTTTTGGATCCACCAACATGGCCCTAATCCTGGTTATCTATTTCCCTCTCACCTTTTTGGTGGTTTTATCTGACTTAGTAGCTGGTGAGGGTTCTTCCTCTATCCAGATCTTCCCAGTTTAAGCCCAAAGTGGCGCTTCTGGTCGAGATCAACTTGGATCTCCTCTAAAGTGGCACTATTGTGGTGTGATTTCTTGGTTTTCCAGCCCTAAATATTGATTAATCGACACCTTACATCTTGGAACACCTTCCACTTTTTATTTCTTGCTGCTACGGTTTTATAGGGCTGCTCATGGGATCGTTACCGCATGGTCATTTTCGGTGATGGTTCTGCATTGCTTCTTCCAGGGTCAATATGAGCTGGTGGCGATGGTTTTCATCCTTGATGTTGTGCTTGGTTTGGGTGTTTTGATGCATAATTCATTTTTTGTGTGTGGAAAATTATGTGGTCTATTGGAATGGTGATGCACCCGGACTCCACCACATAGAATATTCCAAGAGGAGGTTCAAGATCTATCCATTCATCATTTTAGAGATTTTTGGATTTGGATGTTTGATAGGGTATGACATCAACTATCAGATCAGGCCTATGCTTTTGAACATGACACTTTCTTTCCAACCAACCATGAAATAGTGGAGAAATTTAACACGATCAAATGCTAGGGAGGGGTAGCTCCATGATGTCAGTCTGGTTTTACTCTTTTAGACCTTCAGGTCATGATTTGTCTAATGTTCATGAAATCTATTTGGGTTCCCCCTTATTCACATAAAATTGGGTTTTATTATAATAACAAAATGAAGGAATTCGGGCCTTTGGATTGAAATATTAATTAAAATAAAAATGCTCAGTTAAGCATGATACCTCTTCTTCAGAGAAACTCCTTAGGTTAGCACCAAAAGCCTTTTGGGGATGAATTTATGATAAAACCAGGGGATATAGGTAATGGGGAGGGAAGTAATTAAGGTATTTAGGTATTTCTTGGACAATAAAAATGGCCTTTATGTTTTGAAGAGGATATCATAGAGGGGGGCCTTTTATAAGTGTGGTGAGTGACCCACATGTAATTTTTGAAAAGAAAAAGGTGTAATTTCATTTTTCAGATGCCAAAAGGCTAAAAAAATCAACCATTATAGATTATTAAACACTACATAGTTTAAATATGTCCATAAAATATATCTTATACATGTTTTTGGATCATTTAACCCTTATCTATTTAGTTTAACTCCTAGATAAATCTGTTTTTACCTCAACCATAGTAATTTTTTTTACTGTTTTTACTATTAATTATGACCAAAAATTAAGTTGAACTTATTATATAATATAAATTATGCGGATTAAAAATAAGGAATCCATTTTACTAAATTTAGTTCATATAATTGGTATATTTTAATTTAAAATTAAATACACAAACGTGATGAAAAATTCAGTTTTCAAGAAGTGTATTTTTTCAGAAAATGATGATTTTATAATAAATCTATAACTAGTAATAATAATTATATGAATTTAAATTAATATTTATTTTTATATAATATATAAATTTCATTTAAAACATTCCCCATTAGAGGATGATTTAATTAATTAAAAATGAGAAACATTATTCACCTTAAAAGAGTTTTCAGAAATATCCTATTTTAATCCCAAAAATAAACTTATACTAAATTAAAATATAAAGATGATTAAAAAGTAATTAATTTTGATAAATATGACTAAATAATTCTTATTTTACCTGGAATCAAATTCAAAACATAATGGTACTTTTAAACTACTTAATTTATGAAAAAGAAATGACATTTTTTTACTATTCACCAAAAAATCAAAATTTAACAAAAAATAAAGAAATATTACCCTAAGTTAATTTTTAAATTATTATTTAGAAAATGAGATTATTTTTTTAAAATTAAAATTATATAATTTATAAATTAAAATTTTAAATAAAACTATATTAGAAAAGAGTTTAGTTAAAACTATTTCCCTTTTTTATTTAAAAGTCACAAAATTTATTTATAATTAATATAACTATCTAATTCATATTAATAAAAATGAAAGTGATTTATTCTATATTTATCTGGGATATTATAGAGATAAATTAAATTTTTATGTAGTGATTTATTGATGTCAAAATGTTCTACAATGTTCTCTTCTCTTATTGATAAATTTCTTTAGTTCTGAGATTAGATAAAAAGACTAAAAATGTTTCTCTAATCTTGAAACAAAGTAAAGATGAAAAATAGAGAGTTGTATATACTTAAAATAGAGAACTTGTTTTTCGTTTTTTCATAATAAAAAATTCTCTAACTCCCTAATTCTTTAAAAACAAAACTTTCTCCAAACATATCCTTTGGAGAATGATTATTATGAATTCTCATAAATGGAAAGAAATATGTGCATTAAATGATTTTGAGTTCACATTAAATTTTACAAATAAATTATATGGAATATTTAATATTAAAATATATTCCCACCATAGATGTCATATCTTGATGAGTTCCACAACAGCCTTCATAATAGATTCCGTACTTAGAAATTCATTCGTCTAATCATGTAGTCACATTCTATGAACTCACGATCATTTTAATACTTGGAAATATTTTGAGTGCCTTTAATGATCACCTCAACCAACCTTGTTATCACTGGAAACCCATTCAATGCATTTAAAATTTTTCTAAAATAAAATTTTTTCATACGGTCACTTAACTTCATCACATAGTCGATCCAACACTTAGAAAAGAAATTTGATAGATCAATACTGAGATATAATGTGTGGTTTCTCTAATTGGTATTAGGACCACTCAAGTACTTTGTAATATTTCTAGCATGGTTGATCAGTTGTTCATGTTATTAATCCATTTTTATGTGGTTTCTTCAATCCCTTTGGAAAATTAAATAGAGTTCCAAGTTTCCTCATGCAGTCGAACAAATCCTTCTTAAGGTCGATTCATTACTATTACAATTACTTAAGTACTTGTAGAATTATTTCTCATATTAATTATAGTCGATGGAATGGATTTATGGTCGATTTGACACTTCAAAAAATTTAAATACAAACCAAAAAATACATATTTCTAACACAAAACAAAAAAGTCATTAAAAACACTATAAACATGATTTTCTAATATTAAAATAAGGAATTACTAGACTAATCCAACAATATTCCCCATTTTTATGATAGAAAATAATGGAATAAACAAATATAAATCTTTCACTACTGATATATTTAAATGAAACATCACTAAAAAATATTTAATCCCCATTTTGGGATTATCAAAAAGAAATTAAAGGATGTTATGAAGATAAAAAAATAAAGTGCATAATATAATGAGACAAGAGATGAATAATAAAAATTTCACTGATGTTAAAAAAGTGAAATATTTAAAAATTACCTATTAGATGTCCTATTCTAAATTAGAATCCAAATAGTCTTTAATGGTTGAAGGTTCAATGTGGGATTTTACTTTATCATTGGATGAAGCATGAAAAGGTCTAGGTATACTATGAGGAGTTGACAAGACTCTAGGAATCAGAATGCCTTTATAAACATGTATGATATGATGAAATGATCAAGGAATATTGAGGCCAAAATGTATTATTGGAGGTGTGGTAGGAGTGGTAGTTGTAGTTTTAGAAACTGTTGTAGGTTAAGGAGAGGTGATGCGTATAGGAAGAGTTTGAGGTGTTAGAGCTGAATCATTTACAACATACACATAAGTATACAAGATCTTGGTAACATTTGAAAAAACTCAAGAACCATTCTCTATAGTCTATAAGAATTAATCATTCTCCGGAAAAAACTAATCCAAGATAGGATCCATTGTCATTAGCTTTTCAACTATAGACTTGAAAACATGGGTGAGTGGAAACATTTTCACATCTCAAGATAAATGCCCAAACTTGGTATTTGATTCTACCATAGTGAAAATTATACTGAGATAATACTTGATTTCCCATCTGATATTAACTCTATCCTTTGGAGTCTTAACAACTTCTACTTGAACCATATAAAAAAATATTTTCATCATAGGTATCCAGGTCCATCTGTATTAGATTCTTTACATCCATGAAACTTTCTAATGAAATTTAAATTTTCTCATGCATGATTCTTCTAATAACATCTTCATTAATAGAGATAGATGTTGGTGAAGGAGCATGAGTAGATGTTCTATATGAAGTGGTGATAGAAGAGAAATATATCTGATCAATATTATCCAATATATCTATTAGATCTACATGATGGTATCCTAGTTATGTTATAAATCCTTCAAACTCACGAGTCATATGATGTAAATTGAGAAATGTATTAGGTTGTATATGAGGAACCACACATAAAATGGTAAAGGAAATATATTCACTGTTATCATATACATTAACACTACTTAAACTGAGAAATAATTTTTTCAAAACATATAATATATCATTCTTAAACAATATAAAGTTATTTGAATAAATAAATTAGTTAGAATTAGTAGCTGTCAGTTTAGATAGATTAGGTTTGGGGACAAGAGTTGGGTCATTGAAAACCAATTCAAAGGGTTTTAATATGGATCCTTCAATATTTGAGGAGACACAATTAGGTTTTTCAATCTTTTGAATTGAGTCATTTGAATATTTAATAACCAAAAATTCAATTCAGGGAGATGAGCCATCGATTGGATCTCCTTGGAAGTGGTTATCCAATACATGAATTGGGGTAGAAATCATAAATACCCCTTGAGGAGTAGATCCAAAAATAAATTGTATGAAATCATCAACTGAATGGTCTAAGAAACCATTTTACTAAATAACTAAAGAGGAAGGATCTAGATAAAAATTATCTTGAGCATTGGTTATAATAGGTATATCCAACCTACCATGTTTGGGTGGACAATCAAAATTATTTCCATACCCATCATTACTATTTAAAGAAAAATGATTTATATCCCTATGAGATTTATTAGGATACACATGTTATCTTGGAGGTGAATAATCCAAGATAGTTTCTCCACATATCTCAACCATGGGTGGACTATCTATAACTGGAGGCTCATCCTCATTTGTCCTAAATTCATTTATATTAGGCCCAAATAATACATATATAGGGTTATTATCCCCCTTAGAAGTTTCTAATCCTTTCTTTTCTTCTTTTTTTTTCTTTTGGATATTATATATCCGTATAAACTTTTTAACTAGGATAATAGCCCATGTTTTATTTATAATATGTTTTTTATTCTTCATTAACATCAGAATCACACTATGACTCACTTCAGTCATATAAATAATAATGTTCAAATATCTTTCTAGGATCCAATCTTGGATCCAATGCATCATTTAGTTTAATTGGATTCTTTATAGGATTGAAGTATTTATAAACCTTATCTTAATCTACAATCCACATATTCTTCCATTTAGTTCCAACTAATTTTCATCCTATTTATACTCGTTTGGTAGAGAAAAATACTACCTGAATGTAATTTATTTTCAACTCCCTTAAGAATAAGTATATTCTATTCAATTAGAGTTGAAATAAACTTAGGATAATACATGGTATTAAATCTAATAGAATACTTACTCAACTCTTTAAAGTGAATCATTAGAAATCTTGGTAGATTAATCTAAATATTATTAACCATTAAATACAAAAAATAGGAATTTATACTTAGTAGTCCTTAAGTCCCCCTTTCTATGTAAAATAATATATTGTTTAATATTTTTCAATAATCTATACCCACCATTTAACTCACCAGAACATGGGATTCAAGATGTTTCACGACCAATTAACTCCTACAACGCATTCCCAATAAAAAAAATTTGAATGAATTAAAGGATAAGAACTTTAACAATACTCATAATCACCCTAATGTTTTACTTTTTTATATCAACCCAAAAGGATTGAATAAAATTCACATTTTTGACGATCCACAAATATTCTAATGAGATCTAACTAATCTCTAGATTCAAACACCATATTTCCATAAATTTCCTTTAAAAACCTTGGATAATAAAGTAAATTATATTTTAATAAATAGTATGTCCATCCTAGCTGAAGCATAACTCTCTACACAAGATAATGAATGAGTCTAAACCACTCAACATCTACTTCCTTAACTGGAGGGACTTCACATGATTAAATATATAGCTTTTTATGGTTTTTAGTTACATTATTTCTCAAATTTGACCTTTTATAAGAATTATAATACCATGGAGAAACTTATTTGAAATAAAAAATTATCTTGAATCCCCTTGACTAATATTAAAAGGTTAGAAAGTAAGGGTTTTGAAAAAGAAGGGTTGAAAAAGGTATATGGTTGAGTTATGGGAAATTCGGGTCGATTCACACTCATTTTAGGACTTCTTAAATAAAATAATTTAGGTATTTTATATAGTAATGTGTAGGAAATAGTAAAATAGACTAAAATAAAATAAAACACAAATGAAATATTAAAAACTGGGAAGGTATAATGTTTTAAAAACAAATTCATATACGTTTAATCGACTGTGTTCTCAATATAAATGAGTGTAATTAAAAATAATAAATTTTCCTTCCCAACTAAATTAAACAAATATAATCAATAACTTTATATTACCATATAAATAAATAATGGAATTACTTATCAAACATCAATAGATAAATAAAATTAAAAAAATATACACATAAATTTTAGGAATATTTGATTATCCCTAATTCATGTCTAAAATAATTAAATCTCTTATCATTTATTGTCTTAGTGAAAATATTATCTAATTGTTATCCAATGTCAATGAATTCAAGGGTGATATATCCTTTAATAAAATGGGAACTCAAAAAGTGATGTCTTATATCAATGTGTTTAGTCCTAGACTGAGATACATGATTCATAGAAATTTTAATATAACTTTTATTTTCATAATTTATATAGAAATATATAAATTGATATCCATAGTCTATTAATGTGTGTTTCATCCTTATAATATTTTCACAAAAACTTCCTAAAGCTATGTAACCAACATTAATTGGGGATAATGAAACAAAATTATTTTCTTTACTGTACCATGAAACTAGATACATTCCCAAAAAGTTACATGTTCCAAAGGTAATTTTTATATATAACTTATATCTGACAAATTCAGTATTAGAATAGATAATTAAATCAAATAATTCCCTCTATAGAATAATTTTCTTAAGTTGGTTGAACTTTTGTGGTATTAAAATATTATTTTAATAGAAATCAAATATGATTCCTTGGATTTTTATTAGAAACACACACCCATGCACATATTAAAAATAATGTTATGCTTTATATATTTAAAGTAAATTAAACTCTCAATCATACCTATATAAATGGATTGGTTAACTAGCTTCATAGTTTCATTAATATCCAATTTATAGGTATTTCTCATTAGAGTATTACTTACTTTTGAGATATTTATGTCAGAATTATTTAAAATATATTTAGTGTACTTAATTTGGTATAAAATAATTCTTTATTTATTTTGAGAGATTTTTAAAGTAATAAATAATTTTAGTTCACCCATAAAAATCATCTCAGATTCATTTTTCTTAGTTCTGAAAATTTAGTACAAAAATAATTTTTGAAGAAACCAAAATAATATCACCAATATATATTTGTGAAATCAAAAAATATTTTGAAGTTATTTTGATAAATAACATAGGATTATAAATACCTATTTAAAATCCATTTGAAATAAGAAAAGTTATACTCATATTATACCATGATCTAAGAGCTTATTTTAAATAATAAATTGATTTTATCAATTTTAAAGCATTATCTGGGAAATGAGTATTTGAAAAGCTAGGGTTTATTTAATTAAAACATCCTCAATAATCTTACCATTAATAAAATAACTCTTGATATCTATTTATAAAATTAAAATTTTAGATACAAAATATAAATAAGATGTTTCCTAATGAATTCAAGTCTAGATAAAAAGGAAAAGGTTTCCTCATTGTCAATTCCATCTTCTTGAATATAATATTATGACATCAATATAGATTTATTTCTGATAATATTTCTAGATTCATCAACATTATTTATATATACCCAATTAGTTCTAAGAGAAAAATAGTCTTTGTGTCTCTTAACTAGTTACCATACTCTATTACTTTAAAAATGATTCAGTTCTTCTTTAATATCCATCACACAATGTTCATCACCGATTACCTAATTAATGTTATGGGGTTCAAGCTATGAAAAAAATTATGATGTTCAACCAGGTTTCTAAGTGATTCTCAAGTTTGATTTTTTTCCCTAGATCACCATCAATAAATTCTAAATTAGGGTATCCATGGGTTCTAATGGTTCTATGTACTAAGGTACTAGTTTCCTTTAGGTTTTACTCAAGATCTAATTCCTTTAAATGGTATTTGATGGGATATTTTTCAAGTAAATTAGTAGAATGGTCATTGTTCTTGGAGGTGTTATTGATATTTAAATTGAACATTTCATCC
This sequence comes from Viscum album, assembly GCA_963277665.1. NCBI lineage: Eukaryota > Viridiplantae > Streptophyta > Magnoliopsida > Santalales > Viscaceae > Viscum > Viscum album. The sequence goes on from OY728163.1 coordinate 97,315,833, forward strand.
TCCAAGTTTTACAAGGAAACTTTAGGTTTATGTGGATGTGTCTAATTGAAAGTGACATGAACAAATACTTTTACCTCATTTTTCTTTTATTGAAGACTCTATAAGATTTACAGAATATATAATGACCATAGAAATATCTCTCATTTTCTTAGGTGAAAAAGTATCCAGATTATCCTTCATATTTAAAATTTAAACTTTGAATCCAAAAAATATTAAATAATTTACCTTATTCTTCTACCCATTCCATAATTAATATAAATAATTATTTAAAAGAGTTCATATTAAGACTCTTTTAATAAATTTTTATTTATAGATTCAACCCAAACATATATTTTTAAGAAATATTCACTAAGTATATTCCAGGTTATTTCTTAAAGAGACTTATTTCTTATTTCAACCACCATATTCTGTTCAGGTGTTTTAGGAGAAAATAAGTTATGATTATATCCATAGTATGAGTATAAGAATTCAAAATATTTATTTTCAAACTCACTTCCATTATCACATCTCATACTTTTAATTGTAAGTATACTAAGGTTTTTATATATATTTCATTCTTTAAAAAACATCACACGCCTCACTTTTGAGAGCTTGGAAATATTCCCATGTAAACCTTGAATAATAATAAAAATACATAATAATAGTGTTTTATGGATCAATTTGAAACTATAGATGGTCTAAAAAAGTCCATGTGAACTAGTTATAATGTTTAAGAGGTTGAAAATTCATTCTTTGGTTTTAAATATACTTCATGTTATTTTTCTTTTTATCAAGGATCACCACTTTGTATTTTAAGATATATATTTTAGGTAAATCCATCACTAAACCATTTTTGGATAGCTTTATAGGAGAGTATATATTACAATGGCCTAATCTACTATTTTATAACAACTATTCAAGATGAAATTCATTTAAACAAGAATCATTTTGAGAAAATAAATAATTTAAATCAACTGTATAAACATTATCATTCCATAAATAATTTGATACTAAATTAAACATAAAATCATAAATCTTACCTGAATTATTCTTAAAAAAGACATAGAAAATGTCATCACATAATTAATATATAATAATTAGATTATATTTTAATCTATGAAATAATAAAAATTTGTAAATTAAATATTTTTTAGAATTATCTATAATGACCCGACCATAAACATTACATAATCTAGTAAATTCTTATAGAATTCACATTCTTAAATTCCCAAATATCTTTTTAGTTTAAGGTTTTATAGAATCAGGTCACGGTTCATATATATCAACACAAAAGCATAATAAGTGGGTACTACTAAATTAGTATACATTTATTCCATAATAAAAATGTTTTTAATAATACATTAATTCTTTTCATGAAAAATATTTTCAATATTCATATTGGGTTATTATTTTCTATTATACATCCTAAAAACCTTGTATTTTTTTTAAATTTGGGAAGATCAGAAAAATTTGAATAAGGAAGAAAAATAATAATGAAATAAACTATTATTCTATGAATTCTTATAAACATATGAAATCATTTTCATAAAGACATAATTATCACCCATAAATTATCATAATGTTACTTTGTGGAAACAAGAGATTTCCAAAAAACATAGAAAACATAAATAAAACCATAAAGGTAAAATGGATAATTAATTAATTAATATTTTAACCCTAAAATATTCCATATGATTTGTAACCTTCATGGCTACCTTACAATGTAACCTTCACGGTTACCTTATGATGTAACCCTCACGACTACCTTATGGTGTAACCATCACAGTTACACTTGGAATAACCATTATGGTAAACTTAAAACCTAAACATACCCAATTAATTGGAGAGATATATAGGTCCCACACTTCATTAAAAACAACTCCCAAGAACCATGACATAATCATAAAAGATGAATAAAAATAATCCTTTTGAATTTTGTAAAAAAAGAAATTTAAAAGATGATTTTTAAAGAAAAGTCCCTTACATTGGGTTCATTTTATGTAAAACATATAAAAAACACATGTAAAATGATTTAAATAGTGTTATTAATATATTACATAACTATATTAATATTTATAATTTTTTATATTATCTTTATATAACATCTTTCCACCTAGTTATAGATAATATTTTGTTATTTTCATTGTTTAATGTGCATTTATTTCACAGTTTCCATGTTTGGTTCATTATGGATTTTTTATGCAATCATGCATAAGCTCTTCCAATCATTCCATCTTTATAAGTGCATGCACACACCACCTTATTTATTTATTTCAATTTATTGTTTCTTGTATATGTTTATAGATGTATTCATGTGTATGAATCCTCCGCTGTAGTTTGTGTGCAATCGAATGGATGAAAAATTCTTTGCACAAACACTACCTCTTATTTTATTCCCTTTATTTTCAGGCACACACACTAGATTTGGGTACCTTTAAATGATGCACAAGAGTACATATAACTTATTCATGCATGAAACTCCCTATCTCATGCATTCTTCTTCTTCCTCTTTACAGAAACAAATTGTGTAATCATGTTCTTATTTATCCATGATATCTCTTTCTTCTTCATGAAAAGGGTGAATGGTTCTTCTACGCACAAGGTTTGTGAGTATTATTTTCAAAACATGATGGTTTTCAGTTTCTCTTCACGAAGCCATGATGGATCACGATTCATCTTCATGATGCCAGAATGGCTTGCAGGACCTGCTTTCTCTTTGAGAACTAGAGGATTGAAGAAGCTCTATTTCTCGAAGAAAATAGGACCTCTAAAAAATATGGGATCTGTACCGTTATTCGGTTCAGGAATTATTCTTTTATATGAAAGGATCACTATCTTTTTCCATGTTCAAACCTCAAAAGAAATTCCCTTCAAATATCTTATTCAAATCAGTGGAGATCCACTCTTTTAATAACCATGATCTTAATTTTTAAAAATCTTAAAACCCACATAAAGATATGTCATTTATCTCAATGTATTTAATTTTCATGTGATCTCCTCATTTATAGTGATAAAATAATGTGCATGTGATCAATATTTCCCAAAATCCTCATTCAAATTAAATATCAGATCCACATGGCCTTGGAAACTTTGTTTTCCTTCAGCCAAGTATTCTTCGTCGAGATATCCACATGAATGAAAGAAATAGATTGCATGCATGGTCTAGGTTTTATCCAATAACCCTCACGGCGTCGACACAATCCTCATTTAATAGATATAGATCGATCACCATGATTTGACCTTCTTCTTCAGTGAGTAGCAGTGGCAAAAATAAAGAGAGATAGAAGAAAGATGACAACATGACCTTTTACAAGAGGCGTGTGAGATCGGGTGGCCCTGATTTAAAAGGGAGAGGCAAGAGATCAGATGGATGACTGTGATTACATCCAGAGTTCAAAATAGATTCCATAGGTGATTGAACGATCAAGAGAGGCACAAGATCATATGGATAGTAGATATTTCTCTCTTCATTAAAATTGTCACCCCACATAAAAATGGAGACAGATATCCTCGTCACTTTATAAATAAACCTGCTCTAGAAACAATCTAGATTACTCTATCCCCCTCCCCAATAACTCCCCATATTAGATTATGTGGGTGCACTTTGCATCCAATCTCTCTATAGGCCATTGGTCCAACCTATGCATGGGATCACCCTCGTGTGCTCTTATGGGCCTACACACGGCCCTACCACTTGCGGGCTTGCCTGGTTGGCCTCTTTTAGGTGCGGTTGACCCTATGTCCCATACGAGCCTAGGGTTGAAGCTGACCAGTTGGATTAGTGGCATGGTCATATTTTTTAGTGAAATGACATAATAATACTTAGTGAAATTTTATATCCACCTTAGAAATTGCATGACCAACCATGCTTATAACTTCAAGACTCTTCCACACCCTCGTTTTGTCTTCTTCTTAAATTACCATTCTTCTTATTCTATTACTTTTTGGAATATTAATTCCAAATAACTTAAAACATCCTCAAATGGTTGAAGTTTCATCCATCTTTATTATTGTAAAAAATGTACCACATATGATACATATATTTTGAACTTATGACAAGTGCAATAATTAATTAATTTAAACAATATGTAGAATTTCCTAATCGTGGCATCCAATGATGTTATTGTATAAAAATTCTCTATGAATCATCACTTCATCCAACCGATCCATTTGGATTAGTATTTACAATTGTTGAAAAAAATACAACTCATACACAAAAGTGGTCCCAACAATCTCCCCTTTTTATTTTTTTTCAATACATAAAAGTTCTCTATCAAATGAAAGTCTAAAAATCAAAATGAGAATCTTATCTCTCCCCTTTACTTCTCTCTATCCCCACCATTCAATTTCAAAATTTCATTTCACTTTCTCTCCCCCTTATTGAAAATAAATACAAATCTGATGGGAAAATTTTATCAATCCATACTTAAGAAATGCATCATCCATTATTTCACTATAAGTATATATGATGAATTCTTGGTGTAGAAAACAAGAGGATTTGATTTAGAAAACAAAGTTATCCATTACGCACTGATCATGATACCTTATGAGATGAGGACTCATCTACTTCACTTTGGGGATCATTCCAATTTCATTCTAGGTTGAAGATATTTATTGTGATATGAAATCAAATCAACCTAAAACTCCAACACTGACTTAAAAAAATAGATCAAAAAAATTCAAGTGAAATAGGTAGAATAAGTGACCTTAGGTAACTTCTATTATTATTATGTCACTGATTAATTCACTTACTCCACCTTAGTAAGATTCTCTTCATTTTGAGAAACCAAGGATGAGAGATTTAAGAAATTACATACCTTTTCCAATGACACGATCCTTAGTAAATTTTCCAAGTAATTGAATTTGATACCCATTGACATGAAAATTCTGAAATCTTCTTCATTAGTCTCCTCCTCCAGAGAAACACTCATCATTATCTTCATTAAAGGCGATACTTCATCATATTAACATTATAGTATCAATTGGAAAATCTTCCAAGGATGGAAACATCTTCAAATTTTCTATCAGGTGTTGAAAACACTCACTACATATCAGGTTCTCCCCTTGAGAGCTTGTTTCACCTTAAATTCCATGTATTGTGGACAAAAATACTATAAAAAAATATTTAAGGGAATAAGGTGGATCCTCCATGCTTCATCAATGTGATAAAGAATGTTGAGATGGTTTAATCAACTAGGATTCTCCATTTGATCCACTCTCCACACTTTCACATTTGATCTTCAATTATGATTGTGGTTGTGTAGATCTTATTACTTCTTCCATTTATTTGTGTGTGAACCTTATTTATTTAAGAACTTTTAAATCACTAGTATCTTCTAGAGAAACTTTCATCTTCTTTAGGAATCCTTCTTGTGATGGAATAAATTCAATGCAATTTCAAACAAAATGACCAGTGATGTTGCACCTCACACACACATCTTCTTTATATTCATGTGATATATTCTCTTTTCTTTTTTTCACTATCCTTGGATTGTGAATTTTCAATTTATCTCATTCTTTTAAAATATTCTGAAAATGTAACTAATATGTCATTTGGGACGATTGCGGCATGTTTGGATTTTCCACATTGGGTCTTTTAAGTTTCATCCTTATTGTAAGTTATTTTGGATGCACCACCCTTCAACTTATTGGATTTAGAATCCCAATAATTCTCACCTTTCCTTCATAGAATCTTATTGGAAGATTTTTTTGTTAAAAAATTATTATGATTACTTCACAAGGAAACTTATTCATTCATGGACAGATTTTGTGGTCATCTCTTATTATAAGCTATAGATGTATGTTGAGATGGGAATTCACTAACCTGGTGACCACTGCCATTGTATACATCACAGTTGTTATAAAACATTACAAATCTGTTTGTGGTATACAAATGCTTCTAGATCTATGGATTTATTTTTCTTCCTCTCTAGCGTGTCCCCCCTTGATATGGGCTTCCTTTGTGCCTTTTCTTTTTGATTATTTCACCAATAATTTAATACACAATGACCAAATCAGTTACAACAACAACATCGAACCATAAATCACGATTTATTGATATCTTTTATATTAGATTATTGGGCCTTCTTCTTGATTTTTTTCTCCACGTGGAGAACCACCTTACACATTCTTCTTCCTATCCACCATAGACATGATGATAGGTATCTCATCACCTTTTCTCATGAATACATGTTTTGAATTTCTTTTCCAACCCACACTACTTGTGGAAGCATATTTAGAAACATGATTAAAAGATGGTTTGGATGGTACCTCGTTCCTCTCAGTTGATTATGATATATCATCTAAAGATGTCATGATCTTCTTATCACATGTTTGAGGTCTTTCAGCTTTAGAATCCTCCAATGAACATTGAGGGACAATAGAAAATGTTTCCTTCTTTTGTGAAGTTTCAATATGTGTCTTCTCAAAATTGGAAAACTGAGCTTCCAAATCTAGAAATTTCATATTGAGGATGATTTTTTGATCTTCAATCATAATCATATTCTCTTCACAAGCCTTCTTTAATCTTTCAAATTCCTCTTTACGCATCATAATTTTTTTTGGAATAAAAATTCAAGTTCCTTGATCTTATTTGAATTTTATTCCAAATGTAAAACCTTGACTTCAGTGATCTTTTTCAATTTCTCTTTAAGAACATGGATCTTTTCTTCAAGAGATTGTTTGAATTCCTCATTTTCTTAAACATCCTTGAGGTATATTGTAGAAATTTTTCCATGTTCCATTTTTGTTTCATTAAAGGCTTCAATCTGAATGAAGAGATTCAAACATTCAAGAACATTTTTTTCTAATACCTTTTCCATATTATTATCCTTTCATTACAATTGGGTGATCTCTACCTACATACATTGAATGATTCTAAAAACAAAGGTATCTATTTATTCAGGAATATCATATAGATAATTTATTAATTTCTCAATTGAAAGTTCATGTGAGGTTATAGGTTGATCAACATCACATCTTGTGTCAGAATCCTTATTCTAAGGAAAACTTTTAAAAGTGATAATACATACATCATTATCACTTTATTTACATAAGGTAGAAATGTTTTCCTTATCTTTAGTGGAAACTTGAGCCACCTTCTCTTTAATTTCCAAGCATGATATTTTTTTATTATTAGATTGGCATGGAGAACCGGATACTACATCTTCTTTAGACATGAGGTACTTCTCTAGCTATCACATCTATTTCTTTTTCCTATTCATCATAGTCTTGTTGGATATAGGATTCTTCTAAAAAACAACTAAATCTTCATCATAACTGCACTTCATTTTTGAATTAGGAAAGAAACTCAAATCTTCAACATAGAATAACGTTAATTTAAAGTATCCAACATACATGAACATCTATTTGATACCACTTTAAGGACTCCAAACCACCCTGAGGGGGGGGGGGTGAATCTGGGTGTCATCATTTTCTTGGAAATTGATGGATATTGTTTCCACATTTTTATGAACTCGTTAAAACTTTATGATGGATATGATCAGCAATCAAACAATCACGTTCAATGAGATAGCACAAAACAATTTTACTTGGTTCACCACTAAGGGATAAATCAAAGGAGGATACACCAATATGTTGTCAGTCATACCAAAGTCCACTATTCTTTAGTAGTTATATATTAAAATGTTTCGAAATAGTCACTCTGTACCAGGAACACTACCTTTACAAAAGTTCAAGGATAACTCATTTCATTCCTCAGATCACTTCTATTGACTCCCCCAGCTCACTGCCTTTAGAGAAGTCTTACTCAGTTTATCGGCTTGAATTTATCTTCACCAGATTGGCATGGATTATTTTTTATCTGTTCAGCATGAGACTCTTATTTCCTCAAAGTATGAAATTAATGCACTTTTATTCAATCTTAAATGGTGTTTTCAGGTATCTCAAATGAATCACTTTCTCATATATGCATGAAAGCATGCATAATCTCTTCCACTTCTTCCTTCTTCACAAGTGGACACACACGCTTACTTACTTATTTATTTTAATTTAGTGTGTTATGTATATGTTTATGCATGTTTTCATGTGTATTCATCCTCAAATATTATTTGTGTGAAACCGAATGGATGAAAACTTCTTTGCATACACACTGACTCCTCTTTTCTTCCTTTTCTTTACATGCGCACACACAAGCTTCAGGTACCTTTAAATGATTCACATGAGTACATATAACTTATGAATGAATGAAACCCACTGTATCATGCATTATTATTCTTACTCTTTGCACAAAAAAACTATGAAATCATGTTCTTATTTGTCCATGATATCTCTTTCTTCTTCATTCAAAGGGTGTGTGGTTATTCTCAGCATAGGGTGTGCGGGTATTATTTACAAACTTGGATGGTTCAAAATTTCTCTTCATGAAGACTAAATAGTTCGAGGTTTGTATTCAAAAAGAAATAATGGTTCGTGGGACCTACTTTCTCTTCGTGAAATAGAGGATCCGATAAACTCTGTTTCTCAAAGAAAATAGGGGCTCTTGAAATTATGGGATCAACACCATTCTTTAGCTTGATGATTATTCTTTTATGGGAAAGGATCACTTCCATTTTCTATATTCAAACCTTCTAGGGAACTACCTTCAAAGATATTCTTCAAATAAGCTGAGTTCTTCTCTTTTAATAACAAATATATTTGGTTTTAAATATCCTTAAACCATCATAAATATATATCGTGTATCTTAGTGTATTTCCTTTTCATGGGATCTCCTCATTTATGATGAGAAAATAATGTGCATGGGATCAATATTGCATGAAATCATTTTTCAAAGTCAATATCATATCTATGAGTCCTTGGAAAACTTTTTTTCCTTCATGTGAGACCTTTTCATTGAGATATACTCATGAATGAAAGACGTAGATTTCATGCATGGTCTTGGTTCAATCCAATAACCCCCACGGTGTTGGCACAATCCTTATTTGATAGTTTGAGATCGATCATCAGGATTCTACCTTCTTCTATAGCAAGTATAAGTGGTAGCATTGAGTTACTAAAGGAGGAAGATGATGACACAACCTTTTAAAAATGGTGCGTGATTTCAGCTGGTCCTAATTCAAAAGAAAAAGGCATAGGATTTGATGGATTACCACAATCACATATGATATTAGAAATAGATTCCATGGGTAATAAAATGGTTTAGCGAGGCACAAGATCAGATGGATTGTAGAGATTGATTCATTCATTAAAATTGTCACCCCATATTGAAATAGAGATGCATATCCTCACTTCTTTTTAAACAAATATTCTCCAGAAACCAATTAGATTACTCCTCCCCCCACCTCGGTACTGCCCATACCATATTCCACGAGCATGCTCTGCACCCACTCTCTCTGTGGGACTTTGGACCAACCTATGCATAGGCTCACCCCCGTGTGGTCCTACAGGCCTACACATGGCCCTGCCACTTGAAGGCTATCATGGATAGCATCCTTTAGGAACAATTGACCATGTGTCCTGCATGTACCTAGGGTCGAAGCTGGATAGTTAGCTTAGTGGCTGGCTATATTTTTTAGTGAAACCACATAAAAATACATAGTGAAATATCATTTCCACCTTAGAAATTACATGAACACCCATGCTTAGAACTTCAAACCTCTTCCACACCCTCTTTTTATCTTCATCTTAGACCATCATTCCTCTTACTCTATTTTTTTTGGAATATGAATTCCAAATAAATTAAAACATCCTCAAATTGATTAAGCTTCATCCATCTTCATTTTTGTAAACAATTTATCACATATGATACATGTATTTTGAACTTAGGACCAGTGCTGTAATGGTCTAGAATTACTTCCAGTGGACTATAATTGATACCTATCAGGGCACTCCATGGGCGGCTACACCCCCTGGGCGGGACACACCACCATCCCCAGTGGCAACCATTTCCTCATGAAGCCCTTGGGCAGAGAGCCATGCTTCGTCCAACGCTCACATGTGAGAGTTCCCAAGGATCAGATTCATTCCTACCTCATTTGCCTCTGAAACCAACTGTAGAGACCCGAATCTTGACGTACATGGACAATAAATTAATTTTGCGGAATACTTAATACATAACAAAAACCAAAACTCAAGGACCGTAATAGTTTAGTGTCTTTGGAAACTCGGAATGTAATCTTTTAATCTTGGTGAAAGATCTTCAACATGTCCCATAAAGATCTTCCCATTTTGTATTCTTAACTAAAAACTTTATTTAAATCTTGGGGAAAAGAAAAAATATAAAGGTTGAGCTCAAATTCTCAGTAAGGGTAAGCATAGAGAACATAAAATAATCCATAAACATTTGAATGCAAAAACATAAACATAAAATCTAAACATCAAAATCATGAGAAAATACATAAATCATGGAAGTACATACAACATAGATCATAAAGGAACATTAATCATAATAAACTAGCATGGGAATAAAACATGTAATTGTGGAAACCATTCAGCACATGTTATTATTTCCATAGTAGCCAATGCATTGCTATCAAGACCATCTTAGTGGACAAAGTCCCTTTCTGAATCGAGTTCACTCCTCGTTTCAGTCCTGTAACACTAAACCGGATTAACTTACCGTTCCATCCATGTCTATCTCATGAGATATAAATCTTTACCCAATGCATTGGAGGGATATATAGGTACCACCCATCTCATAATGAAATCATTCTTACTTGTGCCACAAAATAAACATACATCATTCATAATAACCCAATAAATAAAATGGGTTTCATAAACATCATCCCATCATCACATAATCCATATAAAAGAAATGGATATCATTTCATAATAAGAAAATTGAAACCATGTAAATCATATAGACATGATACTTGAAACATACACATATGAAATAATTTCATCTTAGATGAAAAATGGTTTTGATAAAACACATGAAATGAATTCTTGAGGAAAATATCCTTTATTCTTCAAAATCATTCTCTTTTCACAAAATGTCAGGAAATTTTAAAAGAAAAGGATTTTGTTTAAAATAGTCATGAAATATTTTAGAGGAAGCTTCATGAAAATAAGGCTTTATAAAACCGTAAAAATCTTTTTGTGCCGTATACGTTAAAAAAACATTCTTATCGTACTTTTTCCAGAAAGTCAAAAAATTACCTCGTAAAAGAATGATTTCATACATACCATGTAGTAAAAGTAAAAAATGGGTAAAAAGGACATTAAAAATACATGAAAACATTTTTATAAAACGAGGACATGGATGATAAATATAACCCCAGTAAATGCTTACGAATAAACAATCTCGGATAAAAACGAGATTGGAAAAGTTATCCCTTACCTTAGGTCTGATATGCTTCGTATGTATCCAAGCATCCTGTATAATGATTTAAATAATATCATTGAATTATTACAGAATCATATTCATTGTTATTATATCATATATGGTTCACTTATGACTCTATATTACCCATTCTTTTGTAAATTCATGTTAAAGTAGAGTTTTGGGTAAAATCGTTTCATTTGTCGTTCGTGTTTTAACTTGTAATTATTCATATGATTACTTAGATCATGATTACTTACATCCAGAATGTAAAAAATAATTTATATATAATATATATTAAGAATATACATATATATAATAGATCGATAAATGGAAAGAAATACACCGTTCATGGAAACGGTAGGCCGTACGTACGCATGAACGCTGTTTTTGTTTCCTTATTGAATTGAATGGAATTTAGTATATGACATACATATAAATGTACATAAATACAGTATCATTATATGTCATATATTTCATTATTACTTATTATATATACTTTATAATCATTCTTGAATTGTTAACATGAAAAATGAATCTCATCGCGTCGTGGAGACGGTAATCCGTACGTACGCACGAGCGATGATATCGTTCCCATGGAATTGTATTGGAGTGTATGTATACTATTTCAGAATCAATATAACTTTACAATAATCATATATAGTCATTATTTACACCATTATACCCATCCAAGTAAGGTGGTGGTGGAAAATAGATTACACCACGGCGTGGAGACAGTATTCCGTACGTACGCACACGCGGTGATTTCGTTTTTCGTAGGATGGATAGATGGTGAAGTAGGGTTGTTTCATATTTATTATAACATACCAGTATATGAGTGATACATATGTTATTAATTCATAATGAAACAACTAAATAAGAGGAAGTAGAAGAAGAAATAAATTTGAAAGAATCGGTAACGGATATTACCTCTTCTTCGACACGCCTCTTTGAAACCTCCTCTTAGGGCACTAAAAAATTGGTCTTTGAAGAAGACCAGGACCTCTAGGATGTTTTTAGGGAAGTGGGTACGTGAAATGGGCAGGGGTTGGACGATCTTTAAGGCTCAAATTGGTGTGAGTAGGAGAGGGAGGAGGTTCCCTTTTATAAGGGAGGAGAGGGGCACCTTTGGAAATATAAGAAATATTAGATTATATTAAATCCCAACCCCACTTAAAAACTTCCAAAATGACTCATATCCAAATATTAGATGATATAGGGTTGTAATATCATCAAAAAATAAAATTTAGACATGTTAGGAATTTATGTTAAACATTATCAACTTGATTTATCCTTATTTAATCAATTTAATTTTATTTGTGGCAATAACATTCTAAATTTTAAATTATAACAAATAATTATCTATTTGTTGTTAATTTTACATAATTGGATACTTTATAACATTTTAGACCATATAAATTTAAATTTATAATTTGTAAATATTTTTTTGATTTTTAAACAATTTTATAATATGTTATTTTTATAAAATAACAATAGTGTCAATTTTGACACTATTCATTTATTTGAATTTAAATAAAATATATACAGAAGATATGTTCAAACTAAAAGATTTAATAGATTCATAAAAGGTCATAAGTATCTAGAAAATTAGTGGAGAATATTAAATAGTTCATATAATATTTATTTTATTATTTTTAAAACCATTTATTTGGTTTATCTCTTAATAAAATAATTACTACAAAATTTTTGTATAATTTATTAATATACTTATTTGTTGCATAAAAATTAAAAATAAAATCCTATGATGAAGATAAATCTATTAAATTTCACAGTAATACTTTTACTTGAATTTATCATCTTAAAATCACAATAGTTAAATTGTTATATTTATTAAATTATGAAGGTGACAACTTTGACATCATTTAAAATAGAATAATATAAGTGTCATAATTGCCTTAATAAGTATCAAAATTCTCAAAAATTAGGCCAGTGGATTATTAGGGTTTATATATACACTAATAATATGTTTTGTGCAGATTTTTGGGCGTTTTGATATGTATTACTATTTCAATAAAAACTATATTATTGATTTTTCACTAAATAAATAATTTCTGCATCATTAATGTATAAGATAATAAGGTAATTAAATAACTCTTAAAAATTAAAAATAACTTACCATGACAAAGAAAAAAAAATTATCTTTAAAATGAGTATTTATAACAGAATTTATATTCTGTATAAACTTATATTAAAAATACTTTAATTATTAAAGTTGAGTGAGACATATTTCACTTTCCTTTAAATAAAATAAACTAAATGTCTTAATCACCTCAAAGTGGGTTCTAATGGATTACATTTCGACCCAAATATGACTTAGGACAAATTATAATCATCCAATTGTATTAATACAAGTATTAGGAAAATTTTATAACATTATATTTACCCTTAATTACCCAATTTACCTTTTACTATGGTAAATAAAATTTACCGTTGTTACTATTCATAAAGCCTAAAAATAAAAAGTAGTCTATTAATATAATTTGGACCCACTGATTCCAAATATGGAATCCATTTTTCCAAATTCAATACAAAAAAATTGAAGAAATTAAATTAAAATTAATCCCGTTGTCGAAAGAAAATGAGTTTTTGTTTAAAACATTGCAAAAGATTGAATTGATTTAACCTACGAATTCAAGGTAAAATCAATGTTAATGACATACATTATATTAAATGGTAAAAATATATTCTATTTATACTTTAAAACCATTCAATATTATAATTTAACCATATAAATTATTACGATGAAAAAAAGTTGTTTTTATTTAAAAAATAACGTGTTTTTACTATTCATTAAAATATGAAAGTTGTCAGAAAAATATTAAAACTTTATACAAATTAAATTTTTATATCCTGAATCCAAGGTAGAATTTTATTTTATCAAATTTAACTTATAAACATGTCAAAAACTAGATTTAAAGTGGGTGCACCATCAAAAGGCGACAAAACTGCATTTTTTGAAAAATACTTATTTTACCCGAAAATTTTATTTTGTTCTCATACCATGTTCTAAAAAATGTGTAAGATGAATAATAATGTTATAAAATTAAAATTTTAGTTAATACTATTCATAACGGCTAGTTTATAATAATATTATAATAATATATCATTGTTTAGTAAAACCCAATTTTGCGTACAACACATGCTGTGTAAAGACCCGTAAAATTCAAGGAATTTTTTTTCTTAATTTTCTTTGGGATTTTACATGAACGCAGTTTCTGACGGAACTTGATTTTGAGGCCCGGTGTGCCCGGAATTTCTATCCGAAGTTTAGCTCGGGTACGTTCAGTGAACGAACGAGCGTGAATTTCTATCTTTTGAACCGGTGCTCGGAATCGAATTCCTAGGGCACCGATGGAACCGTAGCGCCGGTAATTGCTTATGAACGCCATTTCCGGTGTTGCGTTTGCACGAGAGAAGATGATAAAAATTGTGGAAGTTTAATTTATAATTAAACTACAATTTTTATTTTCTTTAAGTGGTTTTAGGCTTTGGGTGGAAGTTGGGTAACTACCCAACTTCCCAAGGGAGGTTATGAGGGTGGTGGGGCCCAAACGAACCCTACCCCTTCATATTCTTAAACCCCCTCAACTCACCATTAATTTTTGACAACTTATGTTATTAATTAAGTGAGTTAAGTGTGGATGTTTGAATTTCAAACTCTTGAAATTCAAAAGTTATGTTATGTTAATAAAATAAGAGGTGAGGTTATTTTATTTGGGGTTAGAACCTTGTGGTGGAGTATTTGGGAGAAAAGACTAAGGACTTGAGGAACTTCTTAATCTTCAACGAAGAACGCGAAGAACACATCGGTCTCCGACGAAGAACGCCGAGTTCTCAGAAACCGATTACGCGACGCTGTGTACCGCGATGCCGACACGACTTCCTCCTTCCGTGACGTCTCTTTCCGCGGAGGTTTTTCCACGACGAATCCTCGTTCGATGAACCTCCGTTCAAGCTCGCACGAGGTAGGGGTTTAATTTATTTATTTATTTTGTTCGTGAATCCTACCTTGTCGTTCTTCGTGAAATACGACCATTTTCTATCGACTTAGGAGAGGGGGCCGGACCGCACAAACACGGCCAACCCTCCTCCAATATTGATGATTTTTTATTGTGGATTGTAAAAAAATGGCGTGGTTCCGTCGCACCATGCAGAATCGTGTGACAAGGAATGCGCGGCGCCGTCGCGCCACACCGTGAAATTGAACGAAGTCGCGGTGCCGTCGTGCCGCGCCGGAGAACCGCAAAGACACCGCGGCTGAAGCGGGGCCTTGGCGGAGAGGTGCGGCGCCGTCACGCCGCACCGGACGAATCAAGGCCGCGACTGGTTCTGGGCCGCGGTGGAGCAAGGAGACCGACAACCGGTTCCGGGCCACTGGCGTCGGAGCAGGGGGGACCGACCATCACCAGTCCCGTGGAGGCAGAAACCGGCCGGCCGGATAGGAGAGCAGCCGGGGGTTCAAACCCCTGGCCGGCCAGCACAAAGCCCCCCTTAATGGGGGTGCCACAGTTACAACAAGGGGGGCAGGCGCCCCCACTCCAAACGGCTCGGCTGCCTGGCCGGTCCGCCAGGCCGGGCCACGCCATCTGGGCCGGGCCGCACTGACCGGGCTGGGCCGCACCGACCGGGCCAGGCCACACCCAAGCGGGCCGGACCCGGACCCGGTTCGGGTCGACCCGGTTCGGGGCGACCCTGGGGGTATCGGGTCGGGTCGGATCGGGCCCGAACCCCTTAATACCGAATCTTTTCCGGTCGGACGCCCATAACTTGTGCTACGAGCCTCCGATCGACGCACCGTCAGTTGCGATGCGATCCTTGGATCGAGATGGTCGTTTCCGTATATTGCACTCAAGGTTTCAGAATACTTTGAGTTCGGCCGGGTTGGTTCGTACACGAAACCAGCCGGGCCCTCGGAGCGGAAACACTCATATCTTAAGCTCCAGAAGTCTGAATGACGTGTTGTCAACTTTGTTGGATTCCTCTAATTGAGACGGATCTTTTGGCGTACTCCGCCCGAGGTTTGGATGCAGGTGGAGTACGGTCGGATGGTTTTTCCTTAAAAACCAACCGGTCCCCTAGGACGAAAAGCAAATAACTCTCAGACCGGGCGTCCGATTGACACGCCATATGCAACGTTGAGTTCCTTTTGACGATACATAACTTTTGGATACATCAACTCTGGACTATGTGTCGGTTGATGTATCAGCCTCTCGGCTCATGGAGCGGACCCTCCCGAACGAGCTTGCTGTGTGCGGGAACCCTAGAGATGGCTGCATTTGCGACTGTGATGACGACGACGACTGTACAGAGATCCTCAGTGGATTCGATGACGACGACTACAACACTCAGCGATCCTACATGGATCAGTGCAACCAATCCTGTGTGGGTCAGCGCTCAGCGGTTCTGTGTGAGCCAGCGCCTACAGATCCTGTGTGGGTCCGATCCTATGTGGGTCTTTGCAGGGGTTAGTTACCTATCGATCCTCTGTGGGTCAGATCCTTTGTGGGTCATTGTGGGGGTTAGTACCTATCGATCTTTTGTGGGTTCAATGGCTTAGATGAATCAGTGGAAATATCTGATCATCTCTATCGTCATACGAAGAAGTATACCTGTGTGAGATGAATCCTGTTTTAATTTCCTATGTCGATTGTGTTGTGCTATCCTATGTGGATTTACGTTTTTCTTTCCAGTTTGGACTGGGTTGTACTTGGGTTCGGATGTTGGAGCCGAATGAGAATTGATGACTTACGTATATGTATGGGCATATACCTAACCAGTGTCAGATGTTACTTCGTGATTGTATCTTTCCTTTGTGGATTATCCTTTGTGGATTCTAGGAGACCTTCGGGGGGTATCGGGGTCCCTACTGAGTAGCTTATACTCACACCTGCACGGGCTATGCCCGCACTACGTTGTGTTGGTTGCAGATGATGGAAAACACTGATCGTGGTTGAGGCTTGCGGAGAAGGACGGTACCTGGAGGTGGACCACTAGACGGGACGTACTCGGAGCGGTCGGCTGGACCCGAGGAGCAGAGGAGGCTATCTGTACCCACCCTTCAGGTGGGATTTCTAGTGGACAGCTCGACGTTGCGTCTTTACTTTTTAGTTGCTGTTTTCCCTTCCAGTTGTACTTTACTTTCAGTTTGGGTTTGTATACTGGCCCACTTACTTTTCCGCACTTACTCTTGTACCAGCTTTTACTTAGTGTTTACTTCTAATGCTTGTTTACTCTATGGTGTTTGTTTACCTTACAAAGGAAATGCCTTCCCTTTTTACCGGGATTTACGCCTTGGTGCTAGTCGCCAGCCCCTGGCCTATGGAAGGCGGGCTTGGGGTAGTCACGACACGGGCCCCGAGGACGGGTCGTGACACGCTATCGAGGAAGGTCGCGATTGCATGTAATGCAAGCCAAGTCAGGGTTATGTGTAGTGAAAAACTCCTTTGTTGTTGTGTATAACAAAATAGAACCATATTTCATTTATACATTGAATATATATATATATATAGACACATACACACTCAATGTTGCGTAGAATAAAAACTATCAAACAAACTTGAAATTGTGTGTAACACTATCCATAAATAATGTTACGTATACCAAAAGCTAATATGGTGTTGTGTATAGCGCAAGATAATATTTCTTTATCATACAACAGAAGATATGAAAGAAATTAAAAATAATATATCTTATAAAATCTCGGGTTGTTACAAGTGCAACAATAGTCTGATTTAAAAAATATGAATAATTTCCCAAGTGTGGCATCCAATGCTATAATTCCATAATAATTGTCTATGCATGATCACTTCATCCAAACTCACCATTTTTATTATTATTGACAATTGTTGAAAACAAATACAAATCATACACAAAAGTGGTCCTAATAGATTCAGAATCTCCCCAAAATTCTAGGTTTATGTGATCATAAATAATAGTTTTGTATGGGTTATATGAGTTGTTATATTAGATATTTTAAAGGATGGATTGTATGGTTTGATATTTATGAACTATAGGCTATGGTGCCCCCTCATCTGAAGTGCATGCTTCAACGATGATCATGCTTCTTTTCAGGGATTCTATTGGTGATGTGGTTTTTGGAATTATATGAAGTATAGTCTTACTGGGACATGTTATTCCTAAACACCCTTGGGGTTTCCATCAATATTTGGTATTTAGTTGGATATTTACTTTAGTTTTTGTGGAATCTTTTGTGTTTTGAGATTCCCTATCTGCTCATATCCAATGAAGAAATGGATATGAGATAAACATGACTTGTTTCTATCTAGGAGATTTATAGCAATTCATAATATCTAGATTATTATTTCCTCTTATTTCTCATTATAATTCATTAGTAACAAGATATTTGAGATGACTTGGTTTTCTGGATTTTCATCTCTTTATCTTCATCATGGTCACCTCAATTTACCATGAGTTAAGTTGAATTTTTATTTTATGTTTCCTTTTTTTCAAGGGTGTCCTACTTAGTATGTTTATAATATCCCCTTCAAAATCCTTATTCCAATGCGTGTTATAATAGTTTATATTAATCATTCATTTGAATTTGATATTGATAGGTATGCATCTAGGATTGATTGATTAGATCTGATGATTGGTAGGGCTTGGTGACACAATATGAAGAGTGGTGATTTGAGATGGGAGTAGAGACTAATATGGTTAGAGAATGATCTAGGTGTGATTTTTATTGGTTGATATTATTTTTAATTCATATTTAAGGGGAGTTTTGGATGTTATTTTTATCTTGTACATAGATTTTGGGATGTAATTTTACCCAATTTATCATGCATGTGTTGTATACAGTTCATTTGATTATATATATTCACCCTGATGGAACTTCTATCTATTTTCTGAATTAGAGATATGTATATAGTCTAGGTTATTTTAGGATATATCCTCACATGTGTTTAGATATTCCTTCTCAGTACTTGTCTCAACGCCCTGGACTATTGATGACGGTCTTAATATGGAAATCTTGGCTTACATCGGACTTGGGCGGGGCCCCATCAGGTCTGGTAATTTGATAGGTCCATGTTCACATTAAAAAATCAAGATAATAATGCCAATAATTCATGATAAATTTTTAATAATTTAATAAATTTATAAAATATAATTCCCTAACTCAAGGGTGGATTGATCCTTAGTGAATAATGGATTCTTATCTACATGATGGACGTTTCCACATGATCCATCTTCGATCACTCAAATTCCATTTGATCTCATGACATGGATTCTATAATTGTGTCTGCTCTCAAAGAACACATGGTTTTTTAGATAACCTAATATATTTACATAGGAATGGTTTAAATAGAGGATTTCTATGTTAAAATATTAATTCAATAGTTTAATTAGTCATTTAATTAATATTCCTCTAAAACCACCCATGACTGAGAACTGTTATGTAACCCAATATGAATGAAAATTATATCATGCCTAGGGTAAAACTTATATTCTGAATTCCAACATAGTGTTAGTTTTCCCATTGGACTCTCTATTCAAGAGATATAATTATTTCATTAAAAAAATATAAATGCAAGATAAAAATAATTTTTTATAGTGAATAGTTTTTTCTAAAGGCCATGTCCGACCCTCAACCCCACACTGGCTCAGTTCATTGGTAAACACAACACTATAGACTCAAAGGATTCAATAGATAATTTTTTTGTGGTCATCCATTGGGTTAAATTTACCATTTTAGCTATAGATCTATCCTCATATCTGAAACTCAAAATTGAGCTAAGTATCATTCTGTAAAAATCTAGGTCATTATAATTCAATACCCACATTTCATTATTTTTAATATAATATTTTTTGAATCAATTAATATGTGATGTTATATATAATGGAAAAATATAATAATTTGGTGTATTTTATTGATTATTTTCATGATTTTAATCTCATTATTTTATTATTTACAAGGTAGTTTTCACATATTGTGTGTAGAGGAACATTTTGGATTGAAATATGAAAATAAATTAAAAATTTGTTTTAAATTGTTTTATTTGATCTTTGGAATTATTAGAATTAATAAAACATTTAATATTTAGTGTTTTGATTAGTTTTTTTTTCTTATTGAAGGGTATTTGAAAAAAATCAAAGAAGATATGAGAATTTAGGAATTATTGTAGATGATCAATCATGGATAAAATTTTCACAAATTCTTTGATTAACTACATATTGAAACTGTAATGAAATTACTTTGATATTGTGTAGTCAATCCATTGAATGAAAAAATAGAGACACCACAAGGCAATCAACAAACCATAAAAATATCAACTATGTGAGGATAGACCAGATGAGGAAATTCAAGTGTCGCATGTTCAATCCATCGACTGCATGAAAGGATCGACCACAAGAATCCATAGATTATTCTTGTACTAGAGTTACTGTGAGAGGATAAAACACACATTGATCCAATTGACCCCAAGATGAGATAAAATACAAGACTATCTAAGGTGAAAAATTTATGACTTTATCATACAGTTGATCCATTCACACAAACCCGATGGTCGAATCGTTGATCTGATTTGTTTAAAGGTTATATATAAGTATAATTACTTCTGTAAAAGTTTCATAAGGATTCATAAAGATCAAAACATATTTACTGAGGTTGTATAAGGATAAAAGTCATAATCCAGGACCCACATAAAGGTTACAAGCCTATTTCAAAGGAAACTTAAAGGTACCAGAGTCACTGTGTAAAGTTAAATCAGGCTCCTCCCGATGTTGTGTGAAGGTAAATGGGACATTTAAAAGTTGAAAAAAAATTCATTCATAATATACATAAAGGTCATAAATAGTTATGTAAAGTTGACTCAGATATCTTAAATGCTATGTAAAATTTATCCAGAACTATATAAAGGTAATAAAATAATTCTGAATTACAGAAGGAGGTTCCTTGTGGCAAAGATTTGTGGGGCCATACATGTGGTAATTTTTATAGAATTGTTGTATTTAATTTTGATTAGAATAAAATTATGAGAATCTCAAGAATTTGGGATATTTAAATGTAGAATTTCATTGTATGTTTTTTAACTAATTTAATTGAGAGGATTTCTCACATCCAAAAACCATAGAGTTTCCATATTTTGAATATTGAATAAAAAGATATTATTTATGAAGTTATATTTAGAATATATATATATATATATATATATATTGATACCAATGGAATGAGGGGGATTGTGATTTCAAGCTGGAGAATCTACTATTTTTTTTGTACTTTGTTTGATTTTCCGATTACTTAGGTTTGGTAATGACTTCTATTTCCTCACATTTTTTCTGTTTCCCTTTGAATGAAGAGGTGAATACATAATGATTGGTAAAGGTAAGGTTCTCCCTTGTAATTATTTAGTCTTTATGATTTTGGGAATAAAAAATATCTTCTATTTTTTTGATTTTGGTTCTTAGTTTCTATTTAATTCATTTATTGTAGTTGTGTTTATGGATTCAAACTAGTTTACTATTACCACTTAGGATGACACTATATAGTATCCCTCGTCCTGATATAATTTTTCTCAAAGTGAAAGGTTGAATTAGGGATGAGTCTCTTGAAATCTCTAACATGTATGTGAGGGAGGTGAATGAATTTTGGATTTCTTAGGAACACTGACACCTAATTTGGGTTTCCAAGGTAATTTAAGAGTGGCTTGCTATTTTTTATAAAAACAAGGAGGGAGATTAACCAATAATTAATAAAAACATGGTTAATCTCCACAATATCATTCATCCTAAAGTTTTTGATGAATCTATTGATTAATATTACCCTTATCAAACAATAATATGATTATTGAATAATTTTAGGGGCTACGATGGCATTTTAAGTGGAAAACAAACCTAGATCCAATTACCTTTTTAATTGTCTATTTTAAAACTATAGTTTAAATGGTCTAATTGTTTTCAAAAAGAAACAATTGAAAAAAACAACTTTCAAATAAACAATTAGTGAAAATATGTTCCTTTTCACTCCAATCTAAGATAAACATCTTGGTTTCCACTAATACGACATTTATCCTAAGTAAATTTGGAACTATTTCTAGTGATGTGGTTCCAAAAAATATAGTAATTCTAACATTGAATTAAAATAACTTATAATAACCAATTTTTTATTTTCACCTTGAGTTTGAAAGAGACTTATTAACTAAGTTGAGAGATCTTAATATGCAATCAAATTATGAATATGGTTTCAAACTCACGTTAAACTAAAAGTTTCCACCTTGATCCTAAATCCATGGATAGAAATATAAACTTTTCCTTGAGACATATGTGCATCATAACTCATTAATCAAAATAATTAGATAGTTATGAATAAATTAATAAATTACTTTTAATTAAAAACTCAATTGATTCATATTTTGGAAATTTTTTATGGTCTTGTAGGTAAAGACACTAATAATCACATAGAAAAATTCACATAGGTCTCATCTACTCTAAAACCCGAAGGAGTGGGTGATGAACAAGTGAATTTGAGGGCACTTTCTTTCTCACTTGAAGGATATACCAACGAATGGTTTTACATCCTACAACTAGGTTAAGTTCTTAAAAGGGTTATATTAAAAATATGATTCATTAAAATATTATTCCTTGAATCCATGAATATAATAAAAAGTATATCAATTTATTTCATTATTCAATCATATGTAGAGACTCTCTATGAGTAATGTGAGAGGATTTACAATCTCTGTTCCAGCTTTCCACATCTCAAAATCCTAGAGAACCAATTCACATTTTTCCTTTATCAAGGTCTTTTAAATAATGATATACATATTTTATATGTATCATATAGAGAATATTTGATTATAATGTCACTAGTATAATCCAAGGGCCTGATTGGGAAGATTACATATAAATCACAACAATTTTTAAAAGAAGGTATTTGCACAATATTTATCCAAGTGGTAAGAACTTAAAATTCATCACCCTTTTTAGATACTAAAATTTAAGTGGTAACCAATTTTTTGAGATATATTTCCTTATAACAAATAAATAAACAATAAACACCAGCTAAGGTGTGTGGTTTATGCTCATCACCAAACCATTTCACTAACTAGTGTAATGAAGTATAGGGAAATTAGAGTAAAATAGAGGACTTTCATCAAAGGGAATTCCAATAGAACCAAGTATGGAGAGATCATAACCAAGTCTATTATAGATTAGGAAATTAGTATATTTATGCTAGACCCCCATACAAGAAAAAGTTTCAACAACTTCTACAATTTTTGTAATCTCCACTATTTCAAAATACACCAAAATTATAGGGAAAAATTAAACAATCATACAGCCAAATTACTTACTATGAAAAAACCACTCTGTTACCGAACAATAGACCATATTAATATCCATCCACCAGTGCACCAACACCACTTCAACAACAATAAAATTTAGCATTGTATGATATTAGGATTGAAGTGAATGAGATAAGATAAATAATAAAATAATTATCCAAAAATATAGGTAATATTACATCCCAAATTGTCTCCAATCCAAGGGAAAATATGAATATTATAAAAATTAGAATTTTCAGGGTGATTCACCCATGGACACATTAGAGAGATAATAAAACCAACTTAGTAGTAAATAAGATAGATTTGATAGTTATGAACCTAAACAAGGACACCCCGGCCTTGAAGAACTGACTATAGAAGAATCTGAACAAAGATGACTGGAACTAGATGATAAAGAACCTATATAGTAGTTAAAAGAGGGAGAATAAAGGAATTAATATGTATGAAGATATATCTTAGGAAACAAGACACTAGATACACCATTGAGATATAAAATTGAGATGAATGATCACCCACATCCTTTACCATCAATAATGATTTAATGCAAGAAACATTAGGTTAAAGAACTTAAAAGAGAAATGATAAAAACGTTACAGAAAGTTGATCTTAATATTCCCCTTCATGATGAACTAAGATATATTCCCATGTATTCTAAGGAACATGTTTTCCAAAAATACGTGTGTCTAGGGGAATTAGAGAATAAATTTGGGAAGAAGTGAATGAACCCTAATGACCCCAAAATTACCCAAAAAATGTCAATATCTAGATAATTTTTTTTATCCCTTTCACTATCTAATTACTTAATTTATAGATACTTTATGTAATTTAGGTGCTTCTATAAATTTTTTTCCTCACCAATTGTTTACATATTTGAATATATGAGGCTTGAACCCCATAATAGTGGTGGTATAACTTTCAAAGAAATCTACTATATTTCTAGGAGTGTTGGAGGATTTTATTATTAAATTATAAGATTCTTTCTTACCAAAAGAATTTTAAGAATTAAACAAGGATGAAGACAAGATCCAATCACACTCACCAGTTATTTTGAGGACACTATTCCTGAAGACATCTAAGAAAATCATCAATGTTTATGAATGAAAATCCACCATGGATTATGGAGATACCACAATCCATTTTTTCATCCATTACTCAATGAAGAACCCATAAACTAATCAATCACTCATTACACTATCCCACATTAAATAAGTTTATCCAATTGAACATTTTTTTATGTTTTATCAAATCTTTACCTTTTAGGAACACATAATGATTTAGAATTCCATAGTGAATGAAGATATCGAGAATTTTGAATAACCTATTCTTATATTGGAGCATGATGTAACATCTGAATAGTTTCTATATTTGGTTTTTTATTTAATAATGAGGAAGATTACATTTATTCTTATGTATAGAAATTAAAATAAATATAAATTAGGAATGATAATATAGTTTTATCTCTCATACAATGACCAAATCTAGAACTTAAACACTTATGCACTGATATCAAGTATGTGTACCTAATGAATGGATAAAAACTACCGGTTATAATTTTTAATTATGGGTCAAAAACCCAAGAAAATGAATTTATTGAAATTTAAAAAGAGTATTTTCTAGCAATAGTGTAGATTTTAGGTGGTAATATAGGCATTAACGCAAAACATTTCTCACAAAGAAATTGTTCTTGAAGTAGACTCCAAACCAATTATACATCTACAAAGGAGGATAAATCAAAATATAGTAGTGTATGAGAAAAAATAAATAAATAATTTTTTGGAAGCATATATTATTTATCAAATCCCTGACTCATAACGGGTCATCCCAATCCACGTAGTTCCCAAATAAAATGGGTTTAAAAATTGTAAAAAATGGCCAAAAATGAATTAATCCTTGTGAGAATTAAGAATAGTTAGAGGGCATGTAGATTATAGGAATCTGGACCATTTCACTAGTAAATATAACATCCCTATATCATTCATTGATCATATTCTATATATGTTGGTAGGAAAACACATTATTTCTTATTAGATAGTTATTCAGGATATCTTTAGGTACCCATTTGTCTAAAATATCAAGATATTGGGACCAGTGTTCCATTTGTTATTAGTGCTATGTAAATATGTGTTTAGTAAGTTGAAGATGACGTGGTGATGCTAGGAGAATAATTATGGATTCATTTAATAGAATTTTATTTCATGCTTGATCAATTCTACATGTTATTGTGATGATTTTTTGTATTGTTCTTTAAATTTTAAATACATGTTCTTAGGATAGAACATTTCATACAAAAAGTGGAAGACCATGAAAATATTTATTTTCATAAAGATAAGATGAGGAATTTATAAACACCATGAAAAATATTACTTTTCCTGATTTTTTTGAAGAATTAAAAGATATGGTCTTGTAATTATATCCCATACTTATATTTTACGAATTACATGAAATATACCTTAATAAAAAATGGTCTAACCATAAAAATCCCCAAAGGGCCATCCCATCAAGAAAAAATGAGGGCCCAAAGGGTCAAACTTATGGGAGATTTGGCCTAAGGAGAATGCATGTAGGTAGAGTGAAAGAAGGTTTATAGCACCTTCAGAATCATGCACGGGGAACACATGGGTTTTTGGTTCCACCTTGAGGGTCATAACAATGGTGTGGTGGTGAGTATATGAGTGTATGCAAGTTAAAATTCCCCACTACCATAGAAAAAACTATAATAATTGTAGATTTTATTATATAGAAGTAAAAAATTGAGGTTTCGAGTGATGTGGGACAAGCGTCCAATGCAACAATGTTTCTCTATTTTAATTATACAAACATAATGCTCACTGTCGGATGCAATCGATCTAGAAACTTTGATCCAGTATTTATCATCTTCAACCTCCAGTGATGATCAGAAGATTCTGTTCACCATAGAAAATGGTTAGACCACTATAGATCAATCTCATGGTTTCCATGATCATTATTAGGTTAGGATAATGAGGCAATGAGTTTGAGTACCTTCATTCGGGAAACTACATCTTGGATGCATGTGAATAAATAAACGTTTATGCTTTGACAGAATCCAAATGAAGTTTCTGAGTTCATTTGAAAACAAGGATATGTTTTAGCTTTAAATATAAAATTTATTCTCATGAAATGAACATTATGAATTCAAAACAAACTCACATAAGAAAGGATTCCATTATTCTTGAATAATTCTTGATAATCTCTAAAATCTTTAGTTATTTTTTAATATGCATAGAATAAGATATTTGGTGAGTACTTGATGACGAATATTTATTAGATATGAGGTGGTGAAAGGAATAAATGTTCCTTTCTTATAAAATGAGATCTTCTCAACCAAGGGAAGTTTCTATATCTTATGATAAATAGATATCTCATTTTCCTATGAAAACACAGAAACATGAAACCACTATTTCATAAAGGATAGATATTATATATTGATTATTCTTGTATTAAGGATAAGGATTATGTGGCCTTTTAACTATGAATAACACACTCAAGAGTTTCATGAAGAATATTTAGATTCACGTAGACTGGTTACATGAAGTGTATTGAGTCATCACATACAATAATCATTCCATTTTACATAAAGAGAACACACATTTATCCTTTTTGGAAAGCATTAATAGAAACATAGTGCATTAATTTAGTGTGTATGAAAACATATAGTGTATATAACATGAATAATATCAGGGATCCTACTATTTTCATGAAGGATTTATTTAAGAATAATGTGTACACTTTTATGTGAAGTTAGAAGACAATGAACAGTTTTTCATGTATTCTTAAATGCATACTTGTAATTCTTGAGATATTGAGAAACAAAGGCAGATTTATATCACATAAAATATAATAAATAAAGATATAAAATATGTATTAGGGTTTTGAAAATGAAGATCTTTAAATGAGAATCACATAAAATATTAAGGAGAATAATATTTTCATGTTCACAAACAATTCATGTAGGAAGTGTTATTGAGAAATTGTGTGGTTTAGTTTCACATTTAAATTTGAGTTCTGGACTTTAGAATCACAAGGAAGAATAACCCAAGCATAGTTTCAACGAGGCAACTAGTCATTTGCAGGTGATCATAATTTACAGAGAAAGACTGAAAAACATGATCTGTGGCTATTGAATGTACTTGAATTGCATATGATAAATTAAGATCCTACAAGATCATGGAGGAATATCAATATATCAACCTAAAATAGATCAATAATTTATGTAATTTGAATAATTTTGGATGGTTCTGGGAGAATGTGAAGTCTTATGGTTTGTTCCAAGAGTATAAAGAGTCTCATGTATTGATCCAGAACAAAAATTATTTCAGTTGGAGTAAAAAAAGAGTCTCTTTGGAAAATCCATATCAAAATTATTTTAGTTGGAGTTGAAAGAAATATACATATCTCAGTTGTTTATGGGAGCATTGTAATAACTTGTTTTATAGTGAAGAAGTTGTAACCAGGGGGAATTACTATTTGTTGTAAGGAGTAAGATTTCTTCCAAACCTTTTAAACCATATATGTTGATCTCTCTGTTAATACAATTGTACATGAGGTGATATTGAGTGATAACATTGAATAGATCAGGGACCTTAATAAGTTTAAGAGGTTGAATTTTAATGAAAGAGAATTCATAAAAATAAACCAATGATTCACCCATCACCTCTTAGTGGTCAATCCAACCTAGGGTTCTATAAGTGGTATTAGAGAATAGGTTCACTTTAAAGATCATTGAAGTATTATGAAAAATTATTAATATTAATTCTACCAACATATGAGGCGTTCCTTCTTTTAATGGGAATAATTATCATGGTTAGAGGAATATGATGTTACCTTATCTCAAATCACTCATCTTAGAAGTGATATATATTGTAATAGTGGATTTTCCACACATTTCTGATTCTGATACCAGGAAACATGTTAACAATATAAATATGGGGTTATATGAAAATGCCCAAAATTACTTCTTGATGGTTCTATTGTAGAAGGTATCCACAAAGGTTATGGGTCTCTAAACTACCAAGGAGATCTGGGACAAAATGAGAAGCAAATAAAAAGGAAATATCAAAGTCAATAAATCTAAACTATAAGTTTGGGGGAGTAAGTTTGAGGTTTTAAAAATGTATGATGAAGAAAATTTTGATGACTATTTCACTAGATTAAATGAGATAGTCCGCAACATTAAAGGATTCAGTAAAAAATTAGATGAATCTCTCTTAGTCAAAAAATAATTGATAAAAAATTTTCTAGATCATTTAAATTCAAATATATCAACCATTGATAGAGAGATGTTTTTATCTTAATTAATTACATATAATTCACAAATATTATTATAGGAGTAAAATTATAGCATTCAAGAAGAAATAAATAATCTGAAAGGCCTTTAAAGCAATCCAGAAAGGGAATGTCTTATAAGAAAAGGCTGAATAATTTTAATATCCAGATAGTAATGGGGATTATTATGAATTCAATAAAGTTGGTTCACTTATATGAAAAGGATTTAGAAATATAAATTATTAGGGAAAGAGTAGTCAACCACTAAAATTATTTAACTATGGTAGCTCTATTCATTTTTCCAAGAATTTTACAAAGAATAAGGTTTAAGAATAATATTCTGAACCGAAATTAGAAGATGATAGGTCTCATAAAAACAATTGTGGAAGAAAAAAACAATAACTACAGTAAAATGAAAATAAATATTATGATAAATTATATTAAAGATTCATCATCAAGTTTTTCTTCAGATAATGAAGTTGATTTCATTGATCATTTGAATAAAATAACTTATTCTTTAAGTAGTAGTGATGATGATGAAGAAAAGAACAAAACATGAGTGGAATAAGAAAGACAAATTATAATTCTATATGTGATTGGTTCACTATCTAAAGAAAGAAAAGAATAAACTTGAGAAAGAAAATAGGGAATTAACTATTGAAAATAATGAGAAGGAGATGGTACATGTTGATGAAGAAAAGGAGGAGCTGAATGAGAAGAAGTATCTTTGGTTAAGGATATCAATATGGGAATATTAAAAATTACTGAAAATTATAAGATGATATGTGTTCTTGAAGATAATTTTAGATTTAGAGAAGATGATTTTTTGAGACACAATCCATATGTGTCCCAATTCATTATGAGTTGAATAAGGATGGAAAAGATTTTAATTAATCCATTGACATCAAGGGATAATATTCTCAATCTGGAGAGAAGGAATTTAAAAGTGGACTTAATCATTATGATATATCAATTATTTCTAATAGTTCATATATACTAACTAAAATTGAGAACATGTGGGCCTTGAATAATGTGATGAAATCTTATAGATAATGTTAAGGGAAGAATATGCTAAAAATTCCACAACCCCCCAAGAAAAGTGTGGATCGATTTGTAAGAGGACCATAAAAACACAAATATGGACTCATCTGAAACCAATACAATAGAATAAAGTTTAAATGATTTTTTTGGTGTTGTGGTAATAATGGTTACAAAGTATATTATTTATAGTTCAACATGTATTAAATAGTAATGAGGTAAGAATCAAGGTTGATTTTCAATGAGCATCCAAGGAAAATATCTCATAGAAAATAACTTGGGATAAGATTTTATCCACAACTATCTTCATAAAAAAATTATTTTCTAAAAGAATTTTGTTGGATATGCAGTTTAGAAGGTCACAAGGATGAGGTATGCATGACAAGAATATAAGGAGAAGTTACCTTTGTTGGAGAGGGGGATAAGTTTCCAAAGAAAACCAATATAAAGTCATGTGATGATTATGAGGAGATTGAGAATTTTACGTATAATTGTTTATATGTTTATCCTCATATGTTGAAACTGGATAAATAATTGGAGGAAGCTAAAAATTATTCTTAATCTAAATGAAAGAAAGTGGTCTTAAAAAATAAAGGTAAAAGTTGATGAGAATTTATCAATAGTTAGAAACTTTATGATCCAAAAAATGATGTTGAAAAAGTTATTTAGCACAAATAATAATAAGGGAAGAAATAAGATAGTAAAACCAATGAGACTCAAAACAAAAGGAAGAGTCCAAAGAAATATTTCCATGCTAATATTGGTAGAAAATAATAGTCCAGGTTGAGAGGAATATCTTAATCTGAATGTTTTTTTGAGAAACCAAGAGGTCCCCCCTTATTAGCTGTTATTTTATGGGTTTTTAAATAAAAATTTAATAAATCTAAGGATATATCTGATGTTATCAATTTTGGAAATCACGAAGAGATTGTAATTCATGGATATTACTATCTACCATTGAAATTATATAATAATAATGTATCCCTTATAGGGGAGAAACCTTTAGAAGAATCTATCATTTTATAAAATTCTAAAGAATCCATAAATTATATATATATTTAAAACCTGAATTTTAAGATATTCTAATCAAACTTCCACCCCAAATTCTTAATTGTGTTAATCATTCCAATTTAGGGGGAGTTCTTGGTTGATAAAAAATGAGAAAAAAGTGGATCTATATCTTTTCCACATGAACTTCATAATGTGTTTGTTGAAGTGTGTGTAGGATTTATTATTTTATTGATAAATATGATTACTTAAAACTCCTTAAATGAGAATTGATAATTTCTATGCGTTAATTCACATGAATGGTAGTTTATGGAGAGTATAGACTACCTTGGTTACATATCTATTGTTTTTTATACCAGTTTAACCCATGAAGACATATAGATGATTAACTATATGATCTTTTATTACGAAAACCATGTGATATAATTCCTCTCTTAGAAGTGTTCAAGAAAAAATATTTAGGTGAGGAAAACATGTTTTGGGAAAATTAATGGGATGAAAACCCCCCACTTACCATTTTAATTTGATTAATTATAAGAGAGAGAAATTCTGTGAAAACATATTAACTTTTAAATTTGTGAGTAGAAATTGACAAAAAAATAAAAAGGGGGTATTTTTGGGCATACTGTTTCATTTTTTTCCATGATGTTTCAATATGTTTTTATAAGTTAATGATGAAATAGTTATTCCTAGAGAATTTTTATGGATTCATTTAATGGAATTGGATGTCAATCTTGAGAAATTCTCCATGTAATTGTGATGATTGTTTGGAAAATTCTACAAATGTCAAATACTTGTAAATACGAGATCACAATCCATAATACAAGTGGAATACCATGAAAATGTTTATTTACACGAATAAATGATGAAGAATTAATGAAGGCCATGAAAATTATTATTTTTCATGATTTTCTTGTGAAATAATTAAAAAATATGACCATTCAATTATATATCATACTAAGTATTTTACTATGTAAATGAATGATAAATTAATAAAAAAATGGGCCAACCATTACAATCCCATAAGGGCCATCCCATCAACCACATGTAAGGTAACCAAGGGTCAACCTCTTGGGAGAGATCGCCTAAGGATCCAACATGGAGACAAAGTGCGGCAAGGTATATAACACCCATAGGATTGTGCACATGGTGAGCATGGGTTTCTAGTTCCACCATACGGGGAGGCTTGATGGTGCGATAGTGAGTGTGTGAGTGTATACGAATGTCGATCCCCATATTCCTTGGCACAATATACAAGTGGTATAGATTATATTATATGGAAAATAAAAAACTATGGTGTTGAATTTTGTGGGAAAAGCGAGATGTGGAACACTGTTCCTCTATTTAAAATATACAAACATAATAAACATCATTAGATGCATTTGATCTTGACTATTTGATCAATGCTTCATCATCTTCTACCATCCACGATGCTTGAATGATTCTATTCACTAGATAAAATGGTCATACCACCATAGATTGTTCTTTTGATTTCCATGATTATTATAAGGCCACGATAATGAGTTGATGAGTTTGAGAACCTTCATGCCTGGAATGATGCCTTTCATGCATGTGAATAAATCAAAGGTTGAGATTATGTTTAATGAAAATTAATTTTAAAAATATATTTGCACACAGGGATTAGTTTGAGATTTAATGATATAATAAATTATCATGGAATGCACATGGAGAAATAAACAAGAACTCACATAATAATGAAAACCATTATTCTTGTTGTATTTTTGAGAATCACTGAAAGATTCAGGTATTTTTAATTAATATTTATGACATGGAATATTTTTTGGAGTTCTTAACATGAAATATTTATTGGATATCAGGTGGTGAAAAGTATCAGTTATCCAATCCAATAAAAGGAGAGATTATCTGTTGTGGGAAGATTCATCCTCCTGAGATAAAGATAGCACTCACTTTCAGAAAAAAATAGAGCAATGTGAAACCATTTTTTTATGAAGGGTAAATAATTATGTAGATTTTTCTTGCATGAAGAAGAAAAATTTTGCAGCCTCTTGACTTTCAAACCACACACTCAATAGTTTCATGAAGAAACTTGATATTCACATATACATGTTGTGTCAAGGGTGTTGAGACATCACATACATTAATAATTTAGGTTTGTGTGAAGAGAAAACACACTTATACTTTCTGTGAATAATTTATAGAAACATTTCTCATGTTAATTGTGTGTATTTATACATAAAGTGCATATAAATTTAAGAAGAGAATTAACTTAGCTGTTTTTAAGAACGATTTGTTTGAGAAGAGTGAGTACACTATTTTATGAAGTTATAAGATAGTGAACTGGTGTGAATAAATTATTACATGCATACGTGCAAGTCTTGAGACATGTAGAAACAAAGGAATATTGATATAGAATATAAAATAATAAGTAAATATATATAATATTTTCTAGGGTTTGGAAAATAACTTTAATTGAGATTCAGATAAAATATTAAGAGGAATAATATTTTCATGTGCCCATAAAATTCATACATGAAGTATTATTGAGAAATTATGTTCATAAATTGAACACATACAAGTTATGTTTGGAATTTATCATTAGAAGGATGAATAACCTAATTATAGTTTCACTAAGGATACTAGTCATTTATAGGTGATTGGAATTTACTAAGAAAGATGGAAATACCTAATCAGTGGATAATGAAGGTGCTTGAATTGTATATATCAAAGTCATACCCTACAAGATTATGGAGGAATATCCATTGATAATCCTATGTTGGATTAAACCTTGATGTATGGTGAAGTATTATAGATGGTTTCAGAAGTGTTTTAAGTCTTCTAGTTTCTTCCAAGAGCATAAGGAGTCTCTCGGTTGGAGTAGGATAAAGAAGTATTTCGGCTAGACCTATAAGTAAAAAATAGTCTTTGAGTTGGATCTAGAACAAATTTATTTTTGTTGGAGATGAATTCAAGAGAAGTCTCTTAGTTGGTCCTGGGAAAATTGTAATAACATGTTTGATAGTGAAGAATCTATAACCAGGGGAAGAAACAGCTACAACAATAAGTGGAATTTCTACTGAACCTTGTAAATATTGTGTACTGATCACTCCATTATTAAAACTGCACACAAGGTTAGATTTAGAGATAATATAGAGTGGATTTAGAACCTTGACACATTAAATAGGTTGAATTAATAAGAAAAGGAATTCAAAAAAATATACAATTAATCTTCCCCTCTCCTTTCAGTGGTCAATCCATCTAAGGGATCTACACAAGATAAGACATCCTTCACATGTCCTTTTGACATATTTTTCTACAAAATGATTCTATTTTATTTATGTAATTCCCCATGTAAA
Organism: Viscum album; assembly: GCA_963277665.1. Lineage (NCBI taxonomy): Eukaryota > Viridiplantae > Streptophyta > Magnoliopsida > Santalales > Viscaceae > Viscum > Viscum album. The sequence goes on from OY728163.1 coordinate 97,350,074, forward strand.
TTTCATATTTTCGTGGTATGTATATTCTCACACCACATTGAGGAATTTATAGAGGTAATCATTGATGATTTAACTATTTTTTGGAAATTATTTTGATCATTGTTTAAGAAATATATATATTTTTTGAAAACATTCATTGAAAAAAAATATTGTTTTGAATTTTGTGAAGTAACACTTGATGGCGAAAAGAGGAATGGTCATTGGGCATGTAATCTATAAAAATATATTTGAGAGGATAAATATAAAATTAAGTTGATAGATTAATTTCCTTACACAACTTGTAGGAAACATATAATATATTTTCAAGTACATGCAAGGTTTTATTGGTTGTTTATTAAGGAATATAGTATGTTTTTTCTTCCTATCCAGTAAAAAATCTTAAAAGATGTTGATTTAGAATTATTACTAAATGAAGGAAACCATTTTATGAACTTATGAGTAGATTAATCACCCCAACAATGATACAACCACCCAACTAGGATAACCCCTTTGAGATACTTTTTTATGCTTCCAATCGAGTTGTGGGAGAAGTTCATTCCCAAAGAATTAAAGTAAGACCACAAGTCACTTATTATTCCTCTATAATAATAGATGTTTCCCATATCAACAATACAAAAACTAAAAAGTATTTTTTTTAGTTTTTTTCCCTTTAGATAAATTCATATCATATTTTACTAGAACTAAATTCACTCCATTTTCTGATCATGAATTACTTATATACTTGATGAAGATAGATAAAACCATGAATTTTAAACACAAGTGAGGAATCCTAGGTATATCTTGTCTTTTTTCATGGATGATATGATTTTTTATCAATAGTAGGTCACATTATATTCTGAAATTTCATGAGATCCTCAACACATATGATAAGAAGAGTGTAAAATGGTCATCATGACTACAAGTAGTGTTTTTATATCTCAAAGTTGATCATCCAGACACACCATCTTAATTGAAGGATAGATTTTGCTTTCTAAAGGAAAATTTCTAATGACTTTTTAGGGACTCTTTTATCTATAAGAATAATGTAGGTCCATTGTATTTATATTTTAGTGGATAAAATCAATAGTAATATATCTAAATATAATTATTTTTACCATTCATAGAGAGTATCAATATCATAAAAAATGTTCTTTCATTAATTCCCATGCATGTGTTATCACTTACTTTTCTACTAATCACTATTATTATATATATTTAAATGTTTCTCAATATTTTTTTGGAGTATCATAGTGAAGAAAATGAGATTAATATTAACTTTCTTCCCATGCATTTTTTATCAGCTCTCTAATAATTATGAAGAAACTGAGATTAATGTTAACTTTTTGAAGAAATCATGATATACATGTAAGAAACATTATCATCAATGTAATAAAGGGGATGTATTTATGGAAAATAATCATCAAAGTCCAATATAAATTTTGTTAGAATATTATGAATGGTAGGAGGAATGAAATATTTAATATTTTTAATGTGTTATAAAAGGATTAAAAACTTCTTCTATATCACCAAAGATATAGTGTTGGGCATGGGGAAATTTTGTTTTGGGTAAAAATTACTCTAGCTGAACTATTTTTTCCTTGGATGTGATTCCCCAAAATTATAGTATCACAAATCTAGGATCTATCCAAGCATACATAATGAAGTATTGAATGATAATGAGAATATTGTTAATGTCTCTCACTAGTGGAAAAAATGTTTAACACGTTGGTGTATTTCACAATGGTTCTATATAACCGATGTGCAAAGCTGTAAAAATCGATTTATCACATCAGTTACAAAATTACTGACATGATAAATCGATGAGAATCAATTTTTTACTTCGGTTATACAATAAACACTGTAAAAAATACTGATATTATATTTCTCATGTTAGTTATTTTATAACCGATGCGATAAAGAAACTCTCAGAAATTTATCAGGTTGGTTATAAAATAACCAACGTGATAAAGAACCATTTATAACGCGAGTTATCAAATAACTGATATGATAAAGCGCCATTTATAACATCAGTAATAAAATCACTGATGTGATAAATAATTTTCTACATCGGTTACTAAATAACCTATGTAATAAACATAAGAAAAACATTTTATCACATTGGTTATTAAATAACCGACATGTTAAAGATTTTTAATGTTTTATCACACCCCCTATTCAGTTATCTTGTTTTCTTCGATCGAGCGACCAACGACTTGTCTCTCTCACACGGAAAACCTAGGAAAGGATTCTTCGAAGTCATTCCCTCAAGCCTCATTTTTCCAACATCATTCATCATCTTTATTATCACCAGATCTATCAGGTCAACTCGAAACACTCAAGTAAGCCTCACACAACTCGATTTCATTTTTTATTTTTCACGATGCCCTAAACTTACATTTTGAGATGTTATTTTTCTATCATTTTTCTTTCTATAATGGTAAGTGTCGTAGTGTTATTTTATATCATGCTAAATTTTATTTTCGTAAAATAAACCATGGAAGTGATATCGTGTAATTTTACGTTTTTTTGTGTTATATCATGTGTGTGTGCATGTATAGGGGGTGTCTGGGGGGGGGGGGTATCCAAGGTGGTGGGGGTGTCCAGGGAGGGCTATCCAGGGGGTGGGGTGTCTAGTGGGGCTACACAAGGGGGTGGGGGTCCAGGTGGTGTCCAATGGGGTGGGGTGGTGTCCAGGGGGTGTGGGGGCTATCCAGGGGGGGTAAGGGGCGTCCGAGGGGGGGGGGGGCATCCAGGGGGTGAGGGGGTTGTCTAAGGAGTTAGAGGTGTCTAGGGGGGTGGGGTGGTATCCATGGGGGCGAGTGGGTTGTACAATGGGGTAGGGGTATGTAGGGGGTGGGGTGTCCAAGGGGGTGGGGAATGTCCAACAGGATATGGGTGTCCAGGGTGGTGGGTGTGGTGTCTAAGGGGTGAGTGGGTTGTCCAAGGGGGTAGGGGATGTCTTGGGGGGGTGGGGGTGTCTAAGGGGTGGGGGCTCTCTAGAGGGGTGGGGGTGGGGTGGGGATGGCTATCTAGAGGGTGGGGGATGTCTAAGGGGGTGGTGGTGTCCTGGGGCTATCCAAGGGGGTGGGGGTGTCCAGGGGGTGAGCGGACCTTCCAAGGGGGTAGGGGTGTCCAGGGGGTGGGGGTGTACTAGGGGGTGAGGGGCTGTCCAGGGGGTGGGGGTGTCCAGGGGGTGGGGGCTATCCAAGGGGAGTCCAAGGTGGTCGTGGTAGGGTTGGTGTCGAGGTGTGGGGTGTCTAGGGGGTGGGGGTGGTGTCCAGGGGGTGAGTGGGCTGTCTAAGGAGGTAAGGGGTATCCAGGGGGTGGGGGTGTATAGGGGGGTTGTTTAGGGGGTGTGGGGCTGTCCATGGGGTGGTGGTGTCCAGGGGATGTCTAAGGGGGTGGGGTGTCCAGGGGGTGAGGGGGATATTCAATGGGGTAGGGGGTTGGACAACCCCCTCACCCCTAGACACCACTCCCCCACCCCTGGACATCCCCACCCAAATGTACACCCCCTAGAAAACCCCCACCCCCCTTGAACAACCCATAACCCCCTTGGACACCCTGGACAGCCCCTACCCCCTTAGACAACCCCTACCCCCTTGGAAAACCCCCACTACCCCCTGGACAGCCCCCTACCCCCTTGGACACCCCCTTGGTATATATATATCCCAATAGTTTCATTGAAACTGTTGGCATATATTAACTTCAGGCAGTCTATACCAACAGTTCCTATAGAACCGTTGGTTTAGTGCTTTTGAAATGACCATCATGCCAACGTTGTGTGAAACCGTTGGGATATTCTCTCTTAAATGTTTTAGGGTCTATCCTAATGGTTTCAAATCGTTGGGATAGGTGTAATTTTTAGTGGTGAATGTATACATATTTTAATATTTATACTTCATATTTCTTGTTTACAGAACGATGAATTTGGTATCCAATTGCGCTAGGATGTATTCTTTGTGTACCTTAAGAATAAAGGATCCAAGATGAATTTAAAATTGTTATATCTTACTATATTTTTTTAAATTCATTTTCATGCAAATATTTTTCAAATATGCATAGATTTGTTTTATATTTGAAAATTATTTTACATTCAAATTATGATATTTTTCATATAAATATAAAATTGGCATATTTTAACAAGATTTATAATTTTCACATTTTTTATAGGTAATAATGAGTCAAAGTTGTATTATGGAACATCGAATGTGTAATGAATATGAGGAAGGTGTTGATTCCTTTTTGGAATTTTCTATGTGAAATGTTCCAAGCAGTGGCATGTTTTTCTGTCCATGCCTCAAATGTTTTAATATGAAGAAGATGAAAAGTAAAGTCATCAAACATCATCTAATTTTTCCTTGTTTTAATCCTAGTTACAACACTTGGATTTGGCATGGTGAAACTAGATAGTTTGATTATAACATTGTTAGATATTAAAGGAAATACTAAATTTGGGTTGAATTCTAGATTAGACTTACTATCAATGGTAATAAATTTGGAGTTAGCTCCCACTACAAATAGAAGATGAACATTTATTCCCCCAGCTTGTCATACATTATCCAAGAGGGAGAAAAATATATTTTTTCAGTGTCTTCATGATATCAAAGTGCTTCAATGTTATTCTTTAAATGTATAACATTTTGTCTCTTTGAAGGATTTGAAGTTGATATGTATGAAATCACATGATTGTCACGTCATGATGCAACAACTTCTACCAGTTTCATTGCATGGAATATTTTCCATCTTTGTTAGAAAGACTATAATGAAGGTGTGTTATTTTTTCAATTCAATTTGTAATTAGGTGATTGATGTGAATGCTTTAAAATTTTTGGAAAAGGATGAAATTTCTAAACTTTTTCAATTGAAAATGAATTTTCCTCTATCTTTTTTTGATATAATGGGGCATTTAATGGTTCATCTCGTTTGAGAAATAAAGCATTGTGGATCAATTTATTTTTGTTGGATGTATCCTTTTGAAAGGTATATAAAAATATTGAAGTGGTATGTTAAGAATCCATATCAACCTGAAGCCTACATTATTGAAAAGTATATTTCTTAGGAGGTTACAGTGTTTTTTACGAGCTACTTGGATGTGGCAGAGCACATAGGTTTTCCTCCATCTCGTCATGAATGAGTTAACAATGAGGGTAGGGGGATTTGTGGCTTGAAAGTCAAATCATTTTCAACTGAATAGATGAAGAAGGTAGAATTATACATCTTGAATAACATAGATGATTCTTAACTGTATATCACATTTCATATTAATGAGTAGAAACAATGTCATCCAAAGAAGAAGGAAATTTGTATTTTGAATTAGCACAACAAAATATTTTTTCCATGGTTTAAAAAGATCTTTCTTGGTAGATCAGATGCATCAGAGACATTAAGATGGTTAGTGGGTGGTCCAAGTTTAAATGTGATAACATGGTACGAGTATGAAATTAATAGCTATACATTTCATATTAAAACTCATGACAATAGAAGTGCGGTTCAGAATAGTGGTGTCTTGGTGTTTGTAGAAGCAATGCAGTTTTCGAGTTCTAAATAAAAAATCCTAATTTCTGCATCAAGTGCATATTATGGAGTCTTTGAAGAAATATGGGAGTTTTATTAATCTAAAATTAAAGTTCCTATTTTTAACTGCAAATGGTTTATCAATAACAACAGTGTCAGACACGATGAATTTTGAATGATAGTTATTAATCTGAATAGATTGAAATACACAGTAGATTCTTTTATAATGGAAGCATAAGAAAAATATATTTTCTATATATTTGATCAATCATATATTCAATGGTATGTTTTTTTACAAGGGAAAAACAATATGTTGGTGAGGATTTACTTTATTAATATTCTAATTTATATGAGATCCCTACTTTTATGGAAAGATTTGTAGAAAATAATGATGAGCATGTTGAAGACATGGTTTGTTCCATAAAGAACGATCATGAGGAAGGAATTTGGGAAATAAATCCATTTTTACATTCCTAATATTACAGGTAACATATGTTTATTTCTTGTTTACACTTATTATTTTCATAAAATGTTAGATATTGTAATTTTTTCATTATTAAAACGCCTATTAAAACAAATAAGAAGAAATTTTTGTTTATTTTAATTTTGTTTAGTTTAGTTTATAATGTTTACCATTACGTAACTTTTATATCTATTGATTTTTTTGAACGACTATTACTTTACCATGTTTTCCATGTTTACCATATTTACCATAGTTTATCATAGTTTACCTTTACATAACATATATATTTATTGATTTTTTTGAACGAAAAATACAATACCATGTTTACAATGTTTACCATATTTACTATTGTTTAACATGATTACCAAATTTACCATGTTTACTATTACATAACTTAGTTAAATTTTACTTTTTTTGTTGACATTATTATTGTAATATTTGAATTTGTATATTTGTGAACTAATGTTTTATTTTTTGATTTGAGGGATAATGACATATCAATTAGTTGATCAACCACTTGATTCTAGAGATGAGCATCATTATCATACCTCTAAAGAGGAACATTCAAATTCTCCTCTTGATTTTCTCCAATCTTCCTCATGTTCTCCCATAATGAAAAAGAAGAGCTCAAGAGTTGGTAAACGTGGATACACATATTTTTCAAAATTATCACGTGCCCGTTTCCAGGACCAGAGGATACTAGTTGAGTTTGATGAGAATGATATTCCTAGAGGTCTAAATGCAAAATATTTTAGGAGTATTGTATCAACTCAGGGTAAAATAAAAGTAATCATATTGTATGATGATTGGGGAAGTGTGGACAAAAAAATAATATCTCAGTTGTGGGAGATTATTTTGGGAAGATCTTTTTCTATTTTTTGAATAATCTTTAAATGTTTCTAGTATAATATGTTATAACTCTTTTTTATTAGATGACATTTGATATTCTTGAAACTGGAGGAGTTAGGAAGAAATTTTTATCGATGGCTTCTAGGTGATGGGGGGATTTCAAATGAACCCTCACATCTAATTTCATTTTTGTTCATAGGAATTATGATAATCCATGTCATATATATCCTTTCATAGATGAAGACACATGGAGTAAATTTGTTGAAAGTAGAAGAAACGATTCATTTTTGGTAAGGGTAATGTAAAATTTTATAGGTTGTCTTATATAAATGATCTTATTAATGTTTTGTCAATGATTTATTATTATTAATTAATAGAAAACAAGTACATATCATCAGGAGATCCAATCTAAAAATTTATACCCTCACATTTTATCTTGGGGATGGTATATATTATTGGCAGAAAAAAGGATGGTGGAAAAATTAAAAAACACTGAGAGCTGAGTCTTCGAGCTCTGGAGATGTTTCCCCTCTATCCCTCCATCTAGAACTGAAAAATGGAAGAGAGCTCAAATGAGAAAAAAGGGAAAATATATTTTGGAAGAATCGAGAATTGTATTTGAGAGTATTGTAAGATATTTTTTATTTATTTTTTATGTTAATTATATTTTTTATATAATTTTAATCAATAAAAAAATGTTCAATTAATTAATAAAGGATTCTCTTGAGGAGCAGAGCTCACCAAGGGTATTTACAGCAGCTGGGAGGTAAGATATTTTATTTTCAGCATTGGGAAAGCCCGAACACCACAGTCATGTACGAGGATTTCTAATGAGTGTATCAGTCAGAAAAGTGTTTCCACGTTCTTAAACTTTTTCCATTAAGGTTGTTTATAAAAAAAATAGAATCTTTGGAGGATTAAGTTCATAATATTAATGCGACGATGGAGGAAAAGATTAGAGCATCGGTATAGTCTATGTTTGTAGACATGCAAAGACAATTTCAGACTTCATCTCCCACTCCTCCACCTCCCCCTACAGACCGCATTATTAATCATCCACCTCCGCCAGTATCTCTCACTCCCCCACCTCAGCCTGCAGACTCCATTTTTTATCCTACTCCTCCACCACAATATCCTAATTATTTTCAATTGTATGTTAATGATCCTCACCATCATATAGTTGCATATGGGCTGGTATATTGTATATGAGATACATTTCATCATCAACAGTTAAAGGTAGAGAATCATAGGGTCACTGTACATTATATTATAGATAGATCATCTTGACTACCATTACCTAAAAATGAGGTGATGACAGTTGGACATAGTATCAGCAACTTTTTAGTTTGGCCATCCAGACTTCTGCGACTCATTACCATAAAGGTATGTATGTTATATCTTTTATTTTATATTTTATTAATGTTTTAAAATTTGAAAAATAATATATTTTTCTATTTATTTTTACAGGAATACTTCAAAGGTAAATAAATATTGTATAGAAAACCACAAAGACAAATGGATCTGATATCAGATACAAATTATAGTAGTCTTGACAGATTGTCAAGATATTCAATTTTTTGGCCTATCATTATGAGTTTACAATGGAAGCTCATGTTTGTGGATGTGAAATCAATGTGGGGATTGTGAAAAATGATATCATGGATCTTGTTACTGGAGATAAGTTGGGAATCAACATGGTGAAATTTTTTTCCATGTAAGTCTTAACACCTTTTCATGTGTTATATTTATTAAAAATGTATACTCATTTCTGTTTTGTATTAGGTATCTTTATAACATGTGTGAGAAGAATGAGCAGACATATGTATATGGATTCATGGACCCATAATTGATTTCTTTTGAAGGACATGCATTGGATGAGAAACAAAGAACACTTTATATTTTGGAAAGATTTGAACATAATATAATCACGCCGTGTTGGATGATGCCTTTTTGTGAGAGGTATGAAACATATATCTTGCAAATTTTTCATTATCATTTAACATAAAAAACCACTAACCTTAAATTTCATTTTATATCAATGATCATTGGATGTTAGGTGTTTTTTTTCCAAGGGAGAAAACACATAATTGGATATGCTCTATCCATGGCGATGTGTGGGGAATTTTTCAGTATATGTTGGAAAAGTAATTTTCAATTTCTTAATAGTTGTTTATATTATAATGAATTTTAAATTTATCCCATTTGTATTATTTTCTAACAGGGGATGGGTCTACTTTCGAAAAAAAGACTGTAAGATCAAATATGTAAAAGTATAGGTAAAAATCCATTTAAAATTTGTACTTTTAGATGTATTACATAAAAATGATATTTTGAATTGACAGTCATTTAAATATAATTGTCAGGAATAAAAAAGCGTCGTCAAATGCGGATATTATATGTTATGATTTTTTATGAAATAATTACATCTGGAAAACATGGGAAGTTTGACCTGTTAATATTTTCTTATAAAATTTTCCATAATATTTCATTTGATTTATTCATTAGTCATGTTAACCACTATCCTTTTAATTTGTAGCAATTTGATGACCCTCAACCCTATAGTTCTCAAGAGGTCAGACACTTAAAAGTCGAATGGTCAAATTATTTTAAAGGCTTGATTGGTTTTTAGTTTGTTTGTAGTGTAAAATGTAATTTTGAATATTGTAATTATAATTGTGTATTTGGTAGTTTTTTTGTTGGATTTAGGTTTTTTTAGTTGAAATTGTATGTTTGAATGTTATATATGTCAATGATTAATTTTTCTATGGTTCTTCTTGTTTTGGTCTAGTTTTGATGTTTTTCTGGTTTGTATTCTGGTATGGTTTTGGTTTGCTTTTGTTCAAGTTTCTGCTTGTTTCATACTTTAGTAGAGCATAGTAATGGTTTCATGGGGGGTGGGGGTGTACAGGGGGTATCTCCAAGGGGTAGGGGGTGTTCAGGGGGCGGGGGTGTCCAAGGGTGTAGGGGGCTATCCATGGGGGTGGGACGGTCCAGGGGGAGGGGGATGTCTAGGGGTGGGGGTGTCTATGGGGCGGGGGTTGTCCAATGGGGTAGGGGGTTTCCAGGGGTGGGGGTGGGGTGGGGGGTTGTCCAGTGGTTGGGAGGGTGTACTGGGGGTGGGGGGTTTCCAGAGAGTGGGGGGGGGGGGGGGTCCAGGGGGTGGGAGCGGCTGTCGAGGGGGTGGGGGTTGTCCAAGGGGGTAAGGGGTGTTCAGGGGGGGGGGTTGTCCAGTGGGTGGGAGGGTGTATAAGGGGTGGGGGGTTTTCAGGGGTGGTGGGTATCCATGGGTGTGGGGGGCTATCCAGGGGGGTTTCTAGGGGGTGGGAGGGTGTCCGGGGATGTCCAGGGGGATGGGGGGTGTCCAAGGGGGTGGGCGGGTATCCAGGGTGTGGGGGTTGTCTAGTGGGGTGGGGTGGTGTCCGATGGGTGAGAGGGAGTCTAGAGGGGAGGGGGTCTGTTCTAGGGGTGGGAGGGTGTACAGGGTGTAGGGGTGTCTAGGGGGTGGGGGGTGTTGTCCAGTGGGATGTGGTAGTGTCCAGTGGGTGGGGGCTGTCATGTGGGTGGGAGGGTGTCCAGCGGGGTGGGGGTGTTCCATGGGGTGGGTTGGTGTCCAGTGGGTGGGAGGCTGTCCAGGGGTTGGGGCTGTCTAGGGGGTGGGAGTGTCCAAGGGGGTGGGGGTGTCCAAGGGGGTGGGGGTTATCCAATGGGTGGGAGGGTGTCCAGGGGGTGGGGTGGGGGTTTCAGGGGTGGGGGTGTCCAGGGAGGGTGGGAAGGGCTATCAATGGGGGTGGGGGTGTCCAGGGGGTGGGAGGGTGTCCAGGGGGTAGGGGGTGTCCAGGGGGTAGGGGTGTGCATGGGGTGGGGGTTGTCCAAGAGGTTAGGGGGTGTCTAGGGGGGGCTCCCTAGTGGTTTTGGTATGGTTTTGGTCTATTTTCTGTTTGTTTCAGGTCTTATTTGGCAGCACATTGTAATGGTTGAACTATTTTATTAAAAAGAATTGTTTTTTTATGTTAATTATTTTATAATCGACATAATAAATGCATGTGAAATGTTTTTTATGTTGGTTATTTAATAAATGACGTAGTTTATATGTTTTCATGTCCGCTATTTTTTAACCGACGTGAAAAACCAATTCACAGACTGGTTTATCATGTCGGTTATTAAAATAACTTGCATGATAACCTTGTTTTTCATGTTGTTTTTCTAATAAATGATGTAAAAATCACTTCGGAAGGGTTTTTTTATTACATAATATACTTAATAACTAACTAAATAATCAACATATTGCGTCGGTTATTTAAAAACTGATGTAATAAATCACGACTCTGAACGGTTTTCCATGCCAGGTTTTTAGGAATCGATGTGAAAATGTCTTCGGATTCTTCTTTTTTACATCAGTTTTAAAATAAATTATGTAAAAAACAATATTTATAACATCCCCTACAACAACATTGGAAAAAAACTGACGTAAAAAATAAAAAAAACTGACATAAAAAACATTTTTTGCACTAGTGTCTATATCCCTGACTAATGAGGATGATATCCCCATTTTTAATTCTTGGAGTTCAGGAAGACTCACACCTCGTATATTTTAGAATCCCAAGAAATTTTTTCACAAATTCAATACATGGGAAAAAATTATATGGAGTTCATCTGTCAATTCTAAATATAGATTCCAAATCTAATGCATCATACATTATTCTATCTCCACTGATGATATAGTCCAACATAAAGAAGTCTCATTGGTTTCAAAAAATATTATTGTAGTAATGGTAATATCAAGATGGTGAATCATTTATTCATGATAAAATAATGGTCAGTATGCATGTGGTATCTACTTAATGATTGTATAGATAAATTGTTTTAGAAAAGTGACCTCAATATCTTGTTTACTACATGTTTTAGAAATGTTAATATCAACTCTCAGGAAGGTCTCACCTGAAGAATGGATCTATCTATTGGATTTTGGAATAAAGAAGTCACAAAATGAATCTTGTCAAAAATATCTCATATATAAAATGGTTATATGAAGGTTATGTTATACCATTTTTTCACTAAAATTATCTTAATCGGCTCTGATAATTGGTTGGCTATTTTATTCATGATCCTTCATCCACTGTAATTTAATTATTAGGAAAATGGTGTTAGGAAATTGTGTGGGTACTTGGTGTCTTTGACATCATCACATGTAGGTATCAAAATTAATATGGATAGTGCCTATTAAAATGGGTTCATGTGTGGAAGGGGACTTATTGATAATGGAGGTGGCTTAGTTTTCCTTACTTTCTATGCATTCTATAAGGAAATAAATCCTCTTCTTAAAGAAGTAAGGGGGGTGTTAACTGAGATTGAATTATAAAAGATGTATAATATTTGTTTTATTGGGGTTTAAACTCATTTTATCATTCTCTCTAACTTCTTAAATTTGGAAACCAATTTTCATTGTTCTATGATATGTCACATCAGTAAATCTAGGCCTTTTCATGAAAAATCATCACACATGGAATGAGGGGAAAAATCTGTAGATATCTTGGATTGTAAAGGTAGTTGTGCAGACCCACTTTTTGTTTTCTATAGTGTTAATTCACTACACCCTTATTGTAATTTTATGGTGTTAAGTGATGACCAAAAGTAGAAATATAGGATATTGTCTCAATCCATGACCATGTATATAACCCAAATGTCCATAGGTATAACATATATCCGCAGACATAGAGACTGTGATTCCTATTGGTGTGTGCATATCATAAAAGATATAGCTATATGATCTCTTATATATATCCATGGGTAGTTCCCATGGACATAGGCTAGTTGGTCCACATAGATACTTAGCCACATAGACCATGTGTCTATTTCCTTGGCTAGAACCATTGTTTCTATATAGATATATGAAAAATATATTATTCTAACGGGTTTTGAACTCTCACATTCTATATCTACAATAAAAAAATCCTCCACCATGATACAAATTATTTTCTATATACGTTTACATAATTTTGTGTATATATATAATGGTTTTATGATTTATAAACTGTAAAATAGTGAGTATCAAACTCACTCCACTCACCGGTATTCAAGAGATACTCCCATTCCACTAGATGTTTCATTTGTACTACAGACTCAATATATATATATATATATATATATATATGGAATACAAAATAAAAGTATGGTATTATAACCCATGACTTGATCTCTAGAGTTCTAAGTTCTACCACTCTATAATATTAAATTTTGGTCACATATATGATACAAATATATATATTGGCACACACACACACATATATTTTTATGAAAAACAAATAAATAATGAGTTTTTATCCTTATACCATTCTAATTTAATGATACATATATTTTAGTATGAAATATATAACTATAGATTTAGTAATGAACAAATATATCAATATATACATATTTTATAATATTAAAATTTTGGTCTATAGCCAAAGACATTAAATTCCTATTGATACAGTGAATTGATTCCAAGTATATAGACATGGTAATTCATATACCATGGATATAGGCTCTTTCTATGTAATTTTACTTTCCCCACAATCATTCTGATAATTATTTTACAATCCCATGACACTATATAGCCATGGGAAGCCATGCCCATGGTATAGGTCTATGTGTCTAGCTCATATTTGTAGTAGAGACCCTTGGGATTCAATATTTTAGACCTCCCTAAAACTTTTACCTTATTATATATATATTTATTTAGATATTAATAGGTATTTTATCACTTTAGAAGACCACCCAACATCATTGAATCATAAATTCCAAATAAATATCCACTGAATGACCACCTGCCCGGAGAAAAATTGTATTTAGTTAAAATATAAGTACCCTAGTATGTATACATGGTAAATTATTTTGTAATTTCTAAGGTAAAATATCACATAAATTCCTACCAAATTTTAAAAAAAAAATTGAATCTAAATATATATTTTACATTTGGGAAGACCCATACAGGTAGAAACAATTCAACAATCAAGTGATAAGAATATGTTTTCCTATATATGAAATTGAGTCTTATTTTTGAAATTTGTCATTCTATAGCATGGGGAGGATTTTTTGGAATGAAAATAAGTAAAAATAATGTCTTAAAATTTTAAATTTATTAACCTAATTTATTAAAATATTCATATTAAGATGAGAATGATATTGGAGGCCAGATAGAGTTGAGATCTGTTTAAGAATTATGGAGTTTGTGAAGTCTATTTTAAAAAATCTATTGGGAAGTAAAGGTAAAATATATAGAAGTTTTAATAAGTCTATATACACATATAAAGGAATGGAAAATACTTCTTAACTTGGAACAATACATATCTAATGGAAACTAAATAAATTTAGAGTCCGCCTCTGCCTTCAAGAGTAGAACCAACATAATTTTTTTGTAACACCTATTGAAGGAAATAAAGGGAATGATGATGCTTTTGAAGTTATAAAAGGTGGGGGTTTTACATGGATAATTGAAATAATCTTAGTTGATAGTATTTTTAGGGGGATCCATTCTTAGAGGAAACTAAAAATCATGCATTGAGTGTCATATTAGTTCCAAGTCTCCTAATTTGATCACAATAGTTTAAACATCCAAATCCAACCAACCCTTTAGTCTTCGAATAACCCTCATTAAGACCTGATGATATGAAAAAGTAATTGAATCATTGGGTGAAGATGAATAAATTCATCAATACAATGGTGAAACTTGTATGAACTCAAAATTAGAAATATTAGGCATGGAAATTTTACTTTTGTGTTGAGAAAAAATTTCGAGAATATAGTTATAATTGTTTATTATGGGATAAAATAAGAGGTAATTAACTGAATTTACTTAATGAATATAATGTAATAAATATTACTATGGAGTAATGATAAGTTTTAGAAACATGATATTGACAAAGGGAGTAATATTTTCTAGGAATTTGATTTTTTCTTGGTTAATCTACTTTCAATTCACTTTTTTGTATTCTAACATTTAAGTGTGGGTGAATTGACAGGGCCAATAATTTTATATATTTCATTTAGTATTTTGGTGATTTTAATCCCCAATTTTATCATTTACTATATAATTTTAACCAATTATACATAGAGAAACATTTTTGGATTGAAATATGAAAATGGATTAAAATATCATTTTCAATTTTTTATTTAGTCATTAGAACTGTTAAGAAAAATCATTAATTTAATCTTTATCATTTTAATTATTTATTTATGTGACTAAAATATATTTCAAAGAAATAGAATTTTATTTAGGAATTCTAGAATTTATTTAGATTATCAACAATAATTTCAAAAATTTAATAATCCTTGGTTGACCACAAGTTGAAATTTTCATATGTTAACTTTTCTATCATGTAGTCAATCCATCAAATTTAATAAGCGAGTGACCAAAAGGTGGTTAAACTACTATAAAAAGATCATCCCTGTGAGGATTGAACACATGAATAAATCTTGGTGACTACATGTTCAATCCATCAACTCCAAGAAGAGATTTACTATAAGAATCCATCGACTGTGGAAATCCTAGAGTTACTATATAAGGGTCAAACTCATATTGATCCAATTGCTCACAAGATGAGATCAACCACATGACCATTTAAGGAGACTACAAATTTAATCTATTATACAATCAATCCATTCACTTGAATTGAATGGTATATCCTTTTAGGAGAGATTCATAGAGGTAATATTAATGTAAAACTACCTATTTAAGGGTAACAAAAGGATAAATAGAGATCACCAAACATTCATTGAGGTTGTCTAAGAATAGATTTCATTCTCCCAGACTTACAAAAAAGATAGAGGAATGTTTCATGTGTTGCATAATATTTTTAATTCTGTTATGTAAATGTTTTTTTGGGATCCTCTAAGCACTGCATAAAAGTAAATAATACATTGAAAAGGAAACATGAAGGTCATTCATGAACTTTGTAATGGTAAGTGAGAGCTAAGTAAAGGTGACTAAAACATATATATGGATATATAAAGGTCATATGGAACTATATATGTGTAATGATAGAATTTTTCATAGTATAATTATGTTCTATATGGAAAAGATAAATGAGGTCAGGCACATGGAGAATCCTATAAAATTAGTATAGTTTAGTTTTTGGAGAATCACAATACTGTAACCCTAATACATCGACAGATTTAAATGATGAAATTTGAAAAAGAAATTTTATTGTAAGTCAAATTGACTAATTTATTTGATTATATTTCTTGCTTATGAAGATTACGGATTTTTTATATTTCAAATGTGAAAGAAGAGGATATTATTTATGATTTTATTTTTCAATATATATATATATATATATAGAGGTTAAGGACTCAAGGGGGTCATGATTTCATGTTTTATAATCTACTACCATTTTTATATATATGATTTTTTTCTTTTATAGTTTCTTAGGTTTCATATTTCATTTTCTTTCCCATTTATTCTATGACGACCTTCCAATGAGGAGTTAAACATCTGATTAATTGTGGAATGGAAGTTTCTCCCTTGTAAAGCTTTTGTCCTTGAGATTTGGTGAATAAAATATCTCTTCAGTTGTTTTATTTTAGTTATATGTTTCTATTTAATTATTTGAATGTAATTGGATTTAAAAAGTATAAAAAGTTCAATATTACCTCTTAGGTTAACAATCTATAGTCTCCTTCCTCCTAAAAAAAATTTCTAAAAGGTTAATGTTGTATTTGGGGCTGAGTGTCTAGAAATAACTACCATGTATACAAGGGAAGTAAATGAGTTTTGGATTTCCAATGAACACCAACATCTAATTGGGTCTTTCCTAGGTAATTTAGGAGTGTATTTATAACTTTTCATACATGTAGAAAGGGATGTTAACTAATAAGTAATAATTTTTATTTCAATATCTATTATATAATTTTTAATAATGTTTTTAATGAATCTATCAATTATTTTTTCACTTATCCAACATCTAGAAGAGATTTGAATAATTTTAGGGTTTAAGATAGCATTGTTAGTGGAAACTATTCATATATCCAATCATTTTTTCATTGACAATTTTCAAACCATTGTTTTAATTTAATTATTATATTAAAATTCAAAAATTCAAAACAAAACTCCTCTTTTAACTATTCAAAAAGTGAAAATAGGTTGTTTACTCCTATCTTTGAGACAATGCTAGGTTACCACCAATACTACATTTATCCTTGGAAATAATTGTTTTTTCACACCCCATGATGGGTGTATGTCAAGGAATATGTGTTAACTATGTTATTAAATATTTATAAACACACCTATGTTATATTTTCATCTATCAATGACTTTATTTTCAATGTAGATATCCAATTTACCCTAACAATTAATCATTCATTGTGAGATGTTCGAAAACCAATGTGATCCACTTTTGAAAAGTTGTCAATAAAAAATTCTTCAACCTCCTCAAAAATATAATTTTCAATAATAGAGTCTTTTGGTGAAAATGTATTCTTAACATACCCCTTTAATATCTTCATATATATTTACAAAAAGATATAACCAATGTAAATATAAAAGACCACAAATATTTATTTTATACACCAAATGAATGATTAAATATACCATGATATTAAAAAAAGATGATGGAAAGTTCAGTTCAATTTGAAAAATTGTATTGACTACATGGTTATCTAAATGTTTCAATGAATTCAGATACAACACTTTGTTAAAAACGGAATTACAAAAATAAAAAATTGTGATTATGGTTAATTTGACATAGATAAGTTGTATTCTACTTAATACAATTGGAATAATTTGTTGCATAATAACATTACTATCATGATATTACATTACTATTAATGAAAATTATATTAGTGATATTTTTTTATATTTTAAGAATAAACCTGAATAACTTAGATTCTATGATGGAATTAGTAAAAAATGGGTTTCCCCTCTTAGATAATGTATAAAAATATAGACGTAGGTTTGTTCAGTTTTTTTAGGAGTGGGTTCTCACTCCAAATGTATGCCCATTGAAATTAAGTCCAATATTACATTCAAACCATCCTTTGTATAAACTTTAATATCTAATAATGCTACAATCAGACTACCACATATATTACTCTCAATAAAAATCACATATATTTTATGTTGACGTCATGATATCTCTATTATGGAAGATAAAATAATATTTATAGTTTTTTCCAAATATCTATATCATTAGAAGATATTTATATCCTACCAATTATGGTATCAATATTTCTCACACTCTCAAAATACTAATCAGTTATCAAAGGATTTGGAGTAATATCAGATTCATATGAATTTTTTAATTATTTTTTAATCTTAAATATGAGTGATTTATAGACACAAATCTTCTATGACCATTGCACACTTTTTTCTATCATGTTGTAACTAATAACATAGATTCCCTTCTTCAAATATTAATAAATATTTATACCCCTTAAAACCGTGTCTAGAAAAAATTCATTATGATGGGAATTCATTTATTATGAACATAATCATTGCTTGCAATTGAAAATATTCCTTTTTATACAAATCAAAAACTATATTACCTTCCTCCTATAAGAGTTTTAAATCATCAATTAATTGTAAAAAGTAAACATCAATATCATTTCTAGGTTATTTGGTCCCATAAATCATTAAAATAAACACTATATATTTGAAATTATTATAAAATACAATATATAATTTGTAAATAACAGAAAAATAATTCATGAACTATTATTTATAGTAAGGTTTCGATATGTATTCATTCTATCGATGCATTATCCTAGTAAAAAATTTGAAGCTTCATTTATAAATATGGGAAATTACTTATCACTTTTCTTAAATGATATAAAATCTCATAATTAATGTATTTTTCATCAGATATTCACTCATCTTCATGGCACCATAAATTTTTTTTCCTCTTTTAAATTTATAAATAAAATTTTCATATGAGGAATTTTCAGAAGATACCAAATTATCTTAGTGGGATTCTTGGTAGTCGACATAATGATAAATCAACCTGTGCTTTTTCTTCCAACTCATACCATGATGTACCATATTTAGGATGCTCTAACAGACATTCATATTCCTTTATATATAGTACACAATCATTGGGGAATACATGTATCTTCATGTACCCTAATCCTATTGGGCATAATTTTTTTTGGATTATAATATGAATCTAGAAGATCATTTTCTTTAGTAATTTTATCTTTTAATAGTTGTAGTAGCTCTACAATACTCAAGTCACACCATTAATTCTTGTATTTAAATTTAATAAGTTTTATCACCATTGATTAAACCATAAATATTTTACAACCAGGATGTAGTGGTTTTTAGAATCACAATATAAGCATGAAATTATCATTGTTTTCTCAAAATCTCCCACTTCAATATCATGAATGATTTATTCAATTTGATCATAATTATTATCTTGAAACTTTTTAACATAATTAGTTCTAAAATTCTACCCAATCTCACTATGTCTAATCCAAGAATTATAACTCAGATTAAAACCATTGGAAATTAAATGATCATTGATTTATTTGAGTTTAAACTTTCACATATTCAAACATTTCATGCATGGATAGAAAAAATGTCATTATTTTGAACAATTTATTTATGAAAGTTCCAAAAAATCATTTAATCCTTCCTCATATTCATCACTTATTTTGAATGTAGTAATCTAACTATGATTCATTATCACATATGAAAAATTAAGTATTGAATATTAGTTTTTTTAAGAATTAAATTCATCTTTACTTTTATAAATCAAAATACAAAAAAATAATAATAAAATATTTCACAAATAAAAGAATAAATAAATTTTCAAAGAAAATATCAAACAAAATAGTTGTATAAAAATAAAATAAAATTTATTATGACACACTTGATTAACACAATAATGTAATAAAATATGTTTCTACTTAATGAATACAATAGATAGTGAATCCTGAGAAGAATATGATCATATTTGGAAACTAACCATGTCATCACAAGCAAAAATTTATAAGAGTCATAAATTAATTTATTTACTTAAATACTATAATAAAATCTATATTATGTTTTGGAGTCCCCTATTCCTGATCAACCACCTCACTGAGTGAGTGAAAGTAAAAAAGTATGCCTATAGAAGATACATGGAGGATGCTACTACTGTCCATTATATCATGTTACCATATTTATATAGATACATAAAGATGTAACATGAATACATAGATATATAAAACATGATATCATATCTCCCATCTCTTGATAAAGAAAAAAATATCCTAAAGATAAATGTGATTTTCACTACATTATACAAGTGTAAACTGGAAGAGGGGTACCCACCTAGTGATCATGCACACAAAATTTTGAAGTTCAATGACTAGTTAGTGATATTTGGATTCTATATGGATACTAAATTATTCATTAATCTTATATTACCATCATTACTACCCATTTTTTCCATATTCATCAAGTATTATTGGATGAATATTGTAGAGAATCTGCTCATGAATCTTTTGACTATGATTTTCCAAGAAGATAATGATTGGTGGGACTATAGTTCCTCACCCTTATGGTCAATGATGTGAAAGACCTAGCTGAAAATACCCTAAGTGGTTGAAAGTCAATAGTTACTTTACAATACACTTCAAATAATCAAAATTTTCAGAGGCAAAGTGGTGAACAAGAGGCTATTTTTCTTCTCATATAAAAAGAAAGTTCAATGGAAAAGGCACTGCAATAGAATTAAGAAAAAGAATTCAAATGATTATACTTTAGGTATATTCATAATTTAATGTAACATTTATATTCTTTATTATGGGTATTAAATATAATATTTTGTATATATATATATATATATTAAAACATAGGGACCATGGGAGTTCATAAAAATTACAACAAGTATTGTGAATTATGCAAGTATGTGATAAAGGGTGATTCCTATGTTAGTGGATAAAAGCACGTGCCATAAGATTTAATAGTGGATTGATTCTTGTGAAATTGTTGTTTTTTAATAAGTGTTGAAAAAAAATTATCTATGTGCTCGTAAGATACGATGATATATTTTTTAACTTTAAAATGATTTTTAAGGTATTTCGTACTTAATAAATAATTCAGTACTACTTAAATCATATATATCCAATATTTGGTGATGAATGATGAATATAAAATATAAGTCTCATAACTGGTTATGGAAGTATAATTATTTGTTTATTAAAAATAAAATAAAATTCTCAAGGATATATCCAAAAAGGATTTTTTAACTCTTTGGAGTTAAAACCTTAGGTATTGTTTGTATACTTATTTAGTTTTAGAGAAGGAAACTTTTAAAAATAAAATTAACCCACAAATATTCTAGAGTTAGTTAAACTATAGAATTTCAAATATTATAAGGATATTACATAGATAAATATATATAGTTAATGAGGTTCCTTAGAGAAAAGTTTGGAATTAGTAGTATAGAAATGAATACCCTTTAGTAAATATATAGGATCTCATGGGTAGGATTATCATAGAATATCATAACCAAGTATTAATTAATAATTTAAATTTAGAGTGAAGGTTTTATTAAACTCACATTAGCTTCTAAATATTAAATTTGTTATGGTATTACATGGAGTATCATTGAGGATTCTAATGGGTATTTCCAGTCATCTAGAACATGTTTTGCAATAGCAGTGTAACAACTAACCATATTCCGAATAGATTGACTAATGGATATTATAAATGTATTGATATAGTGAGATTTCATTATTTCATTGAATAAAGTGTTTGATTTAGACCATTTGTTTAATGATTAATATAGATACAATTTTATAATAAAGAAAATACAAATTGCATCTCAGTTAATTACCCTATAGCCACTCAAGATATTAACAACCTGAAGATATAAAGGTATTAGTCAAAACCAACTATATTTCTAGGAGGGAAGCACATATATTTTAGTATAGTATTAGAAGGATATAATTTAATGACATTTTGTCTCTAGATACACCTAAGTTTTCATAGGAAAAATAAACTCCCTACGTATTATCGGGAGAAGTTTTTCTAGAGATGTATACTTTTTATGAAAATTTAAACCAAATAGGTAGTTTTATATTAACCTAGACGTATGATGTATTATTAAATAAGAATAATGAATACTACAGAGAAATAGTAGTTTTTAAATATATATGATTTGAATGTTAATATGAATTCATAAATGGATTCCATGTACAAAAAACCAATTCTATATTTTGGAAGTTTCTGTAGTTTATTTCAAATAATTAGTTGGTATTCAAAAGAAACTAGACATGGATTCTATAAGTTTTTATTTTTTATTAATGGTTCAATATATTTCTCAATATAGTATTTAATTAAACCTTATATGAATACATATTTCTAAAATAGATTATAATTCTACTTGTTATAGAGACTTTCTATAATCATTATATTAGTAATTGGAAGTTAAGAACACCTTCCTTGGAGGAAAATTTATTCAAGATGTCTATATAATGTGAAAAAAGGGTTTAAGAAATTAAAGAAATACAATAATTGAATAAAAGTTATAGATATCCATTATGTATTAAACCAAGAATCATGATCATAGAATATCTATTTCAAAAAAAAATACTAATTATTTGGCTTTTATTAAGAACATAAGTGTGCCATGTGTAATGGCATGTAGATTTTTGGGTCATTATCTTGAGAGGGAATTTAATGTTTTGGTTTAGTGAGGGATTAATTTTGATAATTGTGACTTTTAATTGGATTCCAATTGTTTTTATCTTGAAATGATTTTTAGATGTGTTTTGAGGCTTGGTGGATGCCTTGAGTGTTCAGGGAGATGTTGGACTAGTGGTTGGATGGTACAGCTACTAGAAATTCCAGAAGCAAGCCATTCATAGTGTGATATGTAGTGTTCATATTGTGAATGACTTTGGTGGGTTCCTTTTAGAACATGAACAGGGTATTCAGGTGAGGGTGTTTTTTTCCAGGACTATTAAATATGTGATCTAATGGTTTACTCCAGGAAAGTATAATGATAAAGGGGATTCCTTCTTCCTGAGAGAGGATTCATGGTGTGAACCCCCTATCCACATAGTGAACTATTCTAGGTACCCTATTTTTTAGGGTAATTGTTGTAATTTTACTGGGGTTATATTTTTAGGAACCCCCTTTGGGTTCTCTTCATTTTTTTCAATCAAACTAAGAGGTAGATCCCTATCTAGTTCTTTTCCTCGCTCTCTTTATTTCACTTTGATCCTAGTAGTGTGGGGATGTTTTTTGTGTGGATTCAAGATATGATCCTCTCATTCTTCCCCCTTGTTCTCCCTTTTTTCCTCTCCTTTAATTTTATTTTTTATCTGGTTAAGGTTTCAGTGATGATTTCATTGAATAATGGTGAAATCATCACAATTTTACGGGACTTTTATGTGGCTTTGTGAGAGGGTTCCTCTAGAAGGAGAACACAATTAGTATTTTATCATTTTGGTCTAGGAAATCAATTAACATAATTTATTTTCGGTTTTTAATGAAATTGGAGGAAATTAATAATTATCTAGGCATCATTGGTTAGGTATTTTTCTCAAGATGGTATCAAGGGTGTGTTATAGACCTTTTGAGTGTCATTGGTCAAGGTATCAATGTGGTAATGATGCATAATGATTATTTTTAGTAAAATAACCTTTGGAATTATGTTAAATAATTAATTATAATTAGTTATATTTAATTAATTATGGTTTATGGTGTGAGATAGAATCATAGATGGTGCTAAAATCTTGGATGGGGAATGGATTAGCATGGATAAGTATTAATAGATCTTTGTGAGGGGTTAACTATGTGTTTGAGGTAGGGGGTCCATTTAATAAAATATTTTATGTATGTTTTTGCATGATTTGGTGCATTAGGGAATGTTTCCTAGTTTAGGGTATAACAAATAGGTTCTAGGAGGGGCCGATAGATAGATATAGGATGATTTTGGTTCCCTTATTCTCTAGATGAGAGCTTTTCATCACTTTAGTGAATTGGGATCACCCCACAAATCTGTTTCAAAGGGGAGAGTGTATTAATACAGTGAACCTTAAATAAATATTATGTTAATATTATTACTCACATGAAAACCAAATTAAAATGAAAAAAAATAAAATATTTTTAATATTAAATATGGCCGTTAAAATTAAAAGTTAAATTATCTTGTATGAATTGAAGAAACCATACTACATTTTGAATGATGAAATTAGAAAGAAATAAAATACATAAGTAAAATTTTTATTTTTAAATACCATTTATCCAAACATGGATGGGAGATATCTTCACTAGGGCTTCCCCTTAACTATTCCCCAACCAAACATGAGCAATTATTATTTGAGAATTATCTTATACAGGATAAGTTAAAGCCTGTGGAGATTTCCAAAAGGTCCATGATAACAGAACCACCAAATAGAACTACAAACAGAGCTTATTTAATGATTAGGTCTTACATGGAGATCATAAAGGGTTATTTAATTAAAAATTAGTATTATATCAAAATTCAATAAAATATTTTTATAGATATATCATGAATTTATATACTTATCAAAACCTTATTTTTGCTAAATTAAATTTATACATAAACATGTATTTTTCAAAAATAGGAATTTTATTTCAAGGGAATTAGGTTATTTTTTATTGAATAATAATAAAATTTATTATAACTATATTAATTAGTAAATTTTTAATAAAAAACATCTATTATACCAAAATATTTTTTCTATAAAAACAAATTTTTTCCTACATTGTATGTTTTTAATTAAAGATAAAAATTATTAATTTTAGGGTATGGATTTTAAAATTCGAACATAATCTTAAGATTTTTAATATTCATATTATATTAATATTATTGTTTTCGAATTTTTTGGAAATAATTAATTTTCAGGTGAATAGTGAAAATACCCATTTTATTAATGCTGTCACTTTTATGATATTATTTTATTATATGAATTCATTAAAAAAATAAAACCTTTTCCTATAATATTATATATTATAAATTATAAAAAATCATTTTAAAATACTTTTTTTTAATTTATAATCCCCTAGTCTACATTTTACATCTTTTATGTAATGTTTTAATTAAAATTGATTTCAGACTGTATTGTTTAATTAATTATAACCTAACGAAATGAAATATTTTATTTATTTTATTTTTAAATAAATTCACTTTTAATGGAAATAATTATTTAAAATTAATTATAATAAATTGAATTTATAATTCTACCATAATCATAAATTTTTTCTTTAAAAATATACCTCTAAAAATGTGTTTTTTCATGTTACATGTGCTTGTATTAAAAATAATTTTTTAAAACCATACGTTTTTTATTTTATCATTTTAATTTCATATTTAGAATAGTTGGATATAAATTAATTAATAATTATAATTTAATTTTTAGGATGAAATGATAAATTACCAATGAAATCACTAGTTACCACAGTGATAATTAAAATGTTAAAAGGGAGTAAACTTAGAGGTAAAGGGTATAACATGATAATAACATGTTTATTTTTTAATATTGGAGGTTTTTATCAAACTTATATTTCATCCAATACATTTTTTATTTATTTTTGAGGCACTTGATTTGAGAGTGGCTTCTCATTATTGAATAGTTTGGTGTATTTACAAAAATGACACTCCTTTTTTACTTATAAAAGGGGAACACCTCTCCTGACTTACACTCACACAAAAAACCCTAAAGTGTGAAAGAAACTAGATACGAAACTTTTATAAACACACTTATCCACCTTAATTAGTTTATGGTATTCTCAAAATACAATCCCCTAAAGTATTAATCTCCTTCAAAAAGGCGATAATCCAAGAAGTGAGGTATAAGTTCCTAAACCTCTCATTCCTTTTATATTTCTTTATATGATTTTATTCTCCCAAATAATTCATTTAAATATAATAAAATTATAAAATAATTATAATAATTATACTTTTTTCTTATTATGATTTTTTTACAACCATTTACTACACTCCCCTTTTATATTAATAAGAATGAAAACGTAAATCGTGTGTTGTGTGGACTATCACCTCCACGAATAAATGTATTTCATTTTTTCAGTTCAAAAAATGGAT
Organism: Viscum album; assembly: GCA_963277665.1. NCBI lineage: Eukaryota > Viridiplantae > Streptophyta > Magnoliopsida > Santalales > Viscaceae > Viscum > Viscum album. The sequence goes on from OY728163.1 coordinate 97,375,919, forward strand.
GTTTTTAGTTTATATTTTATATTTATATACGATATTTATAATTAATATATATCATTAATATGTTTATTTTTTTATGAAAAAAGTAATGATCATCACAAGGTAATCCAGTGATATCAGGGAAAAACTGAAACTAGTTCTTCACGATTTTTATTTTCACAAAAAGTGACTAAAACTCCCATGTAATGATATTATAAAATTATAATTAACTATAAACCATCAATTATAAAGACCTAAATGTTATGGAAATTATTATATTTAGGATAAAAAGAAATATCAACTCCATTTTTACAAACCTAGTTCAAAACCATTCAGATTATTAACACTCGATGTTGAGAGGAGATTACAACAAGCTAATACATGAAGATAATTGTTATTAATGAAGAGTATAGATATAATTATATAATTATAAGTTTTGATAATAAATAATTATGTTTTTTATATTTATGATAAATAGGGTTAAATAATTTCATTAAAATAAAGGGTAAAGTTAAGCAACTTCGTAACTCAAAAATTGATTCTTTGAGTTATGTAATTTATTATTAAACATAGTTTCCATAAGAAATAAAATTTTGATGGATTTTATTTCATTATTTCGGGGTAAAAATATTTTTTTTGACCAAAATTAATTTCATTTAAGGTATTATTTTCATCTTAAAAACAAAGGGTATATTTAAAAAAGGGACTCATAACTATGAATTTTACAACAATGAATAGAAAGTGTTTAAAAAAATCTCATTCCATGATATCATTAACACTATATTCTAATGATCTATCGCTCATGAAGTGATGTTTTATATTTTATTACTTTATGAAACCTTTTATATGATGATATTTTAATATCATATTATTTTTTATGTTAATATAATGTGACATATTTAAGAAACCCATTCAATTTCCACAGGTTATATAAGTTATCATGAATATTGATTTTAAATGGAATCCATATGTATGGATGATTATGGGTGGGTTCATATATCACTCTCCAATTACTTGGTATAATATTATATTATAGGATATAGTGAGGCATGGACATAATGGGTTTGTTCACATATGAGCAGGCATGATGGGTTTTCTCACAATTTTAAGTGTGGACATAATGAGTTTATTCAAATATGTGTGGGAATAATGGGAATGATTACACATGTTTTCCTATTATTATGGGTTTTCTACAATTTAAATTTTATCAAGTTATGACACATTTCCAATTTTTATCAATTTATTCCATGTTTCAATATGCACTTTATTTCAAAAAAAAATATTGCTTTTATGATTATGCCTTTTGAAGTATAATGCATCATATGTCATGGTCACATGTTTTTTTTATATTTTTTGTTTTCTTAATGATTATATTATAAAATTATATAACTCCAAAATGTTGTTTGATTATCATACATGTTCTTACGAATCTTATTTAGACATTTCCTCATATTTTCCTCTTTTTTATGATCTAATACTTCGTGATATGTCTTTTATCTTATTGATTGTTTTATCTCACACATTTATTATGATTACATTACCTGGGTTATAAAGATGATTACATAATGTGAGATGGCTAGTAAATTGTATAGAGGAGTAAAATTATGGTTTTTTTGTAATTATTATAAAATAAGAGGTTTATGAAACTAATTATCAAGACAATAAACCTTTTGGTCCTTAGAATATGTGATTATTATGTGATGTATAATTTAAATCATGATATTAATTTATTATTTGTGTTATGATTATATTAGTTCACTTTAGTTGGTATCGTAGTAGGGTTTAGTAGTTTTTGAAATTATTTTAGTTATTTTTTGAGATTATTTTAGTCACCTTTGATATTGGGGTTAAAGAACCTTAGTAAAAACTCTAGAGATGAGACTAAGTATAAGATGATATCTTAAATTATTGGTAAAATATAGAGTATATGGGTTTCCATAGTAATACATCTCTATTTGGATTATAGAAGTTAATTCATGCTCGGGTGCATATGTACCTAGGGTTAATAACCCCAAAAAGGAAGATTGGGTATTAAATTGATCATTAGTTGGTGCAAAAAAAAGTAGAGTAACTTCACACCTGGTTTGAAACTCATGGGGGGTATTATATAGTTCCCATATACAATTTGTGAACCACTATAAAGGATTTATTTTCTAGTTACATCTAAGTATTGGGTTGAGAAGTGCAAGATAAATTAATTTAAAGCAGCCTAAGTCAAACTATGATTGATATTGGTTGAACAAAAGGAACAGTAAGAAAAAGTTATAATGTAAAAGAATAAGAAATTTTAAGGTTCAAATTAATTTTATGATTATGATAATATGCCCATATTTAAATGTTTCATTACTCATAGAAACCCATTTGGTTTTAGTAATGTATGGAACTAGAAGGAACCATGTGTGTGAAGGATAATGGGGAGATTACCATAATGATAAACCCATTGAAATATGAGTTCTAAGGATACATATTTTTATTATTAAAATCCATATATCAAAAAATCAGATTACCAATGTAATAATATTTTAAGTCTGAGACACCCTAGAGAATAAAAAAACTAAGTCTCATGAATGATAAAATGATGAAGATGATGAAGGGAAAATGTTTAATTTCTTATATATAAAAATAATTGTATAAAAAATCAAATCGAATTAAGGGGATTTAAATATTATTTACTTATAGATGAGGTGGTCATCAAGCATAAAAATTTTGTAGTAAAATGAAGAGAACAGTTAGCATGTGGGAGTGGAAAATGTGAATCCAATGACACCACTAACAGTTCATTTCCTTAAGTGTGTAAATCTTATAAATTATGAAATTTAGTGTTATAAATATACGTAAGATAAGAATGATTAGTGTTAATGACCACTATAATTGAGGGAATAAGTTGGATCATGTTCAATGATTTCTAATGAGGTGGTCTATGAAAAATAAATCCTCCCCATTAGAATTGTGTATTGGGGATTTTTATATGAGCCACTCTATGATTCTTATTTTTTTAGGTGTACCTCCATGATAATTTTTAATAAAATAAAGTATCCAGTTTCATGAATGTTTCTTTTAAAAATACAATTTTATGAGAATAAAAATCATAGTATGGGTCCATTAGATGAATTTAACACAATGGGTTAACTATGTCAACATAGACTTCTTATTCGCGATTTATGGTTAAATTACCCACAACATCCTTCTTATTTTAAAAATGGATAATGGTAGACACAAAAACTAGAATCTATAGTTGATATATCTTAATATCACTGCAATAACAGATGACAACAATAGATCATATTTGTCATCATCCATCAATGTACCACCACGACTCTTGTTGAAAAACCCATTAAAATGTATGATATTGAATAAAAACCGCCACCACGAGGAATAATTTAGTAGGAAAAGGTGGTAAATAGAAAGATGGGGAGTCCACCTAGTGATCTTAGAGCTATGAGAAATTCGAAAATTTGTTTTGATGCACCAAAACAAGTGAGCCTACGTGAAATCTTTTAGAAACAGTCCAAGCCTTTGAAGGACCTATTTGGATACATAGAATGACAACTGTAGAGGATGTGGGGATTCATCCATCACCCACAAAACTTTAGCTAACATGGTTTTATGGAGCATGTAATTCAAGGAATGATGAAAAATTTTGGTGAGGAGTTGGGTGGTTATCTTTTGGAGCTAGCAACCTAGGTAATGGATTATATAGAGAGGGTGAATGTCAGTGCATTGAAGATGGATACTCTAGAAATGGTTGGGATGGGTCTAAATATGGATCTAAATTAGCCTTATATGGATGAGGATTAATCATTATTTACTTCATCATTCATCCTCAACTTTCCAAAGGCACTACCATGTTAAGGAATCAATGGGGAGGGAAATAGGTGTGTGTAATGTAACTATTATAAACACATGGAATCATATTTTATAAATTAAATTGACTAATCATAATATATCACTGTAGGTCAAAACAATTAACACAAAGAAAATTATAATATGTATTAAAACTGAACCATGAGATGTATTTTCCTAAAACGGTTAGTAAGAAATATAGTATTGGGATTATTCTGATTATAAGTGAATCGATATGATTGATACATCATGATAAAATTAAATTTTGAGTCATATTATATATACCCTTAGCTAACTTCACTAGTAAGTGATAATTAAAATGGGAAGGATTCAATTTATTTAAAGGTGGTGAAAGTAATGTCCATATATTTTACTATACATTATCCATAAATTAATATTATGCTAATAACAAGCATCATACAAAAAATCAAATTAAAATGAAAAAACTTGATATATTTTAAATATTAAATCTGGACATTAAAATTTAGTAGTCAAATTAGCTTGTATAAATTTAAGTAAACATACTACAAGATGATTGAATAAAGTGAGAAGAAATGGAATTTTGAAGCTAAAGTATTTCTTATGAATCCCATTTATCCAAACTCCGAAGGGCGATATCTCTTCTAGGCTTTTCCCTTGACCAATCCCAATCTGAACATAAGAAATTATGGTTTGAAAAAAAATCCTTATATGGGAAATATTAAAGCTCATGGAGATTTCCACAAGGTCCATGCTAGCTAAACCACCACCTAAAACTAAAACTACATCTTATCTAATGATTAGTTCTTACACAGAGATCATAAGGGGGTATGTAAGTAAAAATTAAAATTATATAAAAATATAATAAAATATATTTTGATATATCATGAATTTATATACTCTTTAAAATAAATTTTTGCAAAATTCACTTTATTCATAAAAATTTATTTTTTAAAAATATGATTTTTTTTTACAATGAACTAAGTTTATTTTAATTGAATAAAAATAAGACATATTGTCACTAGCTTAATAGCTATTTAAAAAAATAGTTATTAAACCAAAAGTTTTTTTTAAAATTATTTTCACTACATTTTATTATTTAAACTAAAAATAAAAATTTATAAATTTTAGGATGTGAATTTGAAACAAAATTAACATCATTTTTTTATTTATCATATTTTTTTTAGGTTAATCTGATTTTTTGGTAATTTAAAAAAAACAGGTGAACAATGAAAATATCGATTTTATTAATGCTAACACTTTTATGAAATTATATTATTATTTGAATAAATTTATTTTTTTAAACATTTTCCTGTTAAATTATATATTATAAATTATTATAAATAATTTTAAAATACTATTTTAAATTTACAAATTCATGTGTAATATTTTGAAATTTTATTTAGTGTTTTAATTAAAATTGTTTTTATCTATTTTGTTTAATTAATTATAACATGATGAAATAAATTATTTGATTTATTTTATGGTTAAATTAATAAAATTTTAATTATAATAAATATTTTTAATCATTTTTAATCAAAATAAATTATTATTCTACAATAATCCAAAATTGCTTTCTTAAAAATAAACTTCTTTAACCAATTTATTTTGGTGCATTGAGTGCACTTGTGTTAAAATTACATTTAGAAAGACATAGTATTTTTATTTTATAAATTTTATTTCATATTTATAATTATTATTTCCAAATAATATAATTACATTAATTCTACTTTTATGATTAAATGAAAAATTACCTAGGTAAAAACAAGTTTCTGTGGTGAAATCTAAAATGGTAAAAGTGAGTAAACTTATAGGTAAAGGGTATAACATCATTTTTTTTAATTTTTGTGTTTTTTATAGACCTTATGTTACCTCCACTCCATTATTTATCAATTTTGGAGGCACTTGGTTTGGTAGTGGCTTCCCATTATTGAATAGTTTTGGGTATTTTTAAAAATATCACTCCTTTTTACTTATAATAGGGAAAATCCTCTACTCACTTCCCATCACACAAAACCCATACATTTTGACACAATAATATACCCAATAATATCTTACAGTCTATTATAAACCTTAAGGATGTTTCATTCTTCTCCAAAGACTGTCCCTCAATGGTTTAATTCCCTTCGTAAAGAAAAAAACCAAGAAGTGTTGTATAAGTTGTTAAACCTCTCTCTCATTTTCTATTTATTTATATGAATTTATTATTAATAAAATTTAATTTACCCATATTAAAATACAAAAAACCATTATAATTATTTCTCTATTACATTATTATTGCTATGGTACAATCATTAACCACATACCCTTTTCCATTATGAAAAATAAGAATGTGAATAGTGTGTTGTTCATACTACCACATCAATGAATAAATGTGTTTTTTTCATTAACATCCAAAAATGATAGGTTTTAGTGTATATTTTATAATTATATATGATATATATATGTAATTTAAATAATTAATATGGTTTTTAATAATAAAAAATTTAACAATTTTTATAAGATAGTCCATCAATATTAGTAAAAACCTGAAACAAGTTCTTCACCAATTTAATTTTCTAAAAACACAACTAAAACTATAATATAATAGAGTGATAAAAATATAAATATTTATAAAAAAATTATAGATCATTTAATGGTTTTTAAATTATTATATTTTGGAGAAATATTAATATCAATCCCACTTTTACGAACCTTTTTAAAAAATGATAAGATTAATAACACCCAATGTTGAAAAGAGAATAAAATAATCTAATTCTTAAAGAGAATTGTTATTAATGAATAGTATAAATCAAATTTTATAAGAATAAGGTTTTTAAATAACTAAATAATATTTTTACCTTCATGAAAAAATAAGTTAAATAGTTATGTGAACATCAAGGGAAAAGGTAAGGGACTTCATAACTCAAAATCTTTTCTTCGAGTCACGTAATTTATTTTTGAAGATCATTTTTTCATGACATTCTATTTCAGTTGATGTTCCTTCCACATTCCTTGGGAAAAAGTGTTTTTGATCTGAAATAAATTTAATGTAAGGTATTCTTTTCATTTCTCTTAAAAACAAATGATTTTTTTGAAAAGGGACTCATAACTATGACTTTTACAATGATGAATACAAATTTTTTTCAGAAAAACTATTTTCATGATTTGGTTCTTATTATCTTAAAATGATATATCTATCACAAAGTTATGTTTTATGTTTTATTAAATTATAAACCCTTTTGGATAATGATATTTTGGTATCCTATGATTTCTTAAGTTTATTTTTTGAGATACGTTTTAGAAACCCATTACTATTTTCCATGGGTTATTTAAGTTATGATGATGATCGTTTTTAAGTGGTGAACATATATTTGGGTGATGATGGTTAGGGCCCTATATCACCCTCCAATTCATTGTTATAAGATTATATCTCAAGAGATAGTAAGGAATAGAAATAATGGGTTGGTTCATGAAGGTGTGGGCATGATGTGTTTGCTTGTGTTTTCAGGCATATATATAATAAATTTGTTCACATAGGCATGAGAATAATGGGTTTTCGCAAACATGTTTTATTATGCTTACGGATGTGAAACATTTTCATGTTTATATAGTTATAACAAATTTCAATGTTTTTATCAAGTTATTTGAAGTTTAAATATGCATTTTATTTTTAAGAAGTTCCATTTTTCATGATTGTTGTTTCTCAAGTATTTCTCACCATATATCTTGTCCACAAGTTATATGTTTTTATTTATTAAGCTTTCTTAATGATATTTTTATGATCTTATAAATATCCATGATTTTTTTATAATCATATATTACCTTATTATATTTTATTTAGATATTTATGTTTTCCTTATATTCTCCTGATGTATATGATCTAATACTCTATGATATTCCTTTTACCTTACTGAGAATTTTAGATCATCCATTTCTTATGTTTCTATTACCAAGGTTATAAAAATGATTACATCATATCAGATGTTAATGATAAGTTATTTATTATAATAATTATAGATAAATTTCTATAAGTGGTATAAAATAAAATGTTTATGTAACTAATTTCCAAGGCACTAAACCTTTGAGTCCTTGGATTATGTGACTATTTTAGGATGTATTATTTATATCTTAAGATTAATGTATTATTTAATTTATATTTATCTTGGGTCTTTATAATTAGGTAGGTTGACATGATGACTTTGGGAGAACTCAATGTATAGGATGAGATGTAGGATAACCTAGGTTTGTTCCTTAGGACTAATCAGGCATGAGTTAAAAAATTAGTCGAGGTGACGATAGGTGAGATGGGTTTTTGTCTTATTCTTGGTGAGTGACACCCTCGTGAGGGTGGCTTGAGGCTTGGAATTCATTGTGAGTAGGATGATCTTGTATGGTTGTATGTGACAAATATGTGGTTTCTATGTATAAAGGATTGAGCGGTCTCACATAGGAATCATGAGACAAACCATGAGTGTAGATTATGGATTTTTTATAGGGACCTAACATGGCTTTCTAAGGGTTTGGGGAAATATTAATTGAACCAATTTTCAGGGTATCAGGATCAATTTTTGGTTATTCTTAGGAAATATATTAAATCCAACCTCCTATGTCTAGGGCCATGACGAGCCTATAAGAAATAAGGGCACTAAAGGGTGATGGGAGTGAGATGGTGTTGGTGATAAAATACCCAAATAGGTTTAGATAACCAATTTAGAAACCTTGAAAATTGAGTTTAGACTTGATCGATATGAGGGGATAGGTCTAGTGTTACTAGAGACCTACTAATAACATGATGAACTGGTGAGTTGTGTGACAGTTTGTGGCCCAGTTTTTGATTCCATGTGTGTGTGTTATGTTAGATGATGGATCTTGGTATGGGGGAAGATCCTAAGCCCTTTTCCTACTATGAGTGAGATTTAAAGGTTTGGACTACCATGGTGAGGAAGATTCCTTGATTTGTATGTGAATTTTGATCCAACCATGTGAAATGGTTTGTATTCGAACTGGTTTAGCCTCTATATGTGTAAGATAATGTTTTCAGGAGTACCGTGAGTGAGATGGAGTTCCCTAAATGGTTGTGTTGTCATGAGATTCAGTGATTGGATCACCATGAGTGAGAGGGTTTTAGGATTTAATGTGATGTAAAATTGGATGACGAGACCACCATATTTGAGATGGGGTACAGATGTGATGCAGGATCGAATTTATTTACCCTACCATGAGTGAAAAGGTAGAGGTTATGTATTTGATGTGAGACCACCTTGAGTTGGAAGGTGACTCCTGATCTTAGACATGAGACCCTACACTACCGTTTGATTCAATGTTCAGAACTTGGATAAAACCCTACCCTGAATCTTCAAGTACATGTTGGGTTACATGGGTGATAACATGGGGGAATGAGTAGATAATGGCAAGTAATTAAAGAAGGTATGGTCAGGTTCTATACAGGATTTGTTAACACATGATGTCCCAACATGTCGGGAGTCACTCAAGCATAGTTATCACACAACATCCAATGTTCTTATGTGATATTCTAAATTTTCCTCATGCATACATGTTTGTGTTTTCATATACTATTGTCGCTTAATGAGACCCTACATATATGTATTTCTCACACAATGCATGGTCACTATAATTTTTTTGAAAACCTTATAATCTACTTTCAGGTTCATCATAAGGAATGTTGTGGATTGGTCTGGAGAATCTCGATGATTATTTTAAAGACTGAGAGTGTGAGGCTTGAGTATGTGTAGGTATATTTTAGTATTTTGTTTATTTTGTGTATTTTATTATCCTTGTGGGAGACCAGTGTTGTATACTGGAATAATTGTGTGTATATATTCTTCCACAATTATTTGATATAGAATTTTTTTGATCTATTTATGAATACATTTATTATATTTTATGGATTTTTTTTTATTTTTCATTGTGGAATATAGCATAGATTCGAGGGAATAGTCTCTCTATTGTATGGATTATGCCCTCATTTCTAGTAAGCAACCTCTAGAATACAGGGACGCATACTCAAGGTTACATGAAACCAAAGATCAGATGATCATTCTAGGTTTGGTAGTTACAAAGTGGTTTCATATGTTTTTATATCTTACTATTTGGGGAGATGGTAGATAGGTGGTCTAGGCATATGTTTGATCTTGTGATAGACCTCAGACAAGTGCATCATGAACACCTTTCTAAGGGAATGTGTTGGTTTTTAGGGGTATGAGATCATTGATTATAGATTTTCTATTACGAAAGAAATGTTTTTTGAATCTGATATACTGGAGATTTTATTTATGGTTTTGGATTTTGGGCTATTGTAAAAGGCCCATATTCATGCATCATAGTTGAAAAACATCACTCACATGGCATAGAGTTATTGTGGGTGATAAATTTTTTTATAGGGTTTCAATTGTTTAAAGATGTATGAATGGATTATATAGAGTTTTACTATATAATGTATTCTTGAAATTATACTCATCTGAACCACATTATCTTATCTAATGGTGGGTTATCTAGATCCTAGAGTAGGATGTTCTCTGATGATGATGATTGTGATGTCCCTTTTAAAATGGATGTATAGGGACCCTTAATGGGTTAGTAGAGTCATTATATACCTATGAAATTATCTAATGACGAGAATGAGTTTCCTTGAGGATAGTTTTTTTACTTAAAGTATCAACTACAACCTAAATGGTGTTTTACCATGTATCTTCTTGGTGAAATTCTACTTAAATAAACTGAGTGATTGAGGAAAGTAATGTAAATTCCTTTGGAATTAGGATGAGTATTACTTTAAGTTCTTCTGGTATTGAGGATAGGTTCTAAATGGTAGTGTAAGTTGTATTCCATGACTATTAGTTTTTGTGTGGTGAGATCATGGGAAAATGGTCATGGTTTTGGAAAAATTCATCGGTGGTGGATAGTCATGCAATTATCCTTTATATAGTGAGATGTCTAGTGATATTTTAAAATACCTACATGATATAGAATCATTTTTAGTTGGATAGGCATGTGAATTTGGGTAATTTGGGATATGAATCATTAAATCATGAGATATTGCATGTCATCAGGTTGTATGAGAGCATACAGTCATGGGGTTTAGTTTAGACCAGGTAGGATTTTGAGTAAGAACATGTGAGAGGGTTATTGGTGGAGTCACTCTACGTTGGGGAGGATATTGGGTGTTGGCATGGATTTTTAGGGGAAAGTATTTTTTTGTGATGGAAATTTTGTGTTGGGTATTTTTGGTTCTTGGTTGTGTTTTAGATTAGTGAATGAGCCATGTGTGGGTCTTTTGAGATTTTTTTTGGTTGTGAATAAATCAGATAAGTGATAAAATAGTATTGTAATGGTGATATTATCTTGTAAGTAGTGGAAGATGGTTTTATTCCATGAAATGTGTGTTATGAGAGAGTTTTTTATGATACCTTTTTGGGGTTGTTTCTCACAAATCAACTTAGGGGAAGCCATATGGTGGGGAGTACACTATTGGAAATTGGAGGATGTTGTTCCTAATACGCTGGGGATGGTAAGTGTTGGTGATTTATATTATAACTCAAGTATGAAAAGGAATAATATTTTCAGTCATTAAGATCTATAATAGACAAATATTTGATCATAGAAATAGAGTATCTGGTTTGGTAGGCCTATTATAAAAACACTTCTATGATAGAGAGCATCGAATAAGTAATGGGCACATGACCCTCATGTGCGATTGGTCATCAATGCGGTGAGACTGATTATTGGATGGATGAAGTGATTCTCAGATTTTTTTGGTGGAAAGATCTGATTTTATCTATTTCCTTTGTAAATAAAAAATTCAAAGGTCAGATGTGCTGTCGGGTGAGTGGGTGCATTGACATCAATCTCAAGGGGTTTTTGGAGAGATATGAGGGTGAGTCAAATCATAGTAAAGATGATGCTCTGGGTGAGAGAATGATGTCCAATATAGGTATTTTGTGATATAATTGGGAATTAAACCAAGACTCAGTTTTGGACATCATTGTGGGTGACATGATTAGGAAAGTTGGTGCAGTGACATGTTAGTAGGGGAAAACATGTTTTTAGGAAAATTCAGATAAAGTATTTATAACTAATTTTTTTAAAAACATTTGGATTTAGTTAGGTATAAAACCATCAAGATAATTATTTAGGGAGATTTTTAGGTGGTTCAAGGATATGACTGGGCTTTTAAAAGAAAATTTGGTGTATATGGGATTGGTGGTTGGAGTTACATAGTGGAATCATTTTGGGTGTTAAGAGGTGGAATATGGTGGTTTGATGGTGAATTTACAACTTTGGTAGATCCATTTGGTGGCTAAATGACTGTCAAAAACATATCGAGGATGATAATCCCTAAGGTGGGGGGTGTTTTTAATGGCGCATAGTTTTTTGGGTCGTTATTTTTTGAGGGAATTTTAATTTTTTGTATGGTGATGGATTTTTTTGTGAAATGAAATTAGAATGGGATTTTATGTGTTTTTAAATCCTCAAATTTTGTTTTTTTGGCATGATTTGAGTTTTATTAGATGAATTTATGGTTCAAGTAAATGTTAGAGCAGTGGTCGGGTGGCCAGGTTACTGAAAGTTGCAGTAGTAGGTCATTCATTGTTTGATAAGTGGTGGTTATTTCATGAATAACTTTCATGGGAGCCTCTCAAGTCATGAATGGGGTACTCAGGTGAGGTTATTTCTAGAAACAACCATTAAAATTGTTAACCTAGGATTTACACATTGAAAGTATTGAAGTAGATGAGATTTCCTCTTTATGGGGAAGGATTCATAAAGTAAATCCCATGTTCACATAGTGAACCATACCGAGTTCCCTATTTTTTTCGGTTCCTTCTAGTAATTTTTATGAGGGTCTATTTTTAGGAACACCATCAATTTTCTCTTTTTTTGGTTAACCGAATATAGAGGTATATCCCTCTTTGTCTTATTTTATCCCTCTCTTGGTTCTCTTTTGATTTGGGTGGTCCGGGGATGTTTTTTATCTGGATTCAAGGTATGATCCACCCATTATTCTCCCTCTCTATTTTTTTCTACTTTGAATTTAGTTTTGTTTTAGTCAGCATTTTAGTGGAAAATTTCACATAATAATGGTAATATTATCCTGATTTGATGGGTATTTCATGTTTCTTGACAAGCAGATTTTCTGGAAGGTGAACATTTACTGTCTTTCACTATTTCAGTTGAGGTAAGATGTTTTACTAATTTATTTAATGTTTTTAATGAAAATGGATGAATTTTTTGGTTTTTAGGTGTTGATGGTTCAGTATTTTCTTGATATGGTTCCATGGGTGTTCAATTTACCTTATGGGTATGGTTACTGGAGGTTTCGGTGCATCAATAATGAGTGTTGACACTTTCTGGTAAATACACATTTTATTTTTTTAAAATAATTAATTTTAATTATTTATAATTAATTAATTATGTTTTATATCATGAAATAGGATCTTGGGTGGTGTTACAATCTTATATGAGGTTTGGAAGGGTTTGGATATGGCTTTTTGAACCTTTGTGTGGGATTAATTAAGTGTTTGAGTTAGGTTGTTACTTCAATAAAATCCCATATTTTTTATACATTATCATGTGCCTATGTGAATGTTTCATGTGTTTGGGTAGAATTGATATGGATCGGGTGTAACAGTCTGAACCTTCTAGCCTGTTATGATGATTGAGGGGTCTGAGGGAAGTTTGAGGTGTTTTTGATACATGTCAGACATTTTTCGTGGTGATTCATTCTAGTGATAGGTCATTCTAGAGTTGATTCATTTATTGAATTGTGTCATTTTAGTGGTAGATCATTATACAAGTGATTTATTTGTGTCAGTGAGTTATTATAGAGGTAGTTCATTCTAGTAACATGTCATTTATAGCGGTGGGTCATTCTAGCGGTAGGACATTTTGGCAGTTAGTGATTTCTTGGTGGAGATTAATTCTGGCGGTAGGACATTTCTGGGGGTGATTCATTTCTGGCAGTAATTCATTCTAGTGGTATTTCATTCTAGTGGTGATTTAATTTTGGTGATGAGTCATTCTAGTGATACTTGATTCTAGTTGTGAGTCGTTCTGGTGGTAGTTCATTCTGGTAGTGCTTCATTTTTTTTGGTGATTCATTCTAGTGTTGGGTCATTTTTGCAGTGAGTAATTCTTAGGGGTGAGTCATTCTAGTGATAATTCATTATGGTGGTGATTCATTTCTTTTAGCGAGTCATTCTAGTGGTAGGTCATTCTAGAGGTGATTCATTTCTGACGATGATTCATTCAAGAGGTAGTTGGTGGTGAGTCATTTTAGGTAGTGAGTCATTTCTAGCAGTGGGTAATGTATAGTGTTTCTAGGTTTTCCAAATAATTATAGAATTTCCATTTTTACTTCTTTTTTGATGAAAAATGGTTTTAATTCCATAATTAAGGTGTTTTAAATCCATTTCAAAGGATATTAATCATATATTTATTTTATAAAAAGTCCAAAGAGATTTTAAATTATCAAACTACAAAGATTGATGGGATTCCCCATTAATTTTCAGTTAAAACCTTATCCAATCCCCTTAGTATCAGATATGTTCATTCTAAAGATGATACCTTTCACTTTTTTCCTCTGTATTACTTTATCTTGATATGGGGGGTCCAAAATCCTTCTTTCCTTGGAGTCATGGAACCTAGTTTCTCTAGTTGGATTGAGTTACCCTGAAGAGGTTTCCTCTTGTACTCACATCCCCTATTTTAGTGTAGCAAGTTTGGGAAAAACTTCTTCTTTCAGGTAGAAATTCCATCATTTCTATTTATGTACATCACAAAGGATGGAATTTTTATTACTATCTCTTGTTAATATGATTTCATTAGGATTAATAAATATAATTGAAATGGTTTAAATTAAATAAAAATGGATAGGGGAAAGTGAAGCATGATCTTATACCCTTATTATTATTATTTTGATATTGTGAAATGTATGTGATTAATTCTCACTAAAAATTGAGACCATTAGTGGTCCTTTCTTGCATTTTTATGTTGTGGATTATGGAACACATATTATGTTATTTTTAATAACTCCTAAAATACAATTGGATAATTACGTATAGTTGGTTAATGAATTGGATTCCTCTGAATCTTATGTCATGTGTGATAATATCTTTCAATAAAGAAGTGGGATTTAATAAGAGACCCTTTGATAAATATAAAAATATGACATGATTTGGTATGTGTTTTTATGTGTGAAATTGGTTTGGTTGTGTGCATTAGATGATGTGATGTGTAGTGGGTATGTTGTGATGTGTGTGGGGGAGTGGATGAGATGTGGTTTGCAGTGGGGCTACTATGTTTGTTATGGTGTAGTGCTGTAGAAGGGTTGCAATGGAAGTTGTGATATGGTTGTTGTTGTTGGACTATTTTATGATGATTCTTATTGTGTACTATATACTATTAGTTTCCTAGTTAGTAATGTATGGTGAAAATAATAATAATAATAATTTTCATATTTAATGAATTTATTGATGAATATCTATATGTATTAAATGGTAAATGTTTATATATGAATGATGGTCTAGAAATAATAAGAAAGGTGAATGTTTTAATGGAAGGTTTTGGTAACAGAAAATCTAGAAAATTTCTTAATGAAATTTAATTATTGAAATATGAATTTTATCTTTTGTTTCAATTGTGCAAGATTTTGAATTTATTTTTGGAAGTAGAAGTAGAGGTTATTATGATTTGTTTTTGTGCCTTACTTATGAACCCTTCGGATGGGGATTGTGTATTGTAACTCTATATGTATATAACTTGTATATTCTTGTGATTTTTATATGCACCACACCCTCATTGAGAACTATGTGTTGACACCTATATAGTCATGTGGGGGGTGTTTTTCCCAACATCCTGATGGGGGGATGGATGGTTCGATACCTGTTATTCCCCACTACCTCTTTCAGTCATTGGTGATATACATAGTATTTGGTGACTATATGTTGAAAGTTCCACATTATACATGTGATGTAAGGATTATGTGATATCCAAGGTGTGTTCGGGTGAGATGTGGTGAGATGGATTATGGTGGGGGTTGTGCATGATTGGAGGAGGGCACGAGGTTGATATCCTTCACATTCCTGATACCCTACTACCCTAGTTATGAGATGTGATGTGTTGGAGCAAGTATTTATGGTCGGTATGTGATGTGTTGTGATGTTATTCAGAAGAGGAGGGAGCACCATGACATACGATGTTAGGGTGTGAGAGTAGAAAATCAGAAGGATAGAGGTGTGGGTACCCTATCATCAATGTAATTCATACTATATTATTATACGTGGATTTGTTTTAGTTGAGAGATCCTAAGTGAGGATAGGGTTTTGGTTACTATACCTATATAGGTGTTGATTGGTTCTGCTATTTTCTCACGGGTGCATTGGTATGATTTTTTCACATGTTCATGGGAGACTTTGGTTTTCTAACTAAGTATACACGTCTGCTTACCCTGCATATATAAATCTATTTTTAGGATTCCATGAGGACTTCATAGACCATTCAAAACTTTACTAACTTGGGCCTTCGGACAGTTGCTTTGTTGTTTCTCTAGTTTTTGTTTTGGGTATTTACATAAGAGAATTTATATCTGTATTAGTTTTTTTTCACATACATTGTGAGAAGTTATTTGGATTTATTATATATATATATCATGGATTTGATTGTAGTTGATCCAACTTACCTCCTGATCCTATATATATTATAGAGGGTAATGCCTACCCTGCATGATATTTTTATACTATCAACGCTAGTTGCCAACCTGGGGGCTACTAGAGGTGGGACTTGGGGGGTCATTATCTATCTTCCATCGTTACAATATCTTTGGAGGGAAGGGGTCATGACTAAGTGGTATCAGAGGGATGAAGGTTGAGAGATAGGATGGATTTTAGAGTTAGGAACAATGATGATTTCATGGGTTGGTATGAAAATTGTACCATTTGACCTTGGTGTGTGACATAGGCTAGGGAGACTAGCTAGGAAATGCAATTTTATCCCCCCTATGACCGAGTGCATGAAATATAAGATTATTGAAAGACCAAGTGATGTGGAACTATTTTCAGTGTAGAGAACTATGAGAGGTGCATTCATCATGATGAATTTTATTTTTGTTTTAATTGGGTTGTTTTTGGAAGGTTAAAATGAAAAAAATAAATTGAAATGAATCATGAAAAAATTCTATGCTACTTGGATTAGGAAATTGTTATTTTTCTTTCAGATATGGATTCTAGTCATCGTCTGTGTGTGGCTTAGGTAATAGAGGTTTATAACGATGACCAAGTTGATCACTATAAGGTTGATCCAATTGAATATGATGATCAGTGTCAGAGGACGTTTCAGGATTTTCAGTGGAAGACTTTGGGAATGTATGATGGAAGTATTTCTGATTTGGAGACAGAGGGCCGATTAGAGGAGTTGGAGATCACTTTCAGTCTTATTCGACCCCAATAAAGTATGGGTTCCCCTTAGTAGTTAATCATATGAGAGGATCTACACATTAGTGGTGGAAGTTATTCCTTGGTGAGTGGAAGGATGTATATGTTTCATAGGCCGACTTATAGAAATAGTTCTGAGTGGAGTTACTTTAATTGAAGTCGAAGTCTATGAATAGGTAAGAGCTAATCTCCATTCATTAGAGGAGTATGTATGTTCAGGATATTGGGATTAAGTTCATAGACCTTTTATGATTTTACCTAGATGTATTCCAAGATAAGTATTCCCGAGTGAGGCGTCTTGAGGAGGCACTCTATCCTTTGATCCAATATATAGTTACTCCATTTATATTGTCAACATATCTGTATGTTGAAAATAATTCATAGGTGATTGAGAGGATTCACTCATGAAGAGGCTTACCATGAGAGGGGGACTAGTAGGGTTCCACGAGGAGTTGAATTGTAATTGGTATATATTAGGTGTGAGGGCCTTCTAGGTTTCAACTCATAGGTAGTCGACCTCAACTGCTTCCCTTCAGGCCATCTGGGGCTAGTGGTTTCTGTATACATACTGGGGACTTTAAACCAGTGTGTTTCACCTGTGGAGTTTGTGTACATCATCGTAATCCGTGCCTAGTGGCTGTTCAATATTAGTTTGGTAGGGGTGTACAAGTTCAGCTCCAGCCTCAGCAACAGTTACCAGTGAGGTCATTCCAGTAGCAGGGGCAACAAGATTATGCTCCACTGAAAGCAGATGTGGTATGAATATTTCAAACTCAATATTTAACTCACCATTAGGGACCTTGACTATAGCATCCCGCCTTTTTATTACACAACTTTTCATTATATTTTACAAATAGAGGATCTTTAAATTCTAGTGTCTTGGAAATCAAGAACATAATACATGAAAACAACATAAAAAATTTGTCTAAACCACTTGTAAGGATTCATCATAAGTTTTTCCTAAGTAGAATTACAGAATCTCATAACCTAGAGACATACATTCAAAGGAAAGGGTGAGCAGAAATCCCAGTAAGGGTAAACAAGGGAGTCAATGTACTAGTGATATCAATAAGAACTTGAATAAAAACATGAATACATGAGCAATGGAAGAATAGGAATATCATAAAGAAAAGAACTTGGAACATAACTTGAATATGTGGCTACAAAACTTCATTTATACAATCATTTCCGTATCACCAAGGTCCATCCCGAAGGTTTCATTAAAAAATTACCAAGGTTATTCACCAAGGTATCGTTAAAATGGTCATCTCTAGAGATTAAATCTTTACCCAATGCATTGAAGCGCTATCAGAGAACACCCTTAATTTGTCTTTATTAACATGTGATACACATATATAATCATCAATAATTTCATAAATAACCCATATAACATAAAATAAATGGGTTTCATTTCATAGTCATAACATTTTAAAAACTGTTTTAAAGACATGATCTTTATGTCACTTTAAACCCATGGAAAAGGAAAGTAGGTCCCATGTATGTAAATCAAATAATTTAAAATAAAACATTTTGATATATATGTGAATACAACTGTATAATAAATATCTTTGAGTATTAACTTAATAAAATAAAATAATTTTAGAAATAGAGAGAGACATTTTGAGACGAATATTTTGTAGCATAACGGCTATGCTACAGGGTTTTTGAAAATATTGAAAAGAGAGGGGAAATGGGTCACCCACTCATAAATGATCCATAAAACAGTATAGGTATAGAATATAAAGGATATAAGAACATGGTAATAAAATTTTAAAGACATACCATATGAAATGAAAAACATGGATGGAAGACAAAAATAAGATTTCTCTTATGAAAATTCGGCAGCCTAACGGCATCACTTAAAACTTTGAAAAAATGAATTGATGATATCAAATAGGGTCTCTCACAATTTTAACATAAAATAAAAGTATGATGGATATAGATATCATACCCCAACATAATAAAAAGGAATTTAAAATACTTGACATGAAAATAGACTTAGAAAATGAGAAGGGTGAGAGAATCCCTTACAAAAAATTCGGCAGCCTAACGACGCCACTTAAATATTCTTAAAATGAATTGATGAGAGAAAGAGGGGGTATCTCATAA
Organism: Viscum album; assembly: GCA_963277665.1. Lineage (NCBI taxonomy): Eukaryota > Viridiplantae > Streptophyta > Magnoliopsida > Santalales > Viscaceae > Viscum > Viscum album. Next base: position 97,395,256 of record OY728163.1, read on the forward strand.
TATGTACATGAATTAACAGTATTATGGATATAGAGATAATACCCCAACATAATAAAAAGTAACTTCAAAGACTTTACATGAAAATAGAACCTGAAAATGAGAAGGGTGAGAGAATCCCTTACAAAAATCCGGTTGCCTAACGACGTCACTTAAACATTCCTAAAATGAATTGATGAGAGAAAGAGGGGGTCTCTCATCATATAAACCTAAAAAGGAAAGTAGGATGAATATAAAAGAACATTCCAAACATAAGAACGTTGATCTTAAAATAAATTACATAAAGGAGAATACATGAAAAGAAAGAGAGAGGTATGATCCCTTACCTTGAAGAGTAACTTTAAAATCTTGAAGGTCAGGACCTTGGGAGGCTTGAGGGAACCTTGGGAGGTCTAATTTGGAGGTAAAGTGACCATAACATCATTGGGGAGGATTTAAAAATGAAATGAATGAGGGAATATCTTGGTATTTATAGGAGAAGTGAGGGGACAAAGCATTAATTGCCAAGGGACACCTCATCGGTGGTATTGGAAAACCATGGGCTTTCCCAAGGTATTTTCCTATGGTATTGGCCACTTGGGACACCTCATACCTTATCTTACTATTTATAATTCAACTAGAGTTATTTCATAATTATTACATCCTTAATGATGTCATTAAACACCCGAAACTCAAAAAACTATATTTTCACTATTCACCGAAAATTCAACTTTCTCAGAAAAATCCCAGAAATTCACCTTAACCAAATATTGATGCTCTGATTTCAAAAATGAACTCCATTTTATGAAAATAATTTTCTAAATATTTTTAATTCAATTTTTAAATAAAAACACTATTCACTGAAAATTCAACGGTTTCGGAAATATCCCATAAATTCACCTTAACCAAATATCGATGCTCTGATTTCAAAAATGAACTCCATTTTATGAAAATAATTTTATAAATAATTTTAATTTAATTTTAAAATAAAAAACCCTATTCACCGGAAAAAACTAATATTTGGCCAATAATTTATGAAACAATTATTTATCTATTTTATTGAATCACATTACTTAATCAAGGTGCCTAAATTATATTAATACTTTCTTTAAGTGAGATTACTAATCCATTTGGTCACATTACTAATCCTAAGTGTAAAATCACTATTCATAATTTACTATTCATCAAAAATTAAGTTGATCTTATTAGACTCTAAATTTCACACTGAACACAACTGTAGAAGACCATTTTTTGAAAATCGTTACACATTTTTAATTATTTAAGGTTTACATAAATATTTTAAAATATCCTTTTTCCAAAATTCATCAATAAGATACATCCTATATTTATCTAGACACTTGAGATTCACAAACTTCACCACAAGAAGAAATAAAATATTTTATTTATATCAAAGGATTACACAAGGAAATTACAGTCTCATTACAAAGCCCCTTATAACACCAGCATAGGGCCTAAGAGTAAGGTGTGTTAGGGTGATAGATTTTTGGTGCGGCTCGACTAACATTTCCAGAGTAGTGATCTCAATCAGCTTGAACTTATCACGAAGGCAATTCCATTCCAGCTTCACATGATGAATTTCAGCTTGGGTTTGGTCCAGGGAAAAGCCCAAAGGTGCTACCTCCTTCCTGAGTTTCGTCAGATGAGATTCGATCGGCCCGAGACTACTGGATGGGGCCATCAAATCTTCTTTCTATATTAAGTAATCAAGATCACTTGTATTTATAGACAATAATCGCACCATTTAGTTTCCAACGGTCATATTTGCCAACAGTCATATAACAGTCGAAACCCAACAGTCTTATTTTAATTATACTCATTTTATTAAATGAAAAATAAAATAACCAACCAAAAATAGGGAACAAAATTTACACAAAAATTTCGGTTCGTTACAATATTCCCCCCTTAAGAAATTACTTCCTCGCAATTTTAATATTGGGCTTGGATATTTTGTTGAAAGTCCCACATCGGAAAAATAGTCAGTAAAACTATTACTTTAAAAGAAAGAAAGGTAAGTACAAAGGTCACCTTAGTTAACCCATACTAGGATTCCGTGTACGAAAACATGGATATGGAAGAGAAAACAAAGGGTCAAGTTCTGATGGAGAGTGAAAGAAAATATTATTAGGAGAAAATTAACCACAAAAAGATCACAAACTTATGATGTGTTAAACAGTATTTGATTACATAGTAGGAAACGTAACCCAACAACATTTGTTTTTCGTTCCTTTTCATAATTTTGAGGAATTCATTTACTACATAGAATAAAAAAATAAGGAAATATACTATCCTTTATGTATAGTTTCATCATTTAATAAGTTTCTACCAAGACTAATCTTTTCTCCAAACAATGAGCATTCAAAAGGACTTGGTCTCATCAAAAGCACAAGAATCATCTTCTAGAGAATAACATAATCCACAAAATAATAACTATATTTTCTCTTGTCTTTAGTCATCACCTAAAACTAAAATGGTTAGTATGAGATCATATAATTCCCAAAAAGGATAATCCATTATAAAATGAAATATGACTATTAATCTCCAAAATTAAACAAAAGTACCCAAAGTTCCAGAAAGACCATTCAATACACAATCATCCATAAAATTCTTCAGAAAAATATAAACTAAGATTGGAACCCCAAACTCAGAAGGATTTAATCACAAAGTCTTCCCCAATAAACCTTAACATTTATCTCCAAATAACATTGACTATTATTAAAGTCTCATACTAAAGTGTAATTAACCTATTCACATATTCTCTATGATTGGTTCATCATTTTCATGAAATAACCCAAATCACCATATGTCCTCAATAAATATAAAAAAAATCAACCATTCCTCCTCAATTTAAATCCTGTAGTATTTTATTTCCCTTAGGCATATAGTACTCCAAAAGAGAAAACATTGTCCAAAATAACCTTTATCATTTAATCACCAAATCATTTTCCTATACAAAGGATATCTATTTGATAAACATAAGTTTCCAAAATCAACTTATTCTAGATCCATAAAAATATCAGGTGCATTAGTCAGTCCGAAGGGAATAACAACAAACTCATAATGCCCATATCTTGATTGGAAGGCATTTTTTTGGAAAATCATCATTCTTCACCCTTAATTGATGATAACCAGAATGAATATCATTCTTAGAGAAGAATTGAGTCCCACAATGTTGGTCAAATAAGTCATCAATTCTTGGAAGAGAGTATTTGTTCTTTACTATGATCCCATTCAGTTCTCTATAATCAATGCATAGGTGCATCGATCCATCCTTCTTCTTCACAAAGAGAATTAGTACTCCCCAAGGAGACACACTTGGTCAGATAAAGCTATTCTCCAAAAGATATTGGAGTTGTTTCTTTAATTCCTCTATCTCCACATTTTCTATATTATAGGGGGTCTTTGACATCAGATGAGATCCAGGTACGAGTTCAATGGAGAACTCTACCTAACTTTCCGGGGAAGGTCCGGGTAACTCCTCAGGAAATATGTCAATGTATTCCTAGACAATGGAGACATTTTCTAAAAGAATAAATCCTTCGTGGGAAACTTATTTCATTTACGACTCTTTTAACAAAAAATGATTTTATGTCTTAAAACTTCATGCTTAGCCAATTAATTTTTTCTATAATTCCATCATAATGATTCATAAAAAGCTTGTGATTAACCAAGAATATCCCCCAGGAGTGTCATAACCAAGAGTGTAGCAAGGCCCATTGTCTTGTACCAGTTCCCATTCGAGTCTAGCTCAAAGCGGTGTTTTTGGGTTTTACCCCTATGTACATCTGTGCCAGATCCACCTCTACCTGCTCGTATCTAGACAGGGATGTATTTTCTTGATAAACCATTAACTCAATACTCACCAAAATACCAGGAATATTTCCTATATTTAAAATTTTCTATAGGGTTCTTCATAAATTTTTCATATCATAATTTCCATAAATAACTAAACTATCCTTTGATACCAACTATTGCATCCCGCCTTTTTATTACATAACTTTTCATAATATTTTACAAATAGAGGATCTTTAAAGTCTAGTGTCTTGGAAATCAAGAACATAATACATGAAAACAACATAAAAAAAATTCTTCTGAACCACTTGTAAGGCTTCATAATAAGTTCATCCTAAGTAGAATTACTGAATCACATAACCTGGAGACATATATTCAAAGGAAAGGGTGAGCATAAATCCCAGTAAGGGTAAACGAGGGAGTCAATGTACTTGTGATATCAATAAGAACTTGAATAAAAACATGAAGACATGAGGAATGGAAGAATATGAATATCATAAAGAAAAGAACTTGGAACATAAATTGAATATGTGGCTACAATATTTCATTTAGAAAATAATTTCCGTATCACCAAGGTCCATCTCCAAGGTGTCACTAAAAAATTACCAAGGTTATTCACTAAGGTATCGTTAAAATGGTCATCTCTAAAGATTAAGTCTTTACCCAATGCATTAGAGAGATATGAGAGCACATGCTTAATTTGTCTTTATTAACTTGTGAGACACATATATCATCATCAATCATTTCATAAATAACCCATATAGAATAAAAGGAATGGGTTTCATTTCATAGTCATAACATTTTAAAAACTACTTTAAAGACGTGATCTTTATGTCACTTTAAACCCACAGAAAAGGAAAGCAAGTATCATGTTTGTAAATAACAGAATTTAAAATAGAAAATTTTGATATATATGTGAATACCCCTGTATAAGAAAGATATTTGAGTATTAACTTAATAAAATAAAAGAATTTTAGAAAAAGAGAGAGACATTTTGAGACCAAAATTCAGCTGCATAACAACTATGTTACATGGTTTTAGAAAATATTGAAAAGAGAGGGGACATGGGTCACCCCCTCATAAATGATCCATAAAACAGTAGAGGTACATAATATAAAGGATACAAGAACATGGTAATGAATCTTTAAAGACGTACCATATGAAATGAAAAACATGGATGGAAGACAAAAATAATATTTCTCTTATGAATATTTGGAAACCTAACGACGTCACTTAAAACATTAAAAAATGAATTGATGAGATAAAATAGGGTCTCTAATAATATGAGCATAAAAGAATATTATTATGGATATAGATATCATACCCCAACATAATAAAAAGGAACTTGAAAGACTTCACATGATAATAGAACTTGAAAATGAGAAGGGTGAGATAATCCCTTACATAAATTCGGCAGCCTAAGGGCGCCACTTAAACATTCTTAAAATGAATTGATGAGAGATATAGGGGTTCTCTCATCATATTAAAATCAACTAATATTATGATGGATATAGAGATAATACCCCAACATAATAAAAAGTAAATTGAAAGACTTGACATTAAAATAGAACTTGAAAATGAGAAGGGTGATAGAATCCCTTACAAAAATTCGTCAGCCTAACGACGCCACTTAAACATTATTAAAATGAATTGACGAGAGCAAGAGGGGGTCTCTCATCATATGAAAATGAAAAGGAAATTAGGATGAATATAAAAGAACATCCCCAACATAAGAACATGGAGTTTAAAATAAATGACATAAAGGAGAATACATGAAAAGAAAGAGAGAGGTAAGATCCCTTACCTTGAAGAGTAACTTCGAAAGATTGAAGGACGGAACCTTGGGAGGCTTGAGGGAACCTTGGGAGGACTAATTGGGAGGTAAAAAGACCAGAACTTCGTTGGGGAGGATTTGTAAATGAAATGAATGAGGTAATGACTTGGAATTTATAGGAGAAGTGAGGGGATAAAACATTAATTGCCAAGAGACACCTCATCGGTGGTATTGGAAAAACCATGGGCTTGACCAAGGTATTTTCCCATGGTATTGGCCAATTGGGACACCTCATACCTTAGCTTACAATTCAAAAGTCGACCAGAGTTATTGCATAATTATTACATCCTTAATGATGTCATTAAACACCTGAAACTCAAAAACTGTATTTTCACTATTCCCAGAAAATTCAACTTTCTTAGAAAAATCCCAAAAATTCATCTTAACCAAATATCGATGCTTTGATTTCAAAAATTAACTCCATTTTATGAAAATAATTTTCTAACTATTTTTAATTTAATTTTTAAATAAAAACACTATTCACTAAAAATTCAACTGTTTCAGAAAAATTCCATAAATTCACGTTAACCAAATATCGATGCACTGATTTCAAAAATGAACTCCATTTTATGAAAATAATTTTATAAATATTTTTAATTTAATTTTTAAATAAAAAACACTATTCACCCAAAAAAACTAACACTTGACCAATAATTTATGAAACAGTTATTTACCAATTTTATTGAATCACATTACATAATCAAGGTTCCTAAATTATATTAATACATTATTTAAGTGAGATTACTAATAAATTTGGTCACATTACTAATCTTAAGCATAAAATCACTATTCGTAATTTACTATTCATAAAAAATTATGTTGATCTTATTAGACTTTAAATTTCATACTGAACACAACTGTAGAAGACCATTTTTTGAAAATCATTATACATTTTTAATTATTTAAGGTTTACATAAATATTTTAAAATTTTCTTTTTCCAAAATTCATAAATAAGATACATCCTATATTTATCCGGACACTTGAGATTCACAAAGTTCACCATAAGAAGACATCAAAATTTTTATTTAAATCAAAGGATTACACAAGGTAGTTACGGTCTCGTTACATAGCCCCTTATAACACCAACATAGGACCTAAGAGTAAGGTGTTCTAGGGTGATAAAATCTTGGGGCGGCTCGGCTAACATTTCCTGAGTAGTGATTTCTATCATCTTGAACTTCTCGTGAAGGCGATTCCATTCCAGTTTTACACGATGAAGTTCGGACTGGGTTTGGTTTAGGGTAAAGCCCAAAGGTGCTATCTCCTTCCCGAGTTCTATCAGATGGGATTCGATCGGCCCGAGACTACTGGATGGGGCCATCAAATATTCTTTATATTTTAATTAATCAATATCACTTGTATTTATAGACAATAATCGCAACATTTAGTTTCCAACGGTCATATTGTCCAACTGTCATATAACAGTCGAAACCCAACAGTCTTATTTTAATTATACTCATTTTATTAAATGAAAAATAAAATAACCCACCAAAAATAGGGAACAAAATTTACTCAAAACTTTTGGGTCGTTACATTTACCTAAACGTGGTCATGGTAGAGGATAACAGTAGAGAGGCAGTGGAGCTGGGTGTGGTCAGAAGCAGGAAGTGGATAAAGCGACACCAGAGGGAACATATATTATTTGAGGTATGCTCAGTTTATCATGTACACTTGTTTGTGCCTTATTTTATTTTGGAGACTCTCCCTCCTTTTTTTCTCCCTCCCAAATCAATTATCTTGGACTATAGGTTGAGATTCTTTCTAGTCCCGTAGTGTTATGTATTCCATTCAAAGGTTATTCAATCTTATTTGATGTGTTCATAAGATGTACACTGATGATGGGGCATCATTAGTCATGTGTGGATATTTTATTACTTTAGATGAATCCATATGATGTCATCTGCGACATCAAATGGTTTTATTTTTTCTATTGTTATCAATTGCTTCTGGTGGAGAGTAGTCTTCTTAAATGTAGATAGCGAGTAAGTGGTTTTCTTTAGTGAGAGGGGTTTCCAGGTGGGTATTCATCATTTGTATCCCCTTATTTCTTTAGAGGATGAGTTTTATATGGAATCAGTAGACATAGTGAAGGAGGATGCTACCACGTTTTTCAGGGAGTTTATGGTTTTTCCCCATGGAGGTTGTGAAACTACCCCTTGATGTGGATTTGATTTTGGGATAGACTTCCAGCCTAGAGTTTCTTTGATTTTGATGGATCCTTATTTTATGGGGTCGTTTATGTTTCAAGAGTTGAGGATTTAGATATATTATTAGATGAAGAGGGGTTTCATCTGACCTAGTATGTCACCATGGGGAGCTCTAGTGTTATTCTTTAAGAAGGCGTATGGTAGTCTAAGTTTTTTATTAAACTACCAAAGGTTGAACTAGGTGATGATCAAGAATTTCTATCCCATTCTAGGGATCATTGATCTTTTCAACTAGTTAAGGGTGAAAGATGGAGATATCTAGAAGAATTCCTTCAGATATAGGTATATGAACTTTTAGTTCATGGTCATGCCTTTTGGTGTTAAAATTCACCATCAATATTCAAAAATTTTAATAAATCCATGTTTCATGAGTTCCTATACTAGTGTTTTTTCATATTCATTGACGATATATTTTTCTAATCGATGTCAGAGGAGGATCATATCGAGCATCACAGAGCTATTTTTCCGTTCCTCCATCACCACTAGCTATATGGAATGTTGTCCAAGTATATGTTGTGGACACGATATGTGAATTTCCATAGACATGTTTCCTCACATTATGGTGTGGTAATGGACCGATCAAAATCAGAGGTAGGTTTCTTCTTAGGAAGCACTCATGAAAGGGGTAGAGGCCCATAACTTCCTTAGTCTTGTAGGCTATTATCATAGGTTTATGCTTTATTTTTCTCATGTTTCAGCCCCATTGAAAGCATTGACCCAAAAGGATCAAGCTTTTTTGTGTATTTATCAATTCTTAGAAACATTCAATTATCTGAATTAGAAATTGGTCAGTACTCCAATTCTTCATTTTCCTGAGTAGGGTATTATATTTGAGGTCTTCTACGATGCGTTCCATATGGGATTGGGATGCGTCTTGATGAAACAAAAATATGTGATTTCTTATGGGTCTAGTAAGTTACTCCATAATGAGTATAAATATGCTAGCCATTATCGAGATCTAGCATTAGTTGTCATTGTGCTGAATTTATGGTGAAATTACCTCATTGGGGAGCGTTTTGTGAACTTAATGTACCAAAATAGTTTGAAGTATATATTTTTTGAGCATGATCTGAATTCGTGACAGCATATGTGGATATATTTTATTTAGGACTATGATTTTGAGATCTTATATACATAAGGAATGTGGAATTTCATGGCTAGCACGTCAAACCAAAATTCACAGAAGGATGTTCTTCAAGAGTCTGAGGATGCTTGGAGAGTGATGGAGGACTTGGAATCTATACACTTAGATGAAATATTGGATGAAGGTAGAGAATGTTTGTTTCAAATGATATTTAAGTCTTCTCTTATTCAGTTGGTGGATGATTCTTGTTGGAGATACTCATAGGTAGAGGTGATGAAAGATCTTGTTGTCCATGGTGATCCTCTAGAGGGATGGTTGGAGGATGGTCTAAATCAAATGGTGTTTCAAAGAAGTTTTTTTATGATATCAATGTATCAGGGGGTAATTCATGATATTAATATATCAACTTTATATATACATTTAGGAGTTTCAAATATGTATCATTTATTGAGGACACAATTTTGGTGGCCTAAGATGAAATGGGTAATGGTGGAGTTTATGGCTCGGTGTATGGTTTTCTAGTATGTAAATGTCGAGCATCTTATTTCTGAAGGTTTTTTTCCTCCCTTGGATGTTCCTGAGTAGAAATTAAATGACATTTGGATGGATTTCGCCTCAAAATTACCCTGATCTCAAGGATATTTTGGTGCTATCTGAGTAATTGTGGATCAGTTGATGAAATCATGTCACTACTTAAAAGTCAAGGAGTCAGGCATAATGTATGTTTTGGAAAAGGTATGTAGATGATGTGGTGTGAATTCATGGAGTTCTAAGGTCCATTGTATTAGATAGGAATTCATGTTTTACATCATGTGTCTATAGGGGTTTTCCGTATTCTTTTGGAACTCAATTATGCCTTGGTACCACTTTCCACCCTCAGATAGATGGGAAGTTAAAATATACTATCTAGATTATCAAGGATATCTTTTGGTCATGTGTACTTGAATTTGGTGGATCTTGGGTATGAAAGCTTCCCTTGGTTGAGTTTTCTTCTAAAAATATTTATCACTCTTCCATTTTCATGACTCTATTTAAGGATTTGTATGGAAGGTAGTGTCATTCTTTGTTATGGTAGATAGAGGTTGGGGACTCAGTAGTTCATGGAACGGATGTGGTGTAGAGCCTAAAAAAGAAGGTTTAATATGTTTAGGAGAGGATGAAATCATCAAATAATAGAAAAAATTCATATGCTGATCAGAGGTGGAGGACCTCAGAGTTTGAGGTTGTGGACCATGTGTTGTTATGGTTTCCCCTTAACGTGGGCAATGGAGGTTCTGCAAAGAGAGTAAGCTCTTGCCCCAATTTCTTGGGCCCTTCAAGGTGTTGGGGAACATTGGGGAGGTGGATTACCGGTTTTCACTTCCACCTCAACAGGATTGGATCCATGACATATTCCACATATCTCAATTCTATTGATATCTTCATGGTGACTCCCAAGTCATTGACATGGGAGCGTTAGATATCAAGGTTGAAAAGACATTCATGGAGAAGCCAATGGAGATCCAAGACCATTAAGAGAAGGTGCTGTGAGGATGGACCCTTCTTTTGGTTCATGTACTATAGAGACATGGTTTCCTAGAGAATGGGTACTATGGAGTGTGAGATGTATATGTGTTCCCAGTACCTGAAGTTGGTTTGACCAGTTCCATGCTCTGTTTTTCTTTCTAAAATTATACGTGGACTGTGGTGTTTAATGAGATATGTTGTTTCTCCCTTGACACGATGTGTGTTGTGTGATGTTTCATAAATTCCTGATATGTGTAAAATGTAGGACCTAATTCCTAATTGAGATTCATTAACTTTTATCTAGTTAAAACCATGTGTGTGATTTAGTGCCACCGATAGCATATATTATGTTGACATGGATGATGAAATTCAATGATTCTTTTGTTCAGTGCAGTACAATCTACGTTCAACTTTTTTGGATGTTTAGGTTACCAGGTTCAGTTAGTTTCAACATTTTAGATGTAATGGGATCTTTGAGAGTTATCTTGAGGTATTTTAGTTCAGAACATTTCTCTCTTTCCTTTTGGGCTAGTTTCGAATTCACAAGGGCGATAATAGTTTGAGATGTATTTGATGAAAAAAACCAAAGCTTCCAACCAATTAATTTACCAAAATATTTATGATTTAGGTGTCCATAGGATGTATGAAGTATTTTTAAGACAATCCAGACATTTCTGGTGGTGAGTTAATTTGGAAGGAGGTCATTCTGGTGGTGATTCATTTCTAATAGTGATTAATTCTAGTGGTAGGTGATTATGGATGAATTTTTTTTTTCTAAAGGTGATTCATTACAGAAGTAGTTCATTCTAGAAGTAATTCATTTCTGGTCGTGATTCATTTTGGGGGTAGGTCATTTTTGGAAGTGATTCATTTCTGTCGGTGAGTCATCCTGGTGTTTGGTCATTCTTGTAGTGATTCATTTTTGTTGGTGATTTATTATGGTGATAAGTCATTCTGGTGGTTATTCAATTATGGTGGTGAGTCATTTTGGTGGTGATTCATTTTTTATGGTGATTCAATCTGGTGGTACTTCATTTTAAAGGTGGGTAATTTCTTGTTATGATTCATACTAGTGTTATGTCATTATATTGGTGATTCATTTTTAGTGGTGAGTCATTCTGGTGGAAGGTCATTCTAGTGGTTAGTCATTTCTAACAGCGAGTCATTCAGGTGATAGGTAATTTTGGTTGTGAGTCATATCTACTGGTGAGTCATTCTAGTGGTAGGTAATTCTAGCAGTGAGTCATTTCTGGTGGTGAGTTATTCTGGTTTTAGGGAATTCTGGCGGTGATTTATTTCTCACGGTGAGTCTTTTCTAGCAGCGGGTTGTGGACAATATTTCTATTTTTTTCAAAAAAATATAGGAATTACCATTTTTATGGATTTTATGAATTTTTTGTTTAATTCCTTAATTAGGAGGTAGTGGATGAGATGTGGTTTTTAGTGGGGTTGCGATGGTTTTTATGGTGTGGTTGTGTAGCGGGGCTACGATGGAGGTTGTGATGTGGTTCTTGTTGTTGGACCATGGTACGATGCTTATAGTTGTGTACTACAGTGGGTCAGTTTTTTGGTTAGTAATGGATGGTTAAATGAATAATAATAATTTTAATTTTTAACAAATTAATTGATGAAGGGATGTATAGAATAAATGGTAAATGTTTATATATGAATGATGAGCTACAAATTCTATAAATAGTACATGTTTTAATGGAAGTGTTTGGTAACATAAAATTTGTTAAATGGATTAATGAAAATTAATGATTGAAATATAAATTGTCTTGTATTTTGCTTATGTGGGGATTTGTATTTAGTTTTGGAAGTGGATGTGGAGTTTCTTGTCTGTTTTGTTTTGTGCCTTGGTTGTGAACCCTTAGGATGGGCTTGTGTGCTGTAACTATATATTAATATATCATGTATATTCTTGTGATTTTTATATGCCTCCCACCCTTGTCGATCACTATGTTATGATACCCTCATTGTCATGTGGGGGGGGGTATTTTCCTAACATTTTGGTGAGAGGATACATGGTTGGATACCCGCTCTTCCCAACTCCCTATTTCAAGTGATGGGGATATACATGGGTTGTGCTATCCAGAAGTCAAAAGTGTCACTATGTACATGTGATGTGATGAGTATGTGGTGGCCCAAGTGTGTTCAGGAAATATGTGGTGAGATGGATTACAGTGGGGGTCATGCGTGGTAGGAGGAGTGAACGAGGTTGATTTCCTTCACATTCATGATACCCTACTACCCTGGTTATGAGTTGTGATGTGTTATTCAAGGTTTCTATTGGTGGGATGTAATGTTTTATGATGTTATTAGAAATAGGTTGGACCTCCGTGACATACAACATTGGGGTGTGAGAGTGTAAAATCTATGGAAAGAGGTGCAAGGTACCCTATCATAAATTTGATTCATACAATATTATTATACTTGGATGTGTTTTTGGTGAGTGAGAATTTTTGAGTTTGGTGTTTTTTAGTATAACTATATAGGTGTTGTTTATTTCTACTATTTTTCTCATGGGTGCATTAGTGTACTCTTTTCACATGTCTATGAGATACTTTTGTTTTCCTACTGAGTATACCTATATTCTAACCCTATTTATAAAAAACTATTTTCAAGATTCCAAGAGGACTTCATTGACCGTGATGTACTTTACTAGCTTGGACCATTGGACATTTGTTGTGTCATCTCTGTAGTTTTTATTTTGGGTATTTACTTTGGGCACTTTTTACCGATATTAGTTTTATTTACACATGCATTATGGGATGATTTTTTTATAAATAAATATATATTTTATGGATTTTATTGTGGTTGATTAATTTTATCTCCCAATCATATTTATATTATAGATGGTAAATCCTCCCATGCATGAGATTTACATACCCTGAGTGCTAGTCACCAACCCGAGGTCTACTAGAGGTGGGACTCAGGATTCATTATCTCTCTCCCCTTAATGTAGTATCTTTGGAGGGACTGGTTCATAATAGAGTGGTATCAGAGGACTGATGGTTGAGAGATATAATAGAGTTTAGAGTTAGTTATAGTTAGGGTTGTAAAGGTTGGTATGGAAATGGTGTTAGTTGACCTTGGTGCGTGACATGGGCTAGGGAGATTGTCTAAGACATGTGATTTTAGTCCTTCTATGATATACTTCATGAACATTGAGCTTATTGAATGACTAAGTGATGTTGAACTATTTTAAGGGTAAAAACCAAGTAGAGGTACATGCATCAAGATGACTTGTATTCTTGTTTGAATTGGGTTGTTTTGGGAAGGTTAAAATGGATAAAATAAATTGAAATGAAAAATAATAAAATTCCATTCTATGAGGCTTAAGAAATTTTTTTTCACTTTTGTCTATAGGTCCTGGTCGTTTTACACATGTGGATCAGGTGGTGGATGTTTAATAGGATAACCCAGTTGATCATTGGAGGTTTGATCCAGTTTAGGATAATGTCCAGTGATAGAGGAAGTTGTTGAATTTTTAGTGGCATGCTTTGGGGATGTATGAGGTAATTGTTTCTTATGTAGAGATAGAGGTCTAAATAGAGGATTTGGAGGTTACTTTAATTCTAATTCAGACCCCAATGGATTATTGGTTCTCATTGGTAGTTATTTAGATGTGAGGATTTATGCATCAGTGGTGGACATTATTCCTTGGTGAGTGTAAGGAGGAATATTTCTCATGGGTTGCATTCCAAAAAAGAGATCCGAGTAGAGTTCCTTTCATTAACCCTGAATGCTATAAAGAGTCAGGAGCTACTCTCCCTTCAGGAGGTGAGTATTTCTGTGCCAGAGATAAGGATTAAGTTCAAGGACCTTCTAAGATTTTCCCCATATCTTTTACCAGAGAAGGATTCTTGAGTGAGGAATCTTGAGGAGGCACTATGTCCTTCGATCATGTATGCAGTTACACCTTTTATGCTACCAATGTGTCTGGAAATTCAAAAGAAGAAAGGGGTGAATGAGAAGATACACTCATAAAGATTCTTACCATGAGAGGGGAATCATAAGTGTTCCATGAGGAGCATAATCATCAATGGTAGGTCTCGAGAGCTAGGTCCTTTGAGGTTTCTCCCCATAGGGTGTCAACCTCAACATCTTCCCTTTCGGCCATCTAGGCCTAGTAGTTTCTGTACTCCTCCTCATGAATTTAGAACATTGTGTTTGATCTACATGGTTCTTGGACATCGTCGTGATCGATTCCCACTAGATACTTGAGCTCATTTTTTGTAGAGGTGGATAGGTTCAGTAACAACCTCAACAAAAGTTACTAGTTAATACATTCCAATAGTAGGGGTAGAAGGCTTATGCTCCACTGAGAGAATATGTGGTAGGTAGAGGTTGAACTTAAGATTTACCTCTCCCTCAGGGACCTTGACCTGAACATGGTTGTGGTAGAGGTCATTAGTAGAGTGGAAGAGGAGCTAGATGTTGTCAGTTGAAGGTAGTGAAGAAAGAAGAACCAGAGGGACCAAATATCATTCGATGTACGTTCAGTTTATCATGTATAATTTTTTGTGGAGTTTTTGATTTAGTATTTTTTTCACTCCTTTGTTACACCCTATCTAGTCCATGATCGAGGACTAGATGTACTGATGATTCATATTACCCTAGTGTTGACTACACTAGTTAGAGGCCAAACTAGCTTGTTTGATATGTGCTGAAGATGTACACTGATGATGGGGAGACATCAGTCGTGGGTGAATATTTTCTTACTTTAGTTTCAACCATACGATTTCATCCTCAGGATCATATGATTGTATTCTATGCATGTTGTCATCGACTTATTCTAGAGGAGAGTCATATTCTCATATTTAGATGGCCAACATGTGGTTTTCATTGAATAGAGGGGTCTCTAAGTGGGAAGTCATCATTTGGATACCCTTAATTCTATGATGGATTATTTTTTTATGGATTCAGTAGACACATGGATAGAAGGGGATCTCATGGTTTTCAAGGAGTTCCTAGATATTTTCCCTATAGAGGTCGTGATACTACCCCCTCGATGTAGCAGTGAGTTTGGGATAGACTTGCAGCCTAGTTCTTATCTAATTTTGATGGATCCCTATTGGATGGATCCTTTTGAGTTGTGGGAGTTTAGGATTTAGATAGATGATATGATTCATAGGGGTTTCATTCGAACTAGTGTATCACCATGGGATGATCTAGTTTTATTCACTAAGAAGGCTGATGGTATCTTGAGGTTGTGCATAGAATACGGGAGGTTGAACTAGGCGACGGTCAAGAATTGATATCCTATTCCAAGGATAAATGGTATTTTTGATCATTTTAGGGGAGACAATAGGTTCTCTAAGATCAATATGTGGTCTGGATTTCACTAGTTTAGGTTGAAGGATGAAGATATCCATAAGAATTGCTTTAGATGCAAGTGTGGTCACTTTGAGTATGTGTTCATGCCTTTTGATGTTACAAACACACCATCCATGTTGATGGGGATTATGGACTCTATGTTTCATTCGTCCTTTGACTGAATTTTCATTGTATTCATGATTATATACTAATCTACTCAAGGTCATAGGAGGATAATTTTGACTATCTCAATGTCATTTTACAGGTTATCCATCACAACCATCTTGATTGATATTTTTCTAATTGTAAATTTTGGACACAAGAGGTGTATTTCCTCAGACATGTAGTGTCTCATCAGGGTGTGCCATTGGACCTGTCAGAGGTTACGACCGTTTATTCTTGAGCAGTACCCAAGAATGTAGCAGAGGTCTGTAGCTTCCTTGGTCTTATAGGATATTATCGATGGTTTGTGCCTGATTTTCTCGAGTTTCAACCCCATTGACCAAGTTGAATAGTAATAAACAAGATTTTGTGTGGAATAATTAGTTTGAGGAAGTATCAAATTAGCTAAATGGGAAGTTGGTCTGCGCTCCAATGCTTCAATTTCTTAAGGTGGGTGTGATTTTTGAGGTTTTTTATGACGCATCCCATCTGGGATTGGGATGTATCTTGATGCAATAAAAGGTTGTGATCTTTTATGGGTCGAGGGAGTTATTCCCTCATGAGTGTAATTATACCATCCATTATCTTGAGCTAAAATATGTTGTCTTTGCATCGAAGTTGGGGTGACATTACCTTATTAGGGATCGCTTTGTGGTCTTCATAGATCAAAAGAGTTTGAGGTATGTCTATTATCAATGTTATCTGAATCTATAGGAGTGAAGGTCGATGAATTTTCTTCAGGAATAAAATTTTGAGATCTCTTGTACCTCAAAAAAATGGGAATTTTATGGCCAATTATTTGAGAATAAATTCACAGAAGGATGTTGTTTAGGATTCTATGGATTCTTGGATAACAATGGAGGGTTTGGTAGCCCTGAAATTAGATACAAGGGTGGAAAATGGAATATTATATTTGTTTTATATTATAAAATAGTTTTTATTTATGAAGTATGTGGAGGAGTCTTAGTGGGGGGGAGTCAGAGGTATAGGTGATGCACAATCATGTCGTCCATGATAATGCTCTGGATGGATGATTAGAGGATGGTCAGAACCAGATGTTGTTTTAGGGGAGGTTTTTTGTTCTGATAGATATGGGTGAGGGTGTCCTTTATGAGTTTAAAATATCATATTTATCAGTACACTCAGGAGTTTCCAAGATGCATCATGTCATGAGGACACAATTTTGGTGGTCTTGGATGAAGTGGGTTGTGGCATAGTTTGTGGATTGGTGTGTAGTTTTCGAGTAGTTAAATGTCAATCACCATGTTACTAGAGGTTTTTTGCAGACCTTGGATGTTACTGAGTGGAAATGGGATGAAATTTATATGTATTTATTCATGAGGTTACCCCAAGATGTGGGAGGTTGTGATGTTATATGGGTAATTTTGGATCAGTTGATGAAATTGGATCACTTATTAGAAATCCAGGAGTTAGGCACCGTGGATGTTTTGTAAAAAAGGTTTGTGGATGATGTGAAGAAGATGTATAAAGTTATGAGGTACATTTTATTGAATCATGACATACATTTTACCTCTTGTTTCTAGAGGGGATTACAGAATGCTTTTCTAACTCAGTTATGCCTGAAAATTTATTTCCACCATCATATAGATGGGAAGATATAATGGACCATCTAAAAGTTATTGGATATGTTTAGGGTGTGAAAAATAGAATTTAGTGGACCTTTGGTATGACACTTTCCTTTGGGTGAGTTTTATTATAATAATATCTATCACTCTTCCATTGGCATGGGTTTGTTTGAGGGGTTTTATGGATGATTGTTTCATTATCCTTTTTTCTAGATGAAGGTTTGGGAGTTAGTAGTTCTTGGACTCAATGTTATTCGTGGAATGATAGAGAATCTTTGTTTGGTTTAGGAGAGTATTAAAGAAACAACAAACTGAAAAAAGTCTTATACCGATCATAGGAGGATTCCCTTGGAGTTTGATGCTAGGGAACATGTGTTCTTGATGGTTTATCCTCAATATGGCTAGTGGAGGTTTAGAAAAGGTAATAAGATATTGACCAAATTTTTGGGATCTTCGAGGTTTTGGGGATCATTGGCGAGGTGGCTTACAGGTTGGAACTTATTCCTTGACTAGGCTGGATCCATGATGTATTCCAAATCTCTCAAATCCATCAACATCTTCACAATGACTCCCATGTCATTGACTGGGGAGAGTTGGATATCAAGGATGATGCAACATTCACAGAGGAGCTAGTGGATATCCAAGGGTATCGAGAGAAGTTGATTTCAAGACATATCATTCCCCTATTCTGTGTGTTGTGAAGGCATGGTTTCCTAGAGGAAGGTACTTGGGAGCATGAGATGTAGATACATGCCCTATACCCAGGGTTGTTTTGAGTTTTTCCTTACTCTATTTTTCCTTAGGATATGGTACTTAGACCATGGTATTTTATGATATATATTGTTTCCATCTTGATGTGATGTGTGTTTTGTGATGCGTGATAAATTCTTGTCATGTGAAAATGGGAGTAACTTATTACTAATCAAGACACATTTATTGTGATGTGATTAAACCCATGCAGGTGAGTTAGTGCCACCCTGATTGTATAGTATCCTGACATGGAGGATGAAATTATCCGATTCTTATGTTCAAGATAATACAAATATTGTTTAGATTTTTTGGGAGTTTGGGTTAGTATGTTCAGTTGGTTGCATCATTTTAGATGTAATGGGATCCTTGAGAGTTATCTTAAGAGATGGCTATTCGTACCCTTTATATCCTTCCCTTTGGGATGGAAAAATGTTCTAGAAGGAGATAATAGTTTGAGAGGTTTAATATTTAATGAACCAGACCTTCTAACCCCTTAATTTTTGAAAAATATTATTATTGAGGTGTCTGGAGTGTTTATGAGACATGTAAAACATTTCTAGTGGTGTGACATTCTAGAGGTAGATCATTCTAGAGGTGAGTAATTTTTGGCAATGAGTCATTTTGGTAGTAGGTTATTATATAGGTGAGTCATTTAGAAACATGATTCATTCTGGAAACAAGTTATTCTATCAGTGATTCATTTTTGACAGTTAGTCATTCTGGAGGTAGTTCATTCTGGCATTGATTCATTTCTAGTGGTGGGTCATTATGGTGGTAGGCCATTTTTCGGAATGAGTAATTTATAGCAGAAATTCATTCTAGAGGTAGGTCATTATAGTTGTTAATCATATCTATTTGTGAGTAATTATAGAATTAGTTCATTATGGAGGTGTTTTATTTCTAGTGGTGAGTCATTTTGGGGGTTTCCATTATGGCAGTGAGTTCTTTATAGTGATGATTCATTTTGTGGTGGGTCATTATGTAATTGAGTAATTTCAAATGATGAGTCATTCTAGAGGTATGTCATTTTGGTACTGATTCATTCTTGGAGGCGAGTCATTCTTGTGGTAGGTCATTTGGATGGTGAGTTATTTCTGACCATGACCCATTTTGGTGGTAGGTCATTCTAGTAGTGTGTCGTTTTTGGAAGTGGGTTATTCTAGTGGTAGTTCATTCAGGCAGTGATTCATTTATGGCAGAAATTATTTCTTGATTTAGTTCATTCTAGGGGTTATCCATTTCATGTAGTGAGACATTTTCGGCAGTGGGTCATGAACAATGTTTATAGTTTTTCCAAAAAATTTATAGAATTTCCATTTTGACATCTTTTGTGATGAAAAGTGGGTTTAATGCCTTAATTAAGTGGTTTTAAAATTGTTTCAAAGGATATTAGTCATATATTTAATTTCTAAAGTATTTAGAGACTTTTTAAATTCTTAAACCATGTATATTGATGGGATCTGCCTTTTATAGTTAGTTAAAATTGTATCCAATCCCCTTAGTATTGTATCTATTCATTCTAAAGAGGGGATATTTCATTATTTTCTTTAGGGTTACATTCTTTTAAGATGGTAGGTCTTAAATACATCTTACCATAGAGTCATGGAACCTTGTTACTACAGTTTTATTAAGTTATCCTAAAGAGGTTTCCTTCTATATGTGCACCCCTTGTTTTTGTGCAGCAAGTTTGGGAAAATTTTCTTCTTCGAGGTTGGAATTCATTTTTTATCATTATGTGTTTCATGTGGGATGGGCTTATTATTATTGTCTCTTGTGAAAATGGTTTCATCCAAAATAATAAATATAATTGAACTAATTTAAATTAAATAAAAAGGGGTAGGTTAAAGTGAAGCATGACCTTACCACATTACTGTTACTGTTTTGATAATGTGAAATTTATGGGCATAATTCTAGCTGAAAATTGTGGCTGTTGGGGTTCATTTCTTACACTATTATGATGTGATTTTTTAAATAAAGGTTATGTTATTGTTAACTATAAGGCCCTAGCCTTAAAAATTACATAATCTTGAGTTATTTCAAAAATTCACATTGAGGATGTACTCAGGTTTAGAGTTTTAGTGAATTAGGCCATAACTATTACATTACAACTCAAATATTACAAAGTAAACACTTATACTCTAACCAATTTTTTTCACAAAAATAAAACTCATTAAATAAAACAATAATTATTTTATTGATAAAAATCTTCTTGAATTATCCCTTTCATTTACCCTTACTTATAACCTATGAAAAACATTTTAAAAATATGGGATGAGCATAAAAATTTCAGTAAGGGATATAAAATAATGGAAGAAAACATTATTTCATGAACACATTCAGATCCAAAAATCATACTATTCAATCATAAAACATAAGAACTTTAACATACCTCATGAAATCATAAGATTTACGAATAACACAAAGAAATCATAAATCATAAAGGTCACATTTGGCATCTATAACATGCTTACATTTTATCTTTCACATATATTTAAGGATTTACATTTGAAATACCAATCATAGTATATTCCCTAAATCTCTTAAGAGAAACATTAACATTTACCTCTGTCATGTTACCCAATGCATTGGAGAGCTATATCAGGATCACCCCACCTTAGTTTATAATGGAACCACCTTTATATGTAAACAATTACCAAGAACCATAACATAATGATAACACATAAAACAAGCATAAAGGGAAGATAAAATTTCCGCATTGCAATCATAATTTATCATTTCAAGATATTGACATAATCAATTCTTTCTAAAAACCATTTTCAATACCAAATTACATAAAAGGATGCATGTTATTTTTTTAAAACACATTATTTTTTGTTATGGAATACAAATATCAAATAATGCTTGTGGGGGAAGAAAGGTCATTGTCACTACATACGTTAAAAATAAACATTCCCATTTTCATTTAGTAAAAAGCTTCATAAAATAGAAGATTCATTTTGAAAACCATTGAATGAAATTAAAATAAAAGGGTATAATTATACACCATATAAAATAAGGTCATTTATAAACCAAAATATTCCTTAATGAAAGGAGATTGAGGCAAATTCCATTACCTTGAGTTCCACTTGTCTCGTTTGTTCTTTATATTCCTCTAAAATGTGTAACTCCCATTGATTTGAGACAAAAGGATTTCTTAAATTTCCTTATGACCAAGGAAATGATTCTAGGAGAAAGTTAGGGATATTTGTAGCTTATTTGATCCAAATTTGGATGATCCAAGAGTCTTGAGATGTGTGAGTAAGTTGGTAGAGGTGATGACCTTGTATAAGATGGAGGAGGGGCACTTTAGGAAGGTATTGAAATATTATTTTATTATAAAATAATATTCGGTTTAAAATGGTCCCAAACTCATTTATTTAAAATATATGATGCTTTTGGGTATAAATACTCTCAACCAATAGTTTTTAGACATGTTTAGGGAATAAAATATACCTTATATTTTAACTTTAACCCTTACTTAAAAACATTAACTCTTACCATGTCTTCTTGTATTTTGATAATATATGATAACTATATTTACTATAAAATTATAATACAACCATAAGTGGATCATCAAAGAAATATTTAACATTATATAAGTCATTTTTCTGAATCTTAGATTTTTATTACTATTATATTATTTAATAAAATAGTATTTGTTTTAAAAACTCATTTATGTCAATTTTGACAGTATAAAGTAATTGATTTTTTTACAGTCATAAAAACTTTATTAATTTAAAAAAATGCATTAAATAAAATATTATATGTCATTAGAATCCATAAAATTCATGGATGACATCAAAATAATAAAATTACATTTATTTTAATATTTATAATATCATTTATTTGAATACTTTATTAATAAAGCAATCACTACATCATCATTGTCTCATAGTTAAAATTATTTATTTAATGTCTAAAAATTATTAATAAAATATAATGATGTAGGAAATCCTTTTTGATATATAATTATTATTTATAGTAAAATAGATCAGTTATATAACCCATATAAAATTGTTTGTTTAAGAAGATACATGTATATGTTAATTTTCTCGTTTCATTAAATTAAAATTTAGAAAATGTCACTATCACATCCAAGTGGATCCATGAGGTCCCATAATTGACCCAAAGATACCAATGGTTGGCCATATCTCTAAAAATAGTATTAAGAAATGTTGTAAGGTATTTTAATATTGTTATAATATTATTTTTACCCTTATTTACTAGATTCTCCATTTAACCATGGTAAATAAAATAATTACTGAAGTTATTATCCCTAATTTCCAAAAATAAAAGTAACTTATTTACACTATTTATATATCTTAATTACAAATATGGAATCCATTTTTTCAAATTCAAAATATATAATTAGAAGAAACTAATTTAAAATTAATTTTGGCTGTCAAAACCAAAAAGTAGGTTTTTAAGAAGTAATAACAATCAAAAGATTGACATGTGTTTATGTCCAATTTCAATGGGAAATTACTTATAATGTCCAAAATTTGATTAAATGATAAAAAATTAATCCAATTACACATTAAAACTAATTAAAATTATGATATAACTATACGAATATAATAGATTAAAAGACAGTTTTGAATTAATATGCATGATTTTTCACTATTCAAAAAAACTACTTTGTCAAAAAATTACAAAATTTTAACCAAAGTAAATTTTGTTTTAACGCTTCTATAGAAGATGTATATTTTGTCAAATATAACAAATAAAAGAAAAAAAAACTATATTTAAAAACGGTTCTCCTTTAAAAGGCTGTAAACCGACCTTTTAAAAATATTAGAGTATTTCATGCTTAAAATCAAATTCGTTCTTATTTTATGCCTCTAATATTCGTTGGATAAATTTAAAAAAGATTTAAAAATTATTTAAAATCATAATATTTTAATTATGTTAATTCCCTCCAATACAACAGATAGGAGTTAACTACCATTTAAAATAATAATAATATTATCTAATTTTTCAGTATAAACCAATGGTGTGTGCAACTTAAGATTTCAAAGAAACCTGTTGTTGCGTGTTGAGTATGATATTGGAAAAGCCTTCCCTTTAATGTAAAAAGTATTATCTTATTCATAAATATTAATAGAAATGAAAATTTATTATTCTATAAATATCTGGGATCCTACATCATTCCCCCTTTTTGGAATTACGTCCTCGCAATTATATTCACTTGTCAAATAAGTGGAGATATTTATCCCTTATAACATTTTATAATTCCCATGTATCCTCTTCAACAATATGTGTTTTTCACAAAACCTTTACCTGATGGATTATATTATTCTGCAACACTTTCTCTCTATGGTCAAGAATCTGGACTGGTTGTTCCTCATAAGAAAGATTCTCTTCTAAATGAACTACCTCTAGACTCAAAACATGAGATGGATCTAGCATAGAATTTGTCAACATTGAAACATGAAAAAAAATATGTACCTGGGAGAAATGTGGGGGTAAATCCACTTTATAGGCAACTTATCCAACTTTCTCTAGGATTTCAGAGGGTCCAATGAACCTCAGACTCAGCTTTCCCTTATTACCAAAACACATCACACTTTTCCATGGATAATATTTGAGAAATACATGATCACCTACCATGAATGAAAGATCCTTCTTCTGGTTATCTGCATAACTCTTCTACATTCTCTGAGTTGTTCTCATGTGCTTCTGAATCAACTGAACTTTTTTTCTATCTCTTCCACCAATTCTAGTTCCATCAACTTCTTTTTACCTACTTCATCCCAAAATGTGGAGTTCAACACCTCTTTCCATATAATGCTTCAAATGGTTCCTTCTGTATACAGGAATAAAAACTATTATTATAAGAAAACTCAACCAAATAAATATGATGGTTCCAACTTCCTTGGTAATCCATTAAACAAGCACATAGCATATCTTCCAATATATGAATTGTTCATTCTGACTATCAATTTTATTGAGGATGAAATGTTTTACTAAAATATAATTCAGAACCTAATGACTTCTGAAGGCCAATATAGAAGTTTTATGTGAACATGAGATCATGATCAGGTACAATATAGATGGGAACTCCATGTAAACTAACTATATATTTAATATACAATTGAGAAAGCTGATCTAGAAATAGAGTACCTCGAAGAGAACGGAAATGATTAGATTTAGTCAATAAATCAGTAATAACCCATATTGCATTGTTACCTCAAGAAGTATTTGGTAATACCACTATGAAATCCATGGATATATTTCCCCATTTCCACTCTATAACTGATAATGTCTAAAGAATCCCTTTTTTGTACTTTTTTATCTACTTTAACCTATTAACAACTCAAACAATTTTGGGTAAATTCGACGATATATCATATTATTCCATCCCACCAGTATTACTCCCGAAGATATATGTACATCTTAGTACTACCCGGATGAACTAAAAATGGAGAACTATGAGCTTCACATAATAACTCTTTCTTCAACTAGGAATCACAAGGCACACATAATCTCTTTCCAAACCTCAAAACACAATATTTATCAATGTTAAATTCAAGTAAATTTCCCTTTTTAAGCAATTATACATTTTTCTGTAACTCACTGTCTTCTTTCTATGCTTGCTTAATTTTGTTTACTAGAGAAAATTATACTGAAACCTGAAACCAAATAGAGGAATTCCTTGAAGCAACAACTTTCAATCCAAAATTCATCAAATCAAAAACCAAAGAATCTCCTTCCAAACATTGCATTGTTATTGTAGAATTACATTTCTGACTCAAAGCATCAGCCACTTTATTTTCCTTTCCTGGATGTTAAGGAATCGTGCAATAATAATCCTTGATTAATTCCATCCATATCCTCTACCTCATGTTCAATTCTTTCTAAGTAAATATATACTTAAAACCTTTGTGATTAATATATGTTTCACACTTTATTCCATACAAATGATGCCTCCAAATTTTTAAATCAAAAAAAATAATAGCTAATTCCAAATCATGTGTAGGGTAATTTAACAGATGAGTTTTCAACTGATGTAAAGCATAAGAAATTATCTAATCATTCTACATTAGGAAACAACCAAGTCCTTTCAACAAATCTTCACAATAGATAACTAATTCACCATTTCAAGAAGGTAGTTCCAAAACTGGATCATTCAGAAATATTCTTTTCAATTCCTAAAAACATTCATCACATTCTTTTTTCTAGATGAACTTAACACCTTTTCAAGTTAACTTATTCAGTGAGCAAGATAACCATGCAAATATTTTCAACAAAACTCTAGAAATAGCCTGCTAACTAAATGAATCTATGTATATCATTTATATTAGTGGGTATTGGACATTCTTCAACAACTTTTTTTAGAAGGATCAACAATTATTCCATCTTTAGAAACAATGTGAAAAGGAAATGAAATTTTTTGAATCCAAAACTCACACTTTCTGAATTTTACATACCATTTAATTTCTTTTATGGTTTGATAGACAACCCTTTAATGAATTTCATGCTCCTATTTACTTTTAGAATATAGAAAAATATCATCAATATACAAAACCACAAAATTATACAAGAACTCACAGAAAATTCTATTCATAAGATCCATGAATAAAAAAGGTGCATTGGTTATCCCAAAAGGCATAACTGTAAATTCATAATGCCTATATCTAGTACGAAACACAGTATTTAGAATGTCTGCTTCATTTACTTTCAACTGATGGTACCACGACTACAAGTCAATCGTCGAAAAATGCTAAGCTCCCTAGATCTGATCAAAAAAATCATCGATATGTGGTAAATGATACCTGTTCTTAATAGTGACTTTGTTCAAGGATATATTATCAATGCAAAGCCTCATTGAACCATATTTCTTTTTAACAAAAAATACAAGAGCATCCCATAGTAAAATTCTAGGTCAAATGAAACCTTTATCTAATAAATTTTACAATTAATTCTTTAACTCTAAAATTTCAATTTGACCCATTTGATAAGGGGGTTTAAAATTAGTGTAGCATCAGGAACCAATTAAATAGTAGATTCAACTTTCAATCAAGTATTATACCATGAAAATCATCTGGAAAAATATCAAGATACTTATTTACCACTGGCACATCATTAATTTGAATACATCCTTTTCTTCAACAATGTTTTCAAGGTAAAATTCATTTCCATATTTTACAAGTTTCTCAGCTTCTTGACATGTTATCAAAATTAAGAGTTCATTCTTGTACACAATGTAAAATTCTTTCTAAAAAGAAACCTCTTTAGCTCTACAGTCAATCTTATCATGATAAATGGAAAGTCAATCCATACCCAAAAAAACATAAAACTCTAATAGAGGAAAAACAATAAGGTTTACAGGTAGATTCCTTCCACATAAAAGGATAAGAAGGTTCTTATAATTTCTTTTTTTATTTCAAAATTTACTCCAAGAGTTTTTACCATGAGTTCAGCATTCATATCTTGAGATGGAATTCCCAATTTACTAGAAAATGTATCATAAATGAAAGAATGTGTAGACTCAAAATCAAACAACACATTGTAATAATATGAACAAAAAAAATGTACTTGATACTACTTCATTTGATGGCCCAACATCTGTTGAAGTAGTTGCAATGGATTTCACCACAACTTTATGATTATAGTCGGAATTGTTTCCATCATTTGAGTTCTTCGTTAGACACTCAATTTCATAACAACCCATTTCATTTCACTTAAAACATTTTACTAATTGTAAATCATATTTTAACTTACCATTACCCTAATCTTTTTTAGTAAAATTACAATCCTTATGTACCATTTTATCACATCAGAAGCACTTACCAGAATTCAAAATACATTCCCTAGTGTTCTTTTTAACACATTTTTCAAAAACAATAAACTTATGTTTCTTACCATAATACTTTTTTGAAGAGTTATTCCCTTTCGTCTTCCACCTCGACCTCTTATTTTTTTGTTTTTAAAAGAGCACCTGATCAATAGTAATCTCAATTTCCAAATTCTCCGCACATTGAAAAAGTTTTTCGTAACTTTTGAACTCACGAGAAGCTAATGCGCTTCGATAATTTGGATTTAATCCTGAGTAAGAATGATTGATTTTACTATCAAGACCCCATATGAAATTTTGATCATACCTTGCCAGTTGAGTGAATGTTTCTTTATAAGAATCCATTGAGCCATCCTCCTTCCTCAATTCCAAGAATTGTGTTTCCATTATAATTAGAACCTCCTTAGGAAAATATTTCTCAAGGAACATACCTTTGAATTTATCCCAATCAAGAATATCAATCTCTTTATTATCATTGAAATGTTTAACCATTGACCGCCCCTAATCAGATTCACCTTCAAAATGGTAAACAATAATACTAAACTTTTGATGTTTTGAACACCCTGTGAAATTAAAAATCTTTTTCAGTACTTTAATCCACCCTTCAGCTAGCACATGGTCAGATGATCCTCTGAATGATGGGGGATTTTTCGTCATGAGATGATCCACTACTGACATGTTCCTTTGTGGTTGATCTAACTGATCTCATTCATAGATACCAATACTATTTATAACTTGAGTCAACTATGCCATCACTTCTAAAAACTATTTGGTTCTGATTCTGACCATTTCCGATTGATGATTTGGTAGGTTGTTTCCTCTTGATGTCATCCCATAATAGCTGCCTTGTTTCCTGTACAAAAACAATTCCGAACAAAGAAATATCTTAGGATAAGAAACATGGTAATCTTCAAATTCTATATCATTTCAATATTACCATAAAGTAAAAATAATTTATGATTATTAATTTACCAATATCCTAACTCCAAAAGTTCTCTAAACCAACCTTTGATACCAAATATAAGGCTAAAATCATCAACATTACACAATCTTGAGTGAAGTCAATAATTCACATTGAGGATATTTTCAGGTTTATAGTTCTAGAGAATTAGGCCATAACTATTACATTACATATCAAATACTATAAAGTAGACACTTCTACTATAACCAATTTTTTCACAACAATACAACTCATTAAATAAAACAAAAATTATTTTATTGATAAAAATATTCTTGAATTATTCCTTTTTGTTACCCTTCCTTATACCCTATGAAAAAAATTTCAAAAACATTGGATGAGCATAAAAAGCTCAGTAAGGGATATAAAATATGGTAAGAAAACATTAGTCTATGAATACAAATAGATCAAGAAATCATACTCTTCAATCATAAAACATAATCTCTTTAACAAACCACATGAAATCAAAACAAATTATGAATAACACATAGAAATAAATAATCATAAAGGTAACTTGTAGAATACATAACATACATAAATTGTAGCTTTCATAGCTACCTAGGAAGTTACATTTAGAATACCCATCATAGTATATTCCCTAAATCTTTTAGGAGAAACATTAACATTTACCACCGTCATGTTACCCAATGCATTGGAGAGCTATATCAGGCTCACCCACCCTAAATTTATCGTGGAACCACCCATATACGTAAACAATCACAAAGAACCATAAAATAATCAAAACACATAAAACAAGTATAAAGGGAAGATAATATTTACCCACTGCAATCACAATATATCATTTCAAGATATTGACATAATAAATGCATTGTAAAAACCATTTTCAATAAAAAATACATAAAAGGTTATATGGTATTTTTTTTAAACATTTAATCTTGTTAAGGAAGCTAAATATCAAATAATGATCCGGGTGGTGAAAAGTTCATTATCACTTCATAAGTTAAAAAGAAACATTCCCATTGTCGTTTAGTAAAATGCTTCGTAAAACAAAAGATTCCTTTTGAAAACCGGTGAATGAAATTAAAAGAAAATTGGTATAATTATAAACTATATAAAAGAAGGTCATATAAAACCAAAATATGCTTTAATGAAAGGATATTGAGATGAATTCCCTTACCTTGAGTCTAACTTGTCTCGTTCGTTCTTTATATTTCTCTTAAATGTGTAACTCCCTTTGATTTGAGCCAAAAGGATTTGTTAAATTGCCTTCTACCCAAGGTAAGAATTCTAGGAGGAAGTTAGAGATATTGGGAGATTATTTGAGAAGAATTTGGATGATCCAAGAGGCTTTATAGGTGTGATTAAGTTGGTATAGGTGATGGCCTTTTATAAGAGGGGGGAGGGATACTTTAGGAAGGTATTGAAATAGTATTTTTTATAAAATGATTTTCAATTTAAAATGGTACCAATATAATTTATTGAAAATATAAGATGATTTTGGATTTAAATACTCTCAAAAAACATGTTTTAGACAAGATTAGGGCACAAACTTAACCTTAGATTTTAGCACTAACCCTTAGTTAAAAACATTTACTCTTACCATGTATTCTTGAATTTTCATAATATATGGTAGATATATTTTATATAAAATGCCAAGAGAACCATAAGTAGATAAGTAATAATATTTTTAACATTATATAAGTCATTTTTCCAGATATTTGATTTTTAGGACTATGATATCATTTAATAACATAGTAATTTTTTTAAAAACTCATTTATGTCAATTTTGACAATATAAAGTAATTGATTTTTTAAAGTCATAACAACTTGATTCCTTTGAATAAAAGACATTAACTCAAATATAATAGGTCAGTATCATCTAGAAAATTCTTGGATTATATAAAAATAATCATTTTAATTTTATTTTAATATTTATAATATCATTTTGTTGATTCTTTAATTAATGAACCAATCATTGCGTCATCCATGTGTCATAATTAAATTTATTTATTTCATGTCTAAAAATTATAAAAAAAATATAATGTTGTATGAAATCTTTTTATATCTATAATAACTATTTAAATTCGAAGATATTAGTCCTATAACCCCATATAAAAATTATTTTAGTAAGAAGATACATGTTTATGTTATTTTTCTATTTTCATTAAATTAAAATATATAAAAGGACACTATCACATCCAAGTGGATCCATGGGGTACCAAAATCAACCCAAAGATTCCCATGGTCACAAATATCTCATAAAATAAAATTAGTATATGTGTTATGATAGTTTAATATTATAATAATATTATTTGTTTACCCTTATTTACCAGATTTACCCTTAAACCATGGTAAATAAAATAATTACTAACATTAACATTCATAATGTACAAAAATAAAAGGTACTTATTTAAAAAAATTGGACCTCATGATTCCAAATATGGAATCATTTTTTCTAAATTCAAAACATATAATTGGATGAAATTAATTTAAAATTAATTTCTCTTGTCAAAACCAAAAGGCGAGTTTTTAAGAAGTAATAACTATCAAAATATTGACATGTGTTTACGTCCAATTTCGATGGGAAATTACTTCCAATGACCAAAATTGTATTAAATTATAAAAAACTAATCCAATTACACTATAAAAATAATTAAAAGTAAAATCTAACTATACAAATAAATTATTTTAAAAGAAAATTTTGAATTAAAATGCAGGATTTTCCACTATTCATTAAAAAATTGAACTTTATCAAAAATTAGCAAAAAAATTAACCAATTAAAATTTTGGTGTCAAATTCTATATAAGAAGTTTATTTTATTTAAATAAAATATATAAAAGTGAAAAAACTAGATTTAAAATGGGTTTGCCTTCAAAAGGCGGTAAACCAGCCTTTTCAAACTATTAGCGCATTTCATGCTTAAAATATGATTCATTATTATTTTAAGACTCTAATATTCATTGGATAAATGTAAAAACATTTAAAAAATATGTAAAATCATAATATAATTAATTATATTAATTTACTCCAATACAACGACTAGGCGTTAACTACCATTTAAACAATTAATATTATTATCTTATTTTTCAGTAGAACTCAATATTGTGTGCAATATAAGATTTTAAAGAAACCCCTTGTTTAATATTGTGTATTCTATTAGAAAAATCATCCCATTTAATGTAAAAAATAATATCTTTTTCACAAATATTAATTGAAATGAAAACGTATTATTCTATAAATACTTGGGATCCTATATTAGTAACACTAAAAATATAATTGGATAATTACATACATTTGGTTAATGAATTATATTCCCCAGGATATTATGGATTGTGTGATAACATCCTTAAATAAATAAGTGTAATTGAATAATATCCCCTTTTAGAAATGTAAAAATGTGTCTTGTTGTGATATGTGATAGTATGTGTCAAATGGTTTTGGTTATGTGTGTGGGATGATGTGATGCAGAATAGATATTTTATGATGTGTGTGGGGGAGTGGAAGAGATGTGGTTTGTAGTGTGGATATAATGGTTGTTATGTTGTGGTGGTCCAATGGGGCTTCGATCGAGGTTGTGATATGGTTGTTACTTTTGGACTGTTTTACGATGCTAGTTATTGTGTATAATACAATGTTAGTTTCTTAGTTAGTAATGGATGGTAAAATTAATAAAAATAATGGTAATGTTTAATGAATTCATTGATACAGTGCTATATGGATTAAATGGTAATTGTTTATATATGAACAATGGGTTGTAAATACTATGAAAAGTTCATTTTTTAATGGAAGTATTTGGTAATAGAAAATATGGAAAACAGATTAATGAAAATTAAGGAAATAAATATGACTTCTGTGGTGTGTTTTTCTTGTGTGGGGTTGTTCATTTAGTTTTGGAAGTGGAAGCGGAGGTTCCTGTGAGTTACTTTTGGGCCTTAGTTGTGAACCCTTAGGACGAGGCATGTGTGATGTAACTCTATATGTATATACCTTGTATATTATTGTGATTTCTATATGCACCCCACCCTTGTTGAGTATTATGTGACAACACCCACAAAGTCACAGGGGGGGGGTGTTTTCCCCCAACATCCTAGTGGGAGGATGGATGGATAGATATCCAATTTTCCATGCTCCCTCTTAAAGGAATTGGTGATAGGCATGGGATGTGATGTCCATGAGTCAAATGTGTCACTTTATACATGTGATGTGATGAGTATGTGATGGATCAGGTTTGTTAGGGTGATATAGCTAACGGTGGGGGTCAAGCGTGGTAGGATGTGGGAATGAGGTTGATATACTTCACGTCCATGATACCCTAATACCCTAGTTTTCAGATTTTATTTGTTGTTTTAGGTGTCTATGGGCATAATTTGATGTTATTCAGAAGAGATGGGAGTGCTAGGACATAAAACATTGGGGTCTCTGGTACCCTTTCATCAAAGTGTGTCATAGTATTATATTATATTTGGATTCAATTTTTGTGATCGAACCTTGGTGAGGTTTTTTTGGTTAGTATACATGAATAGGTGTTGTTTTGTTCTACTATTTTTCTCATGGGTGAATTAGAATGATCGTTTATCATTATCATTATAAACTTTGGTTTTCCTACTATGTATACCTGTATGATCACCCTACGTATATAAAACTGTTTTCAGGATACTAGGATGATTTCGCAGACCATGTAAAGGTTTTGAGCGTAGTGTAAGCATGGTTGGGCCAACACACAACTTTAATTTTTTACCATGATAAATGATTATTCCGGGATCAATACGACAATGAACGCTAGTCTCCATGAAATAGAATCAAATATTTGGATAAAGAAGGAAGAGGCCCAAAACCTTTAGAGAGGATCCTCCACATCATGTTTATAATTAATTTAATTAATTTCATAAAGAATATAATACTTGGATATTCCATATTTTCTTTGTTGATGATGTTGATCATTTGGAATGACCCTTCTATATTATCTCATTGTGCTTTTGAGGATACATACTAGAATCCCTTTAGTAATGATCCACACTTGGTATGATAGACTCAGATCGACACCACTCGTTCTCTAGGTTATAGTGCGGCAAAGAAAGTTTCTTGTGTCAGCCATTCTTGATATCTTGTTCCTTGGACTTAAATAACATCACTCATTCTTTAGAGGGGAATGAAGAGGAATTGAGAGAGAAATTTTTTAGCTAAAAAATTCTCAATTCACTGAGTGGGAAGTTCAGTACATGGAATAATAGACGTACATGTCTACTTATCGACATGGGGCTCCAGTTACAATATTTAATTGCGTAATAGAAATTAAATACATTCATAACCTTATAGAAAACCCATGCTCTTAATAATAATAATGTTTCATTATTTATGGTGTTCCAAATTTCCCAAAATGGAATTATAAATAAAATTCTACATCACAAAATAATAGCAGCGTTATTATTATTTTAATTGGTGCCAATTAGTTAAATACTTATTTACCGTCTTGAAAATAATTATTTTACTACCAGACCGGCCTTGGTCCGCTCGAACTCCAGTTCTATTTATTGAACACCTGAATAAATAAATAAATAATTTATTCTCTTAAATAAATATTTTATTTACAAACTAGTAAATAAATATTTATTATTTGTTCAATAGAATTAATAAATATATTTTACCCACAATCTAGTGAATAAATATTTATTTAATTTATGAAATAAATTTAACATGAATAAAATTATTCCACTATCTTGATAACAATATTTAGTCCACTAATTAAATTCCAATAGAATATAACCGAGACCACCAGAAACACTTAGTGTGTGAGCCTCTAGGATTCTTTTTTATTGGCATTAGGTGGGTTTACCTAAAGTACAAGAGTACTATCTAACAATGGGTCAAGGCACCAAAGATAAATAACTTAAAGTTTCAACAATGAAATGCACATATAAATGCTCACTATGTAATATAATCCCTTTGTCTCAAGATCTCATCAAGAAATTTTCAAGATAGTGTTTTCAACCTTTTTGATTGATACATCATTCTTTGACTAACTGAAATAAACTTATTGTTACACCATGTCCATGTAATTTTTCACAATGGTTCTATTTTAATCAAAGGGATGAGATATCAACTTCCATAAATGTAACGGAAAAATTCTTCCTCAAGTAATCCATTAATAGAATGTCACTCGTGATGCACCCAACACAACCTAGTTCCCGCCAACTATCTGTGTGAAATTTTTCATTAGTAAATCAAAGTGTGTGAGTCATGAAATGTTTTAATGAAAATGTTAAATTCTAAGTATCATTACATATGCTCATAGATAAGAATATCTGATGACACAAAAAAAAGTGGGATTCCTACTGGAGGGTCTGTTCTCATAATCTCCCATCTTGGGGATTACCAAGTACAAACTTCATGAGAGGAAGTCTCATCTACTTATGAGTAATCACATATGACGGTA